>JAUYWH010000006.1:4173007-4208947 GCA_034779795.1 Ctenopoma multispine
CACCCCCCACGCACGGGTTGCGGCCCCCCCCCCCCCCCCCCACACACACACACACATGTAATGAGAGAACCAATTCCAGCCCATTTTCTCCACAGCTCCATCACCTTCTCATCCACACATACAGTGCTGCACGTCACTGCTCACTTTCTGCTCATTGACTTTTCTATCTCAGCATCCTCTCCTCAGCCATCCCCTGTGAAATTCTCCCCACCATCAAACTCTCCTCTCTCTTTCTCTCTCTCTCTCCCCCTCTCCACCCTCCTCTACGTCCTGCTGTGGTCTGCTCTCCTCTGCCGTGCCCCTGGCTGACTCTGTGCTGTAGCGGCGGTTGCTATGGAACTGCAAATCAGCCATTTAAGCAGTAGCACTCTAATGGATTTGCAGACAGTAAACAGAAACTACACACTGCATCGTTACCTACATCTCAGAAATAAATGGCTTTCAACAAACGCACGCACGCGCACACACACACACACACACACACACACACACAGAGGGAACATTTTGTCCCTTTAAAAAAGACAGTTCTGTTTCTCTTTGTTCAAGATGATGACGGTGTCATTTTTATGTTGATGATTTAGTTCTTTATGTCCTCACTCTTCCTCTTCCCCCCCCTCACAGGATTGTATCCAGTTGAACCAGTATAAGCTGAAGAGTGAGATTGGAAAGGTGAGTTCTGCCTTTTCCATTTTAAGTGTTTTTTTGGGGGGGGGGAATAGCTGCTTCTAAAGAAAGAATGGCTCTCTGCTCAGTTTAGCTATTGAATGAGAAAAAGAGCACAAAACCATTCACACTCTTGCACAGTACAATTTTTTTTTTACGTGGAAAATTATTGTGAAATTATAGGCACAGCCCTGCCTTTTGAAATCTCACGTTGGTGCTATATGAAAAGTCAAGGGATCATCAACGTCATTAGGATTCATGTTTTGAGGACCACATATGTGTCTTGAAGGAAAGAGTCAGTGTTATCATTTTTCAAGCTTAACAGACACAGACTGGGCTGCAACATGTGCCCTTATGAAATCTGTCAGCACTACAAATCAATTCAAGTTTCACATTACAAAAAGCAACGCTTTTAACCACTAAAGTGCTCTTGACACTTTTAACAGCAGCAGAGACAAACACTGAAACACGCTTCGAGGTGAGGAAATGCACAAATGTACGAAGCACCTGCCCTTGTCCTGAGATATTTAGTCCTGAAGAATTGGTGTCAAACTGTTTAGAAAGTGAGAGATGTTAGGTGACGCTTAGAGGAGCCCACGATTATGCGTCTGTAAGAAAATGTCCTCGGAGCATAAATGAATCACGAGGACGCAGCTCTCAGTTTGATGTCAAAGATAATGTTTATCAGATATATATATAAAAAAAAAAGTTTAAGTAAAATGTTTGATCCACTTTCCACGCAGTTATGTACTTGTTTGTACTTGGCAGAGGACACCAATGGATAAAGGACTATGATGGTAAACACACATCCTGTGGCAATGTGTGTGTGGGAGGAAGCGTTCTGTGCTGTCAAAAAATAAAAATGTTGTTTTTCAATGGAAACTGTGCTGTCTTCAAAACATTGTGTCAGTATGCTGCTGCCGTCTGTTTCCCAAGTGATGCTTCAGGAATCCTAACACCAGTTCTGCTGATTCAGTACATGAAACAATCGCTTCAGGAAATTACTCAAACTTTTTCTAAAATGTTATTTCATTCTTTTATATTCTATAATAGAGTTTTATATGACTTCAGTAATTTCAGGAATCTGCTTTAATATTCAACTGGCATTTTCCTAATAAGCTTGTATTTTATGACACTTTACATTTACTGTCACTTTTCATGTGACATTAGGCTCCTGCCTGTTATTCTTACCCATATCACATTCATAGCCCCAAATTTAAATGCACCCCATCCTAAACAGGAGAGGGAGGGAGGGAGGGTCCTGAAAATTTAAGATACTTGTTTGCTAATCCGTAATGGTGATGTTTTTACAGTGTTACGAAGGTGGAGATGAATGATTCAGTATAGGATGGAATCATCATTAAAGGACAAACATGTGATGATGATGATAAATGTCTTTGTTGCTGTTTTGCAGGGCTCCTACGGTGTGGTCAAACTTGCCTACAACGAGGATGATGACAAACATTATGTAAGTCAGAGCAATCACTTTGCAGTCTGAGATGCTGTCCCTCTGCCACACAACCACTGCGCCTCTTTGAGTTTCCATCCACTATTGTCTAGACAGAGGAGCTCTACAGGCTTTAAACAGTGCTATTGATTTTTTTTCTTTCAATTTCACCTTGTTGCTTAGCTCTCCATCTCCTAAAAATTGCAACAGTTGGCTCGGTTAGAGGAAACTTGGAAATGAAAAGAGCCTCCGGGTGCCACTTATGGTGCATCCGAGACTTTATTATGTATCCTCAAAGCAGTTCTGCTGCTGCTTTGAATACGTGGCAGCTGGTCTGAGGTCAGTTCACAAGAGAGAACCAGGACAAAAGCCAGCATGCTGGCATAAGGTCCTTTTAGGTGTTTGCATTCCTGTAAATGCTCAACAACCTCAGCTCCTTCAAATGTAAGCTTTATGTTTAAACGTAACTCAGCGGCTCTGTAAAGTAACAACGACGAGAGTGTTTGGATGAGTCATGTTGACTTAAGCCTCAGACTCTGGGTGGATATAAGATCTGCTTTTGAACCGGAGCCTGTGAAAGCTCAGTGCTAAACATGACACAGTTTTAAAATGTGAGCTTATAAATGTGTAGAATGGAATAGAACAAGAGGAGTTAAAGTAAGGACACAGACCAGGTCTATAAGATGAGTGAAATGTGACATGTGATAAACTTTCCATCTGGAGTGGAATAATGAAAACACAGATGGTCAGACATTCAGAAGAATGCAAACCTACTATTTCTATTATACGCTACGGAGATACCCTTTAACCAAAGTGTTTTTGTTGCCTAACATTACCCTAATATTTGCATACTGAGCATTTTTGGGCTTATTTTGCTACATTTGGACAGAATCACATCGTCTTCTGCTTTGACCGCCTCCCTGTGGTGCGTACATCCAGCCCTTCCATTAGTGGTGCATAAGCATTTTTTTGTGTTGTAGCTTGAGCACAAACGGGGCCTCAGAGATTTTCTCTTAGTTAGAATTTCACAGTGTGAAGCCAGTGAGTCTTGAAAATGAAAAATCTGGATTAGGAGATGCACAATGCAACTCGTTTTTTTTTTCCTTTTTTTTAAACCTCCTCATCTGTCTTCCCATCTGTCTCCCTTTATTTCTGTGTCTCCATAAGTATAGTAGGCTTTCATTGCTGCTGTGCAAGTGTCTAGATTAAGGTTTTTTGGTTTAGTCTTGGTCTCTCACTGTGTGAAATGTTCTTACTACTGTATATACTTCACTGCATTTTTTGCTTACAGAGCATCTGCATAAATATCATCAAACACAGAGACTGCATCATACACAGGGAAGATGACGGTAAACAAGATAACTGTATCTGTAAGGAAGTAAAAGACTGATGAATATTTATGTTGAGGAACAGCAGTGGTCAGTTTTAAAATGGATGAAAATGACTTGACAATCTCAGGATAAAAATAAAATTATCACTATTTCCTCCCAGTGCTGCGTATTAACACAAACATCTTGTCCAAGTGAGTGTTGGAAACCAAAGATTTCCAGCAGATTACTAAAGGTCCTTGAATCATGCGTGTGTTTGATGCAGCATTTTCTGTTGTATAATTATCGTGCTCACAACTTGACTGGCAGGCGTCCAATTGAGATGATGCCATTTATCATCCTCAGGGGGCTAAAGTAAACCTAATTCATACGGCACTCACTCAACTCATTTCAGACTAGAGGAGAGACAAATTTAAAGAGCTAATTATTAGCACACACTTGCTTCTCAGAAGCAGGAGCAGAGACTTTATGTTGCTCTCATTTGCTTAATGAGACTATGGATGTTTAAACTCAGAACACACACACACACACACACACAGGCAACAGTTCTGCATGGTAACTGTATTCAAGGACTGTGCACTGAAACAATAAAACAAACATTAAATGTAGAATTTATAGAAAATGTCAATATGTCAATTCAATTAGTTTCCAGTTTAACCTCAAACGTTAAGCTTCTTATGAAACCTAAGCTCGTGTAGTGATGCTACGATCAGCAGGAGTCGCCATGGATTAAAATAAACTTTGAGCTCCAGCGACTAACTGGGAGCAGTGCAGCTTATAATGCAGTGCTGCCGCTGTTGGTAATTTTATCTCACCGACATCAGCCTCTCTGTTTACCATTCACTACTCCACAGCCACAGGACTCATTTCCTGCTGCCGCCGCTTCACATTCGAAGGGCTCAGTAGGTGAGAAGGTGTGAAGCAATCGCAGGAATTGTAATGTATTTGTCACAGAGGTGTCAACAAAACAAGACGGGATCATTTTCAGCTGTTTTAAATATTTGTTTTAATGCCTGTGGATCAGTTTTAAATTCTGCAGGGAGGAATGGAGCAGAACTGTTTGGCTGCCCTGTAAACGCATACACCGATCGCTCCTCTGTTGTATTTGTGACCGATTAATGCCACGTACCCCCTCTTTTAATTCTGTGCTGTTGTTTTTTTTGTGTAAAAAGGTCTTAATATTCAAATGCAACCTCAGATGAACAACATTATTTCTTTCAACGTGACATTATTTAATTTACCAAATGATGCCAAAGAAAATCTAAAAACACACATGGGCATGACTAATTCCCCCTATGATTCAGAAGCTTGTAGATCCACCTTATAAGAATATTTATTATTAATACTTTATTAACCCCGTAGGAAAACTAGATCATCTTCATGTGACTCAATTCCGACCATGCTTTAACTTTAGCTGACCTCACATTTGCCTTTTTACAACACTACGGTATAAAGAGTTCATGGTCGGCTCGATCACTGCAAGGTGTTCAGGTCCTGTGGCTACAAAACAAGCTCATCACCCGTCCGCCGCTGTGCTTGATGGTTGGTAAGAGGGGTTTCTAGTGAAATGCTGTAATTGGTTTTCACCAAACATGGCGCTGGGCATTTAGGCCAAGCAACTCATCTGTTCATAGAACATTGTTCCAGAGGTCTTGTGGTTTGTTCAGGTGCAGATTTGTGAACCTCAATCATGCTTTCATTATCTTTTTAGGAAAATAGAAGGTTTTCTCCTCTCCTTTTATAGATGTCCGAACATCTGATGATCCGTTTATCAAGAGGCTGATGATCAGTATCTGTAACTTACCCATTTAAATCCCATGGAAGCAGTAAGGGGTAACTTACTGTTGCCCACATGTTGTTTTCTTTATGGCTTCATTTTTGTTAAATAATTAATGGAACAGTTAAAAAAGTTATATGCGGTTGTTGATTTAAGGTTGTATTTGCCTAATATTAGGACCCACTTCAATCGGATGATTTTTTATTATATTTTTACACAAAGAAGTACAAGTACAAGAAGTAAGAGCTGGAATGTTTGTAGTACTGTATTCACAATACAATATAATATATATACAGCAATTTCGTAGAATACCTTTACTATGAATAAAACTGTGATGACGCATTCACACCTACCTCCACATTTTGAATTTAGATTTTGGGAAGGAAGCTATTTGCTGGAGCCCCACCATCAGTCTCAGATTCTATAATGATCTCTGAACAGAGTATGGCCATGATTAATGTATTTGTCAAGTGCCTGTATGGAGACCAGCTCTGCAGCCAAAAGCTGCAATAATAATTCAGAGTGTTCCTAGACGATCTTTAACTATTTAATGACTCTGTGCCTGAGAGATGCTTTATTTCCCCACATTAACTACCGTCCCACAATTCTGCATGCACGCGCACACACACACACACACACACACACACACACACACACACACACACACACACACACACACACACACACACACACACACAGGCAGCACACCATGGAAACTGTGTACAGGGGAGGATCTGCTTTCTTGCCAAACCTGGATGGTTCCTTGTAATGAGACGCTATCGTTATTTACAGTTTGTTCACACTTTCAGTTACATCTTATAACTAACACACAAGCACATGCAGACACAGTTGTCCTTAAAAACCAATAGAGGCTCATTTTTCATGATAAATGATGTTGCCTCAGAGATATCTGTTCAGAAACTCCCCTGACCTTCTACAAAGGATAACAACACTGAAGACAAATCCACTGACACTAAAACCTTCATGTTTCTTATTTTGATGTACGTATGTGTAACACTGCTAAAGGTTAGATCCGCAGTTCTTAATTTAATTAAGATTTTATGTACCGTCACATCTGCTGGTATACCTGCTTACAGGTCTAGTTTTAGTTTACATAAGTTCTAAATGTTTGGTAATATTAATAATAAATGTGTCCCCCTCTGTTAACAGTAACTTCACAGTATGTGGTCTCACTGTATCTGTCTAAATCCATTTTTTGCTTTTCTAGGCCATGAAGGTGGTGTCCAAGAAGAAGTTAATGAAGCAATGTGGTTTTCCACGTAAGTTCTATTCTATCCCATCAAATAAAAGCTGTTGTCTCACATTCATCTTTTGATCTTTAATCAAAATGTCTCCAGCATACCTCTAAACTGACAAAATCATAATTACACACAGGGCAGCATGCTGGTGTAGTGGTGAGCACTGTCACCTCACAGCATAAAGAACCCAGGTTTGAATCCACAGATCAGCCTGGTACCTTTCTGTGTAGAGTTTGCTTGTTTCCTCTGGGTCCCCCGTCTTCCACCCACCATCCAAAGACATGCACGTTAGGTAAATTGGTGACTCTAGATTATTGTGAATGTGACTGTGAATGTTTGTCAGTCTCTGTATGTCAGCACTGTGATAGACCGGTGACCTGCTCTTCAACTCCCCTTGAGAGGACAGGCGGGTAAGATAATGGATGGAAGGATGAATGGATGATATGAATGTGTGTCACATTACGTTGAAAGTCAGTGAAAAGCATTTGTCAGTCATATCTGGCAGTCACCCACACGTGTGTGTGTGTGTGTGTGTGTGTGTGTGTGTGTGTGTGTGTGTGTGTGTGTGTGTGTGTGTGTGTGTGTGTGTGCATAAAACAACTTCCAGAGTTCCAAAGAAGAGAAATTATCTGCACTGCAGAATTATTTACTGTGTAAAGCAGAACACGTTTAAAAACTGACAGCAAATGCCAAGCGACAAAAATAAATTTTCTGGGGAAGAAGAACATCAGTTACAAAACACTCCAACACGATGAACAAATAGAGAACGTAACAGGCTGAGAAATACTGCTGCTTCTGTAACAAGGCTTGTTTTAGTAATGGAAGATTTTTCTTGTGTTATTTTTCACCCGTTTCCTTTTTTTTCACCTCATCATGTTTTGAATGTTTCCATAGTGATATAATTCCTCATCACAATAACTGCTTAATTCTAAAGATTGTAAAAAATGGTCTGCTGCAAAATCATCTACCACATGAACACGACCATTTGAGTAACACAGCATGTTAGGGTTTTGCTTCGTTATATTTCACATATTCCTTTCAGAGAGCACACGGAGGAAAAAAGGTCAAGCCAGTATCTTGACAAAAAAAAATTATTATTATTATTATTCCATTAATTGTTAAAATGAGACACGTTTCACCAGTCTAGCACAGACAGACGGTCATTATCAGATTCAGCATATGTATCTATTTTGTCCAGACACGTGGAAATGGAACAGAGAGGCAGAGAAATCCCAACTTTTAATCTCTAATGTTAATGGGTCAAGTTCCATTAACATTACCCATGATGCAACTCATTGGTGTGTTTCATTAGACCAGCCCTGCCTCTTCAATGCCCAGTTATTCAAACCACTCAAACTCAAGAAAGCTCCCTCCAGAGCCAGACTGTGTCGATGTCAGCCCATTAATCCTCAGTTTGCCAGACACTCTTTTAAAACAGGCTTCAAATTACTTTTCTGTCTCCCTGATGCTGAGAATGATCATTTTCAACGTGCTGATGTTAGCTCGTGTCAGTGAGCAGTGTGACTGACACTGAATCTGTTGCCTAAAAAGTCTGTATTGTAGCTGGAGGAAACTAATGAACAGAGTTTAGTTCTTGTCATTTTCTTGTTGCTCAGACTTTAACACAGTAGACACACAGTGAGAAAAAGTTGTGTGTGTTTTGTGATCTGCAGGTCGTCCACCCCCAAGAGGGCCCAAGGCAGCCCAAGGAGACCAGCCCAAAATCTTAGGACCCCTGGAGAGGGTCTACCAAGAGATCGCCATCCTTAAAAAACTGGATCATATCAACATTGTCAAGCTGGTGGAGGTGAGAGTGTCTCAGTAAATTGTTGCTGTATTTACATTTGGAAACCTACCAACAGCCCTATTGGTGATAGACTTGCAAAAGGATTTAATGGAGTAGTTACAGTAGGGTCAGGTGACAGAATTTGGGCAGGTTAAAGAATCATTATGCCAAGAAACATATGTTTATGGTCTAGAAAAGAGAGAATATGTTATATTGTAATATAGAGGAAGGTGGTAGATGGTTGGCTTGTCAGTGTTGTGGGTGTTTGATGATTACGAAATGACTACAAGAGGGGCAAAATGAAGTAAACAACTAAAGAGACACAAAACAACATCGAAAGGACAACACGGCAGAGCAAGCCTTTAGAGATGCAACATGGCAGCGAAACAGCCAGAAAAAAGATAACAAAGAAATACAAGATAGTTTTACCCTTCAGCACATCTATCACTCTTTATGATATTTATGTGGTGGAACCTGGAAAAACTACAACCTCTTTCTGTAAATTGATTCACAGCAGCCAACGCGAGAATACTGAACAGGGAAATTTTGACGACGGATAGACTTTCAGCTTCCACAGAGGCGGTTGCTTATGAAATGTGATAGCAGATTTTTGAAGACATGAGTCAAGACGCCCGCCCGCCCGCCGCTCCCTTGTGATATCATCGTTTTTCGATCTTGGCCAGATGGCGGGGGCACCATGGCTGTGGTTTGGAGTTAAGCTGAGGGAGTCAGTCGGTAGGCTTTGCTCGGACAGAGAGTGTGCCAGAAATATAGAGTTTTTAAATAAAACGCAGAGTCCTTGTGCTCCTGTGTGATCACCACAGCACAGAAGACCCACACGCACACTCTCTCCTCTTTTCCCTTCTTTGTCTTCCCTCGCTCTTATAATGGGCATATGTGTGTGCAATGGGGAAAACCTGCTCTCCATCTCTCTCTCTCTCTCTGTCTGTTCATCCATTTAGAATGGGCTGTGCTCGGGTCAGGATCACATTCATTATGGGTATCCAACTGATTCCTATGAGACTGCAGCCCAGTCCATCCAATTATGAATAGACTCTTTCTCTCGTTTTGAAACATTAAAGCCCACGCCGAGTGGAACAGATTAAAACTGATGAAAGTGATATGGTCATTTGTCACAGATGGTTGGCAGGCAACAGTAAACGCGACCCCACACTCGCCAAGGCGTACAGTTGTTATGTGAGCAGACGCTTTTATTAAAATCTAAGCTCAATTTCTGTAATTTCTCCTTAAGTCCAGATACGCTTTTTAATGCAAACTTTATTAGTTCCTACATTTGTCAACGCTAATGGTTTGCTTTTCATTTACTGTTTATAGCTTTTTGTTAGGACGGAGAAAAAAATCTATCTAACAGTATTATTATTTATTTATTTAAGCAGGTATAAGGCAGGTTGAGAAACTATTCACCTGATGCCTCCTCCGTCGTCTGACGACACGTCACTAAACAGCGTTCCTTTTGCCAGAGACGTGATTTCCTGCTCTTGTTTCTCCTGTACTCTGTGTCCTTGGCTAATGTTTGCCTTCACTGTAGTAATTACAACTGAACAGGTTTCTCCAGACGGATTGTGTGTTTGTGGGAGCTGGGAGCCGTTCTATGGTTCTATGGTTCTATGGCCCCATGCTTTGCAGAAGCAAAATAGTAGTTTTCAGTCTTAGATTATCAACTAGGCAAAATGACTGATGTCCACTGTCCCAGAAGTCTGTGGTCCACAAAAGCTCAATGTTAATATAATTTAACATCTATGAAAACAGCTCAGTTAAAGTATAATGTGAACTTGTAGGGGGGGTTAAGAGAGGCCCTGCTCTATCAATGCAGACTGGTTGTGTTGCACACGTTCCTCTTTCTTGTTAAAACTCAGAGAGAGGGCCAAGAGAACCTCCACTGATAGAGCAGTTGCCTACTAACCCCAGGGTCAGTGGTTCAATTCCCGGCTCCTCCTGGCTACTTGCCAAGGTTTTCCTGGAGGAGTACTTGTGCCAGGAAGTATTGTATTGCACTTAAATCAGTAATTCAATAGTGGAAAGAGAATAACAGACATTGAGGCTGAAGGAGGCCCCGCAGCTCACGTTTGCCCCGGAGCAGGTTCATTTGATTGAAAACGACGGCTGCCGAAATTTTATTTACAAAAACTGTACAAAGCCAGTGTTTCAGCTGCGATGTCCTAAGTGCTGGGAGTTACAAGCAGCTTTCAGAAAAGCAGCCAAGAAAATTGTATATTAATAAAAATAATATATAGTGAGAATCACCAGGTTTTGAACTGGATTATCTCCATGTATGATGACTGTGTTAATGTTGCAGGTGCTGGATGATCCCGCAGAGGACAACCTTCACATGGGTAGGCAGACCTATAAATTCCTTGTCCAATTCTTACACCCTGTCTTTGCCTTCTCTCTGCTTTTGGCACTTAACACATGCAGCATGCCACCAACAAGTGTTCGTATAACTTATTCATAAATTCAGATCATCTTTGGCGTCACCTCGGGGCTCGCGGATTATGCAGAAATGTTCCATCAGCACTGCCAGGTCACAGTTAGGACACCTATTCATGTGAAACATCAAACTCTTTATATGCTTAATGCGGCACATTCAGCTAGTTTAATGCTCTTGACGATGAATAATGTGATGCTGGGTTGTTGCCTCAGTGGCAGCAGTGGTCAAGCCAGCGGAATGAATGAATAAATGAATGAATGAATGAATTAACAGTTTGCTCTTATGTGTTCCCATTTCCTGTGCTTCTCTTTTCCTCTGACAGTGTTTGAGCTGATGCGAAAGGGGTGAGTTTTTTTTAAATAATTTAAGCCTTGTCCCCTCTGGTCCTCTACTTTCACCTTCTCATTTCTTCATCCTTCCATCCCTGGGTCTCTGCAGTGTTCTCCTTCATTACTCCAAGCTGACACACTCTGGGTGTTTGTTCCATTTCGGGCTTCAAAGGGATTCATAATGTTCTTAGGTTTTCACAGTTATTACCAGCAGCAGTCAGCCCTGTAAGTGTTTCACATCCTGATGCATGAGCTGTTGCATCCCACTACACTGGAAATTTGTGATGCTCTATAACCTGAGACCTTTGGTTATTCTAAGCGAATGGAGGTGGGAGGACAGAGCTGGTATTATTTCACATATAAGCCTAAATATGGTATGTAGCCAGATACAGTTTGTTCTAATTGCTGTTTGTGAGCTAATTAATAATGAGAGAATCAGTTTGCTCTCTGATAACACAGCTGCTAATACTGTCTACCGATCATAAAAATAATAACCAGTTTACACCTTTTTAAAATACATGAGGCGCAAATGAAAGTGGCGAGACTACTACACCACAGCTTCTACTTAAATTGCCATGGCAATAACCAATTATGCAAAATCTAATTCACAGTACTAATATTTGTAGTGTTGCAAAAGTAAGACAGTAGTGACTAGTATTAATACCTGATCTATATATATATTGCTAATTCAGTGCTGTGCAAAATAATGCTAATAAAACACTGAATAGGCTGAAATGGGTTTTACCTTTCAAATGTTACTGTCGAGCTGCAGACACTTTTCATAAATGTTGAATTGTTTAAGTCATTTATCTGGCAAATATTTTGATTCCAGTTTCTTCTTCAGTTTCTTTCAGTTCTGTGCAACATTTTCCAAACACTTTTTGTAGTGTTAAGTGTGTTAAGTTGGGTGATCTATTTGCTGTTTGGATTTAGGAAACCTCAGTAATACAAAGGACCTCTAACAACTACAAGGGAAGAAAATGAAGGCAACTTTATTCAAGTCAATATATGAATGACATCAGACATGATTAAACTAAGTAAAAATGATTTGCAAAAACAACAGCGGGTAATTTATTAACAGAGTCTGCTCTGTCAATAATCAGAGGACTCCAAAAACACTTAGCCGATGTGTGTTTCCCTCACCGCTCTAGACCTATTGTTGCTGTTGCTTCTGCTTCTCTTGCACCAAGGCCACAAGCTACGGTAGTATTAGCTGGAAGATGCAATAGTTAACTGCTATGGTCAACTGTCTGAGGTTTGAGTTGTGGCTTGGAAGCTATAATGACCTAAAACAAGTGGCTGTGTGTGACTGAAGCTGTAGCAAGCAAAGGATGTTGGTTTCTGAAGGACGGTTTCCTGGTCCTCTCTGTTTGGTGAATAGGAATGGTCAACACCTCAGTGCCTTTAATCAACCGTTTAATTAACTGGAAGCTCGTGCATTAGCTGTATCATATGGTAGTTTTAACTCTGCGGCTTAACATCACTAAACGCACTAATATGTGATGCTAAATTTGCTGGGATGTGCCATTTTTGACCGTTCTCTGCCAATCAAAACTGTTTTCATATAGCTCTGCTCTGTGTCTGCTCCACAGCTTTAGTCTGCATTGTTGTTACCTCTGCAGTTTGACCAAGAACTCAATTAAAATGTTGCAAACAGAAAAATTAGATGTCTTAGATTCTTGGGAGACTATCTATAACACTCAGGAGACTGAGTCCAACAGAGAATCCACACTTCCAGCAACAGGTTGTCATAGGACCTATTGATTTAATCATCTCATCTCATTTTAAAAGTTTCAAAAACACAGCACCTACACAAGAAAAAATGAGTTGTAGTCATTTCTATCTTAAATAGTAAAACTGTAAGAACAATTTATTTTATCAATTTTAAAGTGTGGGAAAGTACTACAGTGGGACCTAACATCAGATTTTCACCCCAGGGCCCCCTAGGAGGTTAATTTGGCTGTGATTCATTTGGCTGTGGTTGGAGCAGATTCTGCTTGTTCAGCACATTCTGTTCTCATGACATCTTCTTAGATCTTTGGTTTCTGCTTCAAATGTTACTATTTGCTTGAATCCATAATGAAAGTGATGGTTCTTCTTTCTAGACTCCTTTAGTTGAGTAGTTAATTTGTGTCGCGTGCATCATGAACTAAGCTTTTTGTATTTGGAATCTATATAAAAATTATCTTTACTGCAAGTTTTTGGTTTAGTTTAGATTAGTATCTTGTTTCAGTGTCATTTGGAGCTTAATTCCAGTGCTAACAGTGAAACACTGATTCACATAATCTATGGATTTGTTTGCCGTCTGTGTGTCTGTTTCTTTTCTACACTGCCTGTTTGCTTGCATCAATTTACAGTCCGGTGATGGAAGTGCCTACAGACAGTCCTTTGTCAGAGGAGCAGGCGAGGTTATACTTCAGAGACGTCATCCTGGGCATAGAGTACTGTAAGTATCATGTATATGGCAGCATCATAAAGGGGTTTCTGAGACATTTTGTAATGGCTGGGAATGCATTGGATTTTTCCCTTCCTGAAGACACTGTTTGCCTCCTCGTGATATTTAAAATACTACAGCAGAAACATGTTGTGTCATTCCTACACTGTCCTCCCTTACTGCTCTTGTTATGATATGACAGTTTTTTCCTTTCTATCTTATGGAACAAAGTGTTCATGCCGCCTGGGGTGTGTCTGCAGTTGCCTGCTGTCCACCTCATCAGTATCAAGCCTCTGTTCAGTCAAATGTTTTTTTTTTCAAGCTGTGTTCTCATTCTCTGCACTGGATCTATTTCACCAGGCTATAGCCTCATGGTTAGTGATTAATCATACCTCTTTCTGAGCTTTGAGGCCAAGCTTGAAAATAAAGCTAGTCCCTCAGTAAACACATCCTATATTTTTACATTATTTTTGGGATGATTACACTTTGTGATTCATAGGTCATGGTTGCGGCTTGGCTACATTTCCTGCTGAAGGGCACTTCAGTAGGGCAGCTGAACTATGCTTGGCTGATAGAAAAGCAATTTTCTAACCACTTGGCTTTTATTTCTGACCCTCTGGAAAAATGCATCCATGGACTCCCCATGAGGAGTATATTCATATAAACAGTGCAATATGAAGGCACCGTTTTGAAGACAGTTAATTCAGTCAAAAACTATGGGACTCCTAAGTCCCATATAAAATGAATATTTAGATTTTGAAAACAAATAATCATATTATTACATTGTGTAAAAAATATAAATAAACCAACAATTTTCATTATGATTATTTTGATAGTAATTGTTGTTATACATCAATATTAATAATAATAATGGTTGTCATTATAATAAAATGCCATTGTAGCATTCATTTTCATAATAACAGATATAATTTGATATAATTTGTATTTCATCATAGACATAGACTCTTATTTTGAAATTTTGAATCATGAATTAGCATTGTAATTAGCATGGTGGTTATTTTCCAAGTTGTAGTTACAAATATGCTATCCCTTACATCATGTATTCATGTAACTATTTATTATTGTTGTTGTTGAACATTTATAGCATACACAACTAAACTCCATAGATGACTTTATCATGATTAACTCAAAATCCTAAATTATCCTGAATTATAGATATCTCTATTCATTCTGTACTGTAGGTCCTTGACGTGTTTTTAATTTGAGTATTATTGGAGCTAACATTAATTGCTAGGGCCCCTGATAAGTCAAGTGCCTCATGTTTTAATGAGACCTCCTCAGACAAGAAGGCACCACTTAACCAATCAGTGAAGTGTTCGGGGCTTTAGCTGCAGACAACTATTAAGTGGAATGACTTAGAGATGAACTTAACTTGCTGCCTTAATGAACTTAGGTTCACAGTGTTCGCATCATTTTTACACTGCACCAGTCAGACTGAGGTCAGAGTAACATTTTCTGAACAGCCTCAATCAGAAGATGACAAAAGGATGAATGGTTGGTCACCTACAGCGTTCGAAAATCAGAACAGGATTTGTTTGATTATTTTTCTTTTATGCTCATTTATAATTATAATCTACTGCACTTAGTCTTTGACTAACAGATGTAGGTAGTGATTAGTATGCACATGAAGTTTCCATGATATGGTTCTGAAACGATGACTGAGTGTGTTTAGCCCTCGCTGCTGCTGCTGCTAAGGAGTTAACAAAATGATCGGTATATTGTTTGTCTACTTTTATTGTAGTAGTTCTAAAACATAAATTACTTCCTCTATCACATCCTCAGTGCACTACCAAAAGATTGTCCACCGGGACATCAAGCCTTCGAACTTGTTGCTGGGCGACGATGGCCATGTGAAGATAGCAGACTTTGGAGTCAGTAACCAATTTGAGGGCAACGATGCTTTGCTGTCCGGCACGGCTGGCACCCCCGCCTTCATGGCACCAGAGACCCTGTCAGATAAGCGCAAGAGTTTCAGTGGAAAAGTAGGTTGACTCTACACTCAAATAGCTTTGTTTGTGCTAGTCCGGCATTCAGTGTGCGTGCATGATGTGCTTACAGCAGCTGCAGGCCCAAGCCTAAGCTTCAACCTCATGATTTGAAAAGGAGAACCAATAAACCAAGATGAGTTTTGAGACCTTTGCTGGCCTGTTAATCCAGGGAGCAAATTGCTATGGTCTGTCTCTTCCCCTGTGTTTAGTTGGTATTAATACCAGGACACTACAGCGAACAAAAGAGTAAAGAAGTGGAATCGATTTGGGAAAGTTTCACGTCATTATTAGGAGAGTAGTGTTTCTATTTTCTACAACAGTGATCGGTTAATTATCTGCAAACCAACTGATCACATATTTCTTCAGTATGAATGATCTGTTGAGGCTTTTGAACCCACTCTCCTTCTGAAATATGAACAAGTAACAACAAAGAATCCCCCCCTTTCTCCACCCATCCTATTCACATCCACATCCTCAGGAGTACTGGTCTTGTTTCTTTCTCAAGTGTTAATCACCAAAGGCAGGCTGACGAACTTGCTCAAGGAAGGACATTCTGTGTGCGTAAAGAGAGGCCAGAATAGAATATTTGATTGCAGGCAAAAAGCAAGGAGGATGTAGAAGCCGTTCAAGTGCCTCGTCCTGCTGCTGCTGCTGCCTCCTGCTTTCAGGAAATACATCGAGACTTTCAGTCTTTGCTCTGCTTTTTTCTCTGATTAGTCTTGAGTTCTTCCTGATTTTAATTTATTCAAGCCCCACTCCAGAGAGCCGTGTGTCTATTATTCACTAACGTGGGGATTTCGGTGTAGTGAAACATTTAATATGTGACACTCGTACAACACTTAGATCCTCAGTTTTCGGTCCCCAGTAGTGCATCATGCCTTTAGAAGATAGTAGTCATGCAGCAGGAGGAGCAGAGAGGAAGACAAACAGCCTGATGGATAGTTGTAGTGCTTCTGCTGTCTTATCACACACGTTCTCTGAGGTATTTCGATAAAAAATACAATGCTTACAAGGTTTCATAAGTCACAGTATGCTGGATGATTTAGTTGGCTGTGTTTGTTTGTGCAAGCACGTGGATGGTTTCAATGTGTTTCTAATTGTCTGTTTGCCATCATGCTGCGCTTAACATCACTACGGCCACTTCCTTACAGGCACTGGACGTGTGGGCCATGGGAGTAACACTCCACTGTTTTGTCTTCGGGAAGGCAAGTCTGCACATTTTCTGTCTCTCAGCCACTTACCCAAACCTGGTCTACAAAAGGTAGCAGTGAAGTGAGGGATAAGTGTTCATTTCACAGACTCCAGTGCTTGTTAACAGCACCCACTGGCACTTCCGTCAGAACAATATCTATCACCAGTTTTTTTATTATTTTTTTATGCTTGATACTGCAGCCATCTAGTGGCATCATTCATTTTAATGAGAAACTGTTGTTTATTTTACTTGGTTGTCGTCTGGGTTACAGATTTTCTCTGGCACAGTAGTAATTCAAGGTCCCTTCCTTGTTTTTTTCACTCTCGTTCCTCTGCTCCACCTGCAGTGCCCCTTTATTGATGAGTACATATTGGCTTTGCACAACAAGATAAGAACCAAGCCTGTGGAGTTTCCTGAAACGTAAGTCCTTCCTTCCCTTTCCTCCACTTTCTTAAAAGAGACGGCAGTGATGCTTCAGCCGCCTCCTGTCAACAGCTGCATCCGCATCTCAGTCAGAAAACCTCTTCATGCTCGTTTCCAGTTACAAAATGCACCCACAAAATTACAAATAGTTTGCCACAGCAATCAGTGCCGGGTATCACAGAGGAAATGTCACCTGCATGTAATCAAAACCAAGCGCTGAAAAGAAAAAGAGGTAAACGGAAGGCATCAGCAGCCTGTACACATACAAGCCGCTGTGCTTCCTTTATCTTCTTTTCACTCCAAAAGGTTACAAAAAAAACCTGGGAGATCGTTTTTTGGGTGAATAATGCTAAAATAGAGAGAGAGAAGACGGGAGATAAAAATCCAGGAAAGAGGCTGTAGGAACACACAGATGAAGTATGAACACAGTAAATGTGAAGGGGCTGTGAGTGGCAGTGCAGGGTGTCATGTTGTTAATGATAAGTGTCCTTCCCCCAGCGGGCTCCAGAGACTCCACGGCGGTGCAGGGAGCCTGGTCATTAAGTAAGACTTGTTGTCTGCTCCGATAGGGCCGTTGTACTGTTGGTGGAGTTAATGTAATGTTGCCACCGTCATCATAAAATCATTTTACTACCAGTAACCCCTACTGCAATCACCTGTTTCCTCTTTTCCGTGTCAGTGAAATGCGACACTGATATTGAACTTACAGAAATATACTAACATTACTCCCAGAAGCTCAGCACTCCCATGACTCCATCCATTTGGACTATTGATCCTTTATTTTTACTATTGTAAGTCATTGTAGCAATCTATAACCATATATCCATTGTGACACTTACCGTAAAGCTTCCTAAACCTAATATTAAATTCATCCATTATCCTAACAGGGTAGTGGGAGTGCTGAACCCAGTCCCAGCTGTCGTTTGGCGAGAGGCAGGGTACACTCTCTGTCACAGGGCATAATAATAAAACCTAATACTAAAAAGACCTCATCTCTGGAGGATATCAGCTTCATTTGATTAACTTAGACTCCTCACCTCATCCCAGCTACTGTAAGGAGATCTATCCATGACAAGTATGAACAGTAAGAATAATTACAGCTTGACAAATCTCTAGAATGTACTGTATTTTATTTACTCACATGAAAAGTCTGATGAAATCTGAGTCTGAAAAATTATTGATTCAAATATTGTTTGTTGTTTTTGCCTTAGCCTTCTAGCACCTCTAAAAAGCTATTGAGTGGCACTGGAAAAAAATAATGGCTGCTTAAACCACATCCTGAGGTGTTTTAGGCTTCTGTTGATCAACCTGCAGTTAGAAACCCACCTCGAGGGTTTTAAATCACAGGAGCTGTGAGATAATGAAAGCTGTTATAATGTTTTGATGGGTTTTTGTGTGTGTGTGTGTGTGTGTGTGTGTGTGTGTGTGTGTGGGTGTGTGTGCGTGTGCGTGTGCGTGTGTGCGTGTGTTGAAAAACTAGACACTGAATATTTTATTACCTCTTATGGCCTCTAAAAGTCTTCAAATTAAATCTGCAGAGTGTGTACTTACAGATTTCAGTCTGTTGTGTGATATATATGGCATCCTTAAAAATACATAAATACTTAAAAATCGTACATTATTATACCATTTGTTTGACGTAGACCTAATATCAGTGAAGAGCTGCGGACTCTGGTCTTGCGGATGCTGGATAAGAACCCAGACACTAGGATCACCATCCCTGAAATCAAGGTAAGGTCAGAAACAAAAAAGACAGAAGAGACCATGGAGTTAGTCACTGGTTGTTTAGGCTGACAGAGATTAGAGGTGTACAGAGGTCCAGGACCGGCCAAGCGCAGATGACATTACTACTTCCCACCGTGTTTCCATGACACAAACTAATCTTGTGTCACTGAGTCATTTTCTCACCAGGGACTCTGTTTGTGTTTATGGAACAAGAGATAATTAGGCGTTCCTCCCTTGTGCGCAAACACACTCACAAACACATCTGTAACTGAAACAAGTTGCAACAAGCAGTTTAGAAAAACCCTCAAAAATCAAAAGCTTTTTTTACAGATAGGTGTTTGAAATAGATATTAGTATTAATAACTGATGATTGATTGTGTTTTGAGTCAGAGTCTCCAACCCAAGAGTATCTTTAATTATCTTGTTTTTAATTATCTTGGATGGATGCCTGAACCTTCCAGTGTGAACATGAAAGAACAGCAACTATAATATATATGAAATGAGTATAGTTCACTAGAATTACCACCTGGTGGCTGTAGCCCTAACCACCACCTGATCAAGTTGTTTACCTGCTGTTCAGACTCCTATTTTAATCAGGGTTATGATGGGCGAATTAAAAACAAAAAACATGAATGACTCTGGTCACAGCTATCACCAGGGTGGAGGCATAAAAACTGAACTAAGTGCTTTGCAGCTGTTGTCTGTCATACCTGTCTCTCTCTCTGTATGTTCTTAGGTGGACCAGTGGGTTACTCAGGGAGGCACTGACCCCTTGCCCCTAGAGGAGGAGCACTGCTTTGCGGTTGAGGTGACGGAGGAGGACATCCAGAACTCAGTCAAGTTTGTTCCCAGTCTCTCTGCAGTGGTAAGAACCACTGACTCAAATGGACACACAACATTAAAGCCCCAGTTTCTCTTTAAAGCAGTCTATACACAACAGTAAGATTCAACCTGTACTCTAGTCATAGAGATTATTATGGGAAATTCAGGAAAGTGACCAAAGAACCACATCCCTGCATGTGTTAAAACCAAACTTAATAAATGCTTTTACACAGACATGGAAGCATGCACAGAGCTGTATGCAGAACCTATAGAGTTTTTCCAGAGCTATATTATTACACCTCCTGCGACCAGTGCTCTAACCACTGAGCTATGACGCCTTATCCAACGAACCAGTCTGAAGCTCAGAGAGGTGACGTGGGACATGTTGGTAATTATCCTTTGTTTATGAACGTTTCAGATCTTGGTAAAAGCCATGCTGAGGAAGCGCTCCTTCA
Organism: Ctenopoma multispine; assembly: GCA_034779795.1. Lineage (NCBI taxonomy): Eukaryota > Metazoa > Chordata > Actinopteri > Anabantiformes > Anabantidae > Ctenopoma > Ctenopoma multispine. The sequence continues at coordinate 4,193,106 of JAUYWH010000006.1, forward strand.
GTAACCCTTTTGAGTGTCCAAGCAGGAGAGAGGAGAGGTCCATGTCTGCACCTGGCAGCCTGCTCATGTAAGCACACACCATCCAGCAGCCTGGCATGTCCAGACCCCCCTTACATATATCCACCATGCAAACACACATAAATAAACCCGCATAGGTTTAATACTGTTGTCGGCATTGCCTGAGAGTCTGACGTAAATTGGTACTTCACACCTGTCTCCTCTTTCTGCTGTATCAGGTTAACTAGCACTGACTCCTGCAGCAGCCGCTGCGGTTTTGTGTTGCCATAGCACCATAATTCATTCTTTCATTGTATGCATTGGAGCTTACATCTTTTTATAAGTGTTTCTTTGTGTGTTGCTTTCAGCTTTTAAAGTTAGAAGGGTTCACAGTGACAAAGAATGGTACACATCCAGTGCCTTGGGCTGTCCTTGGATTTTTTTGTTTACACTGATTGAAAGCATCACTGAGGAAATGAGCCAGTCCCCCTTTCCCATCATGCAATTTCAACATATACAGCCAAGGGCAGATTGAAGCATCTATAGCTGTTTCCAGCTGTGCGGCAGGTGCCCTTGGGACAGAGATCTGTGTTATGTGTCCAGCAGACTTTGTCGTGAAGATGAGCCACTGTTGTGCTGAATGTGGAGCAGACTCTAATCTCATTTTTTCGGAGGTTTTTAGATGATTTCTATTCTATTTAGGTCAAGGCTTCCCCTGTTAGACGCTAGGCTGTCAGAGCTGTTATCTAAGGTAAAGGTGTTTTTTCAGATGACGTGGTTTGAAGCAATACTGCCCCCAACTGATAAAACAGGATCTTTCAGCTAAAGGCCTGCATGATGCCATGAACCTGAATGTCTGTGTAGATACTGACAATTGTTTCATCTCAGCCTGAAACAGGAAGATAAGCAGCCCTTAAGAGTCTTTACTTCATTCTTTTTTTTTAAGGAATTCATAAGAACAATCACATTCTTCTGGTAATTTGAAATGTTTTTTTCTGATTCTATACTATTGCAAAATATTCACTTGTCATTGTTAAGAAGGAGAAAAACACACAAATATATCACATTTTATGAACTTAAAACCACAGTATGTAACTTCTTTCAGATGTCAAATAAATGTTTATGGGTTGACTTCAGGTTTCATTGTTGAGGCTAGTTTGATTCTCAGAACCTGCATATTGTAGCTTTAAGCGTTTATTATCACACTTATCATTGCTGACTGGTCATCTCAACACTGAAATGTAAAGAATTACACACGACACCTTCATTTGGAGGAAGTGAAGTATATAGTGGAGAGGTCGTCTCCACCAGCGTGTCTTTGACCTCCTGAGGTGACCTTTGCCCTCTCACCTTTGACTTTTCCATCCTTTCTCCCACTCTGCTGCAGGGACTCGTGGCCCTTCCGGCCCTCTTTAAAACTTCACCCCTCACTCAGGTAACACTTTGTGCAATACGGTCTAGCTCGCTGTCTGTCTTTAACATCTACCAGCCACACAGTGCCCATCATCATCTTAGACTCCTCAAACTCTTGCTTCTCCTCATCATGAAAACTGATGGTGCAGCCTTTTCCCAGCTGTCATCTCAGAGTTATGTCATCTCCCTGCTGCTGTCATTTAATCCAATGTTACATGGATAAAGCATTTTGTGTTTTTCACATTCATCAAGAAGGAAAAAGAGCTGGTTGTCCCGCTGCATTTGGAGAAATGACGCATAAGCTTCATAGTGTTCTCCTTTAGATTTCTATTTACTATCCAAAGAAATTCTGATCTTGACTTCTGTCTTTCTCTGTTATCTGTTCTTTCAGAAAGAGCAGCACGGGGGATGGACCCAGAGAAGGAGAGTTGGAGGACCTGCATGAAGACGAGTCCTCCTCTTGAGTGTCCCTTCAACAGAGCTTTGTCTCGGACTCTGTCGTCTTTGCGTCCTTTTGCTCGACACACTGTGTGTTCACCTCATGCACACGTTTCAAATCAGTAACACACTACAGGCTTACTGTTTTGCACACTGAGTAAATTCTCCACGTTTTGAATGGGATACATTGGTCGTTAACTTTCACAGTTCCAGCCCAGGCTTGTTTTTGTTTCTGCTTTCAGTCTGTCCCTCTCCACTTTGGACTTTCCAGTGTCATCTTCGTTGTTGCCTGTCTTAATCGCTGAACCACTTACAGTTGTGATTTGCATCAGTGAACCGATAAAAAGGAATTGGACCAATTCTCTGGATCGTTAACCATTCAAATTATTGTACTGGGAAAAGATGAGAACCTGCTTATCAGCTGGCAGTACACTGTGACAAAAAGAGTCAAGATCAGATTTCTTGTATGTATGCATGGTGTATAGATATGCCTTATCATCAGGCAGTCACCTGTCACAGTCATAGTCCGCCTGACTGTTGAGTAATTATCACATACGTCAGCATGTAAATGACACTACATTGTCTCTTGGGTGAACTACAGTGCTTTTAATTTCTGATTATACGTAACTGTCTTGAGGTATCTCACGGCCCTATTGTACAGTACATGTGCCATCTGCAGTTTTTATGTTGAAGCAGGGTTTTGAAGGTTGGAGTCCTTTCTGTGCTGCCTTCACAGTCCTGTTTGAACTTCTTCGACACGAAGAAAAGGAAAATCATCCATTTCATAGTGATCACACAGAAAGGGCAATGACTTATAATACGCTAAACTAATTTCAAAGGGATTTTCTCCTGCAGTGTGTAATTATTTTTGTGTAACAAGTAATTTCACACTTCATCTCCTACTCTGTTATGAGTTGTTTGTCTGATGAATTCAGTTCTTTAATACTGTCGCTTTCCTTTGATATCATACTGTACTGTTTGATTGGATGTGATGTCATTGCGATAGACATTTGAGCATTTCAAAGTACATGTCGTCTGATGGTGAAGGTGAACAGATGAGAAAAAGGACTTTAAAATACTGCGGTTGCCTTTTTGCCCTTAGTTTACCTTTACACCTTTTATATATCATTCTGGGAGGCAGAGTTGATTCAAAGGCATAAATAATCTCACTGTTCAAGTCGAATGTCAGTGAGTGCTCTCTTATTAGTGTAGGGGGGTAAGTCAGAAAAGGCGGAACATAATGGGTGTTTTTGTTTTGTTTAGGGCAGGGATTTTTGGAGCAAGGAATATTTTTTTTATATCTAGGTATTCTGTTGTAAAATTAATAAAAAATAATTGTCAAATAGTCACAAAGACTGTTGTGCACAGGTGTTATATCATATGCAAAGGATAGCAGATTTAATAATTTTTTTTTATTTCACTTTTTCTTTGAGCCTTTCGTTATGTTGCTAGAAATTTGGAGAATTTTATTTTCTTAAGCCTTTTTGGACAAGTGTAAAATATTTGTATATACATAGGAGTAGGGATTCCCCTAGACACCCTAATAATTTTTATACAGTCCCTAATTTTTTTGCTTGGTTAAGCTTGTGAAGTTCCAACCAGCAATGTAAGATGTATTGCATTGTATGTGATGTAATGATTTTATGTGAATCTGCGGAAAACACACAGTACTGGAGTTGGTTAGAATGGCAACCCAGTGGGATCTAAAATGTTGGGTTAATGGATTAATGAAAAAAAAGCTTTCTTTTTGTGATTTCAGTCCTTTGTATGTCATTCAAGTTGGTTGGCTGTTTAGAAAAAAAATCTGTGGGCTGTTTGTCTCTGCCAACTCAAATCATTGAGAACATTTCCGCCTCCACAGCAGCTCTGCCTCAGATAAATGCTTATATAACTCCATTTTGATTTCTTTCCTCCTCTCTTTTGCTGGCCTGGCGCGTTGCCCTTCTGAAAGAAAGCAGGTTTGGATGGCAGAGCGCTCTGATCACTTGAACCGCAGTGAAAGGGAGCATTTCAGTGTCATGATTAAGCCCAGGCTGCCAACAACAACAACAGTTCCCCCATCCGCTTCAGTGGCATCCACAGTGTGGCTGATTAGTGCAGCGCTTAGCATTTCCTCAATTAATATTTCCCCTCAGTGGGTGAAATCCGAATGGAAAACTATTTCACATACTGCTATTGAGCCATTATGTTTGGGGGTTTAGGTCTTGTGCATATGCATAAAAAACATTTGAAAGTCAACTTCACTATGATGTGGGTACTGGAGAATGTCAATCTTTGTATGTTTTATTGTTCAGGAAATCATTTGGTAATGTGTCTGTATAAGATAAATGCATATCTTAATGTGTAATTATCAAAACGTTTCTGTATATGCAGTTTGAAAATGGTTGTATCTGTCATCTGATGAGGCTTTTTTTTTTGTTGTTTTTATTCCTTCTCTCTGCTGAGGATGATGTAAGTGAAAATCTGTTTTGAAGGTAACCTTCAGTGAAGGGCTGCTTGAACCAAAAAGTATCAAACAGTGTGTTAGATTTTATTTCTTTGTTAAAAAAAAAAAAGAAAGGGGAAAAAGTTTAATACATGTAATGCTCTTATAAGAATTTTTCTAGGTGTTGCCAGCTTTACATATGTTTGTACAGTCATTTTGTCATTGTCAAAGGTGCAATATAGTTGTCGTCTTAATCATCGGTGCATTATTGGCTCATTCCCCTGCTGTAAGAGCACTCAGGCCATTCATCCTATTGTGTGTATTTTAATTATTCTTGATGAAAGCTCTGATAAAACTGCTTTGTATTTAAATGTTTGCACTTTTCCACCTACAAATGCATATTAACATTATAGTGATTACACATAACACTACTGGTACACTGTACAGTTTACGATCAAGAGGAAAAACTGTTGAAGACCATATTTACTGTATGTTCTCACAGTCTGCTGTGCTTTTGCTTTTAATGCATAACTCTTTCGATTCGGCCTGCATGTCACAGCACTTCTGGATTTTTACAAATGAAACTGACGTTCTCATTTTCCAGCAACTTATCTTCCCGTCTCTGTCAAAATGCTGCAACAGCTGCAACAATGGGATTGGTTTTAAATAGCTGTTGATGTTGTCGTTTTGCGTTAACATTCATCATACTGATATTAAATGCTAACTGTGGTGAGGCACTTTTGCGTTTTACTGCTCAAGTGATGGAGAAAGCTAAGCTGGACTCATAGGAGCAGCTTTGCGTCATGGAGACATTGAGGATCACGGATAATCACTAGCTGCCTTCAGAAGTAAAAAGTCCAGCAACACATTTGTGATGTACAGAACAGCGTAATTGGCAGATCAGTGTGTTTCAGTTTGTGGCCATGTGACCCTGATAATGGCCACAAGCTGAAACACATGAAACTGTAATTCATACTGTTTGCACCACTTCAGACTTTTGTTTCTTTGAAGTTTTGAAGAATTCTTATTTAACATTAAACTTTTTTATTATATAAATTATTACATTAAGAATTGTGAATGACATCTTGATAATGGACTATTGAAGAACTTTCATCTTTGGTGCAGACAAGCTCCATTATATTTATTGAATCACAGACAAATCCTTAAAAAAAAATTTTTTTAAATCCATAATAAAGACTTTTTAATATAAATATGTGCAGAAATGTACCGGCAGTGCAGTCTTAGCAGAGGTTGTGCACACTAAATGCTTTTTAAGTTAATGTTGTTACAGCAAAGTGAAAGACAGAAAAAAAAAATCAGCAGTTGCAGGGTGCTGTTGCTTCATCTTCCACACAGGAAGTTAAGTGGCAGGAATAATTTCCCATGATATCAGGTCGTAATTATATCCAAAGAGGGAGGATTGTGAGAGAGTCACTCTGTAAATATGCTATCAGGGGTGATTTTTCCCACTGCTACTGTCTAATGAAACTGTCCTGATATGTGCCTGCTGTCTCTATGTTTCTGGATGTCAGTCTTGTGTTGTTACTCATTCGTCCGCATACGTTGCTCATATAAAACAGAAGCATGACACATCGCTATGGAATGCAGTTGTTACAATGTAAATATGTACCAATATATATAAAAGAGCTATTTTTTGCATGCTTTTTGTACACTTAGACATAATCAGAGACAATAAAAAAGAAAATGTGAGTGCTGTTCATATTGTGCCTCTGTATGTGTTCAACTACTTCACTGCAAGGTGAAACAAAAAACAGCAGCATTATTACTGTACATCTTTTATTGAATTCAATTTTCAATCACAAGGTGCACACACAGATGAATTTCTGACAGTGGCGCATCCACTCAATGTGCGTGCACGTGTGTGTGTGTGTGTGTGTGTGTGTGTTTGGCTCAGACAGTGACACAGCTGATGGATGAATTATGGATGATTTGTTTACACAGAGGAGCACTGAAGTGCCAGAAAAACTTTTTTTTATTCTTCACCTGCACAGTGATGGATACCGTGTAAGATGGAGGTTAAACCCACAGTATGAACAAAAGCAAACACCTAAAAAAAAAAAAAAAAGGAAGAAAGAAAGAAAACGCACACTGTACAGCTGAGCTACAGCATCTTTGGCTGACATACAACGGCAAGTGTCACAGTCACTCTGGACGGCTGTAAGTGTGGTAGAGGTATCGAAAAAGGGAACATGAGGAGCAAAACCACTTGACTCCGTCCAGCCTGAGTCTCTTTTCAGTCCATTAAGTGTGAGTGTGTTGTCTTGCAGGGTTCCTGTGCAGTACACATTTGAAGGTAGCATGGCCATTGAGTTGAAGGTTTGTCCCCAGGTCACTTCTGCTCAGGAGTAGCAGAAAAAAGAAGACATAAATCATCACCACAGTTTTAGCAAGTTGGTTTTATTCTTCTAAAAATGTAGAAATATCTTACTTTAGATACCTCAGTCTCTATGCTACCTGCCTCTGAATCAGGATCCTGCAGAGTAAAAGTTAAAACCACAGTTTAGATCTCTCAGGTGAAAGACTTCTCCTCATCATCACATGATACAATACAAAAAAAAAAAAAAAAAATACTACTACTCTGTTGTCTAGACTTCTACATGCACTCACGTTGGCCTGGTCAGTGCCATGGACTTGTCTTGCATTTGCTTCAAAGGTGTATTTGACGCTTGTGTCTAAACCGAGCGACTCGCTGTCATGCTGTAAATACAAAATGCCCTGCCTGTTTCAGTTAGAGGAGGAAGCTGTCTGAGTGCAATAGGTGCAAGTGTCATCATCTACAATGTGTGTCCTGAGCACCGAGCACAAAAAGCTCTGCGCTGGTCATGAATGTTAAGGGAATTAACACAACATTAATGTGCTGGCTGCTGAAGTTCATTCTTTCCGTGTTCTAGTGGGTTGTTAGTTCTAGTATTCAGCTTTCATGAAATACAACTAAAATACATTCAATACAGATATACATAGATATTTCTATAGCTGAATATATTCTCTGTCTGTCTGGACTGATTCTTGTCAATGATAAATGTTTTACTGCTGCCACCTTGTGTTCAAACTGATCACAGCACAATGTACATGAGATTATCAGTTTACATACAGCAGAGATCTTACCTGTGTAGGTGTATCTGTATATTTGAATTTCATATTCTTGTAAAATTCTCTTTTTGGCAGCAAATAGAGCAGCACCAAGTCACATACTACAGTTGCCTGAAAAGTATTTTAACAATCACAATTGGATTAGTAGCAGAATGATTCCAAAGACGAGAAATAATTATTGCAAGTTTTCGTCACAACATACCACTCCAAAAATGCCCACTCCGGAGCCTATAGCTGTCAGTGTTGGGATAATGTCAAACTTTCTCGCCTGTGAAAAGCAGAGTAGCAATGACGTAAAATTACCCTGGAACTCGTGCAAATAAAAAGTATTTGTATATAGCACTTACCAGTGACTGCACAATGATATCGAATCGGATCCCGAACACTTTGAGAAGAGTTCTTTTCTGAACATTGTTCTCCAAATAATGCTTCGCATACCTACAAACAGGCAGGATCATAATGTGTTACAGTATAATGATTTGACAAATATTTAATCTACACTACCATCATCCTATTAGAAAAATTGCTAAATTGTTGGCTTTAGCCAAATAGCCCTTGTATACGTACCAGCCGACTAATGATTGTACTAACAGTATGTGTGAACACGGAGAGAGCAAACTATCCTCAGAACACATTCCTCAAAAACTACTAAATCTAAAACTTAATCTCAGAGAGCTACATTGATCTGTTTTACTGAGGGCAAGTAAAGATCATAAACGTCAGGCAGTCTGCACTCAAACACCACAGATCAGGAGCCAACGCTGAGTTCAGTCCAGTTCATGGAAAACGAAGGGAGAAAAAAAAATAAAAATACTGGAAATAAAAATAGAAATTTCTATCAGACCTAATATCTTAAGGCAGCGAATGCATACCAGATACACTGATAATGATAATGAAGTATTTTTTTCTCACAAGAAGCAGGAAATTACTAAACACTGTGGCAACATATTATTAAACCTCTAAATTGTTAGCACTGAAACATCTAGAAACAGCCACCTCGCCTCTATCCAAAGGTAATAAAATCTGCCAGCTTACACCTTTAGCTAATTTAATCCATATCGAGTCCAGCTTGATACTTAATAAAATGAGTTTAAAACCTTTTTGGATATAATACACTGTATATTAACAATGTTCTGTGTCAAGAAATGTCAAATATGTATAATAAATAACTAGTATTTTTAATCTCAAACAGTCCAGTGTATTTAGAACTATTTATGATGATAATGATTCATTTTAGGGTTAGGGTGTTAATGTGCATGTTAATGTAAGTGTTTCTTGTATTCTGTCCAATGTATTTATATATGTGGTTAATATATCTGTGTATAATGCACAGCTTCCAAAATGATCACACAATTGAACTGAATTAATACTGAACATACAGGGTATACAGCAACTGAACGTTATTACCTTCATAAAGACAGATTTATTGCAAGACTGTTGTTTTATCTAGGTGTGCCTGGCAACTGACTGTTTCTACTGTACACACCTAAAGTTGTATCCCACTGATGTTCTGGTTTGGTCTGTCTCAGCAGGGTTTCCATACAGTCCGTGGAAGTTGTAGTTTGGTTTACAGTGTTTTACATCTACATCAAAGTTACATGTCCAGTCAACCACAATACCAATGGCCCCTCCCTGTCGAGACACAAGAGCACAATACGTCATTTAGGCGTTTTACTACATGAGGAACAAAAAAGACAAAACGACAATAGACAAAAGATGAACAGAGATAGAAATGCGCTCTACCACCTGCACATGACCCCTGTCCGTTCAGACTTAAGCAAACAGAAGCAAACTTACCACTTGGGCTATTGTTTCAAAACTGAAGCCAGACAGTTTAACTATGTCTCCCACTCTGAATATGGGACACAGTGGGTCTTTCACTGGATTATAAAGACATTTACCGATGTAATCGCCATCAATGCCCTCAACCAGGTTACTCCTGAAAACACAATTAAACATCATTAAGCAAGACAATATATGAACCTGTAATGACATGCAGGATCCCTGTTTGCATGTTATATCTTATAGCAATTAACACTAGTCTACTAAAAATGCTGTTGCCTAGTACCATGAGATTCACGGTACATATATACTGTATATGATATATATCAAAGATTTCAATCTTCAAAAAAGATTTCAAACATAAGATGGGGAACTCGTGAGAGATAGCAAATATACTATTTTTATTATCGGATTTTGAATCATTCAGTTCAATCTCATTCGGAAAAGTCGAGAAGAGCCATGGGATTATTTATTTTATCCCCAGTCATGTGCAGGGCTCTGAGAACCAGTTCTTACCAGAACTGTTCTTATACCAGTATAACCAGTTCTAATGCATTCTTGTTAACTTCCCCAGTCTTTAAAGCTCTTTGACTCTAACTTTTCTTCCACTGACCTTCATGTGTGAAACTGCCATGTCCCTTTAAGACTGTGTGACAGTGCTTTGTTTATCCGTATTCAGCCGTATTTCATACTATCATAGCAACATAACGTTTGCCAGAAACAGACTCACTGGTTTTTATGTATCTAGATTTTTAAACATCTGCAGAGCTGAGTTTAATTTGACATGAAGATTTATTACCTTGTGACGCCAAAAATGGGGAAAGTTACAGAGTTTTTGATGAACAGTGTGTAGTTCTCGGCAGACATCAGCAGAGGAGGACTGGGAGGGAAAATCAAACATTAAACAGAGAGGCTTCATACAAATATTCAGCATAAATCATTACAGGTGGAATCGCAGTATAAAATCATTTAGAGATTCTACATACGTTGGTATGTTGCTGTCATCCTCAACAGGGCACCAAGCCAACACCTCACAGGTATTAGTGGTATTCACACAGACACCCGTCATTTGCCCTTGAAGCAGAAACAAACCAGAGTTTATCAAAAGACACAAAACTTAAAAGTGGAGCAAGTATTAGTGTTGAAAACAGCAGCAGCAGCAAAGGGGAAAAAAAAGATGCAGGCTTTGACATTAAAGCTATTCTAAGCATTTTCTGCCTCCACATTTCATCTTATCTTGAATTAGCATCAACGGCAGCAGCCAAGATATAAAAGAGAAGCAAAGCAAACGCTGAAATAGCTGTTTCCTTTATCTTGTCCTGATCCTAACATCTAATTTCTCTCTATGTGATTAGCGTTGTTGGTATCAGTCTCTCGGATCATGTGCCGGGTGAGTTCTCCAGCAGGCGTTTTGTCACTCAGCTTCGGTCTCTGACCTTTCATTGAAGCAAAGCAGTTTGTTTGGCTACGGGGGCGCCCGTTTATGTTTACTGGTCTATAATCATAGAGACAGTACACTGCCCCTAAAGGGACGCTGGCACCTCGAGGTGGATTTGACTGGTCTGAAACAGACAGATCTAAAGCTTGGGCTAACATCTCTCTTATTGAAGTTGATGTGAGGCACAGAGGACTTGAAAAGACTCAACAAGCAACCCTGACACAGACAGAGGACAATAAATGCATGTAAGCACTCTTTGAACTTGCTGTCGATACTGTCTAGCTACAGTAGATTTAGATCTTTAAAAACACACTGCTCCCTGAATGATTGATTTTGAATATGTGTGTGTGCTTATGACTTATATCTGCTCACAGGTTTCTGTAATGTCTGCGCTTGTGCTTATATATACACCAGTGGGTGTCCTTGACAAGACAGGGTTTTACTCTCACGCAGTGATCAACAAACCAAACTATGAACACACACACACATATTAAATGTTTGGCTGCTACGACACCTTATTGATTTTAATCAAATTTTTTTTTCTCAGTGTTGCACAAGAGCAATGCATGACTTAAGTCTAAATGTTTACCTTAGCAGCGACTGGTGGATTTTAGTTTCTACAGTGTGAGCTTATCCTCTAACAGCCACCACCCATTCTGCAAATACATTTCTCCACAACCTGACATAATCCTGTATCTCGCTCAGTGCATCAAAGCCCTGTCTCTAGCCCTAAGCAGGCTTTTGTCTTTGCTGAGACGGGATCATAAAATGATCTTGAGTTCGGCCACAGACGGTTACTCAGTGAGGACTGCTGAGGTCACACACTGTCAGGCCGTCAGGATTTACCGTGTCCCGTACGTTTGAATCTCCCTCCTTCACAGTCGGCATCCGACTTGCAGCTGTGCTTGCCTTCAAGCTGTTGGAATCAAGAGATTGAAGTCAGTGTGTGGACTCAGTTGTGAAATGTGGGTTTGAACAAACCCGTAGTTTTAAAAGTGCAAACTAAATGATAATGTGAAAATAAAAAGTTTAAAGCTTCTTCTGATTCAGCATCATACAGAAACCAATGTTTACACCGAGGTTTTTTTTCCTCAGAGCTCCAGGACAGCTGGACAATTACCCACTTACACAAACAGTCTTGGAATGAGACACAATTTCCGTTTGGTTTTTTACTGTTTATGGAAGCGTATGAGTCTGAGGGAGAAGAAGGAGAAAACAGAGAGGGAGAGAAAATCAGGGAGCAGAGATGAGAGCAAAACAGAAGAAGGAGCATTTTCACATACCTCTGGACACTTTCCCATCTGCTGACCTTCTGTTATGATGTAGTTTGTCATCACCACGAAAGATGAGTCTCCCTGAGTTTGAGTATAAAAAAAAGAAGCACTGTGTTACGATCTTTTGTTCTTGTAATACATTTATTGTAAGTAGTAAGTAGTATTTCATCAGCTGCCTCCCACTGGTGACCCTACTGATGCTGCAAATCTTTTTCATCCCAAAGATATTTAAATATAATATTTAGAAAGGAGAAAGGAGAATTAGACATTTTGGGGAAATAGGTGTCTTCTGGTTTATTTTTGAGAGCTAGATAATAAGATTGACACCACTAGCTGTTTCTCCTGATTACAGCCTATATGCTAAGCTAAGCTAACTGGCTTATGGCTTCAGCTTCACACTTCCACACAGCCGAGAGAGCGCTATCAGTCTTTTCATCTGTTGGAGTGTGTCTGTGTGTCAGCCTTTAGCTGAACCCAGAACCCAACACAAACCCAGTTCTTTCTCTCTTTTCCTTTTTCTATCTAATCTTCGCATCAATTTCACACGTCCTCTGGCACAACTGTGTGTTTCCACTCACTTCGTGTGCACTGATGCTACCCTTAAGATTTACATTATGCCGTGTCTGAACACAGAGAGGCATATTTAGTTACTTCTGGAAAGAGTCACGCCAGCTGTTTCCCCCAGTTTCACGCTGAACTTTTAATACATCCAAACATCAGCTGTAATGACAAACCCAAGTAGTAAAACATCTTTTTTAGGGATGGATTTTAGAATAAAGATGACCTGGTATGTGTTCTCTGCCCGATCAAAGTGTTTTTTCACCTTGTTCCACTTTGAATTGAATATAACAATACATTTCATATTTATAGTTTTTTTTAAAGAGGTTTTATAAAACGGCATCAACATTGTTCAGAGTGGGAAAATCCATTGTGAATTAGAAAAGAAGGGCCACACCCATACCTCAAAGTTCACGAGACAACTGTCATTGTGTCCTTCTAATTTATTTCCCACAGATAACAGGACCCAACAACTTTTTACTGTAGGTAAACACAGAAATATATTTGATCAGTATCTCTTTTGGTTGGTTGTTTGCTCAGTTCTTTGCAGGATACGTGCAATGGCTTTTGGGAAGCACAGAGACACCTTGAAGTTAACAAAGCCAGACTGTCATCAAGGTCAAATGTCTGTTTCCAACGTGCTGACGTCAGTTACTGGATGTGGCATAAAATCAAGCCAACAAGGATGTTGCAGTACAGTAAACAGGTCACCATTGTCATGGTGACCTGTGAGCATCTTTTCATCAGAGGGCAAAGCATCATAACGTTGCTAACTTTATAACATCATGACACAAACCTGCGGAGGGAAGACGTAGTCTGACACATCCCACACTCTCTCGCTTCCATTCACGTTGGTGTAGCCCACTCCTTTCATTTTAGTGAAGACGGAGCTGACGGCTGTGTCTGTGGACTGGTAGCCTTTCTCGTAGATGAAAACCCACCTGCATGAGACACAGACAACATCCTGTCAGGCGTCAGAACTTCAGACTCCCAAACCCACACCGGCCAACCTTCACAAGTGAAGGCATGTACAGCACATGGGTGATTTCGACATTTCCACATTCCACCAGCAGATATCATGTTCAGATTATTGTGAAATGGATGAATTATATTGGATCTCAGGGTGCAGATATTTACCACGCTAATATGGTTTTTCAAGTAATCAGACAATTGCGCCAAACTGCAAATCTTCACTGAGCAGCTCAAGTAAATAATATGCTTTATCACAATTGTGGTCAGTAGAGATCTGTTGCTGTTTTCCCCACAATCATTCATTCCACAATGTGAGTTTACATGTTTTTAATGTATCCCCTCTATGCTTTTCAGTTCAGCACCTGTTATGGGCACAAAGGGGTCAGTTTATCCAATATTTCACAAATGTCCCCGTTTTCTCCCTCCTTAATCATCTCATTATTGTTATTTTTACTTATCTGACTGCTTCTTCCACAGCTGGTGACAGTCCATTAAGCGATTTATAGATTCACAACATTTTTTATCACATATGATTTAAAATGCAATATTTCAAACTGAAGTTATGTTGAGTTCAGTCAATTAACAACAAGTGCTTGAATCCTTTCTCACATAAATGAATTCCCATCATGCCTCGCACTCGAGTGCCTTTTGATTTCTGCTGAGTGAAACTTCTCTTTGTGTTGCTTTCCTGTGCCTGAGTGCGCGTGCGGTTATGAGGTATGGTGAACAGCTGGTGTGCACCGGGAAGATACTCTATGTACACACACACAGACACACTGCTACATCCAAAGCTATTTTATATAGGGTGTAAAAAAGCAATTACCTCGTGGCAGAAAGCCTACAGGAGCGCGTGTGTTTAGTGAATATTCATTTGTCTGTGCATAATGAACACACCTTACAGTGACAAAGGAACAGGAACATCAAACTGCACAATAAGCTAAAAGCCACAGTTTCTATCAGTTCTGCAAATCAAATTATGTATGTTGGAGCTTACGTGGAGACAAAATGGAGCACATTAACGGAATAAAGGAACGCATGAGCGTGAAATAATGGAAACATCAACCAAAACGTCAGTCTAAGCTACGTCTGCATCTGCTCTGACAGAAGCCGGTGTGCAGCCGTACCACGGTGTGGCACAGTGGATAGGCAGCTGCGTCTTTGTCAACTTAAGTGACAAAATTTTATTAGAAGAATTAGAAGAACACTGGTTTGATGAAGCTCCTGTTCTCTTTGATTTTCAAATGTATTAAGAGATCTACTTTTAATTCATATATAAAAGATGTGGGATTTTCTGTTTGGTTCTTGCAAAGCACTGTCTGTCTGCTATGTGTGTGTACTCCTAAACTGTGGTTGGGGAAGGAGTCATTCACTAGTTGAGAGAGTGAAAGCACAAAAAAAACCCATCAACCTTTGTGTACTAAATATTACATTTAGTTTTTTCTAATTTGCTAACACATGTATTTTATAAAATAAAATTTTAATGTAAAATTCCTGACAAGATAATCAATGATTCATTGGTTCACTGTTCGTGCACAGGTGCAGGCTGACTTCAGTTCCGACCTGTCAGCTCGCTGCTCGAATCCTCAAGAAAACAATCTGGGCAGCTTTACAGTCACATATCCTCTCATCCCCGTCACTGCACAACCTTAATGCGGCCGGGTGCCTGCACGTGGCAAGTGACGGGAGGAGAGGTGGCAGGGGAGGAAACGCTGTCAGGGAAGCACTAAAGAGCCTTGACAAAAGAAGAGACCAACTGTTTTCTTTTTTCTCCCTACAAAGGCAACCTTGCCATTAGCAGTAAAAGATATTCTTACGTAAATGTGACTTTTTCTTTTTGGTCACTGTCAACATCACCAGCACAAGGTAACAACTCTGCCCCATTTGGCAGTGAACTGGGCAGCGGTTGACTGTTATCTGTGTTAGCATCTGCCTCAGCGTGTTCATCACACATTCCTCCTAAGGTTCTGCTGGGGTGCAAAGACACAATAGAAAAAACAAACACACACACACACGTACACACACACACACACACACACACACACACACACATACACTCACACACACACACACACACACACACACTCACACACACACACACGTACACTCACACACACACACACACTCACACACACACACACGTACACTCACACACACACACTCACACACACACACACACACACACACACACACACACTCACACACACACACACGTACACTCACACACACACACACATGCTCATACACATGCAAATTAACAACAATGGAAACATGTTTGCTGTGACGTGAGACAATAAAACAAACAGAAAAAAGAAACAGGCCCTTCTTCATAATTTCGAGGGAATGACTCCAACATGTCAAAGCAGGTGTGTGTGTGTGTGTGTGTGTGTGTGTGTGTGTGTGTGTGTGTGTGTGTGTGTGTGTGTGTGTGTGTGTG
>JAUYWH010000006.1:4209047-4254030 GCA_034779795.1 Ctenopoma multispine
GTGTGTGTGTGTGTGTGTGTGTGTGTGTGTGTGTGTGTGTGTGTGTGCGTGTGTGTGTGTGTGTGTGTGTGTGTGTGGAGTTGGGTGTGAGAGGCACAGTATGCGTAAGTTACCAAGCATGCTGTTTTATTTTTTGTCTGGACTTGATAAAAAGATGTACGCTATTTGTTCTGTGATCTCATGCTCCTCAGTCAATCATTACTCTTGAGTCAGTTAATTCGCTGCTTGTAGAGTAAACTGTACCTGGTGAGTTCTGCGTGTACAGCTACGGTATCTCCGACCCTTGGTGCCCCCCTCCGTAAGTAAAAGTACACAGAATGATAAGAAGCCGTCCTCCTTATCATTCTGTGCTCAATCAACACATCATGTCGCTCTAAACATGCCTGCCAGTCAACAGAGCAGACTTGTTGGAATGTGCGGGGTCACTCTGAGAGGTCATTTCCCATGCATACCAAGCACGCTGAAACATGCAAGATGATGTAAACCCTGCATGTTCTCTAGTCTGCCTGTTGCCCCTCTGAACAGCACAAAAAAAAGGTACAACACGTGGGTCTTACCCAATGATGTAAACCAGGACCCCCAGCTGGATCAGACGGCACACCACTCCCACTCTCCTGTTCCTCACCAGCACCTGGCGCGGGGTCTCATACTCGAAGAAGAAGTCCGAGAGGGCGCTGGAGATTTGGCTCTTCATCTTCTTTCATCGGCTGACCCACGGAGAGGAGGGTCTCTCTCTCTCTCTCTGTCTCTTTCTCTTCACCCCACTTTCATATACACACCTTTCACATAAACACGTAAACTCCACTTCTTCCTCGTGTCCCGTGCCTCGTTCCTCACTAGTGGCAAAGACCTTCTGCCTCTTCTCATAAGTAACGTCTGACACGCTTTATGAGAAGTCCTGAAGTGTTGGACTTCCTCCCTCCCACACTGTTTCTGTTTCTCTCTCTCTCTCTCTCTCTTACTGTGCACAGGGTCACTCTCTCATTTGTGCATCTTCCCATTCACCTCATAACTGCAGCTTCTGACATTCATTTCATCTATCTTGTCTTTTTTATATGCAGCTCACTAAATTAGTGCCAAGACCTTTTATTATTATTTTTTTTTTTCAGTCCTGATAAAGTTGCAACTTCAAATAACTCTACAGCTGCCACACACGCACCAGAACCTCCTCTCTTTAGACAATCAAACCTTATCTTCTCCACTGACACTCTCTTCCTGCATGCTAGGTCAAGATAGAAACCACATAAGCTCAACACAAACAAACAGCGAGTATGCCGCAGTTCAGCTTCTTTGGCTCCTCTCATGTCTCTATTTGCAGACATTAAGCCTTCTTATGTTTTATCATCATTTTGTTTAGGGACACACAGAGAAGTGGTTCGGGTGTCTCACCCCGCTCAGCGATTCCACACGCTATGTGGTGCTTTGCATTTCTTATCTACACTTCTAGAGGAAACGATGCAGCATGCGCATAATTAATATAAAAGTAAACCATTCAGTCTCAGTGTGAATGAACTGAAATATTAAGAATATTACATAAAAGGTTTCTCAGCAGAATTTTTTTTTATATCTTTCTCAGTCTTGTATGCAGTGCTTTCTAATCTTCAGAGATTAGTGAACGGAACATCTTGTTTTGGAATCATGTTTAAAATCCAAATCTAAATCTGATTAAGGCCTATTCCAAAAGACTTTTAAATATATGTTGGAAATTGCCACAAAATAGCCATTTGGGAGGATAGAAAGGATTTGGTCAGGGTTGTAGGACAATCTAAATAATAACTTAAAATGCTCCAGCAGAAAAAAATATAAAGCAATGATAATGATGATCAACAATGCAGTGTGTGGCTGTTATTGCAAGACAACGGAAAGTGACGTCAGTGAATGGGATGGCAAGAATAAAGATAGTGAGTTGGAGATTATTTCAGTCGGCTGGCAGGCTGTCTGGGTGGTACCGCATCAAACAGGCAGGTCGCCCATGACCGTCACCGGTTATGGCTACAGAATTTTGTAATGAAGAACTGAAGGTAACTGAGGTTGCAGCAGCAGGAAATGGAGCATTTTTGAGCCATTGTGAGAAAGAGGAACATGAATTAATTCTAAAATGAAGGTCAACACTGTGGTATTGTGTTGAGGGGAAGAGAAAAACAAGAGAATCATGTTGTTTGTCTGCACAGATCAGAAAGGAACTTTATTAGGTGAAAGGTGCTAATGACATGGGATAACATGCAAATTAAAAGTCAAGTCAAGACTTCATTCATCTACAGTGATATGGTTTGGACATACTTTACCTGTTTGTACTGGTTCAACAACATGTCTCATACTGAGTTGCAAAGCATTAGTTGCATAATTTCCAGTGTATTACTAAATAATCTGGCTTTCTACTAAAATCAAATTGTTGCTTTACCTGTTTCCTTTAAACCGTCAAAATGACAGTGAACGAGTCTATAAATGTCATACCATAGCGGTATGATGCTACTGTGAATTGTGTGCTGCACTGAGTCATTATGGAGCAAAGTTTTATTTTATATATGTATTTGAGAACCACCACCACCTATAAAACTTTGCTCCATAATGACTCAGTGCGGCACACAGTACAGCTCCAGATGCTAATGCAACTGCTTAAAATGAGAAATGTTGACACAGTGACCACGGGCAAGAGAGGGCAATAATAACATGTCTAGTTGCTAATACGTAAATAAATTAGAGCATATTAATAATAATAATAATAAAACACAGTCAAGACATGTATATAGTAACATAATGCACCCGCGGTAGACAGAAAAGTTATATTTCAGAAACAATCAAAAGATGTGATTAGAACATTCTGCACCATGAGAAAAATAATAAATTAAATAGTTTTTATGATGGATATTCAATCGTGTGCCTGACAGTCATGACTCGGGTTAAATTTACACTTTGCATGACGTCAAACGCCTGCGCCTGAGTTTTACCACGTGGGGACGTTTTTGCAGAGGTAGCCAAACATCCGCAGTGCACGAAAAAAAAACTTTTTTTGTTTTATTACAAGAGTCTTCGGAAAAAGCCGTAAAGGTTTTTCTATTTAAGTCACTTCTTCCAGACCATGCCCCAGGACCCCGACCCTCCTCCGGCTAAAAGATTCAAGCCGGGGTCAGTGTTTTTCCGTCTCGAAAAGAATAAACCTGGCATGCTGCTGCCGAGAAAGGGAAATGCAACCACACCGATAGACGTCCAGAGGAAACAGCTTCCAATCTACCAGGCAAAGCCTCAGCTCCTGAACCAGCTGAGGCAGCTGCACAGTGCTATTCTGATAGGTAACGTGCTCACGGCTGCTGTTAGCTTATGCTGCTAAGTTACAGCGTTAGCATCGGTGGTAGCAGTCACAGTTAAAGGGACAGTTCACTCTGAAAAAGAATTATATTATATCAGCTTTAATAGTGTGTAGCTCATCTTCAATTTATGATTAGTGACATTTGTAATTCAGAGCAGTAAACGTGTCAAATGTAGAGACAATATCATTTCTACTGTATGATGCATAGTCTTCTACTGCTCTCTCATACGTCAGGGGAAACAGGTTCTGGGAAGACCACTCAGATCCCACAGTACCTGTATGAAGCCGGCATCGGACGACAAGGCATCGTTGCCATCACTCAGCCTCGGCGAGTAGCTGCCATCTCGCTGGCAGGGAGGGTGGCAGAGGAGAAGAGGACGCAGCTTGGAAAGCTGGTATGTTCAGTTGACAGGTTTCCCACATAACCTCTGAGACGCAGGCTTTATTAACAGCATAATAATCATCATATTAGTACTCAAACTGGACTGTGCATACTAAACCATCAAACGTCTTTTCAGGTTGGGTATACGGTGCGTTTTGAGGATGTCACCTCCTCTGAGACGAAGCTGAAGTTCATGACAGATGGCATGCTTCTGCGTGAGGCCATAGGAGACCCCTTACTTCTGCGCTACACTGTGGTGGTTCTGGACGAAGCTCATGAGCGCACGGTGCACACCGATGTGCTGTTTGGTGTGGTTAAGACTGCTCAACGCAAGCGCAAGGAACTCAATAAGATTCCCCTGAAGGTAGGAGTACAGCCCCAGCTTCTCTGGCTTCACTTACATATTTTACTCTTGAGATATTTACTGGGTTGATTCTCATAAACGGATCAGCAGCAGAACATATGCTTTTCTCTTTCACTTTTCTAACCTGCACAGGTCATAGTGATGTCAGCCACCATGGATGTGGATTTGTTCTCTGAGTACTTCAACAAGTCACCGGTACTGTACCTGGAGGGCAGGCAGCATCCCATTCAGATCTATTACACCAAGCAACCCCAGTCAGACTACCTGCAGGCTGCACTCGTCTCCGTCTTCCAAATCCATCAGGTAGTCTAATTTGCCCTCAGCTGCAGAAAGACGTCTGCAGGTTTAGTGATGTCTTACTTCTTCTGATTTAATGTTTTTTTTATTGCAATTGAAGACAAAATACACATTTTCTTGTTCCATCACTTACAGGTAGCCAAACAGTTGAATGTGTAATGTTTTAATATTATACAAAATGCAAACCTGTGAGTAAGCAGTGCTCTGGGTGCATGTTCATGTGCTGTGATGATTCATCTTGACACCGGAACAGAACACGGCCTTCTTGTTTACATGCAGGAGGCACCTCCTTCTCACGATATCTTAGTCTTCATGACGGGCCAGGAAGAAATCGAGGCGCTGGCGAGGACGTGTCGAGACATCGCCAAACATCTGCCCGACGGCTGCAGTCCCATGGTAGTTATCCCTTTGTACGCATCGCTGCCCCCAGCGCAGCAGCTCAGGGTCTTCCAGCCAGCTCCCAAGGTAAAGGCACCAATAAACAGAGCTCTCCAGAGAAGCGTAACCAAATGGACACGGTTGTTAAAACAATAGCCACAGAGTGTCTGAGATGTGCACGGCTGTTCTCAACAAGTTTTCTGTTTATGACGTGTTTGGCATTGTTTTAGTTTCACTACTACATTAAAAGGAGAGGAAGCACATAATAAAACCCTTTTTGTTACGTTGTGTAAGGATGTGATATATTTGCATCTCTAACGCCTGATGTTCGCTATGTGTTTAACCAGGGTTGTAGGAAGGTCATCCTCTCAACTAACATTGCCGAGACGTCGGTTACAATCTCTGGGATCAAATATGTGATCGATACGGGAATGGTGAAGGCCAAACGTTTCAATCCTGGTGAGATGATTATGTCTTCACACACACACACACAGACACACACACACATATTTATAAATTACATAATTTTGGGCTGATAGTTCAGATTCCTGTGAGGAGTTCCACCTTTTTTCACTTACACTGACATTTACTGATCTCTTTGTCACCTGTGCCATATTGAGCCGCAACTTACAAGTCAGTGTCCCACCTAAAGTTTGAAGCTGTTATTTTAATGTGAAAAGATTTTGGGGCTGATAACCTTTATGCATTTAAAAATAAAATATTCTTATATTTGAGCACCCTTTATTATTGCAGTGTTCCCTCTTTTAACTGATTCCTTTCATTACACCATCCTGACTGCAAAAAATGAACATTTTAAACTTAACATTGTTTTAAACATTTTAAACATTGCATTTTCTTTCATTCAGTTGCTCACATATGACTGTTACTCTTAGACAGCGGTCTGGAGGTGCTGGCAGTGCAGCGAGTTTCTAAAGCTCAGGCGTGGCAGCGAGCAGGTCGGGCCGGCAGAGAGGACTCTGGCTCCTGCTATCGTCTCTACACGGAGCAGGAATTTGACAACCTCATCACCATGACTGTGCCTGAGATCCAGAGGTAGGTGGTGGATAGTGCGCAGAGTTAGTAGAGCTATTTTCTACATGTTGATTTATTGAGGTCGCTGTGATTAAATGGCCTTCTCTTCTGTTCCTTCTTCTCCTGTGTGTGTGCTGCAGGTGTAACTTAGCTGGTGTGATGCTGCAGCTCATGGCTCTGGGGATTCCAGATGTGATGAATTTTGATTTCATGTCCAAGCCTTCTCCGGGTAAGATGCTACAGATCGTGTTTCCCTGTGAGCACCTCATGTTACACAGAAGGATTGTAACCTGTTATGTTTATCCTAGAGGCCGTTCGTTCTGCTGTAGAGCACCTAGAGCTGCTGGGAGCTGTGGAGAGGAAGGAGGGGCAAGTTTTCCTCACTCCTCTGGGAAAGAAGATGGCAAGCTTCCCCCTAGAGCCTAGATATGCCAAGGTAAAATGTGCTAAGCACACATAAATACTGTGATGGGAGTTGTAAATATGGAGGTTGTGTTTGTGGGACAACAGAAAGCGACAACCTGTTTGCCTTGTTTGCTCCGTCTCACAGACCATCCTGCTCTCCCCGGACTTCTCTTGTTCTGAGGAGATTTTGAGCATCGTGTCTCTACTGTCGGTGGACAGCGTACTGTATAACCCTCCAGCCCGGCGGGAAGAGGTGCTCGCAGCGCGGAAGAAGTTCACCTCCAGCGAAGGAGACCACATGACGCTGCTCAACATTTACAGAGCGTTCAGGAAAGTCGGTGGTAATAAAGTAAGTACATACGGATGAGTGGAGAGGAAAAACATGTATGGGGCTAAGAACAATGCTCAATTCAAATCACATCGCTGAGCCACGTTATGATGAAGTGTGTGTTTGTTGTTAAAGGAGTGGTGTCGGGAGAACTTTGTCAACAGCAGGAACATGGGCTTGGTGAAGGAGGTCTATTCACAACTCAAAGAAATCTGCCTGAAGGTACACATCTGTTGCTCTGTAGGACCGGACAATATCACCTGGACTGTCACTTGTATGTTGACAGTTAATGAAGCAACATCTTATGAAATACACTGATTGGACTCTTGGAAGCTCCTCTTTGGGAGCTACAGCATTCATTTTTCACATCATCGCATCCCATTATCAGCTGTGAGCTAGAATTAGATCTGACTTGTTTTGAGGGAATTACTCAGCCATTGATCTGTTTGCAGATGTAGCATAACCAATGACATGAAGGCATGAAGGCAGTTTATTTTGGTGCACAAGTGTAAATTTCCTTATGTTGCAGGAGAGAGCTTCGACACATAAAGTCCTGTCACACTGGCAGTTGTTTTGTAGCAGGATCACAGTCTGTCTGTCAGTCTATTAATAACAAAACATTTTTTTGTTTCACCAGCTGAATTTGAAGCTGGAGTCGTGCGGGGCAGACACGAGGAACGTCCGCCGCTGCCTTGCCCACAGCATGTTCGTTAACGCTGCTGAACTACAGCTTGATGGCAGCTACTTAGCTCTGGACACCCACCAGCCTGTGGCCATCCACCCCTCCTCTGTCCTTTTCCAGGCCAAGCCAGCATACGTGGTGTTCAACGAGCTGCTGCACACGTCCCGCTGCTACATGAGAGACCTGTGTTTGGTCGATGCTGACTGGCTGCTGGATGCAGCGCCAGACTACTTTGGCCGTAAACTTCACCCTTCTAAGAGCTAACCAACAGAGAAACAGGACTCCAGTTAGTCTCATGGCCCTCACATACTCTTCACAGTGCTGAATTTAGATAAAGTGCATCGATGTTCACTACCTCCAAGTTGACCTGCTGACATGTGCCACTGAAGCAGAAATCTGCATCCTGGGGCCTCGCAGCTTCGACCTCCTGCAGACTTAATTTAGATATCAGATGATTTGTAATTGTGATTTTTCTAAACTGTATTTTGGCAGCATGTTGGTGTGGTGTATAGCACAGTCACCTCACAGCTAGAAGGACCTTGGTTTGAATCCACCAGCCGGCTGGGTGCCTTTCTGTGTGGAGTCTGCATGTTCCACAGTCCAGGTGGTCTAATTGGTGACTCTAAGCTGCTCGTAGGTGTGAGCGTGAATGTCTCTACATGTCAGCCCTGTCATAGACTGGCGACCTGTCCAGGCTGCACCCTGCCTCTCACCCAGTGACATCTGGGATTGGCTCCAACACCCGCACGAGACTTAAAAGGAAAAGCCTGCCTTCAAGTATTTCAACTTGCTTCTCAGCCACGTGTTTAACAGCGTAGAAACTAGATAACTTGTTTCAACATTTGCATGCATGACGGCACAGATGACCTCACTGGAGCACAGTTCAGTATAAGCAAAGTTTTGTTTAGAATTTCTTCAAAATGGAAACATACTAGAGTTTAATTGCTATTCTCCATATGTTCATTTCACAAAATATTGTGATTAATTTTCAAGCCACCTTCCCATCTAGTTAACTCAGAGAGCTAATATAGCCTGGTTAGGTATTTTCGGTTATTTTGAGAAAGGTTGATAAAATTGTCTGATCCCTGTCCAAAAAGTGTTTCACTTTCCAGAAGCTAAAAGAAGCACTATGTAGTTTTGTATTTTGTCTTAGAGGGTTTTATAAATGCAAGAAGAGTAGATTTGTCTTAATGACCAAAGTTGTTGTTAAAATATAACTTTTTTATATGTCATAGTGACATGATCTCACTTAATGTACTTGCAGGACTCACCTTTTTGGCTGCTGCATGCTCCCCCCCCACCCCCACAACCATTTTCCAAACATGTGCACGTCAGGAGAAGTAGCATGCCTTATTCTCCAGGTTCTACTCTATGCTGTTGTACATTTGCCAGATCCTTACTCAGCCTCTAGAGGCTAACAACAGACGTATGCTGTAAACAAATGTATGCAATGCATGGAGATTATAGTCAGTGATCTGATAGCTCAGGTCTTTCATACTTTGTAGAATGGTAATCGCACCTTGTTGAGGATTTTTTTTACAGTGGACTCAGGATTGTATAATATGAACTGTAACCAGAATGCATCTTGGAGGTAGCTGTAGAGAAGCATCTGACTATGTTACACAGTGTGTATGTTAAGTGATTGAATGTCTTACAGAGCATGAGGTTTAAGTTTTTTTTTCAGTCACAAAGAGAAAGTAGAATATTATCAATTATATAAAATGTGCATGTACCAAAGCTCAGGACATTAAATACACACCATTGATGAGTTTATTATGGGGATGTATAATATGATTTGTTATGATCTTACATAACCACATTTGTTATAATTTCTAATAAAACAAATCCACAAGTCTCTGTGTGGAGAACAAAGAGACACAAGGGAGTTTTCCACTGTTTGGTTTTGACACAGTAATAGTCACAAAGACCTGTGCAGATCTAAATCAGACCTGAAAGCATTAACGGTTTAGTGATTTGTCAACATTAAGCAACAAGAAAATATCTCCACTCAGAGACACTGTCCTACATCAGACCACAGACCGTTTCGACAGTCCATGTGTCAGACACAGTCAGATCACTGCGCTCAGTGAAAACAGCGCCATCTTTTGGCAACGTGGCCTCATTGAATCTAAATGATGCAACACATTACACCACATTACACTAAAGTTATAAAGATGCTAACTTTCGCGTAATGTCGTCTCGGTCTCGCGGTGCTGTATTTGCCTCTTATAAATAGATATCGTGGACGTGATGTTGTTTCAGAGTCCCATATAAGAACTAACCTTCCAGTCGTTACTGTGGGCCAAATAATAACGTCGTCAGATGGCATACTATTGTGTAGGAAATACATACTTATATAAATAAAAAATATATACATCATTACATTTGATTATGGATACATCTTATATAAATATTTTATGTTGTTTTAAGGATTTTAAACATAAAAACAATTGTATTTAATTCTTTCCGCCTCTAAAGTATTACTTCCGGTGTAAAGGTCATAGTTAAGATAGGTCAATGTGTCCTTCCACACGTGTAGTCTTCCAGGAGCAGCAGTAACAGGGAGCTAGCAGGCTGTTGTCTGTTGTCACACTAATATATTTGTTGTTACATATTTAAATATTCAGATACAGAAATGTTAAAGTCAGTTGTCCGCGTCGTGGGAGCCGCTGTCCGCATTTCCGCAGCCCGAGCTCTGCCCCGCAGCTGCCCGAGTCTGTGCTCTCCAAGTTCGGCAACAGCTCGGCCCTTCACCCGCTCTCTCTGGATGCTCAATAACAACGGAGCCTCGTCAACATACCGGCCAAAACTGTTAAGTTCAAAAGTGTTAAATCCATCGGTATCGTGTGGATGTGGTGGACTACACACAGAAGGTAACTTAACATCAACCCTTCTAGTTAATGTTACCTTAGCTTCCGTTTCAGGCAGCATTACATTACGAGAGAGCAAGTTTCTTGTATAAAAAAGCTCAACCTAAGTTATCTATTGTCTGGTCTCTTATAAACTCATTCAAACCTTGACTGTCCAGTTTAGCTATTCTGCCTGTCGTAAGGTTATTTTCTCTGTTAGCTAGCATAACGTTAGCAATTGAAATAGAAAGCGAACGAGTAAGGGGTAGCTGTCTTAAATATCTGTATTTGCATGGTCAATCCAGTTAACTCAGTGTTGGCGACAGTTTCTTTTTCAGTTGTGTTAAAATGAATAAAAGTATTCAAGCAGAAGCTTAAGGCTAGCAGCTGTGTTAATACGTAACATCAGTGTACAGCTAGAGGGCAAAAGCTTACAGGCTGTCAAGACTAACATTGAGAAGTTAAACATTATATACAAATTGGTGCTGCTGGGAATAAACTTTGCCAGAAGAGCAACAAAATATATGTATAAAACATGCCTGCTGGCGATAAGTCTAATCGAACCTGTATTGAATTTGCTGCAGGATAATTAAGATTGGATTTTCCAACTTGACAGATCTTGTCACATAATCCACTGTATGTTCTGACCAGGTGACAAAGCATTCGGTGACTTCCTGTCTGATGAAATCAAAGAAGAAAAGAAGATCCAGAAAAAAAAAACTCTTCCGAAGATGTCTGGAGGATGGGAACTGGAGATGAACGGCACAGAGGCGAAACTCACAAGAAATGTTTCAGGAGAAAAGTAAGGCTGGAGTCAGCGACAGTGAGCCTTGCTGCAAGCAGCTGTCATATAGGCACATGCCTGCTTTGTTAAAAATTAACTTTATGTATACAGTGTGCAGAAATAATTTTTGTAATAAATATTTGTCAACATTAGAGTTGTTTAAAATGTCAGCATCTCTGATGCCACATTATGCAGTGACTGTACATGCTACACAAATATCACATTGGTTTTTTTTTTCTCCCACAGAATCACTGTCACATTCAACGTCAATAACAGCATTCCCCCTAACTTTGAGGAAGAGGTAGAACAAGGACAGCAGAAGCCAGCTGAAGAAGAGGTGCGATAACAAAACGTTGTCATCTGCTTGTATACCTTAGAGCTTTATATGGGGGGGGGGACTGAATCACAATAACACAGATATAAATATATACACAATTCTGTTTCTCTCTACAGCCAGAAATTGTGTCAACACCCAACTTTGTTGTTGATGTAACAAAACAGTCTGCGAAACATTCCCTGGTGTTTGACTGCCACTTTCCTGAAGATGAGGTAAGCAGAGACTTCATTTATCGATAAAGAATTCAAAGTGACATGTTGGTTACGTTAAATAGAAAAGCTGCATTTGCATTTTGTAGATGAGTCATGGTGAAGGAGAAGAGGACAGCGACATCTTTGCCATCCGTGAGGTCAGTTTCCAGCCTGAGGGAGATTCAGAGTGGAAGGAGACCAGCTATACTCTCAACACAGACTCTCTGGACTGGGTGAGATTTGAGATAGTAAACAAAACGAAAACAAAAAAAGGAGGCTGACAATAGCAATAAGTAATTTCTGTGTTATTTTCCAGGCCCTGTATGATCACATGATGGATTTCCTGGCTGACCGTGGGGTCGACAACACCTTTGCAGATGAACTAATGGAGCTGAGCACAGCCATTGAACATCAGGAGTACATCAGGTTCCTCGAAGACCTTCAGGGCTTTGTCAAATGTAACTGATGTTAGATTTAACTAAATGCCACTTTGCTGGGGTGTCTATTGGAGAGAAGTTGGTGGTAAGACTGAAGCACTGAATGGTCTAAAGACTGTTGATGGGGTCTGTGACAGTGAGCCTCGTTGCCAGCAGTTGTCACATACTCGCCTGCTTTGTTAAAATGTGACTTTCTTTTTTTCTGTCTGTAACTTAAATAATATAGTATAACTTAAATAGATGAAGGCCAGAAATAATGCAGGTCGTGTGCGGAAATCATCATTGTAAGAAATGGCTCTTTATTTTGGAGTTCCTGTCTTAACTGCAGTGGTTTAAAATGGTTCAGTCAGGATGTTCTATTTCTCTTAAGACAATAAACAAAACCACCAACTACTGAAACTACAAAATCAATCTTCAGTTAACCATATGTGACAGCTTCTGGTTTTCCAACATTGCCGTCCTGTTTGAGTCTTACTTCTAGCTGGCTCGACAGGGGAGGCTATGCTGACTAAATGATTACACTGTGTGAGACCGTAAAAGAAAAAGTATGTATTTGAATGTCACACATCAGTGTGTCTTCAATATGTGTCCAATAAAGCAGTTTGATATAAATTGATTATTTATTCAATTTTATTCTTTTATACTTTTGTAATATCAGTTAGTTCAGACAGTCAGATACAGATGGAACAGTTGTAGAATATTTTTATCAGAACCTTGAAATTGAAACAAGTCATAACTCTATTTAAATTTTTTCTTTAAGACCTTCATAGTTTTTACATTTATAGGATTTAGAGCTACAGGAAACAATGAGTGAGTTAATAAAAATGTGGATTTTTTTATAACTTAACAGATGAGGCCGTTTTATACAAAATAACATGAAAGTGCATCTACAGTAAATATGTGATAAAATACTCTCCAGTCACACAGAGGAGGAGATAAACCAATGTTCTGTAATGTAAATCAGTATGAAGTATTTTACATTGTACCTCTATATCAGACACTTTGAAAAGTAGTGCTCCCATTGGGGCTCTTTCAGTTAAAGTAAATGTGATACTGCTCTGTACCCCACACAGGAGAAAACATGATCAGGGTGTAATGCAGAGTCTCCATTGTCAAGGGGGTGAGCTGGACGTTCTGTGTCGGTGCCCTCTTTGTAAAAAGAAAATGGAAAAATACCATTTAGGATGCTTTTAAGTCTAATATACTTTTAGTAGAGAACTGAGTGGCCTCTAGAAGCCCTCTGTGTGAGAAAACATGCTGCCACGATATTTATCCTTTCAAAGAATAAAAAACACGAGCAGAAGACGGCAGTATGATGGAGAAAACGGACTCCTGTGGTAGAGGTACTGTATTGTTCATGTAAGCTGACCATTAGGAAAATGAAGCCTCTTTAAACACATTTTGTTCTTTATGCAGCTGACAATAAATAGATTGTTACTTATAAAATACTCACTAGTCTGTTAAGTCACACCCTCCTCTTCTTACATGATTCTTATATTACTAATGTATGGAGACTGATTATTTTCTATGTTTTAACTGATACACTGGGAACTCTTAAGCTCTGTGTGGCAGCACCCAGAACTACTCGTCACCTGGGTCACCATGGGGGTACTTTGCAGGGACAGGAAGACGTGTGGATGGATGCATTGTATTATACAAGCCTTTAAATGCTAAACCAAAAACATGTTGTTTTTATGATTCAGTAGTCACACCCTTACTAATTTCTATAGTTTATGAACAAAAGCATACACAAACCCAAAGTGCAAGTATCTGCCTAATAAAGTACTGCAGTACAAGTACCTCTTTACTCAAGTTGAACTAAGTATAAAGTGTGTAAAAGCATTGCATTCACCAAAGACAAAAAATGGAGCCCAGATCTTATAATTATGAGAAGCGGTCTGTTTTTTTTTTGTTTTTTGGCTAACGCAATGTGCTTCTTTACAAAAGGGTGAGCACTTAACATGAATATATGAGTCTTGTCAAGATTTGCTCCACATATACTTTAAAACTAATTATTCTCATCAGCTTTGCTTGCTTTAATAGAAAAGAAAAACACTATTTTATTGTTTAGAACGTTTATATGTTTCAGCATCAACCAGTTGTATTTGATCACAAAGTTGGTCACAATTTAACCATGGAAACATGCAGTAAAACAACAAGATGGATCTGCAGCTCGTGTCACCTACTGTATGTGCAACAACAGGTACACTGTTACCACCATTGTACAAATACACCCAATCGATTCAATTAATTGTGAACTTCTCGTCAGAATTAGAAAGTTAATTTATAAAAACCTTTAACACTGTGATCACCTGATGCTGCACTGTCACATATCTGTGTCTGTACAATCTACACAGAAGTACAGAGCCATAACATTATAGACACTTTCAAGTATTAAAAACATGTGACTGTAATAAACACTTATGGATTTGTATGATTTTTCCTACCATTTCCCCCCAGTTTCCAGTTGATTTTTTGGGTGTGTTGCAGGAGGTGTGCCAGGACATTCCAGGTGACGCTCGTTATGTCTTGACTCCCAACAGCTGGCAATACAGATACCTGGACAAAAGAATTAAGATTGTGGGAAATAAAACAAAGAATAAATATTAAACTTACTGAAACTGAAATTTAAATTATCCAACACACAATTCTTTTTTCTTTTGACTTCAAACTCTTCTTTTTCAGTGTTGCTCAGAGAAAATCAGATACTCATGTGTTAATTTGTTTAATTATTAATTGAAATAAAAAAAAACTTTCCAGATCCACGGATATTCAGTTTGCTTCCATTGAAAAGCAAACAAATCTTCACATTCAGAAACTGTGGAAGTTTCCCCTGATAAATCACGCTATTATTCAGTCATCAAAACTGATCATGCTTACTGATTTAATTAATGATCATCAATTAATGTTTCCATATTAGAAATATACACCAGTGTCAATATGTTACAGTGTAAAAAATATACTATCTGGCTTAAAAGTTTAAGTGAAAAATAAGTCTTTATTGTTTGAATATATTTTGTAATAAAAATGTAAAGTCTTAAAGTAACTAATTAGTCAATTGTAGTGGAGTAAAAGTAACATAAAATGGAAATACTCCAGTACAGTACAATTACCTCTAATTTTTACTTTAGTGTAGTACTTAAGTAAATGAAATCTCGGTTTCAGAGTTTGGTGAAGAGGGGAAGGACTCACATCATTAGCACCGTCCATAGCTAACAGCTAACATGTGCTAGCGGCTACTCAATGTCAATATTTACCTACTTTTACTTCACTGTTGCCTGCGTTGTTAATTGCTAAATAATAGTTAATTGGAAATTTTAACTTAGCCGATCTATAACATGACATTTTGAATAACGTAAATACTTTTATTTATTTATCATTTCCTATCAGGTTTGGTCTATTAATAATTAGCCTAGCGTAAGCTATTACACAACAGTGCACAAACATGTAGCTAGTCCAGAGGTGTGTTGTTGAGGGCCACCGTGTTTGTCTGCTGACAGATGTGGGGCCGAGTGTTGGAAGAAAAGGCCCCGGTGGAGTGTCTGATGTAAACGCCAGGAGGGGAGGTCAGTCGAGGATAAAGTTCACAGCTCGGTGCATTAGTTTGGTCTATATTGGATGAAAACGCACCATGGCGGGCAAAGGGAGAGTTTGTTCAGCCGGAGACAGTGAGCTTCAGGACAGCTCGGACTCGGACTCTGAACCTGCTCGGGTGGCCGGTCTCGGACCGACCGCCAGCTCCTTCGCCCGGACCCAGGTGATCCACAGCGGACACTTTATGGTGTCGTCGCCCCACAGCGACTCCGCGCCGCGCAGGAGAAAAAGCGGCGGCTCTTTGAGATACGACTTTGACACGGTGAACAGGACGTGGTGCCAGACGTACCGGTACGGCCCGCTGAGCTCCGGCAGCCTGAGCATCGACCCGACTCTGACCCGCCTGTTTGAGTGCATGTCCCTGGCATACAGGTGGGTCTCTGTGGGGCAGGCAGCACAGCTCAGTTCTGTTGCTTAATAATTTGTAGATTTGCACCAGATTTTTTGGTGAGTGCTTTTCATTTGCCTGAACATATGTGCAGATACACAGATCCAACTTATTTTGATCCTGCAGGCTGTAAGTGACAGAAATACCCTGTGTGTTTGTAAGAGCCACACACTGTCTACTGAAGATAAATGTTTTTCAGAAGATTTTCTCTTTCCCTGGTTTTGTGAGGATGTGTTAGAAGAGTGATCCTGCAGCCTCTTGTGCAACAGTTTAGAAATTCTTCAGTGAAAAGTGGACTTTGATTCTAGTTGGCAGCACTAAAAATATCACAGTGTAACTGAGGGAAAGGAGAGAGGATCCTGACATGATGCCCCTGACTTTTATTAATATGTAGCTTTGGCTTTCAAACGCCTGTTATAAGTTTTACACAGAACCGCAACACATTAATGCATTTTAATTTTATTCCCCGCAAAGCAAGTGCTCTTAAAATTTAGTTTGACCTCAGACTTCTTCAGGGTTTTAGTTTTTCTTTTTGTTCCTTAAAAAAAAGTGACAGATTTCAGGGGCAGACTTTACCAAGGAAGCACAAGCTTTTGCAGGAACACGTTTCTGTGCTTTAGAAAATAACTGTGCTGCAATATTTGTGCTGTTCTAAAATAAAATAGCATCAACCTTTGGTCCAAAGAAGATATTGGAAGATATTGTTCCTACATATAACTTTGTGCCAATTTTCTATTTTTATAACTTGACAATAGTTGCACAATAAACCCTGAGGCATGGAAGTTTACCAGATTCACTACGTGAAGAAGGCTGATGGTGCCTGTGCAGACAGCTTGTCATTAATCACACTGGTGTTGATTAGTTCTTGTGCTAATGTTTTCTTTCATGCTGTCTCTGAAGTTTCGGTGTGTGCGACATGCAGTGATGCCGCTCCGTTAATAGCATGTTGAAAATGATTCTCCGTCGCTTCCTAGCAACTCCCCGAGCACCTTACATTAGGATGTCTCCTTGCAGCACTCAGGAGGATGTGAGACACTGGAAAAACGTGCAAATAGCCTGGTAGTGTGCTGGTGAATTAGCTAATTGGGCACCATTAGTCAAAATCAGGACAGGTTTCCCACAGAGGTAGCAGCAAGGCTGCTGATTGTGTTTCCACTGCATCCCTGTTCTTCTGTTTCTACATGCTTTTTACATGTAAGAAGAAAGAAACACTGCCCCCAAATATATTTAGGATTTGACTAAATGTTTTTTTTCTTTTGCAGTGGTAAGATAGTCTCACCAAAGTGGAAGTCTTTTAAGGGTTTGCGGCTGCTGTGGAGGGACAAGATCCGTCTGAACAATGCGATCTGGAGAGCTTGGTTCATTCAGTGTGAGTCACCACTCTTCCACCTTCTCTCCTCACTCATGATGACAAATAACGTTGCAACAAAATGCAGCGGAAATGACCAAAGATGATCTACATGCAATAATTGAAATAAAGTGTCCGCTCTGTAACTGCTGTGTTCAGATGTGGAGAAGAGGAAGAACCCAGTGTGTGGATTTGTCACCCCACTGGAAGGCTCTGAGGCCGACGCACATCGAAAGCCTGAAGTGAGCAATTTGGGTTGAACTGAACTGGTTTAATTAAGTAGCAGATTGTACTTAATTATTATTATTGCAAATATTATTATTACATTTGTTTTTTTCAAATTCCCCTGACAGCTAATTAAACATTTTTGCTTCCACAGGCGATCGTGTTAGAGGGCAGCTACTGGAAGCAGAGGATTGAGGTGGTGATCAGGGAGTATCATAAGTGGAGGATTTACTATAAGAAGAGGGTAAGAGCTCTTTTTTTTTTTTTTTACAGAACACAGATTTTCATCTCTTCTGCTGCACAGTTTTAACTCTGTTCCCAACACAGCTATGTTGGTCTGTTAGTTAGTTCACACTCAGATAGCTCAACAACTGATTGTACTGATAGGAACTTTTATAGAGACGTTCATGATCACCAGAGGATGAAAACTTTTCCTTGACCTATCCAGCCAGTGCCAAGTTGCATCTACTAGATGGAAGAGCTCAAAAACATTCATGGTTCCTAGTTGATATTATATATTCTTTTCTTATCCTCTATCTTTTCCTCTAGAGTCCTCTTAATGTCAGGAGTTTGTGGTTACAGACGGTCATGCTCCTCTCATGATGAGCTGTAAACCATTTGGTGATTTATAGGTTAAATATGAATTCGTCCAAAACTTTAATAGCATCAACAGCCTTAGCTGTACTTTGTAGCAGTTAGCTCATAAAACTTCTAAATTAATACGGTGAACATGGTAAACGTTACCTGCTGCTACCACGACTCTATTTAGAGCCAAATAAAACTTACTTTCTCTCTTTGTTTCCTTTGCAGCTTCAGAAAAAGAAGGATGATATTCTGTCAATGCTACAAGAGGTATGGGAAAAGACAAATGCTGCTTTAATAATATTATAATATATTCATTTTTTTCTTTTGGGGAAAACATAGACAGACAAATGTTGAACCTCAAAGACTGAAGCTGTCCGACTGACCCTGCCTTCACCCTCTGCTTTATTTGCTTACGAATGCAAGTTGGAGGTCAACTCCTCTATGGGGCTATTTTTAGCTTGTGGACTTAGTCTTTCCCCAGTCATCTAGAGAGAAACGAGATAGAAAAAATAAAGATATAGAACCGGGCAAAACATCATGCGTCATGGTCTGACATTTACAGGACAATGGTTCATACTGATCACCAGCGCAACGACAATACCTCTAACACACCTCTGGGTTTTATCCTCATTCATGTGTAGTAGCTGCAAAATTCAACGTCACTTAATCAAATCTGACCTACTTCCAGCAATGCTTTGTAAAAGTTGAGAGGCAGCGAGTTTGTCGGTAACGTCACAGTGGCAGACACAAACAATATCAGTAGGAAAATAGGAGAAGTAAAAGGAGAGGAAAGACTCTGGGGAAGCACCTCATTCTTTATACTATTGATAGTAATCATATGAGAGCTTGGAAGTCACAGCCTATACCCTCTGTCTCCTTTGTCATCATCATTCACCTGCTCCTCACCTGGAAACCCAAAATTAAGACCACTGTCAGGATAATAATGCCTCTGACTGTGTTGTGTCACTTCAAAAGACAACACAATCATCATGAAGTCAAAGATCAAGAAACCAGGTTTTTATGCTCTATGTTTCTTAAGTGCTATCTCGCCTCTCAGATTACACAGATTAC
This sequence comes from Ctenopoma multispine, assembly GCA_034779795.1. Classification (NCBI taxonomy): domain Eukaryota; kingdom Metazoa; phylum Chordata; class Actinopteri; order Anabantiformes; family Anabantidae; genus Ctenopoma; species Ctenopoma multispine. The sequence continues at coordinate 4,228,032 of JAUYWH010000006.1, forward strand.
AAGGTGTGACCGGGAAAGACACCTCAGTAAAAACCCAGGGTTGTCAGTGTTTATGTCATAAACTTTATAACATTCTCCAACTAACAAAGCCTATTTTGAAATGTTCATAAATGCTGGAACAATGACACAAACAGAAGGATTGCCTTTAATACGTGGATGAAACTAAAGTTTGGATCCACTGACATGACCAAATGCTGAGTTTCTTTCCTCAAGATGCTTTGCCAGGCGCTCACTGCAGCTGTGTCTTTCTGTCTTCAGTCTTGACTTCTATAAGTGAGATCAAGTGACTGACTTGGCCAGTGAAGAATATTTCAGTATCTTTGCCTTGACAAAGTTTCTTTTATCAGTAGTCAGGACAACAATAAACACCTCTGGCATGTTTCCACTGCCAGCCAAACATGTCCATGCCAGTAAAACACTCCTATAATTTTAGCCTCAGCTTCATTTTAATAAAACCTTTAATCTGATTTACATATTGAACTTGAAATCTACAATAAAAACATGCTGTTAACGGTACAGCGAGGTATTCCTAAGTTTCTAAGTCTTCCTAATCTACATAAATTAAACGGCTCAGAACAGCTCTGAACATAAGACAGTATCACTAACTACAGTCTTAATGCTAAAACATATAATTGAATTAACGCCACTCTATCACAGTGTCAACAAATACTGAACATTAGAGCCGTCATAAAAGTAGACTTTATAGCAGCTGTATTGGATTATATTAGATTGTGAAGAGATCCCTACATCATACCATGGACACTGAGTGTATCTCCACGTGAACAGAATAGATTGGCACAGGATTTGGCAAAGGAGAATTTATAACTCCAGCTACCCTGACATTTGTGGTTTTGAGTGAAGGTGAATCGTTTTGTGCGTTGCCATGTCGTTATGTACGCATTCATGTTCTCCTCAGGTTTAGCTGACTTTCATCTAGCACCATCATATATTATTTCACATCAGTATAGATTTAGATTTTTTTTTTTTTATGACATATATCTGAGAACTATTACATTAAAATGAGCCTTATTTGTACTCATTGGTTTAATTAGCAAATGTTACTAAACTAAGAAGACTAAACAACTGTCTGCCACAGATCTCTGCATGTCAGCTGCTCATTAAAATTAATATAGTGTTTTTGAAAACCAATACAGTATGACAAAAAGGATTGTGACATGCATTTGCATCAATATTCTCTTGGACCTCTAACTCACCCTATCATCGTGTATGCAGTTTCAGCCCGATGCAGATGGTAGCTTAAAGCACCACTGTGTCAAGTACAGTTCACAGGGCTGCTAGCTTGGCTGTAGATGTATGCATCTCTATCCTGTATTCTCAACGTGAAACGTTTTTTAGACGTTAAATCTTTGTTTGACATTAGGATTTCAAAAGTAAATTGTATGTACTGTATGTTGCAGGAAAAAAAAAACTTAAATATATATAAATATAAATATTGCCAATTGGATGTGCTAATACTGTGTTTCTTGACACCGAAGCAACAGCAGTTTGTGTTTTTGGGGGCCTTGGGTTTTACTGTTTGCCTGCACGTGAATGTTTCTGCCAGAATTAGGTCAGGGACAAAAGCCTGCTGCTCTTATTGAAATGGTGAGACGTCAAAATAAAGAAAGGAACAAAGCCGACATAATGATAAGCCATAAGGGGCTAATGTTTTTGAACAATATGTCAAAAATGCTTTTTCATCATGCAGCGTACACACACGTGCATATGCACACAGCAATCTTACCTCATTTCTACTTGTACTCACTTATATTCTTACTCAAAGAAAATAAATCAGGAGGCACATACAAGAGGGGGTGTCGTGTGCTTCGACGTAATCAAACTAGTTTCCGGCTCAGCCTGGGCTTCCCTATAAATGTGGCCTCAGTCTTTGAAGTGCAGGGTAAAGACAAGAACATCAGGGCAAAGGAAAGCAACTCAAACGGGGATAAAGGCCGGGTCCAAAGCTTCACTGTCTGTGAGTTTTTTGGGTTTTTTTTAAACTACCAGTGCATTGTATCAGGAATATCTTAGAGGAACTTTTTGGCGTTTACATGTATTTCTCTACCAAATGTCAGATGTATACAGCACGAGAAAAGCAAATAGCATCAGTGCATCATTTTGCATTCAGACCTTTGGATCAGGGATTTTCACTGAAGCTGAGTTTTGTCTTGATCTCTGACTGATGTGCTCCAGGGTCAGATCTGTCAGGCCAGGCCGGAGAAATGGTCCAGTCATATGTATCAGAACCCTGAGCCCGTACCAGTGGAGGCCCACATGTTTGACCTGGACTGCCTCCTGTCCGACATCTCCGACACCCTGTTCACCATGACACAAAAGCCATGTCCCTGGGCTGGGGACCGACACAACAGTGAGTTCTTGTGTCTTTGGACCTGTCTCGCCTACAGTAGCATCAAATGATTAAAAGTAACTCATAGTAAGAATGAACGTCTCATGCTCATCTGTGAGCGGCATGACAAGATGCAAGCGTGTTCATTTTGATTGTGTGTTTATCATTTAGCTGCATCCTTTGGCTAAGAATGAGCATAAAGACTTGGAGGAGGACAAAAGGGGAAAAGTAAATAGTAAAGTATATCGAGGTATCTTTAAGGATAATTTCACGGTGGCTGTCTGCCAGCTAAACTTGAGTAAAGTCGGGTGAGGCAGCAGGACAATGGCCCTAAACGCTGTAGTAGATCTACCACAGAATGACTTCAAACAAAGTACAAATGTGTTTCTATCACACTTTATTACAAACTAATGCATTCCAAATGTTTTGCATATGTTTACTTGTGATCTTTTCGTCCACAGTAACTCTCAGCAAGAAAGCTCCTTTGCGCATTTTCAAATTTATTTATTCCTTTAACTTTGCAGAGAATCTACTGTATTTAAGGCCTCTGTGTGCTGCTGCCACAGTTTTGTCTGTTTTGCCAAACCAGCCAGAGGGAACCCACCCTAAAAATAAAGAAATACCCAATGATGAAAAATGACCACACACACTTCTCTCACTCCTTCGCACATGTCTGATGTTGCCATGTTCCTTTCCTCTCCAGCATACACCAGCAATGCTGATATAATCCAGCCAGGCCTGAGTCCACTGCAGCCCAACTTGGAAGATTTCATGGATATACCAGGTACTCTCTGACTTTCTGTATGTCTGTGGATCATGTTGTCGCAGCATGGCAGCAGGTGAATATTTCCCTATGATTTAGCTTCTTATCTAATCCATCAAGTTTCAACTGCTCATTCAGTGCAGTAAAATACATTTTATAGCAGAGAGTCAATATCGGAACTGACTTATGTATGTCATAATGTAGTTACCATAATTTCAAGAACTTATTCTGATTGACTTTTACCACTCGAACATTTCCTCCATGGAGATATTTTTATGTTGTATTTGAAATATGTATTGTTTTTTATAATAGTTGTTGCACCGCAGCTCTGCTGTTTCTGTGTACTGTGTGTGCAACATATTATTTTGTTCTCTGAGGTTGGAGGGAGGTGAAAAGCAGGGTTGAACTGGGAAAATGGGGAAGTGGAAGAGGATGTATTTAATCGTGACCCCTGGCCCTGACGCCACCTATAAGACTGGAGAAAATAAAGGGATGGGCTGGGAGACAATGGAATTTCCTTCCCAAAAACACTACTAATATAGAAATGTAGATACTGTTCATGCATTATAATTTTTAAGATAATGCATCAAATGTGGTGTGAAAAGAGATCTCATGTAGTGGCAAACCCACACAGAATTATTGCCTAGTTCAACTTAAAAGATGTCACAGTGTTGTTTCTGATGCCCCTGGGGTTCTTAGATAGTTAGCAATTGCCAACTGCTCTAGCTACTGTGCCACCATCCCGGCTATGGCATCTTTACTGTTCTAAACACCCAAAATATCATTTGGTTCCTAAATCTGAATGTTGGACGTCTGGAGAAAAGCATAATGCTCTGTTCCTTTAGTACTTTCAACAAACTTTGTCCTGTGTTTTTCCACCGTTGTGTTTCTAGGCTCATCAGGCGCACTTATACTGTTCTCTCTAAAGTTAGTCCACTCAGCCTATGATAAAATGTTGAACCACTTATTTTACAGGTTTTTAGTCGTTGATACATTCATTGATGTGTAGGTGGCACTCACCACCATACAGGAGAGAGGAAGCAGAAGAAGTTTCTCGCTCTGGGGCATCATGGCTGTGGTTGTTTTGTCCTTTGTGCCACTTTCAGTGAAGCAATCCAGCAGCCATCTGGCTACAAATGAGCCAAACCAACTTCTACCCACTGCCATGTGTGTTTATCTCTGTGTGTGTGTGTGTGTGGCTTCAGCACACAGCATTGGCAGCGATCAGCTGTGTGCCTCTCTTTTGGTAACAATTTCCAGTGAGTTAGTGTGTGTCTGTCAGTGAGACATTGCCATGATTATTTTATTTTTATAACGTCTTGCTCCGTGCTCCATTTAATTTGAAATATAGATCAGTTATCTGAAGCAACAAGTTGGTTGAAAATAGAGACAAACTGGTATGTATTCTCAGATTGTGCAACATTTCGGCTTTGTGTTTACAATGCTTGTATCATGCTGTATTCTGAATACTGTACATGACAGTGATAGACTTTCAGTTCCCCTGATTGAAGTGAGTTAATGTTTATCTGCGTAACTGGTCAAAACCTGAGCAGTGATTTAATCACAGATGGCTGCTTGCCACAGTTATTTGCCGGCATGGCTCCAAAAAAATGGGAGCAACACATACGGGCAACTTTTTGGGTAGTGACTTGTTGTTTTGGCTTAGAGCTCCCGTTTTCTGTTGGTGTTTGAATTTCTAAAATAAAAGCCATGACTATGACTTTAAAGGCACTGAGAACAGGCTGCTTTTGGCCAGATTAAAATGATGCCGTCTTTGGTCAGGGAGGGAAATGTGTGCAAAACTTAGCAAAAGTTTGCCTTTAGTTAAATGATAATAAAAAAGACATTTGACATCGAATGTTTGCAGTAAAAGTGTGGACCAAACCTTATCTAAAAATCAGGAGGAGTCAGGATGAGTGGCATGCTCACATGCAAGGGTGGCGGCAGGTGAGCTCATTGGGCGACTTTGGAACAGCAGAGCTGGAGGGGAGGGGCCAGGTGACAGTAGGGAAAAACAGGGATGAAATAAACCAAAAAAAAAACAAACAGTTAAATTAGTTCTTCCTGAACAAGCAATGTAAATATATTCTGGCTTAAAAACAATGTACTTTGTGTTGTTTTTATTGTAATAGCTTTTTGTTTCTGACACCATCTTGCTTAAGTTATGTGCAAACCCTATCATCAGAAATGTTTACAGTTTTTCTAAAAGGCATTAAAAACTAAAATCTCTTGATTAGCTGACAAAGATACCAAGCAAATATTTTAAACTGCGTTTTGTAAATATAAGCAAATTTAAGTTTGATTCTGCAGCACACTCGGTAAAAAGTTGGGATAGAGGCACGATTACCACTGTGTTACATCACCTGTCCTTTTAAAGACAGTTGTCATATTTGGGGAACTGAGGATACTAACTGTTGATGTTATGCAAGTGGAATATTTGCTTTTTCCTGCTGGATACAGCACTTGAGCCGTTTAACAGTTCATCAACATTACCTGGTCCTCATTTTCATGAAGCAACATACATTTTCAATAGTTTTACATCAGTGTCTACAAAGCTGTTGTAGCATGTGCAGAATGAGGCCCTGACATCGTTATACTCAAACGTGCAGTAACGTCCAAGGAAGAATGTGCTGTTGACAGGTTATGTGATATATGCCTGTGTATTAATATGGTATCTGCACACGTATCCTCTTAACTCTGCAGCGTTTCTGCATATAAATGATGCAGAAACGCTGCAGATGATTGCATAATGGAGCTTGAGTCTCGTTTTGCTAACTCGTAAAGTTTGGGATTTTGAGTCGTTTTCCAGAACCATTCCTACGCGTCCAGACGTGTCACTTCTCAGAGCTTCTTTATATCTCACAGTTGGATTAACACCAAGTGCGTGTTTTTCTCAGATATCTTTATGACCTACCGGGGCCAGCCCACTGAGCAGACTGGTTTTGCTGACTGTGGCTATTTTGAGAGCTCCCCCAGTGCAGCGTATGGTTCGGTTGTCTCCCCCGTGGTAACAACTCCCCAACTTCTCATCAACCCCCAGCTGGCTCAGGTACTGCAGTTGTTAGCACCTCGCACTGCTTTGGATATGTAGCGCTGCAGAAATATTTCATTTAAACTAACTGACTGAATCTTTCTTTTCCAACCGACTCTGTCATGTGATGATTTGCCTCAGGCCTCATCATCCAGTACTCAGCCAGACCAGGCCAGTCCAGGTCGAGACTGCAGTGAATACGACACATCCAGCATCATATCAACAGCTCTGCCATATGGTCCCCAGTCTTACTCTGACCCACCTGTTTCTGTAGCATTAACCAGCAGCATTGAACAGCCGACTTCTTCAAGTATTCCTTTTCTTTACCCACTGCCGTGCCACAAGTTTGAGTACTATCCAACAACTAGCGTGACCTCCACCGTCATCACTTACACTGCTTCCACAGGGGGAGCGCAGGCCTCTGCGCACCAGGCTCACGGCTACCCTCACACACGGGACACATATCCCCAGACGCCGTACCACTCTCTCGGTTACCCGGCTGCCGTGGCTGACCCAGTCCATCCATCGCTGCCCTCTCTCGCTGCGGCCCACTGCTTCTCAGTTCCAGAGCAGGTGGCTGTCACAGGGGTCAGAGGAAAGCACAAGCACAAAAGTAGAGGAGAAAGAACAGTTGGGCCTGGTGCAGCTTCATCTGGCCTTTCATCCACTGAGCCCACACCCAGCAGCTGCCTGGCTAAACTGCTCTCTTCCAGCCCCTGTGAACGTGAGAATGTTTTCCCCTTGTTCTGTTTTCAACGTTAGTTATTAATCTGAACAATTTTATGAAATAATTGTTTCTATTCCTTTCTCTGCTTTAGGGAAGCCAACAGTGGGATTTGATACTACTCTAGTGACAGCCAAAGGTCAGAGGACATCATCTCCCAGCTCCTCGGTGAGCCTGTCATTTAGCATCAGGCGTTGCTACATAGCTGGCAGCATCTCAACAAGAGATTAAGGAGGAATATAAAGGAGTAGTTTTATTTTTCTGCCAAGAATTAGATAAAATATTGATGCCATCTTTGATGGTTATACAGTAAACATAAAGCTGCAGCCAACAGCTGGTTAGCTTAGCATTAACACTGTCTAATCGGGTGTAATGTTGTAAGGAGTGGGCTTTAGAGATGCTTGAAGGTGGATTTTGTTATCTGTCACAAGTGTTGATACAGTAATTAACTTGTACCAACAGCTCCTCAACAAATATTTGATCATTCATATAATTTCCATGTCTGTATGATAAATATGACGCTTATTAAAAAGGCCTCACTGTGGACATTTAATATCTATAGAATGTATTGAATCCCTTGCAAGTTTTCACCTTTTTAAAAAAAAAAGAAAGAAGAAAACATGGTCAGTTTAATATAGGTTTTTTGGCAAACCTTACAACAATATGGTTTTATGTTAAAGTGAAAGCCGAATCAGTATCCTGGACAATAACTATACCACCAAGTTGAAAGAATACACCTGGCAAGCTGGATACCTGGATACAAAGATAAGATTTTCTGTGAATGGAGAATCATTACCCAGTATCCTCTAATCTTTTTCCAATTCACTTGTACATATATACATGTACCTACCATTTCTGTTACGCTTTCCACTTGCAATATAAAGTGTATTATGTGAAACTGGAGAATCTGGGTCATATTTAACAGCTAAAAAAACATATTTCACTTTGTTTTGTAACCTTGATACTTTTTTTTTTATTATATGACAGTTGCTTACAGTATAAACATGAAGAGTTATTGTTATTTTTACACATACAGAAATGACAGAGTGCCTGTGTCTTGCAGCAGTCGAGTAGCAGCACGCAAGTTGCAGGAGCTTCATCACAGCTGCATCATGAAGCTCTGTGGCCTGCAGCCATCCCAGTTTTGACGCCTCTGCACAGCCAGAGCAGTCGTAGTGGACCCAGCACCAGCACCGCCAGAGGCTCGTCTGCCCCCCTTAGCCACAGCACCGCACACGCCAGCACGACCCTCCTCATCCCAAAGACTGAGAAGCTGTCTCCTGTCCAGCTATACAGCATGGACAGAAGCAGCCTAACTGGTAGGCCCTCATCACACTCACACCTTCAGATTTCAGAACAACATGATTGACATGACATGACATTTTATTATTTAAATCAATTAAGAATAGTATATATTTACAGTGTCTGCTGTATGTGTGTATATTGTTATCTTTGGTTACTGTAGTTCATTTTCCTGGACATTCAGGCCAGACATCCCCACCACAAACGTTAGACAAAGCCTCCAACCCAGAGTCCCCAAACGCAAGCTTCTCAGGACATGCAAAGATAGAATCCAGCAAGGTAGGGTGCATTGTCTCATTTCATTTACGCATATCTGTGCTTTCGAGTGCATCACACTCTCAACATGACGCACATGTTACTGAACTGTGTTGTCTGCAGCAAACTCAGACCAGGAGGGTAACTCACATCTCGGCAGAACAGAAGAGGCGTTTCAACATCAAACTGGGATTTGACACTTTACATAACCTTGTGACAACACTCAGCTCTCAGCCAAGCATAAAGGTACCGTGAACAGATTTCAGTTTGTAGCTGAGATTCCGAGGGAATTGCAGAAGAGCACTTCAGCTGATGCGAACTTAAAATGGAAAATTGTGTAACGTGTAAATGCAGCTGAAGATGCATCTTACTATTAGGATTGTAACCACAGTGATTTTGAATGTTTATGAATAATCCTTGTGGTAATCCCTCTGGTCTGCTGGCACAGATCAGCAAAGCCACCACGCTGCAGAAGACGGCTGAGTACATCAGCAAGATGCAGCAGGAGAGAGCTCAGCTGCACGAGGAGGCTCAGAGACTCAGAGAGGAGATCCAGATGCTCAACTCTGCCATCAAGTGAGTTCTTTATATAAACATTACTTCTGCATACTGTGTGCACTCGTTTTTTGAGTGTGTGAGTCTCTCATCACTCATCACTTACATTTGACTTGACTACAGCAAGTGAAAACTGATTAAATGTAATTATAGGAATCTGACCAGCTTTAGAGGCTAAATGTTTTCTATATTTGTCTTCATGCCCTGATGGAAGCATGCACTGCACAGACTTGTTTTCTCTCTGTGTACATGCAGTACGTGCCAGCAGCAGTTACCAGCCACCGGTGTGCCCATCACACGGCAGCGCTTTGACCACATGAGGCAGAAGTTCAGAGAATATGTCCAGGCACAAACTCTACAAAACTGGAAGTTCTGGATCGTATCCTTTATGAATGTAAATCAGCACAGTGGTGACCTGCAGAATCTGGATTCTTCAGTGTTTGGAGGAATATCAAATTATGTTTAGTTCGTGAAACTTTGAATCCAAAGTAGGTAATTACACAAGACATCATGCTAACCTGGAAAGATACAGAGTGCTAATTCTGCTTCTGAAGCAGGGAAAGTATTCCCTGAAAGGGACTTTTTGGTACAGTAACCTATGATACATATTCAAACCTGCACTGTGACTGTGAGTTAAGTATAACACTGTAGTTTAAATTCTGAAAATCACATTATTTGTCTGGGGCATCTTAGTGTGATTAGGCAGATAAAATGAATGTATGTGTGTGTTTCATAAAATATTATGTAACTTGTATCCATAACTCTGCCTCTAATTATCACTTAATCCATTACTGCCGCACTTATCTTGCAGACAAGATAAGATTTAAGTGTGATTTTATCAAACGTGTGTGCTGCACAGAAACACCTTGGGGGTGTTTCCTCTCTGTGAATATTAAGGCGTTTTCTATGGTTCCTCTAGAAACTGATTTTTATCTTTATCGGTTATGATGATATTCTAAATGAAAAACATTGGTTTTCCAATGCACAGTCAAGACAGCAGCATCTGCCTGATCTTTGACCTCTCCACAGAGTCTTCACTGTGCTATTAGTGTTTGTTTTTTGTTTACCACTAGTTTAATGCTATTTCTTATTTTCCTTGTACATAAATCATGCGAAAGATTTCAATAACAAGTATGGTGTGTGAGTCAAGAACCTGATATAGTATGGTATTTTTGTGTGCCATAGTGCTCCATAGTTGGGCAAAAACTATAACAAACACATCATTGAGTATTGCACTAGACAAACAGTGTATTACAATGTGTATACTGTAGTTTATTTATTGGTGTTTACTGTGGATCAGTCCACGGCTCCAAATTGTGCCAGATGAATCCACAGTTTTTGCTACACGCAAACCACAATGACCAGCTTCTGGTGTCAGACTCATCTCCTCAACTCATGAACAGTTCAGTATCATCATTGAGCCACTGTTTGAGTCCTACAACGGAATGGTGTCCACTGCCAGCATGGAGGACCTGTGTCGATCCACTCTCTCCTGGTTGGACCAACACTGCTCCCTGCCTGCTCTAAGACCCAGTGAGTCCAGTACAACTGGTTACTTCAATTATCCACACTTTAATAGTGTTGCTATCACTCTATGTGTTTTCTGTTGTCTTTTTACATTTAACCCTTGTCGTTTCTGTGTGTACACACTCAGTGGTTCTGAGATCACTTCGTCTCCTGAGTACCACCACAGCCATCCTTACAGACCCCAGCCTGGTGCCAGAGCAGGCCGCCCTCGCTGTTACTCAGGGTGACCTCGCTGCAGCTCTGGACCACTCTTTACAGCCCACCACTCGGGACAGTGCACACCCCATGTGATTGTGAAGAACAGACTCAGTGAAGCGCAGGAGAGCGTGGGGAATCATTGAGAGAGACTCAGCACTAAGCTCTGAGATTTATTACGAAATATCATGTCTGTATAAAACTCACCATCTGTGAAAAAGAATGTGTAGAAAGTACATCTACAGAACCATTTATTGAACTATATTTGCTTTAACTCTGCTTAAGCTATATTATAAGTAAATCTGCAATTATTTATCAGTCGGAAAATGATTTTCTTTGACAAACTGGGAGTTCAAATGAGTGTAAGGAGACATCCGTTACTGTGTCTGTGGTGGACGGTTGAATTTTCGTTTGAAATCACTGAGTAATAAGACAACTGTATTCATTCCCTTTTCTTTTTATATCTGTGTATGATATATTATTGCCTTCAGTTACAGAGTCGGTTACTTAATATCTCCTGCTACAAAGCACATGTGCACCTCACAGCAGTGCAAGAGTTAAGCAAAAATCATAATGAATAATTAGCATTTTAGTAGTAATAAGTTCAATGGTTTTAAAATAAAGTGTGGAAACGACTATGGCTTATTACAAAAGGTTCACCTTCGACTCCTAGCTAGGATTAGAACATAAGTTCACTATACTATGAAAGCTACATTATACTAGCATGCAGGTTTGTGTAAAAAGAAACATTACCCTGACAAGCTTTATTGCATCAGACGTTTTGACTTGTCATAGTACGAAAGGCACTTTTATTAAGGCTGATGAATTTGCTTTTTCACTTTTGAAAGTTTGTTAAACAAATCATAACAAGCACATTTATGAACAGCATCAGTTTCACACTATTATAATACATTGTACAAAATACTTTTGTACTATAAGTAAATTCAGACATTTCAGTAAAGAATCTAAAGTAGCACTTCTACATGGACTTGGAGTATTTTTCTAAGCAGCTACTTCCACTTTTACTTGAGTATTGACTTTATGTACTTCTGTCACCTATGTTAATGTTCTTTTCCTACTGGGACATGTCAGAATGTCTTTAATTAAAATAGCGTTTTTGACTGGTATGAATAGCATCCTAAAGGTGGATTTTCCTGTGGTAAATGAGAAGAGGTTATCACCACGCTAGGTGACGCTCTCCCAGTGCGCTTGACTCCCGCTCTCGCTCTGTGCCGCAGACGCTCCGCCGCCCCGCCAGGGGGCGCGCTGCCGCAGGCGGGGCCGGATGAGCTCGGTCTCGGGTTTTTTTTTTGTTCCCAGAGCTCCTCGGTGCGCTGTCCACTTCAGCACCACAAGCCGAGCGGAGGCAGCGGGGCTAGCTAACGCCGAAGAGGAGCAGCCGAAGACACGGCTCAACATCAGCACCAGCACCGACGGGACTCCCAAAAAACCGAAAATACAGACGACCAGCCGCCGATATCAGCCAGAAACGCCGACGGCAACGAGGCAAAGCGCTGCAGGAAAGGTAAGAGTTTTCGAAGAAGCTCAAATAGGATCAAGTTGGTGTAGAGAGAGATAATAACGGGCATCACTGAGGAAAAACGAGCTCTGCTTCCCTTCCTGGTTCATAAATACTGTATGACCGAATAAAGGCGGTGTTTGCTTAGCCTTCGCTTGTGTTTGTGCCCCGTACGTCCGCGCTGTGCTGAGTTTATGAGAGACGAAGAGCAGCACTTCAGTAACAGAGCCGTGTACGGAGGCGGCGGGGTGTTTTGTTTGCTTTGCAGATGGTGGTGTTTTATAACTCGTCGGTTTTGTGCTGCTACACTGTGGCCAGCTGCTGCTTCTTTATCTCCTCCGTGCTAGCTGTGCCGGGACATTTAATATCACCGTCCCATTGTAACGGTGTTTTGTGTGTGGCGTATCGTGTGTTAACCCTCCTCCACTCGGTGTTTATTTGCGGATTAAACCAGCGTTTCAAGCTCGACATACACAGCAGATAGAGTAGACTATTAATACACACAACCTGGTTTGAGAATAATGAGAATAACGTTTAATGTGATTAAAAAAAAATAAAAATAAACTGGCTGATAGTGTGGGTGAGGAGGTAGATGGTTAAATGATCATGGTCCGGACAGTTCACTTCTTCTCATTGACTGTTTTATCTGATGTTTGATCATTTACTGTTCTGTCAGTCAAGTGAAGGTGCTGTGTCATTTTATGTTCTTATTAAATTACACACCTCATTCTTCTGATGCTGGACTTCAGTTTACCATTTCACACTTGAATCCTGTCATTTGCTGGCATAGGCTCATTAACAGGAAAAAGATGTTTCACTGATGCAAAAAATATGGGTAATGTTAGATTTTGCAATGACAGACTTTGATCCGTGCAGAAAAAGAAAGAGCTGATCTTCAAGGGATTCATGTAGAGCTGCAATAATTAGTTGATTAATTGATTAGTGGATCAGCATTTTTTGGTCAATTCGATCAATTCATAATTTAAATTTTAAGTTAAAAAGTAAAACAATTTTAATTAGATGTTTTTTCAGTCCTACATGATAGCAAACTGGATATCATTGGGTTTGGGACTGATGGACTTACAGGACCAGGCACACTATATCAATTTTCGCTCCTTTCTGCCATGTCGCAGACAAAATGATGAGTCAGTATCACACTTATTGGTTCATTTACCTCCAGTGCTGTGATGCCTCCTGCAGTGTTTCCAGGTTGTGTATAATCCTTACATATAATATAAGACATGTCAAAACAAATGTGTGAGCTGTTATAATACTGTGTTTGAATATCACAGAAATAATGATGCATTTCATGATACACATTAAATCCCCATGTGGCAGTTGTAGTGCTCACGACGAGCTCTGATCTGTCTACTAATACACTGAATGTTATATTTTGACACAGAAGAATGACACCACAGCTGAAACAGCAGGTCAATTATTCCATTAGTTGACTGACAGAGAATTAATTAGCCACTGTTTTAATAACTAATAAAACAAGTCATTTTTTTAAAGCAAAAATTCAACTTCTCAAGTGTGAGGAATGTGAGACGAAACATTGATCAGGAGCAGTGATCGATATTCTTTATGTGCGGACAATTTCTACAGCAAAAATTATTACTCAATTAACTGAGAAAACAAACAGCAGATGAATGAATGTTGAAAATAACAGTCAGCTGCAGCGCCAGTTCATCACAAAAACACACAACCCATTCTATTTCTTTAAATTACACCACGGCGCGCAGCTGAGTGACAAAATTCACAAATGCTTTCTGCAGTCCGTGCCCACGTAGCAAATGTGTGTTTGGCTCAGTGCTTATGAACACCCCGTGAATCAGTAATCAGCGCTCAGCTCGTGACACGCTGCTTGGGGAAAAAGGAAATGTCAGCAGGAGCTGTGTGAGTGACAGGACAGTGACAGTGCTGGCCAAATACTCAGCTGCATGAAACCTGAGCACAACTGTGCCGGCCCTGCAAAACTAAAATACTGAGTGTATCTCGGAAAAGCAGTCTTCCATTTTGTGTCACCGCGCTGCCGTTGGAGAGATAGGCCCAGGTGAGGTAAGAGGCTGATAGAGGGATTAGCTTGTATTAGGATGTGGTGTGAGAGACATGTCAGTCACTCTCGCTCTATCTTCCTCTACCGGCTGTCTCTCTGCACAAAGCGTCTGTCACCTGCCTGCTCTACATTCACATTGTTCCTAGATGAGCAGATACTCCCACTCAATCCAGCTCTGCAGGATCTCAGTGGTTCTCCTCGCTGTCCCTCCTCGCCGCATGCAGCCGCAGTCACTGTATCTCTCCCTGCGCTCTCCTCTCTCTTCACTCATCCCACTTGCAGATACACACCTCTCCTCGCCCTGTCCTACTTCCTTCTGCTTCAGCTCTCCTGAAGGGACGAAGCCTCTGTCAGTGAAACCTCGGGTGGGGGAGAACAAAAAGGGGGACAGTAGAATGGGTGGCAAAGGGAGCACGGCACTTAGCTTTAGCTTCAGCTGTAGTTTTGAATAAACATACAAGCACAGCAGGGGTGTCCCTACCAAACGGCCCCACTTTCAGATTAAGAAACAGGAAAACCAGCTGAAACATTACTTTCTGATTCTCCTTGAAAGTTCACTTGTGCTGGCAGGCTACACTGCATGCCTCACTGCAGGTGGTAATTCCTTTATGTTTTATTTAAAGGCATTGTCAGTGCGTGTGTCAGACCCTCTTTGGGAGTATTTCTAGCTAAAGATCTACTGCTGTATGATTTAGGCTGGGCAGATGTAAAATAATCCTTTTAAGGAAGTTTTTATTTTGGCCATTTTTAAGCAAACTTGTCACGATGAGCCGAGAAAGAAATTGAACCAAAACACCAGTGGGAAATTAAATGCGCCCAACATTTATTACAGAGATAGTTGAGACGTTTCATGCTGATAAGAAGCTTCAGTTTGTCAAATGAATATTGGTTTTCTTCAATCAATTGTCTGTGCACTGCCAGTAAAACTTTAAAATTGTTTTTTTGACCCTTCACATTATTTTGTAACTGTCTGTTTTCCTCTTTATTCAGTCAGTGTGTGGATTATTGATGGTTGAAATAATAACTAGCTGTAAATGATCTCTCACAGATGCATGAACAAAGCAAATAACTATGTTTTTCACCATCTTCCTGCTATTATCCTTCGTTAGTGTAATTAAAATCAAATTAATGTAGACATGCAGACTTTTACAACATGGCTGTGTCCATCCCTACACCCTATAAAATGAAACCAGTTTTACTTGATGTAATCCTTCCTCATTGTCATTTACACTGACCTTTAAACGATGCCCTCCTATTGACAGAGCCCACAAGTCTTTGTAAAAATGAATGGACTAAACAAGAGGTTTATTACACAATCACAGGAATTCATTTATCCCATCACTACAGGAGACATCCTGATGTTTGAACCTCCAATCGTCTTGTGTTTGAAGAATCATTAGCAGTGGTGGTGACTTTTCCAGTGGTCTTGCATACTGGTCAGGATAGAGATCGATAGGCAGCACACTCTGCGCTGGCTGCTGTCCTCGAGAGGCTGTTCTGAGCTCTGTACTGTTGTTGTTGTTGTTGCCTCCATCAGAACCTGCTGCGACCCTCTCACAGGCACAGTGCAGCACCCTAACTCTCCTCTCTCTCATTGAGCTTACCTGAGATTAATCACCACCCCCACCTTCCCCACTCCTCCCGTAGCAGCGAGGCAGCTTTCAGACTGACAAAATAGCACACCACTCTCCCCATAAAAGCACATCCATTTTTAGTCCTCATCCTTTGAGTGCACACAAACAGGTGCACACTTTCTCAAAGTCTCATTTCTCACTGCCTTACAGTAGAGCACACGTTGTCATTAGCTTATTTTGTGCATTCCTCTTTGGGAGGTTTCCACTCTGCATACCTGTGATTTTGACGGGCTGGTGACAGTAGAACATGACTCATTTTGATAACCAAATCACTCTGTGAATCTGTCGTGATTAGCCCGGGGCCATCTTTTTAGAGACCGTCCTCCTTTCACGTCCTCTTTAAAATCACACCTGACACTCAGAGCTGATTGAGCTGATTTTTTTTTTCTCGATAGTTTGAGGTTTGAGATCTGTGCGTTTAAGCAACTCGGAAGATCAAGAGAACGCCGGCTTCATCTGCTGATCAAAGGGAGCTTAGCCCCAGATTCATCCTCATCAAGAAGCAGAAAAACAGTAGATAAAATTTAGATTAAGCACTAAAAACTGAATAATTCAACCCAACTTTTCCGTGTGTGTGTAGTTTGGGGGCTGTTTCTTATGAACTTTGTCCTTTGCACACTGATAATTGTTAAATAAGACAATGTTTTATTCATTAGTTTCTTCAGATCTATTATTGCTAAATTAAATATTTGCCTCATTATCCATTAAGATTGGTGCATACTTTCCTTTTCGACAGACCCGTGTTCTGTCAGATGTGGTGTTTTGTGTACGTGCAATCAGCTTATGTGTGTGTGAGAAAGAGAGTCAGAGATGCGTGATAAAACAGACACACAAAATTGCGTTATTGAAGTCAATACAGTTGTGAGAAACGGTCGCGCTCTTTTCGAGTCGGGGCCCGTTTGAAGCTGTCACCCAGTTACTGCTCAAAGGGCGCTGTTTGACTGCTTGTTAGCCATCTTTGGGCATTGTGTGTGTGTTAGTGTGTGTGTGTGTGTGTGTGGTACTGTCCCCTAGGGAGCCCCTTCTTCTATCCCACTGACTTCAGAGCTGCTTTGAAGTTCCTTCTCAGAGTAGAGGTGAAGGGGAGAGGAGAGTGAGAGTGAGAGAGAGGAGGGGAGGGAGGGAGGCAAAGAGGGGGCGGGGTAGGTGAAGGGGAGCAGTGGAAATGCTTCATTTTTATTCCTGCTCATCTCTCATCCTTTATTCCCCCTCTCATAATTTGAGAGTGATGTCACAGTGTTGCATAGTGACAAACTGCTGCGTCGTTGAGGTCAGATTAGCAGGAGTGTAACTCTAGAGACGCGGGCGACGCCAGGACGGAGCTGCGCGAAGAGTCTGCTGCATGTTGGGGTGGACGAGTAGCCGCCCCCGGTCAGCTGATGAATAATGGATAGGATCAGTGTCTAGTTCCATCAGATGATCCCGGTGTAGTTTTCCAGAGCTGTGTGTGTGTGTGTGTGTGTGTGTGTGTGTGTGTGTGTGATGGTGAGAAGAATGGAGAGAGGCGCAGAGAGAGCAGCTGCTGCGCCCAACACACCCTCAACACAAAACCATCTGCCGTGCTGACTCCAGAGAACTAGCACACACACACACACTGATTCTCTCTTTAGCAAACACATACACAGAGCAGACAGTTTGAGTACAACATTCTCATCCAGTTCCTGTTTATTTGTTATTCTGTCTGTTTGCAGTGAGGATAACAAAAGTTAAGTATTTATTCTCTAAATTTGGACTAAAGTCCAAATAAAATATTATTGGATTTCAGCAACTGTGCAACAGCAGCACAATCTACAATATTTTTTATATGAGGTCAGGAGAACAGTGCTCCCAAAAAAAATATAATATTACTGTATAATCTAATTAACCTCTGATGTGTAAAAGCTGTGGAGTGAATGACTGAACTGTGTTTTAATTAGGAAGTTTGCTTTATCCAAAAGCCACAATAGACCAGGAATTTAAATGAGCAGCCCAAAGCCAAGCTTGAGCTCTTCAGCTCTGCTGCGGGAGATTTACACACACACACACACACACACACACACACATTTGCAAAATACACATACAGTAAATACTTTATTGATGATGCTTTATTGCAGTGGAGGCAGGGGAACGATTGTTTTTGCTTCTCAGCATGCTTCAGAAAACCTGCTAAATCCTGCAGCGGTGACAGATATTGTAGATAAAGCAGAAAAAAAAGTGAGTGGGAGAAATGATCTTCTCAACAGCCCATCCTGAGCTGTCATAATCCCGAGTGGGTGAGGCGGTGGAGAGCATCGGGTAGATGATGACTCGAGGAGCAGCTCTCACATGAGGAAATGAGACACAGCCTCAATAATGGCTTGTTTGGTCAATTACTAACCTCTCACCCAGTCGCCCATTAAAGCAGCGTTTAATATAATCCCCCACTATTCTCGGCTTGCAGTTTTTCTGGTCTATTTAAATCACGCTGAGTCTTAGTAACATTTATTTGGATTACATACTGTCTTTTGAATAAACGCGATTTTAATTGCTCTGGATGTGTGTAATGAGTGACGCAGGTTCACTGCGAGGGAAATGTCATCAGCTCTGAGCTGCGCTGCATGTGTGCCAGAATTCTGTTTATGTACCCCAGAGAGACGGGAAGGGGGGAAGGGCCAAGAATGATAAATAAAAGGAGGAAAAGGTGATGCTGTGAGCAAAAAAACTGGACTGAGAAGATGAATGCATGAATGACCTTTTCTATCTTTTCTTTGCTGCACACACTGGGAATTCATATCAGTCCTTCCTGCTGCAGTCGTCGTGCCACCTTCTGTTTTTTAGAGCAGGCCGGACCTAAAATAACAGTTTGTTGCTTTCACTGTCCTCTCAGAGCTGGTGTACTGGGCGGGTTGACCTACTGTATGTGTTAAATCTATACCTGCACTAAGACTGGTTTGTTTCAGCGGCGTGTTCAGATGAGCTCGTCAGCTCTCTGCTCCCTGTCAAAGAGAGTTATACAGCTGTTATGTGGAAATCAATCATGTTCTCTCTCTGTGATTATGTAAAACAGTGTGAATGTGTGTGCATGTGGTGGCTGACAAATGTCTCTCTCCCAGGATCAGCGTACGCTGAATGATCACCCACCCGATGCCTCCACAGCCAGGCTTATGAATAAATGGCTGTTGTAAGTAATAATAACCTGTTTAATAAAAAGACCAGTCACTGTTGCTTATCCAGCTGCTTGACTTTTACGTTACCCTTTGATTACTCTCATAACTTAGATTACTGACCACTTAACACCGGCTAGATGCTTTTTTCTTTGTTTGCACAGAGCGGACTTCAGGAATAGCGGATAATTAGCAAAGTTTGACGACCTCTTATTGGTTAGAAGATGGTGCCTTGCTCAAAAACCTTTAGAGGGGAATCTCCCTGCACTACTGCCGGTGCTGTCACATACTGTAGCTGTAACATTTTCTCTTTGTGTTGTTAAAAATATTTATTTGCTGTCTCAAATTACGCGTATCATTTCTAGTAGATAGTCTTGTTTGCTTAGGCACCAGCTTATAGTACAGGCACACTTTGCCTGAGCGTTTGATGAGCTGGTATTGAGACTTCAGAGTCACTATGAAGAGAACAACAACAAAAGAAATTGTTGCATTAGGCCTATTACTTTGAAACAACTGCAGTTTCACAGTCTTAATACAGGCTTGATTGGGCCGTCTTTCAAAAAAAGCATCAGTCAGTTGCTTTAAATAATGAGGCTCCCCGCTGCGTCTGGGTATTCACATGACACGGCAACTGACTTTACTACCAACTTTCTTACAAACACAAATTGGCAGCAGGCACAAGTTGAATTGGGCAAAATAAGTCACTCGCAGTCGATAGAAACAAAGCGAAGGCAGGGCGGGAAAAAAATGCTTGTTTGTAAAATCACATCGCTGAGGTACAGTATACTGAGTTTGTAAAGGCGGTCACTGAGAGGCGGCGGTGCCCTTTAAACTGCAGGGTAGCGTGTGTGTGTAGCTGTGGTAAGTCGTCTTCTACAGAGAGTCAGTGTATAGGTAATGGACATGGATAGCAGCTAGTGAATTATTAAGGAGCTCCATCAGACAGTGTCTGCCAGACACAGCTCCAGACGGTGAATTCAAAACTGATATTGGACCGATATGCACGGAGAGAGAGAGATATAAGGTGGCAACCCCCGCTGACCCAACTATCTGCTGCTTGGCAGAAATTCTCAGTGGAAAAAATCCACGATTATTGAGAATATGCAGTGCAGTTTATATGCATGTGTTGTAAAGAAGGTGATCATACAAAAGTATTTATTATTATTATTATTAGCATTATGATTAAATGCTTTTATTCCTAAAATACTTCAGCGGCATGAAAGCAAAGCGTAAGGAATAAAAACTCTGACTTTAAATACTGTCATGGAGGTCAGATATAAATAGTGTGTGAGGCTGAGTGTGTGTGTGTTTAGGTGCCATCTGGTTGGTTGAAGGTAATGAGGTCAGATGTGGTTGGGGGTGTTCTGCAGACATGCTGGAGTAGATTTTGTGAACATGCTGAAGTAACACATCACTGCCACCACTGTCAATACATGACGTGTCAGACTTTCACCTGCTTTTGTTTGTTTGTTTTGTCACCACTTCGATCAAGCACACCACGAGCAATTACTCAGACTAACTGTATCCACGTTAGAGAATGAGGACACTGGCAGCACGGGGAGGCCTGCTCATCAAGACCCCCGAGAGACAAACTGCTGCCAACATCAGCATGATTACTTTCAGTACATTTTAGCAGTGTTGGTATTATACATATGTCCTAACAAATACAGTAACTGAGTACTTTCACTTTACATTTCCACTTTTTATTTAGACTTGGTGTACTCTATACCCCATTACATTTAATCTGTACTTATTTTACAAGTTAAGATGTATAAAAAAACACACTGAGCATGTTTAACCTTTAACCCTCGGATCCAGTGTTTCCTTCCTAGTTTGGCGGTCCTTGTTTGATGTTTGATGTCTGTGAGTTGTTAGCAAACACACGTGATCTTTGTGGAATATAGTTCCTTTTTCCCCTCCACATCAATATCTGTGTTTGTTGCATCACCACAATACATGATTATGCCTTTCACAAACGTCTCACACACTGCGAAATCCAAAATTGCAGCCGAACTCAACCTGGGCAGGTGCTGCTCAGAGCGAAATCTCAGCTGCTGTATCATTACCCTCTGTGTTTCATTTTGCTTTCCCGTGTGTGTGTGTGTGTACGCTCCCTCATAAATAAAGGAAGTGATTTTGTGTGGCTTCAACTCAGTGCTCCCAGAATAGTGTTATCAGTTTTAAAATGAGTAAAAAAAAAAAAAGAATTCCATATCTCATTTTTGCAGACTAAAACATTTATTCTGAAGCCATTTTGCCAATATGAGATCATAAAGTAAAGTAATTGCATTTTTGTAGCCAAATCAATTTTTCTTTTCATTTGCAGCTGCTACCTGCCCAAAGTATTTTCAGTCATTTTTTAGGGAGATTTGATGTTGACTTTGCCTGCAGGAATTCTGTGGTATACTGTTCATTTTATGTTTTTCTGGTATTCAGTATTTACTAGCAGACTGATCATATACATATATTTTTCAATTGTGAATCTGTTCTCTTACACACACACTTTATGGTGATTTTTTTAACCCCACCCTTTGTTTAATAAGTAGTTTAAACCTCTGCAATCAGTAGGATTTGTGCTTCAGTCTGAAGTAAAATTATGCACATTCCAGTGCTTTATACTAACAGGCTGATTACACATGATGAAATCAGCTTCCAGTTGTAGCGGCAGCAAGGAAGGCAGAAAGCCCTTCAGTGTTGTGCACATACCTACGAATATTAGGCTCAAGAGAGTATGATGCAAAAAGAAAAGCATGCTCATAATGAGCAAACCATCTAGAAACAATAAAGCAAAGAGACTGCAGTTCAAACAAAGAAGATAAAAAAACACACTTATAGTGAATCAGAACTGTTCTGGGAGCTTAACAAGGCCGAACACCAGCATCGTCCTGTAGTAGTCCACACAGCAGAGAGCCAGGGAACATTTACGGACCTCTGCTGCCAATTTCTTTTTGGGAGAATGTTTGGTTTCATTGCTCCCTGAGGACCTTTGCTGGAAGAATTAGCAGCGGGTGTGTTGTCGGATGCAGACAGAGGATGGTGGGGTGAGATACTGTTGAGGTGCTGCTGTCCTTCGAGGCTGCTGCTTTGCCCTCGTTACGTGGGCCGCGATACCAGGCAGCAGCCTCAGTGGGAAGATGGAGATAAAGTAGGACATTTTAGTATTGTGTTTGAGCCAGAGCAATTTGCACCGATAATACACCACCGCTATTTACCACAGGGACCCACTTATATTAAACAATCTGATAAAAGAGATGCACTGACAGTCTTTCTTTCTCCAAGGTTCCCAGTCTCCATAAAAGAGCTTTTGTTGACTCACATTTTGAACGGTGTTATAGTGGAGACCGGGTATTATAGTGATAAGAAGTTACAGG
The DNA here is from genome assembly GCA_034779795.1 of Ctenopoma multispine. NCBI lineage: Eukaryota > Metazoa > Chordata > Actinopteri > Anabantiformes > Anabantidae > Ctenopoma > Ctenopoma multispine. Next base: position 4,250,433 of record JAUYWH010000006.1, read on the forward strand.
CTTGATAGCTCTCTTTCATCAGCAGTGTAGAGCTCATAGTCCTTTGATACTCTGCAGCACTGTTGTTGTTTTGTAATAGTTTTGTAGCAGGGAGAGTGTGTGGCAAGGCTTATCTCAAAAGAGCGAGATGAAGGATTCACAAGGAAGATCTGAAAGAATTATACAGTAAATGTATCTCAGAGAAGCACAGTGTTGAAACTATTAATAATTTCTCCACTAGTTAAAGATCTACATGAGTTTTATGTGAAAAACTATCTAACTGGCAGAAAGGGTGTAAATGGGTGTCAGTTGGAGATCTTGTCAAACACGAAACTGTCTTGACCAGCAGGAAATGCTGAACCTTTTTGTCCAGCTGAAAAATAAGGTGCCAACAAAAAATAATCCAGCATTATTTTGAAAAGAATGGATTTCAATAACAAACGCAGTCGACCCCAGCGTCACATAACCTTCGACATAGCAAGTGATCTTTTAGTGGACTGTGTTGTTTAAGTGACCCCAGTCTTCTCCAGAGCTGCTCTACAGGAAAAGTGTCTGACCTTTACTCGCTCAGCGAGGGCAAGTAGTCCATAGGTGCCAGGCTGGGGATGGATAAATGCCAACGACAAACTGCTCAGCACCCTGGTAGTTCTTTGTCATGCTTAGAGCTTTAACACAGATGTGTGGCAACACAGAAAGCAGGCATGAATCACACACATTTCAATCTTTAGATTTTTTCTGAGCCCTGTCAGTGAAGATGGAGTTTCTTTCTTCTTCTACACATCAGACTCACATCTGTATTATATCCAGTCCTCCAACCCCATCGATTAACAGCATTGTGTAGAGCAGATCTTTTGCAGGGTGTAACGGGGTCAGCTGTCAGGGGAAATTTCATGGCCATTGCCTTTTCCATTAAGGAGAAACAGGAGAATCTACCTCCCCGGGGGCATGCAGGTAGAAGCTGTGGAGCATGAACCCTATAGGCTCTTCTAAAGCTCATGTTATGAATCAGAAAGCTCTTGAGGTCATACAGCTCACTAGAGACAGATAGAGAGCAACTCAAAGGTCCATATTCAGTCTCTCTGCAGCCCAATGATAAATCAAAAAAAAAAGACAATGGACTATGGTGTTCTAGCTCTGGCAGATGTGCAGTTGGTAAAAGAGTAGGGTTTGTGAGGATGTTTGGCATTTATTCAGTTGGAACAAATATGATTACCAGCAGAAAGTGGGAAGTGTGAGAGATGGACAGGATTAGAGTGAGTGTGTGTGTGTTAAAATGGATCTGTGATCCAGTTATTTTCAGGATGAGTTTGTTAGAATCTGATCACTGAATTTCCATTCATGCTGCAGCTCGTCTTGCATCACTACAGGCTGTGGTTGCAAACAGCTGTCAGTAATTTAAAGGGATTGAAATGCTTTGTAGCTGAGACTAATGAGAAGATCAGAACAAGTCTCACATTTGTATGAAAAATAATAAAATACAGCTGCTAATTAGCTTAGCTTAGCACAAAACTGGAAATGGGGAACCGGCTATTCTGACTCTGTCCAAAGTTAACAAAACCACTTAGTAACACCTCTAAAGCTCCCTTACTATCAGATATTTTTTTTATTTAATCCATGCAAAAAATTATGCCCATTTTTACAAGAGGTTATGTGCTAGACTGTTTCTTTGCTGAGAGACGTTGCCAGGCAACGATTCCAAGAAGTTTGTGCTCTCAGCCAAGAAGTAGTCTGGCATCCACTCCCCCGTAAATGGCAAATTATTACACTTTGAATACAGATTCAAATATATCAAATTAGTGAGCTTTAAAGCGCTGGTAGCTGGATTTTTAACCACTCAACAGGGACAAGCTAGCTGTTTCAGCTTTTAATGCTAAGCTACGCTACACTAACTGACTGTAGCTTGTCAGCGCTACACACTTTAATTAAAATCATCATTCTGACCAATTTGAAATCACAACTATTACCCATTTGAGAAAAAAAATGTGCAGATGAATCCTGGAATTTGTTTTGACTGTCTTTCCCAGCAGCGTGCAGTATTTTACTGAAACGTGTACTTCATTGCAGAGGAGTGGAGAGGGAAGTCCTGAGTTAAGATGAGCTGCAGTGAGCTCGCTTCACAGCCAGAGCAAATGACCAGAGCAAACCCACTGTCATGCTGGATTGGAAACAGGGCCCCAGGAGACATATGGGGAATGAGAGAAGGATTTGGATTAAAAAAAAAAAGAGAACTGCCTCGTTATAGAGTGTACACATGACCCATTTTCTGTATGCAAAATCTATACCTGTCAGCAGTTGACAATTTGAGTTGTGGCTTCCACAACATTAAACAAAAACAACGAGAACTATTTTCAGATTTTCAGTTTTCTTTTTGGAAGTTTTCAATCAAAAAATCCAGAAAATTGGCAAAATGAACCAATAAACTGAATTCTAAATTCTTTACATAATATCAACATCGTAGTGCTGCCCTGTTAATATATGCACTATGTTTAATATTCTAGCCTGAAGACTGTACATATAGAGCCACCGTGTGGTGTCTGAGAGGTCATAATGTCTGAATGGTGCAAATTTTCTATGTGAAAGACTCAGGAGGGACTTAAGCCAGAGAGCTGGGCAGGAAACAGATGGCGTTGGTGGAGGGAGCGGGGGTGGGAGGCGCACAGATAGACGCAATGCCTGGCCAGAGGATATTACAGCGAGCCTGGACACACTCATCTTCTGTCCCCTGCCTCCCAGAGGAATAATAAGCCCATCATGACTGCTGCCCATATGGGGAGCCACAGAAGAGATGTGACACTGAGGAGGTGATACTGTAAGTGGTTAGCCATTTTGTTCTCTAATGTCTCACTTTGGCTCTCCAGTGTTTGTGAACTGTGCTACTGTTGCAGATGTTATAGTCCAGTCACTCAGTCAGACAACGGAGGGTGAGACCCACTGACCTCATCTAGAAGTATTGTTTGCTGTAGGTAGTTTTTTTTCACCAGCACAGCCAAGCAGGTGGCTTGTGACTGGCATAAATTGGCCTCTACAGGACATTTTAGCTTCCACCTTGCCTGGAATGGTTTTCTAACAAAGGCTCTAGCTTTCTGTGCAGCTGCTGCTGCGTCGGTATCGACTTTGACTGGAGCTGTATTGGTCCTGATGACATTTCATGTAGTCATCACCTCCGGTGCGTCTGAGGGCTGTGTCTAACCTTTGAGGCGCCAAGTGGTAGCCCAGTTGAAGCACAGCAGCCAGCTCACATGACCTTTATGAGTGCTTTCACAGTGCCCCCGCCCTCCCCCTCACCACCTCTCTCTCCCTCAGTCTGCTGGCTCTTCTAGACCTTGTTGCCTAGTGCTGACAAGCTGTATCTGCTGCTGTCCTCGGCTCCCGTGAGAGCTGGCTGGTCTCCGCAGCCTGTCTCTAGGCATTGGTGAGCAGACAAAGATGGCAGAGGAGAGCAGACAGTGCAACTCAACTTCCAGACAGTGAAGATAGATAGTTTTACAGCAAATAGGCCAGGGACTCCTCTCTGTTGGGCTATGCTCTATATAACTGTCACCGTGTGTGTGTGTGTGTGTGTGTGTGTGTGTGTGTGTGTGTGTGTGTGTGTGTGTGTGTGTGTGAGCGCGCGCGCGCG
>JAUYWH010000006.1:4254130-4294288 GCA_034779795.1 Ctenopoma multispine
TGTGTGTGTGTGTGTGTGTGTGTGTGTGTGTGTGTGTGTGTGTGTGTGTGTGTGTGTGTGCGCGCGCGCGCGCGCGCGCGTGACCATCAACACCCTCTTACACCTATGAAATAAAAGTCTTTTCCCCTCAAAATAGCTCTCAGTATACAACAAACCAAAACTGAACATCACTTGCAGGTCAGTATTAACAGCCATATCGCCTGCTACATGAATGCACCTCTTGCTGGTCTTAGCAGCTTTGTGAAAGCAAAGTGAGAAAACGTGTCACTGACTGACCAATTAAAATGCATTCGATTTTCTTGGAAAAGCCCATTTTCTAACCTCGCTCCACTTTACATCTATAAAAAGATGTTATTCAAATGACTTTGAAATAACTTCTGGCAGTAAAAGACAGACCCTTACCGAAGCGATCCACAACTGCTTCCACTTCCCAATCTGTGTATGAATATACAAACTGTTGTTTGCACAGAGGCTGGGGATTATAGCAGGACGCCTTCTCTTGAAAGGTGCCTTAATCCTGCTCCCAGCTTGCAGATTAGAAGCCTCTGCTTTTTGAAGATTTTTCTCAATATCAGCTCCTTCCTCCGGCATGTAAACACATTTCAACACTGATTATCCCACAAACATTGCTTTGGACCCTTGAAAAATACAAGCCTTGTGATATATTTAAGTCATTACTGCATTCATATATGCATGCGTGTATCTTTTCCAGAGGCAGTGCAGTGGAGCCTGTGTTAATGCTGGAATATCTGCCGCTTTGTAGCCCGCTAGCATGTAGTCCTTCCTGACAGATGGCCAGAGGAGATGTGAAATCTGAGCAGGCGGAGAGTGGTGGGATGTCCATTGTGGCGTTATGGTTTGTCTCGTGTCATCTCCCTTTTGCCACAACCCGGTGGCTTCACGCATGGCTGGTGGCACTGGAGCGCCGCAGATTGAGATGTAAAAGCACAGAGACAGGTAGGAGCAACACAGCGTAAAGGGAAAGGAGTGACCGATCTCACCTTGACAATTTGAAGGAAGCTGGTAAAATCAATTTTTTTAAACTCTCGTGCTCCGGGGTCGATGGGTGTGTACATGACTGCACGCATACCCCCTTATGTGTGACTCTCTGCGGGGCAGTGATGTGTGTGAGGGGCTGATGACAGATGGTCATCATCACTGTCAGAGACATATCTGTCAGTGTGTCCTCGTCTCCACCTCTCCCTCTGGTGGAGGCCTGTTTATCTCTGTTTTCTCCCTTAAATATATAGGTGGGCTTGAGGTCACACACAACCACAGTCGATAGGGGTCTGTTTTTCAGCTCTGATTAATCCATTTCTCATTCACAGTCCCTCCTGTCTGACATTCTCTCTTAGTCTTTCTGTTTCTCAGTCTTCTACTTTTTCCTCTTTTAGTCACTCAGTATCTGTGCCAGATTAATTTTGTCCTCGTCTGCACTTTGTCCTTTGGTGTTTGCCTGCGTGTCCCATTTTAAGCTTTACATTTTTAGTGGAAGCCATTACTGAGAAATCCTGTCAAAACAGGGCTTTTGGCAGGTTGACCTTGATTCAGTGGAAGCTATCTGTCCTCTAGCGTTAGTTAATCACTGTGTGTCTCCTTGATATGAAGAGAATACTTCCTTATCATGACAGACAGAGAACCTGCGGGTGATTGTGTGGCATGGGAGGGAGGTGGTGGGGGGACACACACCACAACCCCACAAGTCCCCAAAATATTGGGAAAAATGACAAAACCTTCCCTAGTCACTCTCATGCGGTGCAGCAACAGACAGTGTTCCTGATCTGTCAGCAATTTGCGGTGCAGTCCCAGTGGACCGGACCACAGATTGCCATGCCTTTCCCCATCTCTACAGTACGGAGTAGAAATAGATGCTTACACCGTGAATGCAGCGCGGATAGAGGGTGCAGTGCGCAGTTCTGTCTCTCTGCTGTGAATGAACAGCCTGCAAGATGGCTCAGAGATCAGAGTGTAGGAGGAGGAAGGCATGTTTGTGTGTGTGTGTGTTTGTGTGTTATCTTGGTGAGGAGAAGGGTGGTGTATGACAGGCAACACAGTATAATCCCTCTGAAAAGCCTCCACCAGTGACACTTGTCCTCTCTCATATCTGTGTCTGGTCTATTACTGTTGTGGAAGCCAGCAGCAGCAGCAGCAGCAGCAGCAGCAGCAGCAGCAGCAGGGCCTGAATCGAGCTATCGCCAGGCGACATCTGAAATTGGAGTTCGCATGTGCATGATACCCCTGTTTATTTTTTATAGATGATTACGTCCACGAGCAGTCAGCTGTGAAATAGAAACCTTTGCACTACAAGGTGAAACTGTTCATCTCCGGAGAATTTCAACGGACAGGTTACACCCTGTGTTTATTACCGGGGTTTGTCCAATGAAGAGGCAAGTCCCAGTTATTCACACGGAGCGCCTTCTACTACACAACATAACCACAGGTACCACACAAGCATTTTTACCATCATCGTCTAACAACCACAATTAAATAAATTACTCACTAGATGATTTTAAGAGGCACACAGTGCAGAACAGTCTTTAATAGACTGACATTTTGCCCTGTGTCTTTTTTTCCCTTGAAGATGTAACGAAGCCTTCGCTGTGCGCTTAGTTTGTAAAAGCACTACTGTCCAAATTAATTTGAAATAGAATGTCAGGGTTGCCTTGGAGACACGCTGAGGCGCAAGCCTGCCATTGTAACTCACCTGAGCTGTCATAGGAACGGCCGCCTCTGCGTTTTAAGAAATGAAATAGTCATTTCATTGTGGGTGAAGAGGGTGGATAATAAATGCACATACAGTAGTTGGGATTTGTCACTTTGCAATTGGTTTGTCAGTTGTACTGTGTGTGTATTTACAGCCCACGTTTCAATAGTACACTCTTAGTATTCTTACATCACACCAATTTATCGAAGCATGTAACAGAATCTCACTGGAAATTATTCAAAGGTCATGAAAACATATTTTCTCTGTTAGTTTCTTAGAAATAATGGGAACCTACATCCACACAACGAAGATAATCATCCGGTGACAATTATGTCTATGGGCACGTTTTCAGGTTGTCTGTCCGTCAGTTTCCCACTGGTCAAGGTCGTAGTGGAAAACAAATTGTATACAGTGTATTTGAAAACCAGACTCAGCAGAAATGTTGTTTAGATAATTTCCAGGGTTTTCTAGGGATTCATGCGAGCTCCACTCGTCCAATGTGCTGATCAAGGAGGCCTGCCTAATGAATCATATAGCGCTCATGCTAATTAGCTCATTGTTGCAGTCTTCTTTATCTCACCACTCTCTCAGGCTTTTCTGTCTAATTAAGAGGAAATGCAAGTTCAGCTTGTTCCATACAGGCATCAGTTCTCTCTCTCTATAGTTTGTTGGTATTCCAGGTGTTAAACTGGTGTTGCAGTCTTAATTTGGTTGCTGAGCTTCCTGTGTGTAGCTGCATTGTCTCACCAGGTAACTAGCGCTCCTTGTGAAGGCCTCTGACGGTTGCTGGTTTATTTGAAAAGACACTGTGCACACGCCTTCTGTCTATACAGTTCCAACAGCAACTAGCAATAAGCTGTGTTTCCTGAAAGTGGGTTAGAAAATAGTCTTCCTTTTCTCTCAAATTGCTGTTTTCTATTTCTACTTTCCCTGTTACATTGTCACTGTTCCATCTTCATATAGAAAACCCCAAAACCCATTTTTTCTTTTTATTTGTCTCTGTTATGTGTGGTCTTTGCCTTGTTTCCCCATTATCTTCTCTTTATCTGGAGCAGCCTGGTGGATCATCTGCAGCCACAGAGCGGTAATACACAGTATGTTGCGCTTGTTCAACTTTGTATCTTTGGCCAGTAGGCTTACTGCTCCTCAGCGAATGTGTGCCTAACCTTTTTAATACCCACTTTTAGCTGCCTGTTTTTCCTTTTTTTGTCTCCTAATATGAGTGGGGGAGAAGGACTACATCTGATTTGCATGCAGGCTCATGGCTCGAGAGCCCTGGGCTGGCAGCTGTGAATGCCATGACTAAGAGGACAAGCCGATAGCTCATGCCTCTTATGAAGTCTGATTCACCTGCTGAACAGAGCGGCAGCAGCCATCAGGGCATCTGTGAGTGTGCCTGTAATGAAATGAATGGCATTACAGTAATAACTGGATTGGAGGATTAAATCCATCTCAGTAGAAGCTGATGTGAAAGTTAAATTAAGCTTGATGGATCCATTGTTATCATTACATTAACGTAGCTTGAAACAGGAAAAAAACCCACATCCTCTCATGTTTACTAGATGCTACATTGTTTTTTTAAGCAAACCTTGTTTTTTTTCCCTAAAACTATCTCTATCTCTACCTAACTCTTGCTTGCCTTAGGGAAAGATTTTTTTAGGGCAGCTTGAGAATTCTTTTGCAAAGAAAATGATTATATTTTCTGTTGTAGTGCTTTGCAAACACTACATCGTAACATTCATCATTTTATTACCATAGCAACATATGCACCAATTTATTTCGAAGCATCAGAAAAAAACACACTGTAGAAATAGATAGTTAGCAGCACAAACAAAGCATAATTATGGCTATTATTACAACTTTGAATAATTTGAGTACAGTCATCAGATACTGTGTGCCTCTAATTACTTCATCTGTTAAATCAAGTCACTCCTCTAAAGCTCCTCATTGTCTTTTTTTTCCCTCTTTACAATAATGAAGATACAATATATTCTCTCCTCTTCTAAAAAACGATAGTGGTGCCCACTAAAACACTTTCTTAGCACCGTCACAGAGAGTGTGTGTTGATAGTAGTGTGTGGTTGCACTTGTTTAACCAAAAATCCATCATCCTTTTTTTCTGACTGTGGAGCACTGTTCATATCAGAGAGGTCATTGTATTTCATTTTAAGCCCTGCGGTGACGTGACTGGGCTGCCTATGAGGACATTACTATTGGTACTTATAAAGCATAGGAGGAGTAGGGTTGTACAATGTGTTAAAAAGTCACATAGCCATTGTGCGATTTGTGATAATGATATAATGAACAAATGTTATCATCGTTCTACTTGGTTGGTTATTAAGAGAAAAGCTTCAGAATTATTTTTTAAATATGGATTTCTCAACTCTAAGTGTAAAACATGCAAAAACTCTCTCCTTAGGCACTATTATTTCTAAGTTGCTATACTTAAAGCAAGCAGCTAAATCTATTTCGTAATTTCAAAAGCTTCTTATTTAGATTGTTGTACAGAGTGAACTGTCATGAAGACAGTGAACCCAAGATTCATTCTGCTGCTGATCTCTCCCAGACGGGGGAAGGAAAGTAGTTAAGAAGGTAGCTATATTTGACAGTAGTTGCTAATGTTGCTAAATCCAGCAAGGTAGAAGCTAAATAGGCAACACTGCACGCTGGAAGGTCATGTGACCATACACATGACCACGCTCCACTGACTGGTCATGTATTCACTTTGAGATAATGAGCAAATGACACACAGGCAGTACATTAAGCTAGTAACATATTCCCGCAAACATCACAATTGCAATTATAATAATCACACAACAATAAAAAGCAGTGATACTATAATTGATTTGAGGGATAGTGAACACGTGACTTTTGGGGTCATGTGTGGCTTAGAGCTGAATATGCACACTGTATATTTTTGTACCCTGCTAATCAGTATTCAGCTTACTGTGCACATTATAGCAGCCTTGAAATGGCAACAGTGTATGTATTACTATATAATATAATTATCTATATGTATTTTTATATGATACACATAGCAGTACACTAGGAAAGACAAAAAAATGGATATTATTAAATCTTGTAAACATGTCAGAGGGCCAGGAAACCATCTAATTAGTGCGTGCAGGAGGCAGTAGTACACACTGTATGGACACGGCACATAAGGCTGTATCTATAAATAAGAATGCGCTGTCTTAGTCAACATGCCAGATTTAATAAGGACAGAAATGCATTGTTGGCTCCGCTCCATTTTGGAGTCATATGTTATTCTCCAGCAGCAGATGCAAGTATTAGAGTCTTGGAACTGGATGCGTCTGCTGTCAACCCGGGATCAGGAAGTGAGAGGCAGAGGCCCTGATCTCAGTGTTTTGCTTCTGTTTAAAAGCTTTAGTAATGGATGGATATGAGTTTACCCTTAGCCATAGAACAGACCCAGGTTTGTAACCATGCTAATGAGGTGGCTCTGTGGACAGCAGTGGCAGTCAATCCATCGCTTTGGTCTAGACTGAAATAACAACTACTGCATGGTCTGTGTTGGATTCTTGAACAGACATCTGAGAGGATGGTTTGGTGGATCATCATGAAAAGGTGCAGACAGTCATGTCCCTCTCAGGATTAATTTATTGCCATTAGGTCTAAATCCATCACCAATATGTTACCACTGTGAGAATGTGAGCCTATATCCAAACATGAATTGTAGGTTAATACATTAGAAATTAATAAAAGTTTCTGGTTATAACACGAGTTTGTTGTTAAACACAGCCACTTGCGAGACTGCAGACTCTGAGTCTTTTATATTTAAGACTAGTTGCTATGGTTATTTAATGTCAGTGACCACAAACAAGCAGCAGGTCTTAATTTTATATTGTAATAGTAAGTTGGCAATAATTTAAATTACATAATTACTTTATTTGTGCAGTTGTCAACCCACTTACCAACCGGAATGATATGTTAGTAGTTTGTGGAATTAAGTGAACAAAAGCAGTGCTACGGGAAGATTAAGTGGACTGGCTGCTGCCTGAATGTTTCACCATGTCGGTAAATGTACTGTAATTGCAGCTCGCATTCACCACAGTTTATATAGGATCTGTTTGCATGGTCTGTTGCTTTCTCGGTGATACGCTTCACATTTTAACACGATGTAAGAAACCCACATGTGCGAAAGTGTTTAATCTAAACAGGCGTGGCACAACATAAAATAGCTTTGAGAGTCAGTAAACCGGCTTGGAGTGTCCTCTTACATCCCAGCTGTTGTATGTGGAAGTGCTTCTCAGAGCAACAGGGACGTGAAATACACACAGCTGGGTTTCTTTTTAGCATGAGGTACTTCTTATCTGTCGCTGCTTCTCTTCTGTTGGTACAAGTGTGTACAGGACCACTCGTCACCTAATGAACTACAAGTAATTTGGGTCGTTCATGCCACATGTGTATTTATATTCAAATAAAAGGAAATAGGAAGATTGTTTAAACTGTGAACAGACTATGAATGAAATGTAGCTGATCGGAGCTAGAAATGATCTGATGATGATGAGGATCAGCTCACCGTGCTCATCACCACAGCTTCAAACTGTTATTTAGCCCTGATGAATGAGAAATGCCACAAATCATTCTCTTTCAGTTTTTGCTAATCAGCTTGAAAGATGCAGGTCAGAACATTTTAACTAAAACAATCGAAATTTGGCATTAGCTGGTCGGGAAGCTAATAACAGAATCATTTGGTTCATTCCCCCGTAGCTAAGTGACAGAGAGCCTGACTCCCCAGTGTAATTAACCAGAGGTTTGCGCTCATTACTCATCAGGCTGCGTAGTTTTTGTTATGCATGAAGCTGTGTGTGATGCTAGTGATTGCGATCCTGGAAATATGTAGGAAGCAAACTACTGTAGCTGCACTGGGCAACATAACACCTCTCTAAACTCCAGACAAGTTTAATTCCAGTGAGAAATGAAAAGGAGTGTTGTCTGAACATTTGAGAGATTTTGTTGTTGTTGTTGTTTTGCTGGTTGTTATGTAGGATGAAAGCTGCTGCTGCTGCTCTGGCATAAGTAGAAGTGCTTCTGTATAGGTCTTTGGGGGGGTCTCTGCAGTCCAAGGGCGATTGCAGTCAGGCAATGAATGTGTGCTGCTAACTGACAGGCATCACTTTGTATCAGGAAGCTGATCGCTCTGTGCTCCAGAGTGCTGTATCAATTAAAGAGCAGCAGCGCAGGCAGGTGGAAAAGAGGACAGCCTCGTTTTTGTGCTGCAGAAGTCTGGAAATTGGCTTCAGATTGCTGCAGGCACCGACTCTATTTAGCTGCTTCACTTCTTGACTCAGTCACCCATACACAGCAGCCTGGTGGATAAGACAAAGATTTCATTCATATCAACACCATAGCTCCTGATGTCTTCAAAGCATAAAACACAATGAAATAGGTGGAGCTCTGTGGATTATTGTGAGAATTCTTCATTTTAGTTTTAAATAACAGACTCGAATCAGTGCTCATGAACATGTGAATGGGACGTCTGAATGAAACATACCATGGTTTATAGTTCATATTAGTGAAATGTACAACTTCTCTTATTTGGTGAATAGAAACATGCACGTTTTGGAACTGTACTTTTCACAGTCCTGGAGATCCAGTGTGTGTAAAAAGGAAGCCCGTTTCCTGCCTGTATTTGTTATATACTGTATTTGCTTTATTTTGGTACTATTAAAAGCGTACTGAATTCCTTTTGAGCGGTTTATGTGAGTAACGTACCCCTGAATACACAGACGACTGCCACTGGATGATTAGAAACTGGAGAAAAGTAAAAAATTTGTTATTTCCCAGTCAAGTTCTGGAGTTTTATGGAGCATCTTTCTTTTTTCTATGATTTCTAAGAATGTTTATAGACATTATTTCTCAGTGGACGTAGCGGATAACAATATCCCAGCAAGCAAGTCGCAGAGAATAGAAAACAATGTGTATCATATGTACCACTCCAGGCAGATCACATTTTAATTCAGACTGCAGAAACCAGGCCTCCTTTCGCCTCATGCCTCCAGAATCTTTGCCTCTTGTTTTGATGTTTGAAAACCTCATACTGTAACACTGATGACTTCTCAGTGACCCTGTGGAGGAGGAACCACACTTTAAAGCCAGTCTATACCCAGAGCACTCTGGTTCAACTCTACTACAACTTTTTTAATTAGATTTTTTTTTTTTTTTAATCTGACTGAGCCGTGGAAGTTACAAGATTTCCAGCGTGCTTTTCACTTTGAGAAACCTGCTTTGAAAGTCCGCTGTTGTGTCAAGTTAGACATTATTCATTATTATTGGTCATTACCATACAGGATGGTGATAATTTCATGGAAATATTTATGCATTAAATAACTGTCGCTGATGGGTTTTGTGAAGTCATGAGTTCAACCACGGGGGAATAATTTCAGTACAGAGGGAAGAGAAACATACTTGAAAATTAACATAATAATGTTGGGAGATCAGCTGGAATTGTAAGTACACATCAGCCACGGACTGCATGCACAGAAGCACTTGCCAGTGTGGTGATGAGCTAATTTAGCCCTCGCCTGTCTGCTGGACATTTGATAATTTTTTATAATGGATGGTCGGTTTGGACACAGAGTGCACGGTGAAGGCTAATCTACCAGCATGAAGGAAAGACACGGAAGGAAACTGCTCTTATCTCCAGCAGTGGATAAATGAAGGTGCTTTTTTGTGCTTAAGTTCCACTGTCCAATTTCTGCTGCCCTCTAAGTAAGATGGGTCACATGGAGACGTTTTGCACAAGTTTTTATCCCTCTGAGACTGAGTTACCCTTTAGAAAAAGAGGGTCATTTATTGGCTCAGTTAGTTTTGCTTCTCATAATTACGTTTGGCAGGGATTTTCATAAACAGTGTTACTGTGTGTTGCAGCTACATTTTCAGACTATTCAAAGACACAGTGCAACACTCACTGTATCGAATCTGCTTTGCTGGCTAAAAGGACATTAAGCCTTATTGTAATGGAACCAAAGCATTTAACGCAAACCTGAGCTTCAGTTGAATCTGCTGAGTAAACAAGAACGCATCATAGAGGCTCATCCATTAACGCCCTCAACATGGACTACAATAAAATTATATTTCAAAGAAGATCATACATTTTTTGTTCAGTTACTTATTCAAGTTCCTTCTTCTGCTTCATGTGGCTCTCAAATGAAACATTCAGACTGCGCTTTTAATGAGATCTGCTCACATTTATGTTGATCGTACTCCAGGGACAACAGGGTTATTGTTTGTGGCTGTATGAAAGTCTTAGTTTAAAATGCTAAATGCAGTGCGCCTTTGTAGACCTAACACATTTTAATAGGCAGCTGTCTCCCTATTCTGTAAAATCATGTTAATGATGTAAATTAGCAGCATTTGCTCTTTACGATATTAGAAAATGTGTGCATGTATAGTATTTCTTCAGTGGTAGGGTCCACTTGGTTTCGTACCAGCCTCAGGTAGCTGCACGCAATATGCGTAGTAATATTATATATATATATATATATATATATATCTACTGCTGATACCAAGCTATTACCTGGTTATTTCTTTAATAACTACCATGATATTACTTTATTCATTTTAGTTAACAAACACCTAATACGTTTTTACTACCAAAATATTACTGTTACCCTGTTGTTACTGAGCTGTAACGTGCAAAATCTTCAGCACCATGCACAGTAAAGATAAACCTGTTATGTGCCACAAAATTTCCCTAAAAAGACAAATAAACCTTTCACCTTCAGTTTATGAGTCTACAAAGCGACTTTTTGCACATATTTGTTGCAAAAGCTTTTTTACTACATTAAAATACTGAAAAATACTTTTTCATAATGAATTTCATTGCACAGCTAAGTGCATGCGTCTGTCTCACAGTTTGACTTTACATGCCCTTCCCTCGATTTCAGCTCAGTGTTTGCGCTGAAGAAGATGTGTTGACTCAGGCGCACAGACCTCAGACCATCTCTCCCCTAGCAGCGACCCCTCTAACCGCATCAGAAGCAGTCCTGTGTTAATCATCTCTCCCCCGAGACACCGCACATGGCAACACAGTGGAGTTAATGAGTTTTTGCAGTTTGAATGTAGTTGTGCCATGAGACAGGCAGGAGCAGATGTACTAAGATGTAAGTCTGATGAAGAGTCGAGGAGAGATTTAAAATAAAAAAGCACTGTTTGATCCCTGGAGAGAAAAGCATGGCACCTTATTCAAAGCCCTGTTCTGAGGTTGAGCGTGTTTTCTTCCAGATTGTCAGCCCTCGGCTGAACTGCGTGCCAGGATGTCACCTTGTAGACGGCGTGTCTGTCTTGCTCCGAGGTGACGCATTTTCTGTGTTGAAAATGGGACAGGGGTGCTTTATTTTTGGCACGCTCTGTCTCTGAGGTTGCCAAGGATGTTTCCCCACCAAAGGCCAAATATGCTCAGCCATCTCCCTTAAATTTACTCATTAGTTCCGAGTATGTTGATGGTAGACTTCGTCATCCTATTTATGTCATCTGCCTTCGCTCCAAATAAGTAGTTTTACTCATAAAGGTGTTGTTTTTTTCAACTTAGAGTGCTTGCAGTTTGTAAATGCTCTCGCTGGAATTCTGCACAGAAGCACCAAGCAGGCTCAGTTATTCCCTTCTTTACTTTAGCCCTTTCTTACTCCCAGATAGAGCAGAAATCTCTCTCAACTACAATCGAAGTCGAACTCTTATTCCACTCTGTGCCGCAGCTCCCAAAGCACCAGCAGGAAAGTAAGTGAAGTTCTTTACAGAAACTCATTCTCAGTGTAACCGCATGTGTCTGTAATAAAAGTCAACTCACTGGTGGGCTGTGCTTGAGCATGAATTTACCAAATCAGAGCAGCTGTTTTGTTGAAAATGTGCCGACTGAAAGCCATTGCTCTTGTAGTGTTTAGACTGGTTTTCATTGTGACATGTTTAATTGCAGAAGCACAAATGGCCCAGCTTGGGTAAACAGCTGTGTGTAAGAAATTACATGCATCAGAAATTTTGATCCCTTATTTAAATTTCAAACAAGGCCGCAGTTCTGAGGCTTTTTCTGCTTTCTTTTCTATTACCATTCCTCAGACTTCTGCTGCTCATTTTGTAGACACCTTCCAACTACGATTAAAAAAAAAAAAGAAGGATGAGAAAAAAGTTGAGGCTGCTTATTTCCCAGCACCCAACAGCAATCTAACGTGCCTGGAATGAAGACAGCTGACCTTGAGAGAACTAAACACATCCACAGAGTGCCAAAATACAAAAAAAACAAAAAACACAGGCTTCCAGCCAGAGGCCAGGTTATTTTGGAAGAAAGGTGTAATGGAAAGCATGAGATAGAAAGCAGAGTAGGTGAGATACCAAGACATGTGCACACAGGATGTATCCAAAACACCTGCCTTGATTCAGAATATGTCTCTTTTCACAGGAGAACATTTTGACAGCTAGCCACCCAGGATGTTTTTACAGCTTCTCTCTGCCAGCCTCAGTTAAGGTCAGGCACCCTGTTACTGCCACACTGCAATCATGGAAGAGGTGCAGATGCCACAGAGTGAGATCCAATCATTGAGGCTTTTGTGCACAGCACAGAGCGGGTTAGAGAGGGAGAGAGGGTCAACTTTTACTTACGAATATGGCCCCAAGGAGAACAGTCCCACCTCTGTGCTTTTTGTCTGGAGTGTAGCAGGTGAGATGGAATCCACATAAACAATCCAGAGATTCTGAAAACGTGGGGATGTTTTTCACCAGCAATAAGCTCTCAATAGATTTAACTTAAGAACCTAAATAAGAGGCAGAAGATTTGGCATGATGGATCTAAAACTATTCCTGCAGTCAAACTGGATTGTTGCTGTACTTAGGAGACATTTCTACCTTCCTTATCGATGTCCTGTCAGTGTTATTGATGATATACAAATCAATGCTGGCTGATGTTTCCTGCTTATCGTCAAGTGCACACTGTAGTCAACCACTACTAATGGAAACTTTCATTAAAGACTATTTAAATTCACCAATGGCTGCAAAGACTATTTAGATTGAAACAAATCCCATGCTGAATCTATAGACTCTCTCTCTCTCTGACATTCTCCCAGTAGTACACACAGCACTGTACAGTATGTGTAGTATTTACTTTAACAAGTCTATCCAGACTGAACGTACAGATGGTCATACATATGTTCTGTAGTGAAGGCCCTGCTGTGTACATTCACCATGTAAAAAATTTACCATGTTCTTGTAGTCAGATAGGAAAACAAGAGAGAACAAGCCTTCCGCCAGCTTCGACTGGGTTAATACAAAAAATATGAAAAAAAAAAGCTAAAATTTCTCCTGTGCTAAGGTGTAAAGCTTCATTTAGGAGTCTAGAGCTAAAGCAGCTGCTCTGTGAGTTGTTTGTAACTGTGAAAATCTACAAGGTATCACCATGTTTGCCATGATCACCATTTTTAGTTTATTCTAGCATTTGCTAATTAGCACTGAGCACAAAGTATTGTTAAGGCTGATGTTACATATATGTACACGCTTGGCCTGATGATGGTATTAGACAATAGGACATCTCATCCTGAGGGCAGAATTAAAAATACACTTTCTATCCAAATGCTGCTGAAATTTTTGCCAGATTTCTACAAAGTCTGTAAATCTTTTTACAAATATGAAGAGTTTTGGCTTTTGGAAATACACAGTTGGTGACAGTAATTGTGAGGCTGGTTGGCATTAAATTAGACAAACACATGCTTCATGTATGTCATGTTTTCTTTTCTCTTAGTTTGTTTCCATTACACTTTGTCACATTTTGCTTTTATTGATATGCAAACATTTCTACATCAGCCAAATCTTAAGCATTTTTTTTTTTGCAGAATTATTTACAATTTAAATAATAATATATAATTTGAACTATTCCACTCAGGTTTTTTATGTACAAATTGAAAATGTGCCTAAATTCACTAAAGCATTTTATGTCTATACCACATGTAACCCTAGCTCCTGAGGTTGATTCCTGGTGTAAATTTGATAGTTATAGTGAAGTCATGTGGTCATTCAGATATGCCAGATATAGAACAGATCACAGGAGCTACAGAGTGTAGTACAAACAATGTAATTTACTTTATGATAATGATATATTTACACAAAATTCCCCATAGAAAAAATAAATCACTATAATCACACTGTGGCTTAATTCCAGACAGTCCCCTCTCTGATATCTCATTAGACTAATGCTACATTAAATTGCTAATGAGTCTGTTTCACTGTGTGGCCACACAGAATGATATTCTTATTAATTGAGTGTGTGATCCATCTACTGGATGTGCCAGATGAGTTGGCCCTGCGTGGGCTACCAGCACCTGTGTAATTGAGAGATCATGATGCATGTATGGAAATTGCAGCAACTTTTCAACATTCAGTGCACCATCCATAGCCGTTATGAGTGGCTTTTATTTTACACCACAGGCTTGTTTTGTTGTGTGAGGTGTGATGTCAGCAGAAGACTTGCTGCGGTGCAGAATCCAATCAAGCACACATCATACATGTAGGAAAGCACAGGCAAATGTTAAGAACAGAAAGCGGGAGTGATGTTTTCTCACTCGAGCCATGAGCTAATGGCTCTTTTATTTCTAATGGCACTAAGTGTCATTTCTCCAAAATGGAATATTGAATGTAAAAGCACATTATCTCTTTGTGATTCGAAGTAACTGATGGTGAAACATCTTCACTTAGCATAATGACACATTACAAACAGTGTTTGTTGGGGCGTGACAGTCTTATACGCCCTCACAATATAGCAGAGTAGGCTGGTGCCACCATTAATACAGTAGCAGCAGATAACCTTCAGTCCCTGCAGAGGACTCGCACACAATTAACTGTGTGTTCTGCTCCTCTTATCAGCTCACTGACAAGTCTCCTTTTATGAGCTGATTTTTTTCATTATACAATTAAATGATTTAGTTGTTTTAACTTGAAAGAGAACATGTTTTTGCACTCACCCCCCCACCCCCACTCTCTCTCCTTTGGAACAAAAGGCATGACTGTGGAATGATGCATTAGTATAATGAGATGGCTGGATATTTACAGCTTGATTTAACACAGACTGGCACTTGCCCCTGCAGCTTTTGACGCCCCACATCTGGTATTGTAGAAAATCTTTCATTTCAATTCATTTGGGGTGGGAGTGTCCCCTTTACACAGATTCTTCAGATGATATCTTGATTTTATTTAAACTCCTTTCAGCTGAATTTTAAGCAGTGTGTGTTTGGTAAGGTGAAAATCACTGGTTTGTTATCAGGAGTGAACCAGAGGCCAAAGCATGATGTCCACTATAATGGAATTAACCATGGACGTGCCCCCTTGGATCCAGAACTGAGCAGTCTAGCTCAGGCCTTCACAGCCGCCGGCCATCTGGACTAATTAAAACAAATGGGATGATGAGAAGCAGGAAGATAAACCTATTGTTTTTGCTCTGACATACAAATATAAAGTCAGTGATTTTGATATTATGAATGGATGATGAAAAAGAAGTGACAAGAAAATGCTACACAGTAAATACAATATAAAAAAAAAATGTTGGTTAACAACTAAACACATTATCCATTTATCTGCGTTCCATAAACATGTTCTTTAGTGCGTCGTTCATCTTGACCGCTTAGCAAAGATCGGACAGTAAAAATCTGTCTCTTGTGCTGTGATGTACCGTGTGCTCAAATATTAATCTTGTTTGGAGTTGTGGAGTATCATGTTTCATTGCAGTGAGTCCCACACTGTCTCCTTTTAAGACTGGCACCTGTAAAGCGTGCTCCAACACTTTGAATTAATCCATCACCTTTAAGCAGAAACTGTGTTTACTTTTTCTCCTTTCTCTCTTAAAATAAAGAAAAATAAATTACCTTGCTATCACCCCTAAAATTAAAGAGACACCTTGAAAATCATGAATAAAACATAACCCTCAAATGAATGTCTTAGACTTCTCATTTTAATAGACTTGAAATTCTTTCTTCTGCAGATGTAGACATCATTTCTTTTAGTATTTTCATTCCAAATTCAGCAGCTTACATTAGAGAAGGTCAAATCTGGATGGTTCTCAATAAACAGTGATTTATGAATGATTTCCATCCATAAATCATCCACTCAAGCGTCTGTATGAAGCTTCTTCCAAGCTCGTATAGCTGCTCTTTATGTTGCTCCTGTCTACCCGAAAGTCTTGTAAAAGTCCCTTTTGATAGATAAGAGCTTTTCCACCCTGAATTTCACACAGGCGACTGTGTGTAGATGAGAGATTGCTGTCACGGAATATCAAGTGCTGATTTACTGTATAATAGATTCAGCGATGATACCTCCTGCTGTCCTGCCACCTGTTCTGTCAGCCGAGAGCCGTGTTGCCGTGCGCAGATCCACGGCTCGTTTCCCGGCTCGCAGCTCTTCAAAAACAAGCACATCCCTATTAACCAGTCAGGCTCTCAGAACCAGCTCAGATGGAGAGAGAGCCAGCATGGCTCAAGCAGCTCGCACAAAGAGATTAGATGTAAATGTATTTCTGGATGTTTGTCCATCCACCCTCAGTATCATCCTCTCTCCATGTGTGACAGTGATGAAGTGCTTTTTGGCTCCTCAGTGAAAAATGAAGCCATTAGTTGTAGAGGGAGAGGGAGCAGTGCAGGGCAGCCGAGGCTAGTGGGCACGTGAAGGCCTTCCTTGCTTCCCGTATGTTCTACACTGGCCTTAACAGGACAATCCATCTTAATCAGAGGCCGGTCCGGCACACAGCACTTGTACTAGACAGCTTTTTATTCACCAAAATGACAACCTCATCATTTCACAAGTAAACGAGCCAGAAACAGAAAGGTCAAGAAAGTTAAAAACATAGAAGGCATTCATAGTTGATGCAATCAAATCCAGATAGATAAGTTCAGATAGGGCAACGTACGTTAAGCTGTTTAGTGTCTTCCACTCCGCACCTTCCCTCTCATGCTGTGTGCATCATACTGTATATCAACTTGGTTTACTGCTTGCTCCAGGAGATAAGAGAGTTTTAAAGAGGATTTGGCCTCTAGGAACCACTGGGATGTCAACTCTTGGAGCAGAAGTTGCTGCCAGCGCCGTCGCTGGCAATGCACGTCTGCACGTACCTGAGATCCAAAGTGAAGCTTGTGTGCGTTACAGTATGTGTGTAGATGTTTATAAAGTGTACTGCTCAGTTCATGCAGAAACGCTGCAGCCTGTCCTGAGATATTAACGTCATATAACAAACAGCTCACCTTCCAGCGTGTGTTCTCTGGTCTCTAAATGTCTTTGGCTTTGCTGTTCAGTCAAGTACACACAAACGCTGTGTGATATGGTCTCTCTGTGTTTGTCAAGCTGAAAAATATCCTACCTTTCGCCAGGATCAGTGCAGTAATAAATCAGCAACAACCAGAAACATACTAAATTGGATCGAATGTTCAGTCATTAACATAAAATAATATTACAACTGCCAAAATCTACAGCAGTACACAGCTTTCACCTGATAGCTCTCTACTCTTAGCTGACTTTTTCTTCTCTCCATCCCCTGTGTCTCCACAGAATTCAGTCATCATGTACGATGCAGCAAGGGTGCCGTCTCCTAAGGATGGTGCGAATGGGATGGCCCAGTCAGTGGTCCCTGGAGCAGGGGCGGGAACAGCTGCGGGATCGGGAGCACTCACGCCAACTGCAGTCCTGCAAACTAAAGCTGAGGAGGGGCAGCCTGTTACGGAGGAGGAGGAGGAGCCCAGAGCAGAACCTGTTCTGGTGAAGAAGCCACACAGAGAGATTCTAGACCACGAAAGGAAGAGAAGGGTAGAGCTCAAGTGTATGGAGCTCCAGGAGATGATGGAGGAGCAGGGGTAAGTAGATGGGATGAGCAACCACTGAGGGATAACAAAATGGGCATATTGCTTGAACCTCTTTCACTTGCTGTGTATATTAAAAGAATAAGTTAAGTTATTAAGTTACGTTTTAGGCTGAAACAAGTTATTTTTGTATTCCTATTAACTGATTAAGCCTAATACGAAGTAAAATTATTGTCTGCACATCCTCCACCAGATACTGGCTGGCAGTACTGACAATGGGGGTTCAGCATTTGCTGCTTTATCTTTTTTTGTATATAGACACATCAGCATTTCTCTGTCCGGCACTAACAAAGTCTTCATCTCTGTTAGTGTAACATTAACATGTGAGTGAACTGCAAAGCAGACAACGCATTTGAGGAGGTTTGGTTTTTTCCAGAATAAATCATTTACTGTTAGATACTAAGACATGTAAAAAAAACACAATTGCTTCTGAATGTAATGAGTTATTGCATAAAGTAGCTTCCTGCCTGCCTTCAACTTTCAAACTATCAAATAAAGACAAACAGCAACTTCAAAGTTTGGCATTGAAAATCAAATTTGGCACTGACACCAAAAAAACACTGGCACTGAAAAAATGTATTTGCACTGAGGTGTATTAGTAGGCTACTGAAAAAAGCATGGATGCATTTTGAAAATTAGACACTGGATCAAAACATGGTGCAGCATCAGATAAATGTTACGCCTCTGCATTTTTGGCCCCAAAGAGCATGTGCACTAACCTCCTCCAGTCGTAGGCCCCTGCACACGAGAAGGGGGATCTAAGAATTTCCTCAGTATAATGCACTTCTACAAGCAAATCTCACAAAATGAAGTCAGAAAGTTTTAGGATACCATCTTTTCACGAGAGACCCAACATATCTTAAGCACACAAACATTGCACTCCTCCACATAAATGTTGTTTCAACAAGCGAGCAAGTACTCCAGCTGCACGGGGAATTTGATGTCAAGTGTCATTACTGCTTTCAGTGAAGCACTAGCTGGTTATCCTTTCTTTAAAATTCAGTTATTGGGCTGCTGGTTGCAGTGCAAGCTGTGAAAGCCTTCTGTGTGTAAGCAGAGAACTTGACATTGACAGGTATGTACCGGTAGGGGTGTTGAGTTCATGAACTGCACCAAAACATTTCATTCAGAAACTGTTAGCTGCCAAAAGTCATTTTCATTGCAATATCGGAAAGAAGAACAAAAACAAGCCCCTGCTGAGGAGTGGAGCAAACAGAAGGGACTACATTTTAGTAAGGAAGTGGTGCACAGCAGCAGTGCTTTGGTGATATGGTCATTTTAAGCAGCATGGTATGTAGAGAAAGTGTTATCAGTAGTTGTGATATGTCTTCCCAGTCCAGTAACGCCCAGATGCTTTTGTGGAAGTGAGAAAGATGAAGAACACATCTGTCTCCAATTAATCTATTACAGGAGGTGGTACCTAACATAGCTGTTTCCCTGAATAAGAAATACATTTGTGCTAAGTGAAGGACTCTATTTTGGTGAAGACCCGGGTACAGCTCGGCCAGCTGCCACAGATAACCTAATTGGCACTGTTCACAATTAGCAACCCGATGAAGGATAATTTCCTCGGCACTGCGCTAGTGGCTCCCGTTTGCTGCTCACTGCTGGGTACACATGCAGCATTACTCATCCTTGATGTTGTTGCATATTTGCAGGCAGCACGTGAATGTTGCATTAATGACCTTCTCCCCAAGTAATGGCTGTTAGTGAGGTTGTTAAGAAAGAGTTAAGAACACAGGCCAACCTAGGGCGGTGTGTTTTATTAGCATAACGTGTGTCCTTTAGCACAAAGTTGTTTTTTCTTTAAAGCTGCGTCTGTTGAAATTGTAGTGACTGCAGTCCACAATAATCCAAAACCTCAGAGCTTTTGCACACTCACACACATACACTGCAGCCTGAATAACCACAGCTCGCAGGCAACTCCAGGCTAAGACTAATTAACGACAAGCTCTGTGATCCTGTGTTGGTACGGAGAAGACTCACTTTCTCCGTGGTACCTGGTACTAATTCATTCACATCACATCATTGTCATTTATAGAAAGCCGGTTAATCCTTCAAAGATTAGAGAAGTGTGATTTAATGAAATAATAAAAGCTAATTAGTGTTTTTTTTTAAAGCCCAAACTTGAATCCCAGAAAGTGAGAAGAGTTTTTTCTGTGTTGTCCTCTCTAGCAGCGGCTGACAGAACAACCTTTCCTGCTGTTGATTGTCCCATTGTAGAATATAGAGATGAATTAAATCAGTGCTCCAATGGGGGTTTTTGAACAGATGGAGATGCATTAAACTTCCTTTTCCTCTTCTCATTTACCATTCCCTCCTTCCCTGAGCATGCATGGGCTTGTCAGGCACCAGGGTCCCATTAAGGCTGCAAGGTAATGGTGGAGCTATGGCAGACTGATGTAGCTGAAAGGGAACTGCTGGACTTTACAAAAAAAGAAAGAGGGCGCTCACTGTTGCCATCTGTCAAGGTCCACTCATATCCCGTCCTGGACTAGACATAACTGCCCCTGGTCTGAGAGCAATGTAAAAGACCCATGACGTCTAGTGGAACAGTATAGTAGCAGGCAGCAGCTCGGCTAATGATGACAGAATACAAGGAGAGCAGACACCCACGCTGACCAGCTCTACTCGCTCGTCAGACTGCCTGGGCTCGGCTGGCAGACAGTCTCACTTGGAGAACGGCGACCACTCGGCTGAGTGTTAAAGCTCCGGACGGACTCGAGTTCCCTCGTTAAGCTATAATAAAAGGAGAATCTCATTTGCCAGCTTGGCTTGTCGCAGCTCCCCCTGCCTCTCCAATTTCTAATGTGCTTCTTTAAATGAGAGAGTGGGTCTGCATGTGTGCAGGATTAAGGGATGGAGCAGGGGATGAATCAGGGATAGAGAGGGAGAGCAATGCCAGGCATTAGACACAATTAAGATGGTGGCTGGAGTCTGTTTTCATTTGTTGTGGATTTAAGCCAGCGGGCTCAGCCTCTACGTCACCGGCAACTCCCCGTTCTGACTGAGGCCTCGGTGAAGGATTAGGCTGGGGGGCAAGTTGGACACCTGTCTCCCTCTTTAACCATACCAGCAGACTGCTCCCTCCTTTCTTTGACACACAACCCCCACCCCAATCCATTCCTGCTCTTCTCCAGAGATAAGACCAGGATAAATAGTCTGTCATGAATGATGGCCTCACACTGGGAGCCAATTAGACAGACTCTGCAATTAAAGCAGTCTGTTCATTTAGCCATCCAAGGCCTGGCAGCATCGTCTATTGGTGCATTGACCGCTCTGCCACTGCAGGGGACTTTGCTCTTTTATGTATTTTAGTTGGGCTGAGTTCATTTATACATGGTACTGAATCTGTCTGGAAGAACATTAGGCATGACCTCTTAAAGTCGCTCTTGGAGGAGTTGACACATAACAGTAGCACAATCAACAACATCCAACAAAGTCCACTTTTAAGCAACTTACCTTCTGATAACTTTGCTCAGTGACTGATTTTGAGCTCTAGCTCTGCTCTGCATGCAGTGGTCCAGACTCTCTTTCACCTGTGTTTTTCCACGCTAATTGAGCCATATTAATTGTGCATGATTCAGGCTCCTGTGGCGTCTCAGCCTTTTTACACCTCTTTAATGAGCTCTCTTCACAGGGTTTCACTCGGTCTAAACTGCAGGCTGCAGGGGCCTCCCCTTTAAACACCCCATATGTGCATCTGCAGAACACACACACATGCACACATAGGTAGGCAACAGATATCAACAACAAAGTGCGTGCCAGACCCTTCTATTGAGTGCATGAAGCTGTTTGTGCTGCCACTGGTATTTTTTTTTAAGTAGTTTTAGTTTTTAAAATAAGAGCAAAGAGAGAAGATTGCATTGCTTTGTGCTTCACCAAGCAGAAATATTATGTTTATGTGTGTATTGAAAAAATAATATCTGTTGTTTTAAAGTCGAACAAGACAGGGATGCCTAAGTGAAACTGTGCATTTACATGTACATAAGGGCATAGGAGCAAATCATTTTGAAGACAGAACAGTGACTTCAGTCAGAAAGTAAACCGCACTGTTGCCGCCATTGCTGTGGGATCGTTTTACCAACATCCACAGTGACACTTTTTGAATTGCAAGAGATGCGACTAGCAAGGTCTTATTAAGAGAGCTGCTCCCACAGCCTCTACGGCCAGAGTAAATAACTATCTGTGCTCTGATGGTGGCTTTTCCTGCAGTCACAAAGACGATAAGCCTGTGTCCTATAAGACTGAAAATTGGAGGGGGAAAGCATCTGAGGAACAATGAACCATTTTATATATTGTCACTGGGGGTGGGGGTGGGGGTGGGGGGGCTCCCTAGGCAACAAAAGAAAACTGCTTCAAAATGTTACAGGAGGTCTTGAAAAAGATGAGCATTCAGAAAGTGCAGTAATGGCAGATCGTGTAGCTCCAGCCATTGATCTGCTTATTCTGTGGAGGAGGTGAAAAGAGCAGCTTTATATAGCTAGAAAGGTGGACACTTCCTTTGCTGCATTCTGTCTGATCTATCTGCTGTATGTTATTCAACCAGAAAGTCTCTGACTGTAGACAACTGAAAATCCTCTCCACTTGAGAGTCGTACTGTTTCACTGTGGCACTGAGTAGGTCTTTTTAATTCTGCCCCTGAAATAGAAGTATGGGGGTGTTCAGGTTTGCCTTTCCCGTTCTAGCAGCAGCTTTCAATCTTACTCACTACACCGGCATCACTCTGCCTCTGCACTCATTGCAGCTGGATTGATGGCTGCAGAGTTTCACAGGTGTACAGCAGCGCCTGGAGACAGCTTGTAGAAATAGGCTCTTCAGACATCAAACGCACACAAACACACACACACACACACACAGACAAACACACACACACACACACACACACACACACAAACACACACACACACACACACACACACACACAGACAAACACACACACACACACACACACACACACACACACAGACAAACACACGCCCCACACATTTGCACGTCCTCATCAAATCGATGACCATCAGCGTAAGGATGGTCCCATGGACACAACTATTCATTTTCCCGGGACTGCAAGTTAATGGGAGAATCTGTGGGTGCACAGAGCTGTCTAATTACTCCAATCAACTTCTTTAATCGTGGTGATTTTTCATGGATGGGGTGGCGGCAAGCGCCTCACTCTGATCGATGTCCCCTGTCTCTCTCCAGCCAAATCACTGGGACTTTGCATGCTGTAGGCAATGGGCCTGGACTAAATGGCTTTCATTTGGCTCCACTTGGCTAATTCTGGTCTCTGAACAGTCCCAGCTCATACACAACTAGCACTCACACGGATATACAACGGCGCAGGCAGTTCAACATTGATTTAAATTTGAATTTAGTGTTATCCAGCTTTGCTGAGAGTGACCACTCCAATCTGTCTTTCCTCTACACTGTTTCCAGAGTAGAACAGATGGTGTGTTAGGCAGAAAGCAGCTACCTTTACGGCTGCAACAGGCGCTAATTAAATGTGCAAAAGAGATGTGTATTGTTTTAATGATAGCTCCTGATAAACCAATATGTGGCCTTTTACACGGACTCATTCAGAGCTCACTATGGATTTTCCTAATTTGTCTTAAATGCAACCAAGATGTTTGGTCATCAAAAATCTTTTTGTTCACAGTTTCTTAGTTGAGCCATTTAGCAGGTTCCTGCAGGCATTCAGGTGAAGTGGAGGATCCTTCTGGTCCATATTAAACCCCAGGGTCTTTATTGAAGAAGCACTACCGCTGTTTCTGTCCTACTCTGATATGCTCACCTCCACTTCACCACAGGCATACCCTCTTTGAGTTTGATTAGCAAGCCAGACCAATCAAAAATAACCTAGCTTTGCTGTGCTTCATGCGGTGAAGCTGTGCTGAACTTCAGAATCGAGCAATTCAGTGTGAGGACAAAGAGACAGGAGGACGAGGAGCAGAAAGAGCAGATTCTGTAGGCCAGGAGTCAACAGAGGCTTTTTAGCTCCGCAAGTTCTGAACCCTCTTGTCTTGCTTTAGATGGAGTGTCAGCAGAGATAGCTGCAGGTGATAACACCCTCGCCATCATCAGCACAATGTGGAGGAAAAAAGTCCTTCAGCCATGTTTGGCCAAAGTGCATTCATTTTCACACCCAGTATCCTTCCTGAACATTCTCATCTATTTTTTGTTTATACACTACAGTTCACATACTGTATGTAGTGGCTGCTTTGGTGTTGGTGGGAATCTGTTAGGAAGTGTTGTCGGTCCATGTGCTGTGCATGAAATGCCTTGAATATTAGAAGAAGTGTGTGTGTTTGGCCTCCATTGTGGTGATTTGACAGCTGCTGGGCTGAGAGATTGCCGTGCAGCGGGACCTGATGGTGCTTTCACACCGTCTGACTTCTTCTCTGTTGGACCATCTCCCAGCTGTTTCACTTCTCCATCACGCCCTCTCCTAAACTCATTCTCCACACCATCAGAGCGCTGGTAGCAGCGGCTCAGGATACACATATATCTACTGCTATATTTAATCAGAGAAAAGTAAACACCTCACTCACATCATTTCCATTTCTTTGCTGAAGTGAGCCACTGGATGATTACTTATTAAACAGGAACATAAATTCAATGACTAGAGGCCTTTGTCCACACATATATGTAGTTCTGTGCACTTTAAGTCTGATCCTGTTTTTTTATAGTTTTTGTGTTAAATCCCTTAGCTCCATTAAAAACAAACTCAGCTTAGCTTCCAGACTGGAAGGAGGGCGAAGCAGCTCCTTTAAGACAGATAATATGATTCCGTTTCCAAGTAAGTGTCTGTTACAAGACTAAGTGATTCACAGTTGACCGGCATTCTGCTTATCGCAAGTGGACATTTCAGATGTTATTCCTTGACAAATGAGCAAAAATCACACATCAGCATGTTGGGGAAAAAAAAAATGAGATGAAATTTGAGGCTTCATTGTTTTTGTTTTGTATTACTACTTTACTGTGACTGCATACTGTAAAAAAACATACTGTAGTGCTATATCCCAAACGCCCCTCACACATGCAGTTGTTGCTGAATTTGATAAAAACATTACAGCATATTATTAATTCTAGAGGCTTCCGATGTTTGGCTCCTGGCCACATGTTCACAACTTTATTAATTCTTTCTCTTTTCCCCTGGACGTCTTTATCTGCCTCTGTAGCTCATGTCCATGGAGCAGGGTGGCGCGAAGTTGACGAGGCCACGTAAAGCACCGTCAAGTTCACAGACTTGCGGGGCTGTCCTATGAGAACCTGTAGAATAAAGCAGGACTCGTTCAGGCAGACTGGTTGAATTATTACTGTCTCCTTTGCTGAGCTTTCTCCACTCCTGTAGTCGCAAGCCTGTGGTCAGAAGCTGTTACTTTGGGTTATTCTCTTGTGTATAGCTGATTACTCACTTGTTCTACCGTTGCACCCACTGACAGCAACACTACCTGAAGTGAAAATAGGCAGATCTTGCCAGTAACAAAATCTGAATACAGATCTCAAGCGTTGAAGGGATCCGCAGGTTTCTGTCTGTGTTGAAAGTGCCTCACGCTGCCCCACATTTTCTCTCAACTCACCAAGTTATATGACACTTGCTTACAGAATACAACATGATATGCAGTCCGGGCCTGGGCAACAAACCCACCAGGGTTGGCAGAGGTTGACAGTGAGTCATCCGGATAGAGATGACTCGGCTGACTTGGTCACGACGCGGTCAGAAGACCGACAGTGACATTTGTTTGGAATGTGTGTGACAGCAGGGGATGACACAGCTCCTACACGCACATCTAGCAGTCACGACAGATGACAGTTAGCCTCACCACTGCCCCTGCTGGTATTAAAACGCTGCTGCTTAAGTTGGCAGAACCTTCATATCTGTTTAACACTTTGAAGAGTTGACTTCATGCTTGTCCGTTGTGTCTTCACGTGCGTCCTCAGGTACACAGAAGAAGAGATTCGACAGAAAGTGAGCACGTTCAGACAAATGCTGATGGACAAGGAGGGAGTCATCACCAGAGAGGGCTCACACACGCAACCAGTGTAAGTTACTGCACATTTGTTTTAATGTCTTTCTTCACACAACTAGTTTGGATGCATGTTTTTCTTTCAGCTCACCTTGTTCCCTTGTTTCACTCTCACACACGCCATCATTTCAGCTGAACCTTTATGTCCTTCAATTATAAATTAATTACAAAATAAGCACGAATGCTTTTAATTAAAAACTAGGCAGCATTATATATCTAATGCAAACAGAAACTGGTTACGAGAAATGGCCTGACAGTCTATTATTGTCTTCAAGAAGTCGGCTGAAAAGCCTCCAAAAAGATTTTAATTTAAAGCCTTAGCTTTTGACTTCTAATGACTTTCTCAAAATATACAAGTATTAGTTAAACTTTTAAACTGTTGAAAGCCAGTGAGGCAAACATTGACATCATAATTGTAAATATGTTGAGTGTTAAGGAACAAAGGAGAAAGTGTTATCTGAGGCTGGTGTAGACGGACTTAAATTAATCACAACACACACATTCACAAAGGCCACTGTTTCTGTGAAAAGACGAGAAACAGCAACAGGATGTTGTGGGTGTGGTGACCCGCCTTAGTCGGTCCATCACACTCTATGTGTGAATGATTGAGAGAGAGAGAGAGAGAGAGTGGCGGTGGCGGCGTGACCTGCTGTCTGTGAACTAATGACTGTAATGATACTGATGCTTCCTGTCTCACAGACTGGACTAATAACTCTTTCTCCTCTGTGGTTGACATTTAGCTGGACCGCGTTGAAATAAAGAGGGAGGCTGAGGGAAAGTCGTAAAATCTAAACAGAAAAAAAAAAGAAAAAGCAAAGCACAAAGATGCAGAAAGCTCTGTTTGTTTAGCCTTTTGCATTAGTTCTCTCTCAAGGGCACTTCTGAGTCAGGTCAATTTAGATTGTCAGAGCTGGCCTCAAATTCTGCAACTTCCACTCTGCGGGAAGGCCTTGATGTGGAAAATTGTAGAAGGTTGTAATTTACAGGGTTGTTATCCCCCCACTCCTCCACATCGTCTATCTCACAGGCCCTGACTCTCACACACACACACACACACACACACACTGAATTACAGACCTCTGCCCAAATTGCAAATAATTCAGAGGTCATACATTTAGAACTTTACATCGCGCATGTCTTATTTAACCTATGGTTTGGACCACAGTCAAAAACAGTACTCTACTACTAACTTACTGATGTGTGTGTGTTTTTTCCTAAAATATGGCTCTAGCGATGGTCACGTTAGTCTGTCTGTTGTGTGTTCATGGTCCACACAGAATGAATTCCTCTGTCTCATCCTGATATTTGTGGTCTTACGGGAAATTTCATAATAATCACTGGATGACTTGTTATCAGAAACATTCTTGTCTCCCAAAGGAAAGATTGTAATAACATTGGTGGTTGTCCGCTTCTGCTCAATTACTTGCTAAAGTAATAACATTTGAAATGTTTTACCTTGCTGTTGTGTTTAGTGCAACATAGCAAATCTGCACTGTAAAATGTCGAATGAATATGTTGCAGAGTTTCTTGTGTCTTATTGGAGTAGTATAATGTGTCTATGCATATAGCATAACTTTATTTTGTTACCAGAAATATTTTAGCTTAATTTGAGACACTTTCAAGCAGATATAGACCTTCATTGCTAGATACAGATGTTGATGTAGCTCCATCACAACCTCAGGTACACGGGCGCCTTCATTATCTTTACGTCTTCTCTACTGGGAGGTTTCATTGTGATCTTTTTCACTATAGGAAAAAGGGACTCTAGGACTATTGACAGGCTAGACCTCAGCTGTTAAGCTACTACTCTTATATACAGTAGCAATAAACAGCCAGCAGCAAGCATGGATGTACCAGCTTATAACTCTGTTTACTGATATCCCACATTGATTTCCTGCAGGACGGATGTGAACAGTGAGTCGGAGAAGGAGTGCAGTGTGTAAAGCCTCCCAGAGACAGAGCTGGACCAGTTGTGACGTGACCGTGGACGTCACTTAGCTGTGTCAGTTACCGATGAAATGTCAGAGAGTAATGACCATTGATCAGGAAACAAAAATAGATCTTATTTCAATACAAAAATAGTGCAGGTATCTAATAAGAGTGGATACAGACCTTCAAGGTTTTTCTCTATAATCACATAATGGATCAACTTTAACCCCCAGCTCAGTCAGTCTTTCGTCTTAATACGACGTACATAATGCAGCTGCTAGATTTGCCCCAACCTGTATACTGAAGAGTAATCAATCCTTCAACCCCCAGAATAACAAACTATAACTATCTGCAGCATAGGAAATCTATCTGGGCTTCAGTGGCAGAGTGGCTGTCTTAGTGGGGATATGAATGAGCTGCACTACTCTGCGCTGCAGCCCTGAGGAGGGCCTTGGCAATAGTCCATCACTGCCAGGTCCCAGGGACAGTAGCTGAATTAGGGACCTTCTGCCTTGCCAGGGCACCATTAAAAGGAGAGACACTCACTCATCTGCCTTACAGTGACACTGTCTATAGCATGCCCAGGCTGGACAGATGTGTCCGACATCTTGAATTATGGCGTCAATTAAAATATTAGAGACAGGATGGGGAATTAGTTGATTTATGACTAATGACTCAGCGTGGGAACCAGACAGTTTCACTTATTGTTTACTGTTCTTTTTGCTTCATTTCTGACTCTGCAGAGAATCCAGAGGTAGATGTTTTCATATTTAGAAATAAAGTATTGGAAATAACAAATCTTACAAATTTTCCAACTGATTCTTAATCTTTCATGATGGTTATTGTCATAACCAATTAATGGTGCTCTAAAAAAATAACTGTAGATGTGTTGTAGATTTCTGTATTAATATCACACTTAACTTGAAATTACATATAGTTTTTGCTGATAGAGACCTCTTTGTGTTAGATAAATATTGTTTTATTTTATATTCTTTTAAAGAACAGTATTAACTTTAAATCTTATTAAGCTATTTTCGTGCAGCAGAGCTTCAAGCATTTTCCCATAGTGTCTGCAGGCGAAACCCAGGGCTAAGAAAGGCTGCGAATCAGTCACAGCTCCTTTGTCTCATCCACAGTTTGACAGCTGGACAGTAAGAAGATTCTGTTTAATGGAAAAAGTAGGGAGGCAAATAGATTTTTGGACTGCAGGTGAATGTGTCTGTGTCCCTCTTTTCAGCTCAGTATTTAGAAATGGTCAAATGAATGCCATTAACTGAATCATCTGTCTATATTCACTCACAGTCACTGACAATATTCCTACATGCGCATTGCCTGCAGCTGTTTACTTCCCTCCTCAATTGACCATGTTTCCTTTTTTTCTGTGTGCAGAAAGGCTTGTCATTGTGAAGTGGGGTTGTTTTGCTGGTACTTGGCATCCCTGCTGTGCCCAGTGGTGCTCGGCCAATTAAAGGCTCTGTTGCCTGGTCTCCTAACAAAGCATTAGGCCTGTGCCCTGTTCAAACACGCTCCACGTTCTCCTTCCAGCTACTTCATATAATTTAGTCTTTTTCCACACCATTCCTCTTCTCTTGATCTGATGTAAAATTCCCTCTGATAGTGTGAACTATGTGTATTTGATCTTCTTACTAGAGATGCACTATCCTTTTCTATATTAACTTCTTTCCACAAGTCGCTTCTCCCTCTCAGTCTCATTAATCCTGCCTGTTTTCATCTCTCTCTCACTAATAGACGCTCCATGGTTAGTCGTCAGTGTTATGTTTCTGTCATCATCACTCTAATCCCAATAACCTCCACATACAGCATAATATCTATGTTTTATGGGGAAAAAAAACACTAGAAAGGCCAGAACATGACCTGCTGGGATTGTAACAATACCAAGGCGTGACAAGGTCAAAGAGGTGGGACTGCATGAGGCAAAGCCGTGCTGTGGTTTTAGCCAACATGGAGCCAGTTAGACCAGATCTGGTGGATCAGAGAAGGTCATGTAAGGGGTTAGTGAGTAATGGGACAGGAGGATTAAGGCGGAGGCTGCATCCATCTGCCTGAAAATACAATACAGATATGAATACCACAAGCTGAGCTTGTGAGTGTGAGAGGAGATGATATTCTCACTCCTGGAGTGAAGGAACATTACTGTTGTCTGTATGAACTACAATCGTAAAAAGTTTAATGCATGAGCATCAAATTTCCATATGGTTGTCTGGAGCCATTTTCGACAACACAAGATAAAATTTTATTTGCTCTAGCCGTGGCAGGGCTGGTAAGTCTTCCCTGTTGACTCTATAGTGTTTACACTTTATTTCTGAATTACCACATTTTGTGTTGCTGTTTCTCTAAATTTTTACCTCTATAGCTGCGGGCCGGGGCTTGCCACACGTCTGCAGACAAGTGCAGACACACAGTCTTCACATTTATGATCTTTAACTCTGATGGGGGTTTTTTCCAGGGTCAACCACCTGCACTATTATCCCGATGAGTATGAAGAGGACCCTGAATTGGTTGGCTATGAAGGTGCAGACTATGACCATGATTACCACAGTGACAACAGGTAAAGTAAATGTTTTACACACACCATTTGCATATGTAATACGTTCATCAGCTCTCACCTCTTAAGTAGTAAATAAAAGCATCTGTCTGTTATCTGCATGGCCTCTGGGTGTTTCCTTTTCATACCCATAAACATAAAACTCATCTCGAGATATAAATGGTCTTCAAATCTAGCAGCAGCAACATTCACCTAAAGATAGACACCCACTATTATTAATATTTAATACTGTATAATTCAAATGGCCATTTAAATTCCTGCTGATATCACTTTTTACTAATGATTAAAGCAATTTGTTGTTTCTATTGTAAGATACACCGAGTTGGCAAGTTTCTGAGGTGCACCAAGTTTAGGCTAATATAGTTCACACTGTAAACTATTTAAAGTTTGTTCAGCATAGAAACGTGCATGTGTCTCCACAAAGACAATGCTAAAGACTGCTTCCAATGATTTTATTTCATTTGGGGTGGGGACTGAATTCAAAACCATCATTATGAAAGTATGCTGTTATTACTTAATTAAACATGTAATGTATGACAAACTCAGAAAATCACAGAAACTTATATATATTTACATTAAATTAATGAGAAAAGCTTTGTTGATTCCACTAAATCTCCACTTCCACTAAAGTCATGTAATAAATCCTCCTCAATGAAGATGCTCAGTTTTTGTTGAAACAGAGAAATCAATGATTCCTATTGGAGACTGTAACTATTGAATGTGTTTTGCAGTATACCAACATTTGTTTCTATACGTTTGGTTTTTATCAGTGAGGTTAAATAAGTCTCTCTATAACGAAGCACAGTGCAACAGCAGCACAAACTACAGCCTCTAAAACATTTAAAGAGTTAAAATATCACCAGCTGAGTGATATTGAGTGTTATGACAGAATTAATTGAGGAAATTTGAAAATAGATGTGAATTGCCTTGTTATTGGCACAGCAGCAAATCACTATAATCAGAACTGAGTTATTTTAGAAAAAAATTATAATAACAATCACTTGATGATTTTTTTTCTACCTTTCTACTCTACCTCTCATTCCGTGTCTGTGGCCGATTCAGAGTGAAAAGGAAATCAAGCAGCTCTCCATCCCCTCGTCCAAAAAAAAGGAAGAAGAAGAAATCTGGCCGTCGAAGGAGTCGGTGAGTGAAAATGGCGTCAAGTGATGAAGTGGCTTGGTTTTTTCCCCATTTTCTTTTTTTCTCTAACCTCATTGACAGAATAATTACACAGTGGTTTTGTGAAATGAAATTCCAATTATTTTGTTTCTGCGGACAAGCCATCAGATGCAGTTGTGAAGATGCGGGAACACATCTGTAGAGAGTGATTAGCAAATCATAGTTTAATCTTCCATTTTCATTTGACAAGGTCAGCAAAAGAAGGAGAAAGAGTGAGACTGGAGGGGCGCATGTGAAGGAAAAAGTACATCGGTGCAAAAGAGCACAAAGAAGGAGATGAGAAAGGCAGGGGGGGTGAACAGAGCTGAGCAACAAAGAGAGCCAGGGGCTGTCAGCCGAGCTGCTAGAGGATGACATCTTTGCTAACAAAGATCCTCTCTGAGGTGTAATGCGATGTAATACAGTGATGAGTGGAAAGTCAGAATTTAACGTCCGTGGCTCATTTTGCAGTCACGGCATGCACACATTTCTCTCCATCAACAGGTTTGGTAGCTCCTCACCCACACGCAGAGAGAAGAAGAAAAGGAGTGGGAAGAAACACAAGCGAGACAGGTGAGTGTGTGTATACATACTGTGTGTAAGCATCATCAGTGACATTGTCACAAGAAAGACACTCTTTACTTTTCACAGGTTTGTCAACAGTTGGCCTCACAGTAATGGGTAGTGGTGTGTCATGTTCCATGATATATTGTTATACGTCTTCCCCATGTCATGTCGAAACACTGACAATATAGGTGCACATGTGCACAGTAATGTGGGCATGTCACAGGCTTTTTGCATGTTGCATCAACAGAGGTTGGCAACAAGTACGAAGAAGACTGTAGACTGAAGTGCAGAACAGACATTTAGGGTTTTAGGGTTTTTTTTTTAACAAACATGGAAAAGTCGAGGAGGACAGTGGGCACAGTAACTGGTCTTCTGGTTACATGGTTCAGGATGTTTTTAGGATGTTTGAAGATGGAGAGTTTCACTGGAGGGTAAGAGCAGCTTTTCAGGTAGGAGGTGAGTAGAAAGACCGTGGCTTTTTAGATGAGGGATTGGCAGGAAACAGGAGGTGAGCAGAGCAGGGGTTTGCAGCACACCACGGAAGAATAACAAGGCACAGAAATAGTAAACCACAGCCAGCTACAAATAGACAGCAGAAACATTGGAGAGGATCATCACAGGAGGTGAGATGGTGAAGGAAAGCTGCAACAGTGCTGTAGTTCCAGATGAACGCCTGTAGAAGTCTATGAACCTCAGGAAGCATTGCTGTTGGCGACTCTCTTGTGACTGCTACCTTGTCCAGATCCATCCTAATGATGCTCGAACCCCAGAAAGCTTACAGCTGAGGGGTGAAATTCACGCTTCTTGGCTCAGAAAGAAAACTGAATTTTGCCAAGATAGTCAAATGCAAATCTGTTTAGCATGTCACTGAGCATATCGCTGGAAGACAAGAGGTATTGAGGCCAAAAGGCATTAGCAGAGGAGATGATCAATCCAAAGTCATATGCGAGGATAGGGAAGTCTAAATCCAGAAAACAAGCTCAGATTTATGATACCAAAAGGGAAGCAGCAGAGAGCCGAGGTAGGTTCAACAGGGAGGTTCAGGCAATCAGGAACAGAATGCTGAAACACAACCCAGTAACAGTTGACAATCTGGCATCGAGGGAAAACACAGCACAGCAACAGATGCACATGATCAGAGGAAAAGTCAGTGGCAGCAGTGAAATAAGTAATATACCATGAAAAGAGAAGATTGAATTGTCTAAACAGCACATCATACATGTTTGGTCGTGTTTTGGGAAACATAAAGAAAAATTTAAATCATTTTGCCCCTTTATTGTTGATCGACAGTATATCAGTCTCTGGGTTTTCAATGTTGGTTCAACACATTCGCATACTGTAATGATGCTTCCCACTCGTCGTCACAGGATGCACCGTTCCCTGGTGATCCGTTACAGGTGGGTAACATCATGGTTTGATTGACATTATGTACAACGTGTGTCTTCTTACAGACACAAAGTGACATCCACAAGTGTCTTACACTGATGATGAGGGCTTCCTTTAGTGTGGATATGCAACACCAAAGGATGTGTCAGTATCAGACACCCTTAGAGTGAGAGCTGGTTAGCTACAGCTTTTTCTGGTATTTGAATGCCTCATGGTTATTGATTTTCAATAAATATGTAAGAAGAATGAAATATCATTGGAAAAAGAAAACAGGACAGTAAGGAGGAAAAAGGGAAGAAATGAGGACATTTAAAGATGGAAAGGCAGAATGAAAAGAAAGGGAAGAAGTAAGCAAGAAAAACAGGACGTTTAAGAGGATTTTCAGGTGAAGTTATCAAGAGGTTTAGTCATGGCAAGTGGACTGACATAATGTCAAGAAAGACAGTAAGTGAATGAAATGGAACAAATGCAGTCAAAGAAAGAAAAGAGGCATACTAAAGAGAAGGGAAAATGGAAGAAAAGGAGGAAAAGAAGAGCTGAATTGAGTGCTAAGTGCTCATCACCAGATCCTTGTATAGTGCCTTGGAATATCCTAACAACAGTAAGCGGTTGTAGAGTGTCCTCCTCCTCCAGTGTCTCTTGTTCTCCGCCTGACTCGGGGGGAGTGAGGCTAAATGTGTTGCTCTAATAACCCAGCCTGAACATGGGCGCCCAACACAAGAAAAATGAGTTTCTCACCAAATTGCTGAGCATCACTGCACTGCACCGCTCTTGTTTCCCACCTCTCATCCATCCACACACGTTCGTGTCCCCCTTGTCCTCCCCCCGTTGTCCCTGCGCCTCCCTCCCAGCATCACACCAAGGCTGCGCTGCATTGCAGGTACTGTTGATGCATGAATAATGTATACGAGTCAGGGGGAGCAGCATGCAGGGTTACTCCCCAGAGTCAGCTTCTTCTGATGCTGCTCTTTTTTTTAAGGTGCACTTTTGGAGAGGGGGGGCATGGGGGGGGTGCGGGGGGCTACTTTCATCCTGTCCTGCTTAAATTCATATTGCTGCTTGTTTGTAATATACGGCTCACTTTGAAATGATAGCACCATATGAATGCATATGTGTCTCACAAATAATATACATGTCCTTGTAGTAGCAGGTGAGGGTTTTAGTGTTTGAGAAAAGAAAAGAGCAATGAGCTCTCCGCAGTATAAGAAGTCCCATAAAGATGTGTTGATTCCGTCCAGGGGGGAGGCATGGGCTGCTACTCGAGCCTGAGCTCTGAATAACATGTCGCCAATGTACAGCAAAGTGTGAAAGCTTTATTACTCAACGCACTTTGTGCTGCCGCTCCCTTCCACTCCATGCTGCATGTTGTAGGTGTGTAAAACAGCAGGGGAGATGTAGGGCTCTTTAGGAAAATAGCATCAACTCTCAAAGACCGGTCTGACTAATCACCATGGAAACTGCAGCGAGGGTGAAAGTGATACTGAGGTGATGTGTCATTGGAAAGCTGAGGACTGAGGAATGGCCGGCTCCTTTGTCGGTATACTCACTACGTGGTTAAAGAAAAACTGAGTCTGAATCTCAGAGTTTATTATTCCTGCTTTGTTGCAGGGGAACAGCATCTGCTACAGCCAGAAAATAAAGTGTGACACCAAGAACAATACCAACTAGAAAAGCCTCCTATGAGAGCCCCTGCAGACATCCCTGTATACATGCATGTATTCATACTGGTTAGCAGGGAGGGAGCTCACACGTGTGCAATATGAGCTGTTATCTGTATCCTTAATGTAAGATCGCTAAATGAAGCTCAACTGAATGGGAAGCCCACACACCTTTGGCAGCTTTATGTAGTCTCAATAGCCTTAGGAGGCAAATATGAAAATATACAAAAAAGGAAATATAAGAAAAGGTGCTTCACAGATTGGTGACGGCACAGATCAGATTTGGGTTGAACCTCCGGTGTTTGTATAAAAAACTACGGTACCACCAATGTCCTAAGATGTATTCCAAGAATCAGTCTTAGTCATTATCAGAACCACCTGGTAAACCTGAAACAGTTAACTGGATTATTCAGTAATCCTACTTATTGGAACAGACTTCTGGTTCATACAGTTGTAGTATACTGTGGATGAAATATTCAGTTTAGCTTTATGTGTTGTAGCTTCGATGTGACCTTTATAACAATCAGGGTGTTGTTGTTTTTATCAGATCTGGATCTGCCTCCAGGAAAAAGAGGAGATACAGGTGTGTATGAAAGAAGAAAACTAAACACCATGACATGATCACCATTGTTAACAACCTTATTAATGACATAGTGCATAAAAGCAATGTGCAGCAAGTGATTTGTTATTGTCATTTCTGCCCATTTATCATTGTTTACTCAAAAGGCAATTCATGTGGATGAGCAGTGAGTTTAAAGGGAAAGCTTCCATTGCTTTACTGTACACAGCTTCGTTATGTCACCTACTGTACGTGTGATATTTGTTTCAGATCGGGCAGCCCAAAGAACAAACACAAAGACAAGAGTAAGCAGAAAAAGAGGTGAGACGCACAGAGAATCTGAAAAACCACGATCAGTACAGTATATGTAAAAAAGGATGTACACATGCAGAATGCAGTGTGTTGTTGTTTTTCGGTGTTGTTTCAATACAATTTGTGCTCTGCACACTGTGAAACAGACAGTGAGCAATAGTCTCAGTCCTCAACGACGGGTACAACTGGAATCATGTCAAATTTCTCATAAATTTATATTGGTATTTCACACCCATTATCTCAGGGTTTCACTCACGGAGAATGTTAATGAGGACCTTCTCAGCATTTCCATGCCATACATTGCACCCTGTCTTGATTAGAATATATATTGAAGTGTTTGGCAGTGCATGAACTGTTTTACATTGAGATTGACTATTGAGCTCGCCTGTGGCATGTGTGTTTCCTCCATGCTATATACATACACATTGCTCTGTGTATGTATATGTGTGCGTGTGTGTGTGTATGATGTGTGTTCGTCCAATCGTTGTCAACCGTCAGGTCCCCTGGTGAGACCCCCAGCAGGAGTTCACAGCGTCAAGGAAGCTGCTGCAGCTCCCGTAGCGCTTCACTGTCCTCTACTCGGAGCACCTCCAAATCTCCCACCAGGTAGACCCCCACACACCCACACACACTGATACTGCTCTACTGTTGCCCTGGTGACCGTCAGTCTCTGTCTAATTTGCTCTTGGCCCTTGGGGGATAGATTAGGATACAAACGGGGCTCCTCAGCAAGCTTATCACAACCCCCATTAAAAGACTGTGATGTCTCACTCTGCACTTATCCAGTCATTGTTGGTAACACTGTTTGTCATTTCACGTAGCTCTGAACATTGAGGTCCTGTTTTCTATTTTTAAAGCTGAATATAATGCACATTCAGATTAACTGAAATGTCCTGGTTTCAGTTTTCATCACTGTTATAATGCTGGAAAAGCCCATTAGCCACTACAGCGGTGACAGTTTTCGGGTTGTCTGTTGATCATTACGTACAGGTAATCTGTCTCAGGACGCCTTGTGGGCACATCAGGGTGAGCTCATTAGATTTAGATGGTTAAAGGTCAAAAGTCATGGTCCCTGTGACCCCACATCTGTCCCATTTTTGTCAACACCACATCTCAGGAACACCTGGGCGCTAATTTCATTACATCTGGCTTAAACGTTCGCTTGAACTTACAGTTAAACTGATTAACTGTAACTTGATTGGTCGGTGGAGTCCTACACAGATGAGCTGAGATTCCAGTTTTATAAAGAAATATTGATTTTCAGAGTTAATTTGGATTGTGATTGATGTAACTTTTGAACAAATTTCTGTGGGCCTGGAGTCGTCAAAGTTAAGACATATTAAAGTCAAACAGAAAATGAAGATTCTTTTTTTGATAATTGCTCATTTGAGTCATTTTTTCTAGCAGAATTTCAAACACTCCCTGGAGTCCAGCTTCCCATTTGATGTTTTATAATATTATAAAGTGAATATCTTTGGATTTTGGACTGTTGGTTGGTAAAAAATAGACCACTGAGGACATTGACTTGGGCACGAGGAAATGTTGTTGAACACTTGTTTTATAAAGACTGATAAATTAATTAAAATGAGTTGATTGATGTTTTTCACTGATTGTGAACAATAAGACACATTTATCATGTCTTAACCAGTTCAACAAACCGTCAGTTTAAGAGAAGAAAAATTGGACAAACCACAGTCACAGTTGTACTTGTCACCATTTTTTTGTGTGGTGTGGCTGTGATTTAACGAGTGTGCTGCTGTGTGCTTCTGCTCCTCCAGACTGAACTCCAAGCACAAGACAGACGGACAAAAGGCGTCCAGCACCTCTCTGTTTCCGGGCCCCAACAGTCCAACTGCATGGCACAACGGGGACCACACCCAACGAAGCCACAACGGCAAAGCCGGCAGACTCAACCACTCCGAGGGCGAGAAAGGGCACGATGTATGTAATCTCCTCTACTTTGCTCCCACACCCCCAACCCCTCTCCCACTCACTGCAATGGTATCTCAGTCTTTACAAATGAACTTTGTCTTGCTCTTTTGTGTTGGTTGACGTAAATTCTTATCTTCTTTGATATTGAAAGTTTTTTTTTTCATTCTTTTATCAGTTATTCTAAGCTCAGATTTTATTATTAATATTATTTTAGCGTGTGTAAAAGACACTGCTGTGTAAATCTGTGTCGCTCCTGCTGCTTTTCTGGCTCTCTTTGACTCCTCTGTCATCTTGTTTTTTTTGTTTTCTTTTCTTTTTTGGGGGTTTTTCTTGTTGTTTGCTAGCAACAGAGAGAGGGGGAGCCAAGTTAGAAAAGGTTCTATTGTTTCTGTTCAGCACACATCCTCTGAGCCAGAGCACAACATCAACACACTGCACCTCAGATGGAAACGTGTGCAGCAGTGGGACACAAGATTTCCAAATGAATGAGCAAAAAGATGTGTTGTTTCTGCAGAGTCAGTGACTGGTAAGGTGTAAGGAGAGTTAAAAAAAAAAAAAAAAGTTGAGATAGAAACAAGTATAACTACTTCAAACATTTCCTCCCCTGCAAAGGTCTATACCTGTGAAGAAATATCAAACACAATGTGTCCAACAGGAACAAAAAGCTCTGTAGATGAAGTCTTAATGAGTCAGTGTTGTCAGAGTTACGATCAGACGTCTGACGGTGCTTTAAAGTGATGCGGTTCCTCCTTGAACTGAGTAATCCAGTTACTAAGTGGAAAGTCTGAACTATAACCAAGTATTGCCATGAACAATCAGCAGCTCACCATTACAGGAAGACTTAAAATGGCTCAGTAAAAATTAATTATATACATTCATTAATGTATTAGTCATAAATGAAAAACATATGTTTTTGTCTTTAACCGCTGTCACAGTTTTTAAAAGAATTGTGGTGTATGTTTTAAGGATATTTCAGGTGCACCATGCATTGTCCACAGCAGGCTCCCGCAGCCTTACAAGCGACACTCATTCCTCCCAGTTCAGTTTGGAACCGCTCCTGTTTGTTTTGGCTTTTTTTGCAATCAACCATTGGTGTCAGTCTCCGATTAACTAAATGACACCGTCAGTGATGATTTCTAAATGACTCTCTGCCAATATGAAAACAACCTTGCTCTTCTATACTGTAAATGGTTCATTAGAGCTGCAGTGCGATGACAGCTATTATGTTGGGGTAGAACAAAAGACATCACTTAGACAAAAGGATCGCTTGTGAAACCGCCTTCTTCTGATAAATAAGTTTCTAAATGGGCTGAAAACTCCCTCCAGAGAACTGATGTCTCTTATTTCCTACTCCAGCTTGCATGTGTCTATGAGGTCTCATCTGATTTCTCTCTCTCTCTCTCTCTCTCTCTCTCTGCTTATTTCATTCATATTGTCTCTTATTTTTTAACCTTATCAATTTCCGTGGTATTTACCCATGAATAAATGCCCAAATCTTTCTGTCTCATTTATATAAAAAGCACTCAAATGCTTTGGAACTG
Source organism: Ctenopoma multispine (assembly GCA_034779795.1). Classification (NCBI taxonomy): domain Eukaryota; kingdom Metazoa; phylum Chordata; class Actinopteri; order Anabantiformes; family Anabantidae; genus Ctenopoma; species Ctenopoma multispine. Next base: position 4,293,312 of record JAUYWH010000006.1, read on the forward strand.
GACCAAGTAGGTTAACTGGGTATGTGTAATAGTTTCTTCTTGTCAATACAGTTGTCTTTCTTCTCAAAGCACATTCTCTGCTCAGTGATAGATCCTCTTCTCCTCCAGGCTCCAACAGCTCCTGCCAAAGCACCAGGGGTTAAACACGTGCTCCTCTCTGCTGCGTTATTTTACCATGTCGATGTGCATGATTTCCCCGAGGTGGCAGTATCTTTTCTGTCCCTGACATTTTGTTTCTACTCTATTTGTTCAGGCCAGTGGAGAATGGCAAGGGAGGTCTGTTAGATCCTGTACTTCTGAGCCATTCAGATGAGATGTAGTGTGAAGGAGCATTTATGTAGCTCGCATTTCTTTACTGTAAGCTGATGATGCCACTCTTGTTAATCTCCACCAAAAACTAAAATAGCCCAGGATGTTGGTTACGTGTGACAGATCCTGGAAGTAACTACAATTTGATTTTACTGCAGCAGTTGTGTGGTGTTTAGTAAATGTTCTGTATAGCACCTCTGGTTCTCTATCTGTCATCTCAGTTTGTGTTCCTGTAGTCATCTCTAGCCCTGGTTGGGACTCTCTTATCCACTACAGAGGAGACAGTCCTGGATGCTGGATTCATCAGAGGTGGGGAAGTTAAGCAGACATGTATTTGCCCAGACAGGTTATGTCTGTGTGATCAGGACATTTTATGCCCAGAGAGAAATGCCTGCTGTCATAGGGAGGAAGAGACAGATTCAATTAAAAAACATTTTCAGACAGTCTGTCCTCAAATGCATTCATAGTGTTACACTTGGTTGTGCACATGAAAAGCACCAGAAATTCAACTGCATTTTAGTTTCTCACTTCTGCACAACTGGCCAGTCATGGCTTGAAGAGGGTGTGAAAGTGGGACTGTCGGTTTTTGGAAAGTTGTGTGTGTGTGTGTGTGTGTGTGTGTGTGTGTGTGTGTGTGTGTGTGTGTGTGTGTGTGTGTGTGTGTGTGT
>JAUYWH010000006.1:4300366-4316762 GCA_034779795.1 Ctenopoma multispine
TGTGTGTGTGTGTGTGTGTGTGTGTGTGTGTGTGTGTGTGTGTGTGTGTGTGTGTGTGTGTGTGTGTGTGCGCAGAGAGAGGGACAGTGCTAACCGCTCTGACACCGACAGCCGAGCTCGCCGCCGCTCGCGCAGCTACTCGCCCATCCGCAAAAGGAGAAGAGACTCACCCAGCTTCATGGAGGCTCGCAGGATCACCAGGTAACAGAGCCTCCCAGAAGCACATAACATAATAAGTTTCTGTAATACATTCCCATGTGTTCACAGCTTATCTCCTCTGTGGACTTTCATTCAGCCGAATACCAGAGTAATCCACGCTCCAGTGAGATAATTTGTCTTTTAAATATAATATACAGCTTTTATAAATGTGGAATGAATAGCACTTAAACATGACACACTGCAAATTTCAACAGTGACAAGAAAAAGGAATAAAAACGAGGGAAGCTGTTGCTCCTCTTACTCTCTGTAGGACAATAATCAGATCCATTAAATCCTTTGTGTAAAGAAAAAAAGGAAACTGCCAGAACAAATGGATGTGCTGATTACATGGGTGTTTGATTTGGCGTGTTTGGGGGAGACACAATGAAGTCGGAGGTTCGTGAACCTAACACAAAACAGAAAACTGAAAATTATCACCCGAAATTATGTAGTAAGCTAATTACTTTATGTTTCTAAATTTACATCTCTCAAAGTAGCCTCTGTTTTCCTCGATGACTGTAAACTATTGACGAACATTACTACTCTGCTGCTGTTGGAATAAATACTATGGCAAGAGCTGCTCCGCTAAGTAAAAAGAAACAACAGCGATCATTAATTTAAGACGTGAAGATCAGTTGAACCAGAAAATATCAATAATTTGGAACAAAAGGCGTTAAACGTCATGACGAAACAGGCTGAAATATCTTGAAAATCACTTGCTTTTCCTGCCGTTTCAGATGGACTATTACAACGTTGTTATTATCTCCTCTTGCCTCACATTAGCGAGTAGCAGGCCAGACAGAGAACATTACTCAGGGAGCTTTTAGTGACTGAATCAGTGAGCAACCATAAATGTGTACTGGGAAACACAACAGAGGGTGATTAAATGAGACACGTACAGGGTGGTTCTAAAGAAACGACAAAATTATGAGATTGTTTCAATATGTGCTGAATGTAAAACCGTGTCCATGTATGTGTGTGTTTTATTTATTAGTGTGTGAAGTATTGCTCTGTTAAACATTTGTATCTTCTTCCCTGATGAAAACATGTGTGAATTATTTTTATCTACAAAATACATCAGGCACAACATTATGACCACCTGCCGAACATTGTGTTGGTCCCTCCTTTGCTGCTCAAACAGCCCTGACCCATCGAGGCATGGACTCCACTAGACACCTGAAGGTGTGTGCTGTGGTATCTGGCACCAGGATGTTAGCAATAGATCCTTTAAGTCCTGTAAGATGTGAGGTGGGACCTCCGTGGATCAGACTTGTTTGTCCAGCACATCCCACAGATACTGATACTGTTTCCATGAAAGGGTGCACATGGTTTGCAACAGTGCTTAGGTAGGTGTCAATAGACCAGGCCACGTTCCTCCATGTTCTGATGCTCACATGTCCATTGTTGGTGCTTTCTGCGGTTGACAGAGGTCAGCACGGGCACCGTGACTGGTCTACGACTGTGTAGCACCATACTCAACAAACTGTGATGCACCGTGTTTCTACCAGAACCAGTGTTAACTGCTTTAGAAATTTGAGCTACGGTAGCTCGTCTGTTGGATCGGACCACACGGGCCAGCCTTCGCTCCCCACATTGATCAGTGAGCCTTGGCCCTGATGCCGGTTCCTCCACTGTTCCTTACCTGGACCACTTTTGATAGATACGAATAACTGCAGACTGGGAACACCCTGCAAGAGCTGCAGTTTTGAAGTTACTCTAACCAGTCATCCAGCCAACACAATTTGGCCCTCGTCAAACTTACTCAAATCCTTACGCTTGCCCATTTGCCCAACACATCATAATGGTCATAATGTTATGCCTGATTGGTGTATATTGATATAGTGAGACAGACTCGTGTTGTTTGATCTTTCTGCATCTTTTCCCACAGCATCATGAGGCTCGTTCATCACCTCTGTGCCTTCTCATACAAATGCAAACATAAGTGAAACATGTGTCTTGTCATCTTTCACTCCAGTCCTAAAGGTCGTGAAGCCAAGACAACGAGATGCTGCTCAAGTGAACTGCTGCAGGCTAGTTACCCTGGTAACAGTTGCCGTGCAGCAGGACCCTGCTTGTCTGACTCCTGAAGCTCAGCTGAACGGCAAACCATCAGAGCTCCCCCTGAGTAAACCTGGCTCTTCCTGTTCTTTTCTGTCCGCTTACCGCTCCTTCATCTCCTCCCTGAAATGTACACAAAGAAACTCACACCAACTCTAATGCTGCACCCCACCGAGGCCATGCACTAATGTCGTAACACGGGGATAAAGAGATTAAAATGCTATCAAGGTTTATTTAAGTGGATACCCCCTATTGCACTCACTGTGGTCTCCCATGGCAGATATAAAAGACAAAGCTATGGTGGAGTTATCTACAGCACTGCTGAAATGACATGGTGAAGTACACCTCATAGCAACAGAGATACCTTGATAGTGTTTGTCTCACCCTGCTCTGTTGATTTTCTGGGTGTTGGCCTCCACTGAGAAGATGTTCTTTTGGGAGCTAACAGCTAATTACCTTACAGGGAGCACTTCCAGGGTGGCTATTAACAAGGCAATCTATGCTTAAGCTTAAACTAATGACATTGAAGTGTGTGCATGTGTGGATTTGCGTGCGTGCGTGTGAGTGTGTGTGTGTGTGGTTGAACAGCACTGGTTGTTTTAACCCACATAGCGGCTCTCTTTCAGATCCTGTACTGATCATAAATCTGTCACTTCTGTAACCTAACACTAGTTTTCTCTTGACCAACCAAATGTTCATGTGTTGTGTGGAAGTTCATTCTTGGCAGCTGGATCTCTTTCATGTAAGGTATCCAGCTGCCACTTGGATGACTGACACACATCCGACATCATAGCTATCTGATGGAACTGTTAACACTCCATCCTCTCTCTCCACCTCCCCCAGCGCTCGTAAGCGGCCGATCCCATACTACCGGCCCAGCCCTTCCTCATCCAGCTATGACAGCAGCCCGTCGCGGTCCAGCCGCAGCCGGAGCCGCAGCTACAGCAGCTACAGCCGCAGCAGAAGCCACAGCAGGAGCCACAGCAGGAACCGCAGCCGCAGCTGGAGCCGCAGCCAGAGCAGGAGCTGGAGCCGCAGCAGGAGTCGCTCCCGCAGTCACCACAGTTACTACAGCCGCAGCAGCTATGACAGCCCCGGCTTCTGAACGCAACAGACAGCACAGAAGGGAAAACAAACACAAACAGAGGAGAAGTCCTGTAAAATTTACTGAGCAGAGCCTCGAGAATGACGTATGTCCCTTAACAGAATCCGCACTGCTATACGGTCCAGGGCTCAAACTCCTCAACCTGTGACCATCATCCCTCTCTGATACAGAGCCTACTCTAGGATTGGCTGTCACCATTCATGTCTTCACATATCCAAGGTATTCAAGGACATTGGTTACCACTTGTCAAAAATGAATTTGGTAGAGCCCAAAGATCAAATGTTGCTGTATGTTAGCACTTTCTTTCTCTTCCTCCACAAAGCAACCAAAAGTGAATTCAATAAAAACTATACACTATATAAATATATATATACTAAGAACAGGAGCTCAGTGGAAGACAAAAAGAGGACACATCAACGGCTTGCTGTACATTTCGGAGACTTTTTTTTTCTCTTATCATGTACTCATCTCCCCAAAGACGTAATTTCATCGGAGCTCAGTGATCAACAGAAGTGAGAACAAAAGAGAAGCTGATGAAAGAAATGGGAAGAAAGAAAAAAAAAAAAAAAACTGAATTTTTTATATGATAAAAATTGTATTGTATAGGTTTGTCTGTATAGATATAAACTCTTTTAAGTTCTGGCTTTGTAAACTATGCACTGTATATTCCATATAGTCTGAGGAGGTTTGTTTAGCATGATGCATCAGGAGAGACTTGCTGCACGTAGCTGAGTTCCTCGCAGAAATGAAAGGTGCCAGGGTGCATCTGTGCTCCCCTCTGACGTATACAGTTTGTCAGATACCTGCATACAGAGGTGAATCGAGTGTGAGGGAAAAAAAAAATCTATGTATTATGTACTTTTACTCTCTTCCCTGTTTAAATGATAATGTTGATTCTGCTACACCTGTGTTAGTGTGTGTGTGTGTGTGTGTGTGTGTGTGTGTGTGTGTGTGTGTGTGTGTGTGTGTGTGTTTGCGTGTTTGCGTGCATGTGTGTGCGCGCCTCCTCTGCAATGACCAGTGAGGTATGTTTTACGTGTCCTCCACTGTAGCCTGCATTTAAGGCTGCTTTAACGTACTGTACAGGAAAATTGTCTGCAAAACGTCTCCATGCACATGTTATTTTGACCAGTTATTTGTGGACATTGTGTATTTATTAGTTTATTTATTTCCTTATTTAATGCTAATTTATCATTTTTTTCAATGAGCTGTAAAGCATTCAGAACGTGCTTTAAAGGTGAGATTGCTGCATTCCCATTTGAACATGTCCTCAATATGTCACGTTTCACACAATATCACTTTGTGGCGAAGGCTTGTAGCAGTGTGTAGATTCACTGCAGTGTTTTTAAGATGCTCTGATTTTAGCCAGTGGAACTGAGTTGTCGCCCACAGTTACTCCTACGACTGCCATTTGGCATCCTGGACTATTGTAATGGTTTATTTTAACCCACTGTGGCTCTGTCTGTACTAAAGAACCAAATCATCTCTGCTGTATGTTTCCAGCCACCTGTGGTTACTATCTTCACAAACGCAGGATATACAGTATGTGATGTGAGCTAGCATAGCAGGGACACATGCAGGCTCTGTAACGCCTCCTCTTGTCTCTATCTTCAGTAGTACACTAAATGAACTGGCGATATAATCAGGGATCACCCTAAGTCTTCCTTACCATTCGTCCAGTCTCATGTCACTCACATGGTGTTGCATTCCCAGTGTAACCATACTTAACCCAACTATGATACTCTGCAAACTTGTTGATTTATTCCAAGTATAGCATTGCCCCTTTGGTTCTAGTCATTCTTTGTAATGTACAAGTTATAGCTGACAATAAACAGAAACAAATGGGGAAAGAACGATACCTTTGTGGGTTTTTTTGTTTTTTCACGACATGAGGCGCAGTCCTGTTGTCATGCAGTCCCAGTACATACATTTGCCTGCAGATGGCGCTGAAGAGAACCTTCTAGTTCTTGTCACTCATGACCGAAAATAACTAGAACTAGTAACTAACTAGAATTTTCTCCAGTTTTGCGGAGCTATTGTAAAGTCCAGTCGAAATAGAACAGGACTGAGAAAGGAAGTGATCAAACACCATATAATTTCAATTATATTATATTAAACAGAAGTTAACAAAAATAATTAAACGACAGTGAAGAAACTCACAAAATCCCCATGATATTGAAAACTTTAATAAAACGATACGACTGTGCCATTTCGTGCCTTTTACTGTTCCTTTTATTAGTTTCTTTCCCTCTCCCTGTAGCATTACAAGAGGCAGAGACATACCCATGTTACAGCTGTCTACACAAGAGTTATATGTAAGGCCCAACTGTTCTTAGTTTTTTTGACCTGTCACAACTGAACAAATGTGATACAAATATCATTATTTATGATCTTTGATCACAATAAATGACCCAGTAAACTATAGTGGTGTACCAGTCTGCACAAACCAGGACTCAGAAAACAGTTCTGTCTGCTGCACCTGGCACTGAGGGTTTTTGCGACATATGTTTTCACATTACAACAGAAAACCAAGGGTTTTATATTGCTATATGCTCATAGAGAGAAATCCTCCAACCCTAACTCCTGTTGTCGTGAGTTTATCTTGTTTTTTCATGTGTGGGATGGCTGCATGTGGAAGCTATGAACACTCTCTCTCGTCTCATATCTGGATCCTATAAGAACAGGGTTTCGAGGTGCAGTTCACACAACAGCACGTCTCTGCCAGGGAGAAGTTGGTAGGAACACATCTGTGACGCTGGCAATAAAAGCCTGTCACACTGTCAGCAGCGCTGAGAAACCACAGATTATTAATCCCTCATTGGTGACATTAATAACACGAGGGAGGCTGAAAATGTCAGAGACAGAGATCTGATAACATCCAATTGTGAATAGTTAGTTCTGGATATTGTTGGCTACCTGTTCACCAAAAAGTCTCGAGTTCCACTATGAACTACATTTTTTATTTGTATGTATATAAATGTATGTGTACAATGTTCATTTGTATTTAAGTCACCTGACATTCAACATGTTATTAAATGTAAGGTCTCGTAACAGCAGGGCACTGCCTGCTCTGTACCACATCACGACCTATCCGGAGCCATGTTAGCGTGTTTGTATGTTCTCTGTCAGGTCAGGTTGCAAACGCCAGCAAACTCTTAGATTCTTCTGGTTCTATGTGACATCAGTGGGGAGGAAGATTACACAGAGCACAAAGGAGGGAGGTCTAACGCTGCACTGGGCAGCTGTACTGGGGAGGGCCTTCCTGCTGGATTCCATTCCAATGCTCTGTCTGCCACAAATAGACGTTCTAGTGCTTTCCATAAATGAGCTGGGGGGGTGTGGGCCGAGGGGGATTAAGTCAGAAGGGAGGGCTCTGTTGACAGGGGTGGTGTCAGTGTGTATAAAAGGTCTCAGCTGAGAAGCAGACAGCACGTTTGGAAAACATCTTCAGAGAGGCCAAAGGGTTCTTCATCTGCAGCCAGCAGGTGACCTTTACAGCAACACTCCTCTGCCGCCTAAACACAGCAGCCATGGCTGAGAGACGGATTCCTTTCACACTGCTCCGCACCCCGAGCTGGGACCCATTCCGTGACTGGCACCAGAGCAGCCGCATCTTCGACCAGACCTTCGGCATGCCGGCCACGCTAGAGGACTTTCCTGCATTCCCCAGCACCCACTGGCCTGGGTACATGCGGCCCTCCGTCCTTGTCCCGGACATGGGCGCCATGATGCCCCACACCCCCATGCTCTACCCAAATCCCATGATGGCCCAGCAGGCCCGTGCCCTGTCCCGCCAGATGAGCAGCGGGGTGTCAGAGATCAAGCAGACGCCAGACAACTGGAGGGTTTCCTTGGATGTCAACCACTTCTCACCTGAGGAGCTGCTGGTGAAGACCAAGGACGGGGTGGTGGAAATCAGTGGTGAGTGATCATTTTTCCCATCACTGATCCCATTTTTACTGCATTCTTATTTAATGCAGGCTCATCTCACTTCATAGATTCAAACTGGAGAGACATTTTCCACTCCTACCTAATTCACCTAAAATGCATTCACACAGAGGACAGAGCACTGACACAGACATCATCATGTCTGACTTTGTGTTCTGTGTTTAAGTTAGAGTATCAAACAAAGAGATAAAAAGACAGGGACACTTTTTTTTTTTTTTTGCTAGGTCAAGCAAAAGGCAGCTGCATAATATCTTACATAATATGTTGAGACAATACACTGAGGTTCAGCACGCTGGAGGGCGGGGGCTTTTGGATGCATGCCTGCTAGATGCAAAACAACAAACAGCTGAACACGTGGGAGTCGCCTCTTCCAGCAGCTCACAGATGAACACAGTGCAAATCAAAGCAAAATGTGCAAACCAGAGGAAGGTGTTGCACAGATCACATAATAACTTTTCTCTGACTCACTCTCAGACTCACAAAAAAGATGTAGCCATGACTCAGTCGCTGTTTCCGCTACTTTAAATGGACCGCTGGATCTCGTCCAGGTCCAGGGTCCACAACCTGAATATGGACAGTCAGGAACAACGGTGATAAACAAAGCAGTGAAATTTGACACCTCGTGTTTGTAATATGTCACCAGAGAATGAGTATGTGTTTAAACAGATGACATCACACAACATTATGCAATACGAACCAGCTTCTCTGTCATTGTCACAACAGCTGATGTAGCAGCTGAACATACTGTGTGCTTGGCCCGGTCGGACGCAGGCTCACACAGGCTCACACAGGCCGTGTCGTCCTGTTGAAAAGAGGACTGCTCCCGCAGGAAAGGGACCTTTATCAGCCCGTTGTCATAACAAACATATCACTGCGGAGCCAGACGTCTGAGCGCCCAGGAGAGAACAACAGGACACGATTAAGACTGGCTGAGTGCCTTCACATACATAATGTCAAACGAATTAATGATGTTATAAAGACACCCTGACCTCAGCAGGTTATCTCTGCTGCCCCATAGTGCCAGCATAACACCATAGTATGGTCTTTTACTCATTAGTTACAGTGAATGCATCACTGAAAGAAGGTTCACACATGAGCTGTGTTTTTGTCCACAGGCAAGCATGAGGAGAGGAAGGACGAGCATGGTTTTGTGTCCAGAAGCTTCACCAGGAAATACACGTGAGTACAATAACATCAATGAATTAGGACTAAATCAATCACTTTTGAGTAGTTCAGTATGTAGAAAGGGAAGCTACAGCAGAACATTTTGAAACATCATTTGTTGTGGCTGTTTGATGGCTGCTCCGCATTTCTTGCACTGGACTCAGATTCCCGTGATTCTCCTGTCGTTGCTTTGCTGCCATCAATCTCTTTAGCTTTAGCCCGGTCTGTCCAGCAGAGGGCCGGCTGCTGCTGCTGCTGCAAGCTGAATTACGTGCTCTGAAAAGCAGCAGCCTCCACCTCCTAGCGTTCATCCCTCTTCTGTCTGACTTTTACTCTGGGGCTCTGCTGCCATCCAGGGGCCGCAACATACACTGAAGAGACAGACTGAGCTGGTCTTGGTTCTGATTTTATCCCATTAAAAACACTGAAACAGAACAAAAAAAACAACAGAAACACAACCTAATTGTGTTGCATTTCTCCCCACCAGTCTCCCTGCAGCAGCCAACATCGAGAAGGTGACGTCCTCCCTGTCTCCTGAGGGGGTTCTGACTATTGAGGCTCCTTTGATCAAACCAGCCATCGAGTCCTCAGGGACCACAATCCCTGTAAACGTGGCCGACAAAGGTGGTGTTGTGAAGAAGTAGGAAGGACGACAGCACAGATGCTCCCGCACAAAAGCACACACACACATTTGAGTGAGCACTTTATTCCTAAAAATCTGCTTGTAGAAAGGTGAAGAAGTATCTTACGCCTTGTTCACACACAGGAGAGAGGTGAGCAGGGGATTACCCTGGCTCTTCTCCTTCTGTCCCAGGTGATGAACCAATCCCAGCTGAGTGTAAACACATCTGCACCAGTGCCACACACACTCTAATTACACTCTTCATCTGAACATAGGAAATCTCAGCTTAGCCCCGCTTGCAGCTTTTTTCACCTACACACACACACACACTCACACACACCTTTCTCATTCCTGTCGAGCATAGCCGCCATCGTGCTGCCTCTAAAGACACACTGGAGAAGAGACAAGTGGACTGTAATAGCAGTGATCTTCTAAATTAAGGAACTAAGGTCCCAGAAGAGTGTGCAGAATGATGCCTGTTAGTGATCACACTGTGTTCTCCCTGGATTGTAAATAGACCGGCTTCATCTGTAGTCGCCTTTGGAAACAAACTATTCAGTCGTGCAAACAGAGAATAAAGAACAAACGACATACTGAGTCTTCTTCTCTGCTGTTTATTTGCATGCTGGTGGCATGACAAAGTGGTTTTCCTCTTCATCAAGTAAAGCACCCCGGAGCAGCCGTGTGTGTGTGTGTGTGTGTGTGTGTGTGTGTGTGTGTGTGTGTGTGCGTGTGTGCGTGTGTGAAAACAGGAAGAGAAGTGGAAATGCTAGGCTTCTTAATGTTGCAGTATCTTATGCTGAATTATACAATGTGATGATCATTCAGGCAAAAGAGAGCAAGTGAAACATGCAGGCACCTTCGCTGCATCGCAAAGGATAGGTTCACGATTTCTTAAGTCTGTCTTCAACCTACAGTCAGGCACCAAGCATAAAACATTAGCACAGAGCGACGTCACTGGAAACATGTTAGCCTGCATCTATTATACCCCATTTAAGCCCTGACACATCAAATAATAGCACATAAAGTCAGATTTTTTTCAATCATTTCCACATAGGTAAGTTAGATGTCAAAGTTGCTTGAGTTACTGTCTGATACTTCACGGTTGCCCACCGCAGCACGGCTGGTGCTTTACAGGAACTCTGGTTTTTATCACTGTCGTGACGCCTTAACAAGACTTACATAACTCAAATTGCACTGATTCATTTCTTTTTTGTCCTCTCATTCAACATTCATGTGAATAACTCAAACGTAGTCTGCTGACATGAACTGTGTAGACTCTGGAGTGATGGGCCTCAGTGTTGTTCAGCCTCCAGTAAATGTAACACATTCCACGAGGGAAGTAAATTGTTTTATCACGACTGGCAAAGAAACCTTCACAGCCTCCTGCACGTTTTCACATGGTGTGGATGTGTAGTAAGACGTGGAAAGTGTAAGCAGACAGCAGCTGTGTCAGGGGGCAGCATTAGAAAGGTTTAATTGAGGGCTCTGCATGCAATCAGCTGCATGTACAGTATGAAGTTAATTCCACATTAAATTCTGTTCCTCGGCTCCTCCAGTTATTCATCCGTCACCGTGGGAGGGGGTGAGCGTGGGGTGGGGTTTGAAGAGATGAACTAGCTACACGGCTGGCGACGTACCGAGCGGCTGGCTGTTTTCATCACTTCCTTTTTCTTCCTCCCTGTCAACTTGTAGTCATTCGTGTTGCATGCCAGCCCAACTAACGCACACACTAACTCCACCACTCTTGACTCCAAAGCTGCAGGGCGAAAGCTATTTATAGACTGCTCTGCTATGCACTGAGCCTCCAGCGTGTTGTGTAGTTACGCAGGGTAGGACGGTGAGCTGGTGGAGGGTCTTCTTGCTTCCAGACCTGCAGGGACTAAATATAGGCTGTTTATCAGCTATCATTAGCTAACATCTGAGTCTAATGCTCAGAAATAAAAGTTATAGTGTGTGTGTGTGTCACGTTGAGTATACAGAATATATGCATTTACACTATATATACAGTATGCAGTACCAGATACTGTATATTCTGTATTAGTATCTGCTACACAGTGAGCTGTGCCAGGCAGACTCTGACGAGGCAGCAGCCTTTAAACCACTTCATATTTCAACCTTTCCTCTCCCATGAGTCACTTCTTCCTTCCGTTTTAATGCAGGCCTAAATTATTCATGCCAATCCCCATCAATCCCAAAGCCATCCAGCCCATAAACCAGGGAAGAGCCTCATGCGAAGCGCTTTTAGCAACCACGATGCTGACTGGACTTCTTCTTCTTCTCAGATCTCTACATGCATCCTGCACTCAGGCAAAGGCCGGCAGGCTGAAGTTGGCTTTTACTGTGCTTTTGCTGTGCACGGGATCAAACCATCTATAGGAAATTACAACAAATGTGAATCTGGATAGAAATCAAATAAATGAATTTTTATACTGGAGAATATTTTCTGTATTAAAGTCAGTAAATGGTATCAGCGCAATCTAAGTCCCTCGCATCATCTAAAGATTCTTCTCTTTCTCTACCATCCAGTCTGTGGAGAGGGCAAATATATATTCTTATGTTTTTAATAGGCCTCTGTCCAGAGTAAAGTTTGATGTCGCACAATTTGACAAATATTGTTTATTGCTTATCTCATTTCAAGTAGGAAACATCAACCCACACGACTGTTCAAGCTGTTCAAAGGGCGTAGTCTGAAAGAACAGGGCGTTTCCATCTTAATAACTACCATTCAGTCACTGATGGCACACAACACAGTGCTCATTGATAAAGCCATGTGATACGCTGTTACAGCAGGAGGACAACGGACCAAAGTCCAACAGTGAGAGAAATGAAATGTCCCCAGATTTATTTATTCATTTACTTCTGTCCATCACCTCATTTTGAATCATGAATAATGAAGTAGATCTACTAAAGTAGATAAATCTTCAGTGACTGTCTGGTAAGGAGACCTCTGAGCACAGCTCCGATGAGAGCAGGTGTTTTTTATTTCTCCTTAGCAGCAGACCAGGATTGGCAGGAAACCAGTGATATAAAACAGTCATGATTGCTTTCCAGCCAATTAGAGCTCAGTAGCTGTTTCTCCAGTGATCATTAATTATCCCTCTGTGACTGAAGATGTTAGTCTGACAAACCGCTGCTCTTGATTGACATCGGATTCCTGTGTGGAAGCGCAGCCATTCCCGACTTGATGAAACTGTGTGTGTGAAATGTGTTTTTGTGCTCAGGGTGAGATGCTCATTCGGCATTTCGTGTGACTTACCTGCACGGAAATTTAAATATTTAACATGAAGATTTTGGTGTGGAAAGGTTAGGACAGTACAACGGTCAACACCTGTTCTTCCTTCCTTATTACTTATTGAGAAGTAGAGTTTACTGGACTGATTCATGAATTTAACTCCTTACTCAGACGATAGCTATTGTATTTGTATCAGCCTGATATTAAATGAAAAGAATTATGTTCTACTGGGTCTGCACTTGATAAGGGTCGTAACTTAGTTTTAAAACCTGGTCTGCTTTAGTTTCTCTTCAACTCAGTTGCAAAGTTGTGTTTAATCAAGATGCTTTCATTTTCTCCACGCGTCTATTGTGCAAAGTTAGTTGTTAGTTTGACTGAGCCATGAAGTATGATGCATGATACAGATTAAAGACCCTGTATACCCAAACTGATGTTTGCAGGTCCTGTGGCCCATCAGACCTTTAACTGTACTAAGATTTATGTCACTGTACACCAAGTGTAGCCAGGAGAAATATCTGCAGTGTTTTACTGCAGCTACTGTAGCTCCCTTGTCATGATTTTCTTGTGTGGCTGCTCAGAGAACAGCTGAAACATCACGAGACAGCATGTCGTCCCCCTTACCAAGAACTGCATAACATCAACATAGCAATGTCCATAACAGATCAATTTATTGTTAACAATCACTGTTTTGGTATAGCGTACTTCAGCAAATGGAGTAAAGAAAACACAGAATAAAATAAGGTCTAGCTAACAATCGCAAAAAAATAAAAAATAAATAAAAAATAATCCAATTAAGGTCAGGTTCATATGAATACATAACATCTACAGTATAAGTTAATAAATTGAAGCTACTGTATAAATACATCACCAGCATGCACAATATTGTATTATGGAGAATATTGGAGCAGTTATCATCTTACACTGAAGAAACAGTATAATAGGCAAGTGCATTTCTTGACCAAGAAGAAACTGAAGACAAAGTAAATCCACAAACCTCAAAATCTGCTTTTAGAGCTTCCACTTAACATTGCATGTGCTCTGTCCACAAATTACACGTAGTTCACTAATCGAGCCTGTGGTTCCAGGTGCCGTTTCTGAGATCTTACAGATTGTTATGAAGATAGCATAATTGGAGTATCGGGGGAGGGGGGGGACTCACATACTGGGTCATTTCTTAAAATTCCCCATTCATTTTATTTGCCTATTTAAATTTCTGTGAATCAAATTGTTTCCTATAAGCATAAGGAGGAAATATAAGTTGTTATATTAACGACAATACTGACAATAAGAATTAGGTGTCCAAAAACAGATCATTTATTCAATAAAGCACATCAGCACATGAGAGGGACAAGCTGCACTAACTTTACTTCATGAATTTGTATTTTTAGTTACAGTATGACTGTGTGACTGAGCTGGACACATACCTGACACAATGCAAACAAAAACATGTTTTCTTTTTTAGTGTTATCTTCAATAACAGAGACAACCTGTTTCTCACTCAACGATCATAGTGTGGTGCAGCTAAAGATGTCGGGTACGTTTGAAGTTACACAATGAAGTTTGACACCCCTAAAAGCCCGTCTTCATCTCTGTAAGCCACCTGCTATCTCACTCACTCTCTGCCTGTCTGTCCGTCTGTCTCTCTCTCTCACTACGCAAGGTCATGACATTCAAGGTTACTTTAATTTTCTTGCTGCTCAAGCGTCGGAACTCAATTTCTGAACGCTCCTCCTCTCGTCAAATACAATAAGACAGCTCAGCTTCATTTGCGCGTTAAGACCAGTCTCTGCCAGTGTGAAGGTACAGCTACCCGACAGTCACACTGTGATGAATTACATACCTCTTGCTTCTAAAGTGGTATTTTGGCAAATGCTGCAGAGGCTATCAAGGAGGGGGTTCATTCTTTTATTATCATTATTTTTTTAATCGTAGGTTATTTCTCAAACTAAAATCGTCTTCCCTTTTTCACTTTTAATTTGTGGAAAAATAAAGAACAGCAGCCGTGTTAGTACCATCGGCTAAATTGGCCACCGATGCTCCACCGCCCCACCACCCCTCCCTATGTTTAAATTTCTAAGAATTTTTTTTTTACTATTATTATTTTGTCATCATTTGTGAGCGCGCGTGTTGTTTTGGCAGAATGAGGTTTTAGACTCTTTAGTTGTTGCCCTCTCCTCCCTCGTCGTCCTGCTGGTCGCTCGTCCACAGCGTCAAGTTGTCTCGTAGCAGCTGCATGATGAGAGTGGAGTCTTTGTAGGAGTCCTCGTTGAGGGTGTCCAGCTCGGCGATGGCGTCGTCGAAGGCGGTCTTGGCCAGGTGGCACGCCTGCTCAGGGGCGTTCTGGATCTCGTAGTAGAAGACGGAGTAGTTGAGAGCCAGGCCAAGGCGGATGGGGTGGGTGGGCTGCATGTGCTCCTTGCTGATCTCGTGGGCCTCGCTGTAGGACTTCTCTGACGACTCCACCACCGAGGCTCTCTTCTCTCCCGTGGCCACCTCGGCCAGGTAGCGGTAGTAGTCGCCCTTCATCTTCAGGTAGAACACTTTGCTCTCGTGCTGCGTTTCGTTGCAATTCTTGATCAGGAAGTTGTCGAGGAGGTTGAGCACGTCCTGGCACACAGCCTCCAGCTCCTTCTCGATCTTTTCCCGGTAGGCCCGCACCATCTCGATCTTCTTCTCATTGCCATCGGCCGACGTCTTCTGCTCAATGCTGGAGATGACGCGCCAGGATGAACGCCTCGCCCCAACCACATTCTTGTAGGCCACAGAGAGCAGGTTCCTCTCTTCATTGGATAGTGCTTCATTCAGCTCTGTGACCTAAAAACACAAGAAGAACAGATACTGTAAGTTTTTATTTTTTACTCTCCTTCTTTTAAATAAGTAAGATTTGTCTGACAGTAGAACGTTTTGTAGAACTAATATTTTAAATATTGATAAAGAAGGCAAATATTAAGACAATCATCTGTTCACATGTCTAACTGCAGCAAACATAAGCAAAGGAAATACAAAGCTTCAACTCTGATAAACTGTCAGACATGGCTCTGGACAAAGTCTATAACACCCGAGAGAACAACCATCAATGCATCCAGCAGATTAAGCCACACCTCCAGCTCACTGACATCATCCACTGAGGTGAGTCCCGATTGGCTGTACGCAGCTCTGAAAGCTAGTTTTGTATTGTTTTGACAGGCCTGTGTCTGGCTGAAGGATTTAATCCTTTATGCCCCACTGGGACTGTGCAGCAGAGGCATCTTTACAAGCCTTTTCTGAGTTGAAAGCCTGTTGTTACTTTCTTTTTCAGTAAACTTCCATGAACATACCAAAGCAAGGGGCCCCTGCTATCCACAGTGACTTAGCTGAAAGCTATAGCAGTCTGCATGCAACTAGATTCTGAGTTTAAAACTGAAGTGACTATGTCAGTATTACTTGCACATAGAAATAGGAGAATAAATTATTACTTTTTTATTCCGAACACACATACAGTACATACGCCTGATCCTTACTCAGGTGGTGACACTGCTACTGTGAAACTTAAAAAATCTGTAATTTTGCTTTGACCCAGTCTAAAATTAAACAAAGTACTTCTCCTTTGCAATAGCAGAAGAACTGCTTCCCTGTTCCCTTCCCCTTCTGGTAGACATGAGAGGAGTCTATAGCCATGACAGCTACTCCACACAGTACTGAGGCACAGCAGTGTTTGATCTGCATCTGTATCTCCATGTGAATTTGCATGTGAATATGCTCACAGAGACAAAAGCCATGTGCTCTTTTTTCTATGTCAATCGTCGTAGTTGTGGTGTGTTAGTATGCTGACATTTACTAATTAGCACTAATCTCACAGCACAACCTGAGGCTGATGGAAATGTCACTACTTCAACAGTGATTGTCAATAATCAAAACAATGGACAAATATGCTATAATATGTTTGGACAAGTGAAAGACTGTGAACATGTGAAACGGGGACCATGGTACTCCACCAAGAGTTGTTGAAGTACAGTAAAGGCCAAAAGTTTGGACACACCTTCTCATTCAATGTGTTTTGGGGTGAGCTGGACCACAGAGTGAAGGC
>JAUYWH010000006.1:4316862-4369629 GCA_034779795.1 Ctenopoma multispine
ATCTACCAATGTAAATGGTCATGAAAATAAAGAAAACAACATTGAATGAATTGAATGTGTCCAAACTTTTGGCCTGTGATGTATTTCCAAATAAGTAAGTACAAAATTATGGTTCAAAATCAGATTTTTAATCTAACCACCCAGTTGGGACCAATAGGTCAGTCTGTAACTTTTTAATCTGGCAATAAGACAAATATTGCGCAGCCATGTGTCAGTGTCTTGTTAAAAGACGTGCTCTCTGGCATTATAGAAAGTCTAATCTGGTGACCTATGAAGTACATCATAGTCACTATGAGCTAGCAGCTGTGTTACTCTGCTTTGGTTTGACTCCAGAAGAACACGGCAGCTGCTAATCCCTATTCCAGTTGTTACTACAATTTCTACTAATACAAACATATGACTAATTGTGTGTTCATCTGATGAGCCGTTTCCGCATACATAAGCCCAAACATCTACAGACGTCCGTTCTGTTGTTCTGTCACTTTGATTCGTTGTGTTCACCGCACAAAGCAGCACTGAAAGTATCAGTAAGATTACTAGAAGTCCAAAAGACAGGGAGGGGAGAGCAATCTTTGATGGCACCTCCTGTTTCCATGGTGACTGCAAAAGCTGCTTTGTTTGTGAGAGTCATTTTATCTCAGTTGGAGACACGATACACAAACTGCTAATAGTGAGGACACTGACAGCACTATGAGGAAAAGTGGAGACAAGCCACAGGAAACCTTTCCCACTTTAATTACTGCCTTGTTATTGGAATATTGCACTTGTGGATGGTGATGTCAGGTGGTTGGTTTATCTGCTGCTTTTATTTGCTGATTTGCATCCATGTGTTCAGCATCACCCATCGGCCATTTACATTTTGAAGAATCCACCCCTTTCAGGTTGAGCTGTCGACTTTGAGACTTTAAATATGGATTATTGGGGAATGCAGAGGGCGTGTCAGCTTTCATTCAGAACGAAATAACAACTGCTACTGAATAAATGGAACTGAAACACATACATGGTCCAGAAAGAATCCCATTGACTTTGGTGATCCGCACTTTTCCTCTACTGCTACAAGACGGGACGACACTTTTATATTCAAGGTTCCAATACGATAAATTCTGACGTTTATCCTGCAACTTTTCTTCCAGGTCCAATAATACTAAGTATTGTTATGTGTTACATACAAATTAGCTAATTCTACTTGCTAACCATCTGCATGCTAGCACTGTCAATAAGATCATGTTAGCATGCTGTTGTTAGCATTTCAAAGCATCAGCGTGTCTAAGCAGATCCTCTCACAGTTGCTAATGTGGCTACAGACTCAGAGGTCACCAGGTGATTTGGATGGGTTGTGATTTTGTTCTAATAACATCAAAATCAAAAGAAAAGAATTATTATACTAAAACCCACCAACACCTCAGCATCTCTCTGCTTGTTTCAGACATTACACAGTCTGTTGCTTCTCTTCTGTCGCCTCACTTAGACAAAATATTTAACCTGCTCCAAAATTAGGTTTTCAAAAGATCAAGAAGGAATACCATGCGCCCTGAGGTAAAGCTTTACATTTTTCAACACAAAACATCAGTATACTTGACTTCTCTTTTTGTGCATTGTAATGAACAACACAGCCTCCGAGGGGGCTCCAGCAGGGCAGTGGACCTTCACGGTTGTTCTATTGTTTTGTTATGGTTGTTGTTATGTTTTGTGTATTTCTACACAAACCACAAAATGTACAAATGTCATAAATCAAATAAGCTCTGTACTAGAAAGTGTATGAAGACAGGCAAACAACAAAAATCACATCTGTTGCATAATAATCACACAGCTCACAACAATGCCAAGCAAAGCTGCAGCTCTATACCACTATGTACCCCAGTCCATTAAATTACAATTAGCGCAAACGAGTATCTGACATACAACGAGTGCAACCAGCAGAGTAGGTCAACACTGGAGCAACAGAGAGGTCAGAAAAACAAGGCCTAAACAACCCGTCTGTACAAACATGTCTGCCTTTGTTTCAAAACGCTGCAGGGTGAACTGAAAGCCCTGACGGAAGCTGTGGTGTGGGGATGACAATAGAGCTCTGTCTGTCATAAAGCTCATCAATCGTGCCTGCTCTCTCGTGACTCATCCTTACACAAGGCATTCAAACTCCCAAACAAGTGAGTGTTAATACAAACAAAGGCCAGGCAGGACAATCAATAACTTCCTCTTTGACAGCTCTCTGCACAGCCATTAATATGCACAAGAGAGACACAGTAAGAGCTGCAGGGCTTAGAAGAGCGAGAGGATCTAAGTACAGACTGGGTTAGAACTCCACCTTCCATTTCCATTTAATAGGTTACAATTCATATAATGAATGCTTGCCACTTCCCCACAGATCCCCATTTTTCTCTCTGCTCCACGTGTTCTGTTTTTTCCTCGCTCATTTGCTCTCGCTTCCCAGTCCCTCCTAACCTAATGTGACAACCCCCCTGCTGACCCTCATTCAAGCAACCGAGCACAGAGGCGACGTAGACTACCAGACATCACGCTGCGAATAGGGCTAGCTGGTTTTGCTACACGTAGCCTGGTACTAAGAAAAGAGAAACACAAAGCAGAGTTTTAGTAACAGTACTGACGATGAAACTTCAAGTAGCTATTTGTTGCTATGCTACCACAAAACAGTAAAAATATTCATACCTCGTCACTTTTTGCCTACTTTACTATGTTAATGATTCAGTTTTAAATGGATAAAAATAGCATTGTTGCTTAACAATCTACACACAGTAACCACACAATAAAAGAGTGTTCAAGCAGTGAAGAGGTCTGACGACTTTTTAAAGCCACTGTACAACAGTACTTTTTTCTGACATCCAAAGATAACACATATAGAAGGTTGATCACTGAAAAGGAATGAGAGAGATGTGTAGACCTAATTAGGTTATTAGATGTTTTGGAGAATGGAAAAGGAAATGGAAGCTGCAGCCTCTTTGTTAACTTGTGCTCAGAGTGCGCAGAGTACTGAGACAGAGAAACAGGCAACGTATAATGTAACTAAAAAAGTGAAAGTAAAAAAATCAGCCCTATTAGGTGGGTTATGAAAGCTTCCCCTATTCATTTAGATTACATTAGTAATAGTAATAAGACAGAATATGACAATATCTCACTGCTACTTCTTTGTAGTAACTGTTACCTACTACACAATGGCTAATAGATTACGGCGCTTTAGCAACTCAAGGTAATGTTGAGCGAGTGGGGCTCAGGAGGTGGAACAGGTTATCTGCTCCTCCTCTTCATGTCGAACTACCATTGGCCAAGACAGTGAACCACTGGCTGGAAACAAAAATTCACAGCTACATCTTCACCTGTGTTTATTGAATTTATCCACAGGAATCACTAAAGTACTAAAATCCACATTTCACATCACATTTGAGTCACTAGAGTCTTAGCTCATGCTGACTAACAGTATTACTAACAGACGGTGCTGAAATCAAGTATTACTAATGGCATTACTAATACTTGTTCAGTAAGCTGACATTTAATACTATTTTTAAAGTTTGTCCATCTTAAAGGAACTCAGACCTTCAAAATCCTTCTATTCTCACTTTCCAGGTCTGTAATAATGTGATACTCATTCAGAGGCATGAAGTCCCCAACAAATAACGTAGAGCCAGAGCAATATAACAACTTGAACCAGTCTTGTAGCATCAAGTGACATTTCACACCACAACAGAAAAACAAAACAAACACCTAGCCAAAATTAAAACAGGGAAGTTTGGTAATGCTGAAGCTGGAAGCTGTAAAGGGTGCACAGAACGATGTTCAGTAAAGTCTCAAATTCTTTAAACCCATCTTATGATGGCAGAATGGTCCTCGCTGTCGATGCCAGCACCTAGAGAGCAATTAGTCACTGTCATACTACTAAACTGCTACAGTAACTAGTAACAGTGACACTGAAGAGTAACTTTGGCTCCATATAAGATGATTTAACAGTTACCTGACATCTATTATTACTGGGTGTTAGCAAACACTGCTGAAGGTCGTTTGAAGAGTAGGCTACCAAATAAATGTCCCCACATTTAAAAACACGCAAGGTTCTGCACTGGTACAGGTTAGACAATGACATACAAACTTGTGCTTGCACCTTCAATAATGGCTGATGAGCTAGTCATGTGATATCACTGCGCCTCATGTCCTGCACCTCAAATTAGGTGTGTGAAATAAAAACTATTTTGGTAATAAATGTGGAGAAAACACCTGGAAAAAATAGTCTTAATATCCTACAACCAGGCGCCAGTCCATTTTCACACCCCTTATTGAGAAGATGATTTCTGTAGCTTTACTGTAGCTCCATATATACTCTCTACTCTCTACTGATGTTGTGAAATGAACCTGATTATAGTGTGTGTAGGTGACTAAGGTGGGTGTTTTTTGTAGTGCCTTTGTGACTCATCACTGACTCAAGACTCATTTCAGAACATGCTGAAATGTCCAGAGATGACATTTGTTGTATTCATAATTGGATTGAGCTTTAGGAGTATGTTCATACTTTGGAAATAAAGAAATAGATGTGCAATGCTTCATATGCCCCCTGGACAAAAACTGTGAGATGAGGATGAACTAGAAAACAATAAATTGATACATGGGGGTAAAACCCAAATTCCTAGTTTAGCACACTGATTATATCTAGGTGTCAAATTAAAACGTGTCGGTCTTCCATTCATTTCATCTGCACATTTTGAGACTTTACTTCACTTGATCTTTTAGATATATCTCCCACAAGATTCACCATCCCACTCACGCCCAGTTCTGTGGAGATTCTGATCACGCCAGCATATAACAATTTCTGCTGAAAATCCATCCCGCAGTAAAAATAAAACACAGGTAGTCCAAGCATATTCATTTAACCAATGAAATTTTCAAATGGCCAAAAATATTATGGATCAAGTCCCTGTTTCCTCTGCTAACTTATGTTGTTTCCCATAGCAACAGACAAATCAGATGGTGAAGTGTCAGACATCAGAGTAGAAGTGATGGTGTTTCCTTACGGATCAGACTGGATTAAGAACACGCTGTATTAATATTTAAATGTAACTAAATGGTTCCTTTCTGCAGTGATGAACAGTTTTTGGCATTGATATGGATACTTTCTTATATGTTACATGTTGGCATTCATTCTACAATGACTGATGTGGACACTCAATCCCACCCACACTGGAGCAAACATATTCTGCACCCACAACATTTATGGTGGGTCCTCTGGGATCTCCAGTACCACTAACTACTGTTACAGATAGTAGTAAATACAGCCTGTGCTTTATCTGTGAATATACATGTGTGGGAAAGCCAAAATGTAAAGTAAATTTACATCAGAAGTGCTACAAAACGCATAATTAACTGCACCCTGTGATTCTGATACTATACACATTTAACATATATACATGGAGCAGCTGCAGCACAATGCAACTGTTAATGCACTGAACTGCATAAAAGCAGAGAATTATGCATTCAGTTGTTCAAGTGTGAAGGCAAACCTAGCTGTCCAACAGTATGTATGTGTCAAATAGGGTACTGCTCGCATAACATGTAAAGAATGGCAGAGATGGTGTGAATGATGTTAATGTAATTCAACTGTCAGTCGTGTGATTGCACAGTTGTTCACAAGAGGGTTAAAATACTATGCAATTACAATATATTACTATTCTCAAGTTTGGCTTTGATCACTGACATGCAGTAAGGTGTCCGTTTGTCAGAAATCTTTCAGTTGTATATATGACTTGGCTGAAGTGAACTGTAGTAGCATCAAGTTGGGAACTGGTAATTAAAAGTGAGGCTCCAAACATGGGTCACGCAAGTATGTGGATGCAAAAGACAACGCTCAATCGTTCTGGTGGGATCAGTTTTTTGTAAAACACCTGTGTTTGTATAACTGCCTGAACCATGTTTGGGGCCTAGTCTTAGACACCATCTAGACACCAAATCAGAGCATACTATTAGAGAAAATTAGAGGATAATGTATTGATTGTATTGTGGGTTATTTGCTTTGGTTACACCTGGAGGTGTAGCTCCATATAAACTATTGATCAAGACAAAAACTGTCTGTTGACTGCTGTTGCTATGGGATTTTAGATGTACTCAAAAGCCACATCTACAACCACTGTTTATGACCTACTTAGTTTAAAAAACAGCTAATGAGAAACACAGAGGGAGAGAGAAAATAAACTGTAATTTAACATTTATTATACAGGTTCAGGTGTACCAAATTGTGGTTTTGCAGGCATTTGTATGGAGCCACAGTGGAAGACTGAAATCTATGCGAACACTGACGCTCGGTGATCAACCTGTGAAAGCGGCCTCGCTTGAATTAGGTCAAACCCATGCTGCACATGCATTATACCTGCATTTCTATGAGAGGAGCGCTGTTTGATTCATGCTTCAAAAATAACTTAATTCTCCAAACTAAGAAACACTGACAGGTGGATTACAAAGTCACCGAGATCCTAAATGTAACTAAGAAAAATCAGTTTTCTTAAAGTATGTCACGTTTTTGAATATTTTTAGTAGAAATGTGAATCTGTGGCAGATTTCACTTCACCTACACCCATTGAAGTTCAATGTTGGATATTTAGTTGCTAAGAGACGCCAAATATAAGTGCTGACATTAACCACATTTTAGATATTTCTTTGGCTTTTAACACCCCTCGTGTGAATGGTGTAACATAACACAAAGCTCATTTGAATGACTTTTATTTATTTCCTAACTCTTGGTCCAAGCCTCCAACAGAAGCATACTGCAAATGTAATGCCCGTCTACACATTCTGTGCTTTACAGATTAAAGAAAATCTGATCCTGATCACTCCTAGTTGCTCCCAACAAGCAGATCTGTGATGTCACACATATGAAGTGAGAGACCTGATATTGACTTTCTGGTAAAACATTTTTGTTGGATGGAAAAAAAACAGACAAATATATAAAAGCACTCAAACCAACAAAAAAGTGTCTCACTGCATAATGTAAAACTTTCTTTGTTTGTAGCTCTATTTAGGCTTCCATATAGTGGAAAGACTGTCCCAGATAATAAGAACAACTTCTGTGTTCTTCAATAAGTCAGATTCTTTTTATCACTGACTCAGTGTTCTGATATATGCTTTGCAAAAAAATCTTCTAAAGGTGGTAGTGGAAAAACAAGCACTAACAGCAAGCCGTCAACACTTTCACTTGTTTCACTTGGGCCTGGTCCCTGGATCTGAAGAGTTACCGTCGTCCAGGGGATGGGTGCAGCGTCGTGTTCTATGATCCTGGTTATTTGGTTCCGTTGCCACCAGGGCGGTTACCATGTCTGCAGTAGCAAGGGATTCCCCTCAAATGATGGGCGAGGCAGCAGACACACCCGGCTGCCCAGTGCTGCAGAGAGACTGGCTGGGTGAGGGGCAGCACTCCCTCTGACTAGGCAGAAATTAGAAGGGGTGGAGCTGGGCCCCTTCTGGCATTATTACCACAGCCTGGTCCTAAAGAGCAGTGCACACTATGGCCTTTAAACGCACTGATGGCTTACTTGTTGACTCCTGGAGTTGATGCTGACGCAAAAAAAAAGTTTTATTTCTTTACTGTTAAACAAGACCAACAACCTATACAGCTTAGGGCAGTCTCCTGCTCGTGAGACTGGACTTGTTAACACAAGCAAACATATGAAAGAAAAATCATAGAAATCTGACACCAAATCTACTAGTCCTTGAAATTAAAATTAAAATAGATGCTAAATGCTTCTCAGAAATCACTTAGAAATCACCAACAGTAACCCCAGACACAAAGTGAGTCTCCACAAGGATATTATGGCCAATTTTGGAAATAAAGGACAGTGGGCCCTGTCATACATCACACCATTCCTGCTAGTTTGTCCATTGCTCCTATTGTCCACATAGTGATCATACAGTGAGATGCAGCCTTTGTGAGGCTGTGATAAAACGCTGCCTATGAAATGGTGCACTACGGGTGGGCCTGTGGTGCATCTTGGCAGATGCTGCGGCACGCCTCTGTGTGGGAACCTGCTGTAAGAGGTCGAGGACGCAGGGATGCGGCTGCTACACAGCATCGATTAAAACAGGCAATCCGTCAGGCTTCAAGTTTGCAGACTGGAAAAAAAAAAGAAAAAGAGAAGAACCGAGCACTTGCTGCAATATGACATCCACAGAGCTTTCTGGAAAGCTGTCCGTCCACCAACACCCACGTCTGTGAGGTGAACGGTTCGGATTTTGTGCGCTGCTTCTGCGCAAATCGATTGCATCAACCTTGAGCCAACATCGCTCTTTCCAATGCGCCAAACGTGCAGCAATCAGATAGGGGACAAGTGACCGGCCTGTTTCTGCACATCACGCAAAAGAAAAGCGGCGTTTCACTCGAAAATCGATGGCCGATTATTTCGTGCTCAGCATCATGTAAACCGGAACCCGAGCACCCCAGCCTGCGATGTCACTCTCATCATCATGGTACCACCTATAGCTCGTCCACCGCTCCGCCACTATGCGCATCTTTTCGCCTTGATCCGTTTGACACTCTTTCATTACGAAGCCCACATTTGATTCATACAGACGATTTAATCGTGTCCTATCGTTATTTATGTGCCATATCTCTTCGGATCTTCAGCAACCAGGGAGCCTGGTCTATTATACAGGAGCCTGGTGAAAGGCACCGCCCCAAGATCAAACAGTCCGCATTTGAGACAACCACAATCCACCGCAGCACACCGCCAATAAAAAAAACGTTTCATTTAGTGCAAATTCCTGTTTTCACCTTAACCTCGCTGTTATCAGAAAGGTCTGACTTACAGGTCTGACATGTACTGAAACGGATGAAATGTGAACACAGGCTTTACGGGCCTTGCAGTCCTCCCGAGAAAAGATGTTGCTCAAATCGCACCATGCGAGTCCTTTAAAATGCCCCCAAATGTGTCTTTCTCATAAATGTCGTCTTTAATCATATGTTTCATACACCAGTTTAGCGTGGCTTATCCGCTTAGGTCAAAATGTGCTCTTAACACAAAAGGCACCGTCCGCTGTCTGCGTATTACCGCTTTAATAAGGTGCTGTTAGCTAGCTGTTACACAGCTCTCACAGACACACACACACGACACGTCGACGACACCGCTTATACGACCGTTTTGGCCCAAACCAGAAAAGGTCGTGAAGGAAGAAGCCAACTTACCGATTTCATGGCAGCTGCCATGTCATCGTACCTCTCCGCCTGCTCGGCCAGCCGGGCTTTCTGCACCAGTTGCTCGCGGTCGACCATTTTAGCTGCGGTGCGGTGTGCTGCTGTCCTCTGTGTGTCGGGAGCTGGAAGTCGGACTGTGTGAGTGTTTGAAGACAGACTACGCGGTACCGGGTCCTCTCGCTGCAGCTGCTGCCTGCTGTCTGTGTGTCTGCCGACGGGACACCCCTCCCCCTCCGACCACTCTCCCTCGGTTGTGTCACCACCCAGAAAGGCGTGTCTTGGCGGGGTGACGTCACGAGGCTGGTGACAGTACAGCCCGCTCCCCCCTGCTGTAGTCTGTTTTTTGGTTATTCGTATAGCTGGTGACATATGACGTGCTGGTATGTGGTTATGAACTGTTGCATCACACGTTCCGCATGCAGGATGCAAAGCTTCAGTACCAACTAGGCAAATGCCAACAACCCCACGGGCCCCTCCAGCTGACCACCTGGGCGTTACCTGGTCCTGAGTCCACGTGTTGAAGAGATGCTCTGTCAAAATCCAGCCTCCAGACTAGGTGATCAGTTTGAGGGTTGTCATATAACATTGTCATGTACTGTCCTAGACCTGAACAGATGTTATGAGGAACAAAGAATCTTTTAAACTCACCTGAGCAAATTCTAGCAACGTTGGATTTCCTTTAATTGTTGTCTTTTTACAGTTTTGTGTTCCTATTTTACTATGTGTGTGTGTTAAGCTACTTCAAAGTAATTGCCACAAGTGGGATAACTAAAGCGGTGTACAATGCTAAAACAGTGGGATGAACAGGGGACCAGCTTCGTGTCTGTCCACTGATGGCTGGGGTGCACTGAAATAACAATATACTGTTATCATTACCTTGTGCTAACATACAAGGTAATGATGTCGCAGCACATGAACTTTGCTCCCACAATGTACTTGACTTATGTTGTGTGTGTAAAATGGTGCTCCCAGGAGAGACACAAATACCATCTTGTTGTGAAACTTTAAGTTCTTTTAAGCAGCGACCCAACCAAAAGCCATTTGTGTAAGTTAAATATCAATATGCTGTACATGTTCTTACGACTGTAATCGCAGGTAATGAAACAGTTTACATGTGTTCAGGCATGAGTCACAATCAAATCCGGCTTAGATGACAAACAAAAGACACATCTGTGGCCGCAGAACAGTTCTTATCTGAAGTTTGACATAAATGCAACCCGGATACCAAAAACATTTTCACATTTCACACTACACACATTCACACTCACATTAAAACCACACCGTTTTAGTAACGTTTTACATATTAATATAATTTATACTGTGTAAGTACTACTTCCTAATGTCGACTGTGATTGTAATGATTCTAGGTTTGAAGTAGGCTCGTAATGCTGAGTCATTTTGCCATGAGTCACCAAACACGCCCTCTTCCACAGGCCATTCTCCTTCTCTGTCCCTGGAGGCACTCGGGGTTTATGACATTGATCAATCAGCTCCTATTCTTGAGCCAGTCAGACTATAGAAAGCCTTTACAGCTGTTTTTGTTGTGTTTAACACACTCATTCATGTCTGCAATTTGTTTATAGGTGAAAATTCCAACTTAAGGAAACTGCTATTAATGTGATATTAATCTGTAAATGTATGAAATAATGTAAATGTAATGTAGATTTTTTAAATCTTAAACTATAATGTTTTGTTACAATAATATACAAAAATATGTACATAGTTCATACATATAATCTTTCTTGTTCTTTATAATATCTATCTAAAGGTATACTCGTCACAACTAAAATCAAGAATGTATAACTTTTTACCAGTTTTGGCAATTTTAAAAGACCTTAACATGAATGTTGCTAAAAGGTTTGGACAATAAAAGCGGACTAAATTCTTCTTATTATTACCTTTTCTTGAGATATGCTTGCCCCTGTAGAAATTATGGCTATAAACATAATCTGACTCTTGGGAAAGACCATGTAACTTTTGAAAGAAGAACATGTTCTCCTCCTTGCAAAATAAAAGTTAAATTTGTCACTGATTAAAAACACAACATTGCTCTTTTCAGTACACTCAGGTGTTATGCTGCCTAAAACGTAACAAACCTTACATCGGTGCTGCCGTCACTGTGAATAAATTATCTATATATCTAGCTACACAGTGTTAAAGTTTACATTTTTATTATATTGTAACTGGCTCATTTAATTTGACATCTTAAAGCTACAATTTGCAACTTCAGCTAGGACCAGCATGAGACTCGAAGTCATTCCCCTCTGCTCCGCCCAGCCCTCCCTCTGCCTGCTCTGCTACACTCTGCTATACTCTGTCAAGCACTTCAAGTAGTTGTTATAAAATTACAATGAGTACAAATCCTCTAAGACTTACTAATAAATCAGAAATACAGTCATTGAAATTCTCAGGTATGGTTAGAAGAGAAAAACAAAAACCTGCACTGCTTGTGCTGTTCAGAGAATTTACTTAGAGTCTAGGTAAGTTTTAAAGCATGCTTCTAATAAAAGGTTTTCTATAAGAAGTGACATATTTTATTCTTGTATTCCTATCTGAGTAATTTTTTATGTAAATTAATGTTAACAATACTTTTCATCCTCGTTACCGTAGGCTAATGAAACAAAATGAGCTTTCTTAGAAAAAGTAGAATCTGCTCTAAAACAGACCAACTCTAAATCTCAGTACTATTATGTCAGGTAAATGAGGACAGTGTAGTGGTGCTTGCCCCAGGAAGCGTCTTTCTTAAACAAAACAGTCACATTTGCATGCGGCTATGCAAGAATAGAAAAAATAATATCACGCAAACATTTAGAACAACAACAAATGATGATGGTGATGATGTTTTTTCACACTAAAAATATATACTGAAAAATAATAGCCTTTATTTTGTCACATGTAAATGATTATTAATATGATGGCTTACAGAACACAAGTAAAGCATCATTTATTTGTTGATGTTGAAATACAGTATATTCACAAGATATAACACATTCATTTATGGACATTTCTGCTTTCTTGCATTAAATTGTGTCCTTTTATATTTCTGTTCGTTTTATCATACATATGTGTGGAGTGTGGTGCTGATGTCTTCCCTTTTTCCTTGTAAAAAATGTCTCATTTTATCCACATAATGAACAATCAGTTGATTTGCTCCATTATATTCGTTACCTCATCATCAAAGTATACATGTACAGTCAATAGTTAACATTTTCAGGAAAAAGAAAGAAAGGCAAGCAGTTAAGCACTTGGTTTGTCTTTGTATCAGTTTCTTTTTAAATTGTGTAAATTGTATATCATATTTATTTTAAAGTGCTTAATATGCATAGATAATCATAGTATGTAATTATAAATTGTCATATTAGTTATTTTGTAGGTCGTTGTTGGTGGGGTATTCCTTCAGCAAACCTGTTATTTACATTATGTATACAAGTCCCAAGGTAAAGATGAGAATGTGGGATTGCTGAAATCACAACAGTGAGCAGGTGACGCCAGCATCTTCAGAGTGGTCACAGTTGTGCATGTTCCAGGATATATGTGAGCACTTCAGCAGGGAGGCTTCTGCCCCGCTGCACTTCAGATTGTCCAGCAGGATTGTTCCTTTTCCTGGCCCGAAGAAAGCCTGTCCTCGAGCTGCTGTGGCCTCTCCACAGCCCAACCGGCGGCACACAACCTGAGCGTCTGGGAGGTCCCAAGCATCGTCACACACTGTGCCCCATTCAGAATTAAAGTATATCTCCACCCGACCCTCACATTGGTGCTGGCCACCCACCACTCTCACTGTGCCTTCAAAAGAGCACAAAGAATAGTCACATGAATTCAGTTTGAACTGTTGAGACCCAGATGATGAATTTGTTGATTTTGAGCTCTCTGAAGATATATTAGACTTACCATCAGAAGGTGGTGGGTTGGATGTGGTGGGTTTGGTTTCTGTTACCTTAAAGTCACGTCCCATTGCAATGTAGAAGTCAAAAGCTAGAGAAATGAGGAGAAAGCAGAAGAAACAGTGATGATTCTGTCTCTTGGGTATTCTCAGGAAATGGGATGTCACAAAAGAATTAACAAGGCTCAATTTACTGATCAATATTGAAAGCTTCTTGCTTGGTTGCTACAGTAACCAACCTGGAATCAACCTGGAATCAAGGATGTTCCATCTAAATAGGTGGAGTCTGTATGTGTTTTGGGTATGCAGAGACTCTTATTTTTCATGCTGTCTGGGCTGTCTCCTCCTCAGAGTACTACAGTCATTGCAACCAGACAGCTCAGCAAGTGCAGACATAGTCAGAGATGACTGGACAAATAGGAAGTAGATGTTTTCAGTGGAACTGTTGGCTCATGATGCAGTTTTGTGTGATTATAGATACAGAAATTATGTATGTGCAGTATTGCATATGCGCATGTTATAAATAGATGCCTAACTGTGCCTGATTTGACCCCAGATAATGTTACAGATCAAGGCCAGTCAAGTCTTACGTGCACACATAACTCCCGCATCCTCGTGATGGCCACAGTTGTGCTGACCCCAGCCCAGGTTGAAGCACTGGGACAGCCCCTCTTCATTGCCGATACACTCCACATTGTCCAGCAGGATGGGACCAGTACCATAACCAAAGTAGGCCAGGGTTTTGGCCGCAATAGCCGGGCCACAGCCAAGCTGCCTACACACCACTTCAGCATCGGTCATGTCCCAGTCATCATCGCACACCGTCCCCCAAACAGTTTTGTAGAAGACCTCAACACGACCCTGGCAGCTACTGTTTCCATTCATCACACGGATGGGTGCCTTGGCTGCACAGGAATAAACAGACAGGTAAATCACTGCAACCTTAGAGCATAAGTAATTATTATTTTATATAAATATATATATGATAATTAAATTAGGTGCTATAATAAAAAATATATTCATGATTTTACCTTTACCTGCCTGGGTAGCTGTGGTAACAGTTGTCGTACTAGGTGTCTTAGTGACAGGAACGTTTTGTGTGACTGGAGGAAACATACATGATAAAATGACTCTCACTGGCTCAGTACACCACACTGTCTGTTTATATTGATCATGATGAGGTTAGTCTGTAGCACACTTTCACCAGCATTTTTTCTATGTTACAGTACAACACACAAGAGGGGAGATATGGCTCTCCCTGTTGGTCATTTGGCAAAAGTGCACACTTAATTTCTACTGTGTGGGGAAATTATTCCAGAGACACAAATCGGTGTACATTACTGTAATAATGGAGCAGTTATCAGTGTGTGATAATTGGATACCTGTGGTGTCAAATGTTCCCCAGAGCGCTCGCTGATTTTGTGTTGCCACAGAAGGTACAGTAGTGGATCCTGTAGTAGGTAGAAATGGAAACAAGATCATTTTACCACTAATAATAACTACTAACTTAATTATTGTCAGTACTTAAGATAGTTTGCTTGTTTTCCCTGTGTCTGCGTGGGTTCTCTCCCGGTACTCCAGGTACCAAAGACAAGCGTGTTAGGTTAATTGGATGGGTGTACCCCAACTCTTGCCCAGTGCCAACTGGGAAAGGCTCCATTACTTCCACAACCCTTGACATGACAAGCGATTAGGATAGTTAACTTATGAAATATCAACTTGCTAAAATTATCATTCAGCACTTCTTACTCACTTTTATGATTTGTGTTAATGGACATTTGATGTCTCAGAGAAACATACCAGTGCACGTGACTCCAGCATCTTCATGATGGCCACAGTTGTGTTTGTCCCAGCCCAGGCTTTTGCATTTAGTCAGGTCTGTTTCAGTGCCATAGCAGTTGACATTGTCCAGGTGAATTGGGCCATTACCATAGCCAAAGTAGGCGTTGGTGTGTGCATAGACAGCAATACCACAGCCTGTCTGTTGGCAAACCACCCGGGCATTGTTGAGAACCCAGTCATCATCACACACTGTCCCCCACATTCCCCGGTGGTAGATCTCTACTCGGCCCTGGCAGTCATTTTTTCCATTCACCAAACGGATGGTGCCATCTCCTAAACAAAGAGGAAGGAGGATTTTTAAAAAGGACTGATGTCAAATATGTATTCCTCTACATTGTTAGAATCAATATGAATCCTACTATGATTTGTATGATATGACTATTGCACATAACAGAGACAATAGACGTTCTCATGTGTCCATCTTATAAGGAAGCCCTGAAAGTTTACTGGATTCTCAATGTGTTTTTGTGCTTCATAATGAAGAATTAGCTAGAAACATCACTTGCTAAATTTGATTCTGTTCTGGCTTTTTCTGATCTTCTGGGCACCATGGCAACCACAACAGGTACAGTATATTCCCTGAAGATGTCAAAAAGGTACATTTCAGTGAGTCAAATAAATAACAAGCCCCTTCAATTGAATTAATAATTATCTTGCTATTTTTTTTATTAAGTACATTTATTTCAGGAGGATCCCTACATGTTAAACCCACAAAATGAAAAATCAAGCCATTTATTATTTATTGAAACCTGCCCCTGTATTTTGTAGTAACATCTGTCACACCACCTGCTTGCCAAATCTGTGTAAGTATTCTCTGCATAAAAAGGAATCTACTCAAACATAAAAAAAAAGCTGACTTGAAGTTTGATTCCTCTGAATATACAATATATTTTCCTCTATAGTTAAATTTTCTTATCTTTTTTTATTTGAAATGAGATGTGCACATGATGCTGGGCCACCTGTAATAATAGATTTGTTTGGCCTCTTGCAAATGGAAATGCAAATGTATATTGTTGTTTCACTAGGTCACTAACTGCATACATCCTGTACTATTTACCCAGTCCCTAGTTTATAACTCAAAATGACAGAACTTTTTTCCAGATTTTGGCTACTTGCCTTTATTCTCTTTTAAAGACAAATTCATCTCAAGCTGGTAGAAGACCTGTCTTATTCAGATAAGAGTCACTTACGTAAACTGGAGTTCTCCCTCAGTGGTGTAGTGAGACTCTCAAAACCTTTTGCTCCCACGACTGCTGGTTCTGGCAGCAAAATGACAAGAAAGAAGAAAGTGAAATGAAAAAGCAATTGTCCTCAACTAAGTTCAACGTATGTAAAGGCCTTTACCTCTGCAGGTAACACCAACATCCTCATAGTGGTAACAGTTGTGGACACCCCACGGCAGACTTCTGCACTGGCTGAGGTCTGTTTCATTTCCTCTGCAGTCCACGTTATCCAGCTTTATGGGCCCCGTGCCCTGTCCAAACTGAGAGCTGGTGCCCACTGCCACAGCCACGCCGCAGCCCAGCTGCCTGCACACCACATTGGCATCCACCATGTCCCACTCGTCGTCACACACTGTGCCCCATGAGTCATTGTAGCGCACCTCCACTCTTCCCTCGCACCTGTTACGTCCATTCACCAGTTGTACTTGACAAAGATAAGTAAACAGTATCTATCATGATTTATTAATTTAGATGTCAGTGTTTAATAAATACAATCATACTCTCTGTTCTTCAGTAAGGTGAAGAGGTTCAGGTTGTTTGCTTATGATTTTGCCATCTCACTGAAAAATCTGAGGCTCATAAAAGCTCTACTGTCTGGAGACATTTTAACAACATCTTTTGACTGGCGTGCCTCTAATGTAATGACAGTTATTAGCAAGAAAGAAAATCTTGAAGTAGTCTAATCCTTCCAAGTTAAGGCCCACAATAACCCACCTGACTCCTTGGAAGTGAGTGCAGTGGATGCAGGAGAGTGGGAGGATATGTGGCAAATAAGTGAGGATTATGGAAATGTGACCTCGTTTAAAAAGCCCCAAGCACTGATCTAGCTTCAGTACTCTCTTTCACTGACACACAGCCAACGGGTGATCTGCATGCGTACGTGTTTCTAACTGAACATCATTGTATGGGCATGGTATGGAAATGGTGTTGGAGGTAAATGTATACTGTATTTAATACCTACCTTGATACTGTGTCTTCGCTGTGGTTTGCACGCCATTGGCTGATAAAGGCGGGAGGAGGAGATAGGGGAGAGAGAGAGGGAGTATGGTCAAATTATTTGTTGAAAGGAGGTTCTTGGCCTTCCATAGTTACTGTACTCTATATCTACTATATCTATTTTCCTGTAACACTAGACACAGACTGAAACCACAACAGGAGGTCTGTTGAGAGCAACAATTATTGAATGGATTGACGTTTATGCTCGTATGAAACATGGTAAATTTATTTAGTTTATGTTATTATTTATTTAGTTTATGACCAAACAAATGCAAATCTAATGACATCCTCATCAGCTTCAACTTTATGTTGTGCTGTGTACTGATTAGCAAT
Source organism: Ctenopoma multispine (assembly GCA_034779795.1). Classification (NCBI taxonomy): domain Eukaryota; kingdom Metazoa; phylum Chordata; class Actinopteri; order Anabantiformes; family Anabantidae; genus Ctenopoma; species Ctenopoma multispine. The sequence continues at coordinate 4,334,315 of JAUYWH010000006.1, forward strand.
TAGCATGCCAATAGCGGTAACTAACTAGATGCTGGAGGGATGATGATTCGGATGGTGAATCTAGTAACTATTATGCCTGAAAAATATCTAAATGTTACGTTATGGGACAAATATGATGATCTCTCCTCTGTGGAATGCAATATTCTCTCTGTGATAGCATCATACAGTAGCACAGGCTATTTGTTTAATTCAATTAAAACAATTAATAATTTTGTGCAAAACTAATTTTATTTACCTATGTGAATATGGTTCTATCAACCCAAGTCTGATGCATTTCTGAAGAGTGTTTTGATTCTGGATGTGTAAAGGGTGCATTGTGGCACCTGAAGACTAATATCTCAGGTTTCAATAACTCACAAAGACAAAAAGAAATTTTTTTTCCAACCATCTCATCCAATGTGGGTCAATTCACAGGCTTCTCCTTTCAGTATATGTTACTATATATAACATCAACACATACGAATACCTATTTTAGTTTCAGGGGCTGGTAATACACCTGTGTCACGTGCAGGTTGTACTCTGCAATCTGTACCTTACTGATCCAGTTCTTGAATGTTATTCACTTAGAGTAAATATTACTTACTGGGTAGAGCCCTTCTGTTTATTTTGATGTCTCCTGAAATTAGAATACAAAACATGTTAATAAGGCACACTTTTGGATATCTGTTGATCCTACTAAGAGAAACAACCAGGGAGTGGAATGGATTTTGGCTCCCTTCAAAACAACTGCAGGGCTTTTATTTAGCCATCCCGGTAAACAGAGGCCAGACAGGAGCTGTGTACACAAAGAGACTCATCTACAGGGAGTTCACTTGCAGGTACACCTAGTTCTTAAGCATTATTAACGCCTCAAACATGTGGTTGAGAGCAAACACACAATCAACTTATTTGTCACACTGTCACAGCAGCAGTAACCTTTTCCCATGGAATTAAATTTTAAAATATCTCAAACACCTCTAGTATGGAGTATGAACTAGATACAGAACTTTGGTTCTGGCCCTAAAAGCACTAAAAGTGTTTATCTGTAGGATTATTACCATATTTTTTATAAAATTTAAAATGTAAGGGCATAACTGTTACAACAGATGATAGATATAGACGCATACATGTTAAAAATCTTCTAATCCTCAAATCATCTATTGTTATATATAGCAGAAGATGATGTTTTATGCAATTGGAACAAAAGTTACATCCGACATCCAACACTGAATCTCCAGCTCCAAACGCACACTCACCGAGTCGCAGCAGCAAACTGATGGCTACCAAGATTAGAGATCCCAGCAAGGATACCAGGAGCCAGACGGCCAGGTTCCAGCACCTACACTCGCTGTCCACCACACGCTGGCTTCGCATGGCTGCCTGACTGACCATCCACCTGTGACACACACACACACACACACACTGGCTCACGCTCAGTTTATCTTATGGTGTGTAGGATACACTTCTCTACTGCAGATCAATCACTATTTTTGTCCTGGTTCAGAGTAGCCTAATTATAGTATTGAATTGTTTTCTGTGATGGAGGCTGAAGCTGTTGTTACTGTGTTACAGTGGTAGTCCAGCTTGGGAAATGTCAAAAATAGATATTTTCCACAAATGAGGCACTCATGGCCCCCAGTGGACATAGGCGGGCCGGAAGGAATGTCTTCAGGCATACAAACACCTCTTGGAGCAAACCAGAAACACACTATAAATGTAAAATTACCCCAGTACCCCAGCCATAGGCATGTGCCATCAGTTGGAGCTGCTCTTGCCAATAAAACACCAGGAACACAGAATCAAGTTACATTTGTCAGCACAAAATGGCTGCCATGCATCCTGGGAGCAGGTAACGAAGGCCGCAAAAAAAGAAAGAAGATGAGGTCCGGTTTAGAGCTGAGGAAGGTTCATTCGCAGCATCATCAACAGCTGGGGGAGGCTTGTGTGACAGAAACAGGCAGGCACCTGTGTTTGTCGAGGAGATTTTCCCTCACACAGAGAATATTGGGATTCACTGACAATCACTCAGTAATCAGTTAGATAGTAACTTAGCAGACACCGAATACCCTACATTCTTCTCAGCTGAGAAACCATCTGAAGGTCTCTCTTCTTTTGCACTGAAAAATCCATTATGAACATTCCACAGTCAAGTTGGAACAATTATATTCCAAATTACACACATTGTTTTGGCACAAATGCCCCATAAATGTGTCATTAGAAGCATGTTGTCATTAAGAGAGACAACAGAGAGTTTAAGAGACACTAAGGAGAGTGTGCGCTTTAGCCTTGGGTTTCTTGTCTCTGCGCTCATGCAGAATTCCCCTCTGACCTTACACAGGAATGTGTATTAGGGGATGATGAGGGGAGAATTTGATATTGGCCCCTTGAGATAGTGGACATTCCGGACCCAGGGGGCACAAAAAGACATTTCTGCTTTCTGTGGTCCCCATCGTCAGGCATAAACGCTGCTTCCTGCAATCTGTCACTAGAACCCTCCAAAACGCTTAGGCACCTGATGACACTGACACAGGGGCGCCTCTCGTCTCCTTGGAAGGTTAGGTGGTGGAGGGAGGGGGTGTCTCTTAAGCTACTATATGACATATGCAAAGTTATCTACAGCTTATGGAGGTAAATTAACCACACTGTGGTTTTGCATTTGGTTCTATGATAAGATTTTACAACAGCAAAAACTCAGGACGGTTATGTTTTTGACTAGATCCAGTCCGAGTTCACTGAACTCTTGGATGCCTTCTGTACTATAGGTGCTGTGCAGAAGTCCAGACACCCACAAAGAAGTCATTTTACATCCAATTGGAAGGTGGGGATTTCAGCACCAGCACAGCGCTTGAGAGATCCACAGCTGTCTCATTTGCAGACAGTAGCAACAAACCACTCGAAACTCCGGGACAAATGGCTCAGTTATGAGGGATGAAAAATAATCTAGTCCCCAGTGTTATGTTTTTCAATACTCCATTCATGGAAGGATGTAGCACAGATCCGCTAGGGAATAATGTTGCCTTTTGTGTCGGCTCTACTTCCCCTCCCTTCTCACTTCCCAGTGCTGAGAAATAGCTGAAAGATCTCGGCCCCACAAAAATACCCCTCAATATCTGAGATAAACCAGAGAATAACACTGTCAGTCCCTTTAACTGAGAGGATTTTGTCCTATTTAAACAGAGAATCAATCCATTTGTCAGCATGTGTTCTAACCATAGCCTTTTTATGAGAAATGCTCATTTTCAGCCAACTAACTTTTGTGAAATATTACAAAATAAAACTTAAAATACTGATTATTAATATTGAACGATTTTAAAGCAATAATTTATAGCATTGTATAATCTCAATTTTAACAACATTGCACATCATGAAAACGTACTTTTTTTGTGATAAATGTACAATTGTAAAGGAAAGTGCAACTCACTGATTTGTCAGAGAAACAGAGACATGATGAAATAATTATGGTAATCATATAAAGTGAATACATAAACCAATGTACTACTTCATCAAAAAATACATACCTGTGGTGAAAGTTTTTATCTTCACCCACAATAACTGAAATAAAAATAAAAATAGGTTTTCTCCTCCCAAAAAAAGTGCTAAAATGATGAGAATGTCCTGGGAGTGCGAATAGCAAGTGCTTAATTCCACAAGTCACACAGAAACTTTATGTAGAAATGGAGGCAGGAAACTTAGAGCATCCAGCGCTATGTGTTTCAGGTCTTTCATCTCCTTAACCCTGCTTGACTATAAGTACCCAGGTTCAGCAACGTAGATTACGTAAAGCTACATACCAGAGCATTGTATGGTAATATTCTAACACCCTTTACCTGTCTATGCTTAAAAGAAGCAGGAGGGGCAAAAAAAGACAAAGCCAATGAAAGCTAATCCTTCACTGGTATCCATGCATCTCCAGTTTCAGGCAGTGCTCACAGAAGGTGCGGTCCTGCTCATCTCTGCACACACTCGCAAAGGGAGACAGGGCTGGGGCTCAGGTCCTGTCTCTGTCTGTGTTTGTGGGTGTGCGTGTGTGTATTCATAGGACTCTCCCACATAGAAATACAGTAAAGAAAAAGACTGTGACTTTATGAAACATAGAAAATTATACTTCACAAACTTGTACACAGTAGTTGCCATCAGTTGAATGAATGAATATATTGTATGAATATGACTCGAACACTAATATCACATACTATAAATCCTGCATTCTATCTTGCTTACTTGTTCTACATTGTCTAATGTGTCTCTACCTGGTTATATTTCACAACACAAGATATTCTATAGTTCTTGTAATTACCCGTCTTCTTACAAAGAGAAGCCTGGGGCCTTTCTGAATTGTGCAGCCGTCTAACAGCAATTATTTCCAAATACTAATCCATCCTGAGATGTAGAGGAACGTGCAGGCCGTCCATGGCCATTGTCAACGTAGTCAAGGACGGATTCATTTATGTTGCCACCCTTTTTTATATCAAAGAATTATTGAATTATGTTCAATTTTAGGTGGAGGGTTATATAATATGAATATGAAAATAAACCAGCTCTACCAGTGGTGGGGAGAATGCATAGACTTAATTTACTATTTATTTATTCTACTTATTTACTTATTAGTCTTTCACGTTCATTATTATTAGTTGCTGATTAAGTGGTTGGACAGACAATTTACCTGTTTTACATTAGTTAGAGTGATAACATGATGTGATATTAGCGGTTTGCCTTACTTACTTACTAATTTGTTGATCATTTGAGAGCACCAGAAACATGCTAGCTAGGTAACATTACAATATCTATCTGTATGGTTTATTATGCACTATTTATTTTTCTTCATCTTGTCATGTTACTATGCAGCAGAAAGTTAACTGGTCATTTAATCATGCATTGAGCAACCAGTTGAAGCAGTTATTAGGCCGCTGAAAGGAGATTTGCATCAAACATTAGGAGTGAATGCATTGAAGTGTTATTCCATCATTTATTATGGAATCACAGCAGTCTATCAGAAAATGCAGTTTGTCATTTTTTCCAAATGACTGGTACATAGTAAGCAACAACGTAAGAAATAGCGTTAATACTATATTTGATTAAAAAATGGAACTAATAAACTAATAATTACCCCAATAAAGTAGTAAAGATGCATTTGTCATAGCTCGTCTTCTTCTTCTTCTTCTTCTTCTTCTTCTTCTTCTTCTTCTTCTTCTTCTTCTTCTTCTTCTTCTTCGTCTGCGGCGTCGGCGTCATTGTCATGCTTCCCCCTTTAGGGGTCGCCACAGTGGAACCTCAGCCACCCTCTCACCCTATCCCTAGGATCCTGCTCTGTCCCACCAACTGTCTGCATGTCCTCCTTCAGTACATCCATGAACCTCCTCTGAGGTCTTCCTCTTTTCCTCCTGCCTGGCAGCTCCATACTCTGCATCCTTTGTCCAATATATTCACTATCCCTCCTCTGCACATGTCCAAACCATCTCAACCTTGCCTCTCTAACTTTGTCTCTAAACTGCTCAACATGATATGTCCCTCTGATGTACTAATTACTAATTCTGTCCTTCCTGGTCACTCCCAATGAAAATCTTAACATCTTCAGCTCTGCCACCTCTAACTCTGCCTCCTGTCTCTTTGTTAGTGCCACTGTCTCCAAACCATACATCATATCAGGTCTCACTACCACTTTGTATATCTTCCCTTCCACACTTGCTGCTATCCTTCCGTCACACATCACCCCTGAAACTCCACCCACTCCACCCTGACTGCACTTTCCTCTTTACATACTTTGTACAGTTGACCGCAGGTATTTAAACTCATCTACCTTCACTTCACATTCTGTCTTGCTTCTACTGACTTTCATTTCTTTTCTCTCCAGAGCATACCTCCTCTAACTGCTCCCTACTCTCACTGCAAATAACTATGTCGTCTGCAAACATCATAGTCCATGGAGACTCCTGCCTGATCTCATCTGTCAACCTATCCATCACAATTGCAAACAAGAAGGGGCTCAGAGCCGATCCCTGATGTAATCCTACCCTCACCTTGAACACATCTTTCACACTTACTGAACGACTCACCACTGTCTCGCTGTCCTAATACATGTCCTGCACCATCCTTACATACTTCTCTGCAACTCCTGACTGCCTCATACAGTGCCACGGTTCCTCTCTTGGTACCCTATCATATGCTTTCTTCAGATCCACAAAGACACAGTTCAACTCCTTCCGAACATCTCTATACTTCTCCATCAGCAGTCTAAGAGCGAACATCGCATCTGTAGTGGTCTTTTTCACAATGAAACCATACTGCTGCTCACCTCTCTTCTGAAACTAGCTTCAACAACTCTTTCCCACAGCTTCATGGTTTGGCTCATCAACTTTATCCCCCTATAGTTACCACAATAGTGCACAACACTCTTGTTCTTGAAAATCGGTACCAGTACACTTCTTCTCCATTCTCCAGACATCCTCTCACTCTCCAAGACTGTGTTAAACAATTTGGTCAAAAAGTCCACCGCCCTCTCTCATAGACATTTCCATACCTCATCTGAACCAACTGCCTTTTCAGTTCATCCACATCCACTTCCACTTTATAGCAGCCCACACTTCCTCCCTACTAATCCTCTGCACTACCTGAATCACTAACTCTGGAGGTGGATTCAAGTTGTTGTTGTTTATCTGTCCTCCTTTCTCTCTCATTCTCTGCATTCATCAGCTTCTCAAAGTACTCCTTCCATCTTCTCAACACACTCTCTTGGCTTGTTAGCACATCTCCATGTCTGTCCTTAATAACCCTAACCTGTTAAACATCCTTTCTAGCTCAAACTCTCTGCCTAGCCAATCGCCAATAATTTCTCCTTCCTTAGAATCAAGCCTCACATACACCTCACTATAAACCTTTTCTTTTGCCTTGCCACCTCTCTCTTTGCTGTACACCTGGCCTCCCAGTACTCCTGTCTACTTCCTTTATCTCTCATCTCACTATTCCACTTTTTCCTTGCTAACTTATTTCTTTGAATAGTTTCCTGTACTTTCTTATTCCACCACCAAGTGCACCAAGATGACCAAGTCATCTTTTCTTTGTCCAGAGGATACACCAAGCACTTTCTTGCCCTTTCCACTCACCGCTCCAGCTGAACTTTTCCGGTCATCTGGTACCTCTTCCCTACCACCCAATGCCTGTCTCAGCTCCTCCCCGAACTCTACATTCACATTCTTCTTTCCTCAACTTCCACCATTTAATTCTTGCCTCTGCCTTCACTCGCTCAGACTACCATCCGATGGTCCCCTTACACCACCTTACAGTCTCCTATCTCTTTCAGGTTGCGCCTTCTGTATAAGATGTAGTCCACCTGCATGCACCTTCCTCCACTCTTGTACGTCACCCTATGTTCCTCCGTCTTCTTGAAGTATGTGTTAACCACAGCCATTTCCATCCTTTTAGCAAAATCCACTATCATCTATCCCCTCTGTTCCCATCACCTACATGTCCATTGAAATCTGCGTACGCACTGACAACATTCAACATCGCCCCTTCGATTTCCAACTTCAGACTAATGATCCTGTCTGACATTCTCTTCAACTCCACAACACTATTTGCATTCTCTTCCTTCAGGATCACCCCTACTCCATTTCTCTTCCTATCTACACCATGGAAGAACAGCTTGAATCCACCTCCAGTGCTCCTGGCTTTGCTTCCCTTCCACTTGGTCTCCTGCACACACAATATATCTACCTTCCTTGTCTTCATCATATCAGCCAGCTCTCTCCCTTTACCAGTTATAGTCCCTACATTTAGAGTCACTGCTCCCACCTCCACCTTTCTGCCTTTCCTGTTCTCTTGTTGCTTCCTAATATGCCTTCCTCTTCTCCTCTTCCTCTGTCTTCAGTCAACAGTAGCACAGTTTCTACCAGCGCCCTGTTGGCCAACAGGACTGGAGGCGGTTGTTGTTGGAAGTCACATTTGTTATGATCTGCACCGTTTCACTTGGCAAAAATGTTACTCCAGATGCTCTTCCTGACACATCCCTCCCCATTTACCCAGGCTTGTCACTGGCACTAGGAGTACACTGGCTTGCGGCCCCCTGTGGCTGGGTTTCAAAGTGGTTTGATGTACTTGAAAGAGGCTTTAAAGTTATATGGCGTAAACACATTAATCGAAAGATTATTAACAGAAGTCTGCATATAAGTACATACACTTACATAAAATCACACTAATGTACAAAAATTTAATTTATCTAATAAAAGTAGTACATAGGGACTGCATATTTGATGAATTGTACTGTGCTCATTATCTGTTTACAGTAAGGGAAGAGAAAGCAGACATTTGAGCAGCATTAATCGATAGCAGAGAGAACATCAAATGTGAGTAAAGAGGATTCAGGACAATATATTCTCCTCCCAAGCTGCTGAGAAACATCTATACGTCATTACAGTGACATCAGGTGTTTGTTCTCTTCAGTTAACAGGGTTAAGATGAAAAGAAACAAAGCTACTGCAAACAAAAGGCCTGACAAAAGAAAGGGCTCAAGGAAGACCAGCCTCCTCATCTCTCGGATGAATTTCCAAGCAGAGACACACACAACGTGAGAAAAGGGGTCATTAGGAGCTCAGAATAATGAAGTTTCTGGAATCGATTCCGTGTATGCGTGTTGATGTGATAAGATCAGTTACTGGACATGTTGTTGGAGTCATTGGAGTCTACAGTAAGAAGTCAATTTTAATTTTAATGGTGCAGACTCATGTATATAGATCACTTTGGGTTGTGTATAATAATGACCAGCTACGAAACCCATGGGTTATCCAGTATTTGCTCCTTAGTTATGAGGGTCTTGAATCTGAATGTGACACAAATAGTGCAGAATGACACCCTGACACCATTTTCTGGACAAAAAGTACTTCTCTTTATATTAAGTGCTGAAAACTGTGACACACTAGACTTTAGAATAACTGATCTAATTTAATTTAATAATAATGAAATTCTGAAATATCTGTGTTTCTCTGTAGATAAATTAGATCTATCATGTGTCTGATGATGAAATATGGATGATTTATTACATAACCCTGAGGCTATTATGTTTATTACATACTGTAAGGAAATACGGATGTTGTACATGGTTGTTGTTTGAATCTCTATGTCTCACACAACAGTGAGCCAATGCGTAACATGATGCACACACAATGATGGCTTTTTGGATTTGGCATGTGAATGAAAATAATTCACACAGGATTTACTTTTTTACAGAAATAAATCATGTACTACACATAGGTTTAAAGCTGAAAAAAAGTTAAAATGGCCACAAAATAACTTTTATTCTTGCAGAAGATCTTATTTGTTTACATGGAGCTACAGAGAATAACAAAAGAATGGGCACATGTACTGTATGTTTTATGTTTTTCATATCATATGAATCTTGAAGCATAGTGATCTATAGTATAGAGAAATGAGCAGGACAACAGATATGTATATGTATGGGTAAACATTGGATATACACATCGCAATCAAAGTAGATGTTATGTGAAGTTTAGATCAATCTATTCCTTCCCAACAGTCTGCCACACGTGAGTAGACAGTAGTATACACCAATCAGAGATGGAAATGAGAGAGGGAGCGGCCCAAGGACACCTTGATAACAGAGAGCGGTATGCTGATTCTTTCTCTTTCTGTTTTTTTTCTATCTTTCTCTTTCACTCTTTCACAATGAAAACAGACCATTAAAGATGATCTCAACTAATGGATTTGTTTTGCTGATAACTGTACAAATTGAATCTAAATTAAATTAAGTAACTAAACTGGAAGCATGAAGAAAGTGCTTGAGCAAACATCTTCAGAAGGATTATACTACAAAAACATGCTTTGCCTCTTTGATGGGGTTTGGCAACATGATATTGAAAATGTACATACCTTTGAGGATTTATACACTTCAGTATCATTGCCCTTGCCAATGAATGAAATCTCAGGAAGTATTTTATCAAGGTCCGAGGAGTCATATTAAACTCTGCCGTCCTGACATGACATTGCAACACTGATATAACATGCACATAAACAGGACTCTATGTTCTTTATGTGTGCCTACGGTGAAAAAACATTGTAACACATTACAAATTGGTATAACCGAGGTACAATAGGATATACTGTTCTGATAAAACCAGGTAATTCTTCTTAAACGTACTGATAACATAATTGAACGTAATTTCATGGACATTAATTATTTCTTATAAAATATACAACTCTAACATATTAGTTCATTATCTCTGAAAAGACTTCTATAAATTTATCATCACAAAACTAAAGAAAGAATGCAGGTTGTGTATGACCCTCTGTCCACTGACTTGAACACCACTTAGTGGTTTAGTATTTTAAAAGCATTAGGAGAATATTTCACATTTAAAAAACAATTTAAACAACAACATTTTGTAATTGTAACTCAAAAAAGATTCAACACAATTATCCCTCAGATCAGGGTCTATTCGATAACCATACATGCAAAGACAATTTCAGTACTAACAGCCAGCAGCCGCTAGTGGTCATCCATCTCACACAAGTAGGTTTAAGTAGATCCTCGAGTTGCTTTCATGACCTGTAGGTAATATTGTGATTGTTGTAAAAAGCACACAACTCGAATACATCTGCAAATGCAGGTAGACATATTATCAAATACTATAAAAATTCAGAGTTTTGGGGCAGAGAAAAGCGCATTTGATTAAGCTCTGATTCCACATATTCCACATTGTAATTACACTTCATTCGGTTGTTGCAGGACAATGCAAGACTGTCCTGTTTAATGTAGTTTTGGTATACTTTAAAACACTAATTGAAATAGGCGTCAAGTAAAACAGCTTTATGGTACAACTTTGAACGATAGGACAATGTTGGAGTGCATGTGAAGGCAGCACGGCTCGCGGACAGACCAGCAGAGTGACGCTGGACGCGGACACAGTGTGACACTGGTGCCTGACAGATAAACAAACCCCTGCTTGTAGGGGACTAAGAACCTGTAACTCTTTACGTGTAGCTACACAGCTAATTTTAGTGCTACAGAAGTATCTCGGTTGAAAGAAGATGACCCAATTAACGGACAGTTAAATATAACAGTGTAGTGTCCGCTGAGAGGTGAGTTTGATACAAGTTGTTGCTAGAAAACTTAACGGTAAGCTAACGCTGGCTAGTGGTTAGCTAGCCAGGGCTTGTGCCAGCTACAGTATACTACAGTTATCCGTGTTAGCAAATAATGTCCCCCATTTTAGTGCCACATGATGGTTTGTTAAAGTAAGCTCGCTAATTAGCACTTTGTTGAATACTGTAATATGAACCATACCTCACCGCTGGTTTGCACTACTGATGGGTAAACCTGGCTACAGTAGTGATAGCTAGCGGTGCTGTGCTGTTTGTCTTTCCCACTGAAGGTCACCAGTTCACTTGTTGCACCCACTGCTTAATGTTAGGCTCCTACTGCTGAGCATAAGCTCCATTAATGTTTTTATGTAGTCATCTGTTTGTTACGGACACTTGTTACGCACACTTGCATGATGGAGACAAACAAATCTAACATGTGAGGTATCACTGCATGAACATATGAGCCAAATCATGAATTACACACTCGGCCATCACCTCACCCTTTATTTTGCTCATGACTGCAGACGCATAATTTCTACGCATTTATTAAAACAAAAGTCACTATTTCACATGTGTGTTTATAGCTCCTGCTTTCCTTAAACTTTACCATCAATTATTTTCTGAATGTTTCTGAAGTGCAGTGATTCCTCCATCCTTATCTGTGCTTTCACCATGCTAGAAACATAGTATTTCTTGTGAGTACATTTATCTAAAACATTACTTAACCATTTTCTTGTTTCTCCCAAATTCTTCACTGTCTCATCTTTCCAGTGACCTGTGGCCTGGTGTGATAATTGCATGCTGCATGTCTTCACCCGTCACCCACCTGCATTCTGTTCTTAGTTCTGACCATTGGTCCTTCTATAGAAATGAGTGTCTTGCCTTTCCTCGCATGTTGTCTTGTGAATGTGACATCATGAGGAAAGACGGGGATAACCCTCTGGCACTGTCATCCAAGAAACCCTGCCAGATCCACACGGACTATGGACGAGAGCTAGAGAGGCTGCGTGCTGATTTGGAGGCAGAGAAAAACCAAACACAGTGGGCTTGCAGAAATCTCTGTGTTGAGATACGGCGCCTGCGGGAAAAAGCAGAGAGGGAACAGCAGAGGACTGTGACAGAGCTGACGACTAGGAGTGGGTGCCAAAATAAAAAAAGACATTCTAACAGATGCTGGCGTGTGCTGGCTAAGGAGGTGTACGTTAAAGACACAGGACGATGCAGTAAGGTTAAGTCCACAGGGAAAGACACTTTTTGTTTGTGCAGCAGAGAAACACATACAAAACTGGAGCAGTTGCTCCTGACACTGTATGAGAAGATAAATGGTGAACAGGCCGTCTATAAATTGAACCACAGGCAGGAATTTGAGCTAGAAAAGGCCATCTTCCTCTGCCACCTGGTAGAGGCTTATGGAAGACTGTTGCAGGGGAGGCAGAGAGCAGAGCACCGCAGTTACATTTTTAAACATCTCCCAAGCAAGCTAGCTCAGGAAGAAAAAGAAGCATGTCTGTCAGATGCCTGTCAGATGCTTCAGAGATCCCAGAGTGCCTCCCACTCAACTAAGGACAACAACAAACAAGATCAGCAAAAGCAGCCTTCAGACAGGGACTTGTGTGCAGCTGACCCTTGCACCATTGCTGCAGCCGTGGATTCCTGTCAGACAAGCTCTCTGAAAATTTTTCACCCCCACAACCCCCCCCATGCCGGCTTGGGCAACCAGCCCCCCTGCTGGTCTGAGTTCTCTGGGTCAGAGGTGTCACTGCCTGCCAAATGCATGGACAGAAATATGGAGGTAAGCTGCTTTTATATTTCCAAATTAAACATTATTATTTTTGTCTATGCAAAAAGTACATCAGTGGCTGTGAACTAATTACGTTCAAGTATTATTCAAAACAGTATTTTCAGCTTTTTTGCTTAAATGTGCTCTGTGGAAAGCAAAAGTTACAGCCCCCTCCAAAAGTTTAAGATTAAAAGATGAATACAAAGATACATTGGACATACATTGGTGGGGTTTCGACATGGCTTTGCAACCCTTACTGCTGATGAGAGGTTTGCATTTTGTTGTTTATGAAATCTTCTTCAAATGCTGAATTGTTATACCTTTGGGTTGTTGGTGATGTCACTGTCGTTTGGGGGGTTTTCTTCACAGCTCTTACAATGTTGTTATTTTCCTTGGCCAACATGTTCTGTGTTTGTTTCTCAGCACACCAGTGGTTTCTTTTTTTTTTTTCAAGAAATCAGTTCCTGCAGTGCCATTAATTGATTTTTTTTAACACATTTCTCCCATAGACAGCTCTCTGGTTTTCATTTTGATTTATCCTTTTTAACAGTGCATTGCTATGCAAAACTAAAACCAAGAGGAGATATTTAAAATTATTTATGGTTTGAACAATCAGTCTCACAGGACACACCTATTTCTGGGTGATGAGAAGTAAAATTCAGTCAGTGACATATTTCAGTGCATTTTCAGGCAGACTGTATATTTACATTCAGTGTGTAAATTAATTGTGTGTATCCTTGCTTATTGTGTGGTACTGTTCTTAGGGAGCACAGTTTTGTGTAAAGGCAGCTGTGGTGTTTAGCCAGCAGCAGTAACATGGAGAACAAAACAGCTGGAAATATTTCTGTGAGGAGTTGCAATTAGGATGCATGAAATTTTAAAATATCCTTGTCAGAGAGGGTGAACGAAGGACAGCAAATAGGAGGGGTTAGATGGGGGTTGGATCAGTTTGTGCTTTTTTTTCCTTTTCTTTTAGGTGGCAGAAGTAGGTCATGCCTTCACCTATTAAATTTTGGATCAAGTTTACATAGAAGGGAAAATAAATAATTAATGGAAGCTTGTCACTTGTCTAAACAGCAATGCCTACTTGGCTGTTTACTGTATTTTGCTCAGCATTGCGGAGGCATCAGCCTTTTTATCGCAGCAAATAGGATTGAGATGAAGTCAAAACTTTCAAGGTGTTCAGATGGGAATCGTTTAAAAATGAGGATCCTTACAAAATGTGCATATGCAGTTCTCCAGGAGAAATAATCATCATAAAACAACCTCAGCTTAGCCTTTGATACTTGCACACATTTTGAATACCTTAAAATCTAACTTACTGAAATGTTGTACAGATATACAGTATATTTGTATTTTGGCATTTGCAGGTTAACCGTTCACTGTTACCAGTGTATGAATCTGTTCTTGTATGAGTATTTTTTGTAAATGTTTGTGTTGAGACTGTAACATCACCGACAGCTGCCAGCTATTGAATGTTTGTTGTTTAGCTTTTTGCCAAATTGCAGAGATGTGTCCTTCCCTCCCTGTTCTAATTTAATGTATAACATTTCATGTCAGATGTACTTGACCAGCAGCCTGCTTTTCAGTTTCATGACAGACAGACAGGCAGACGGGGATGCTGTGTCAAAATATGTCAGTGTGACAGAATGTCAATACCACTGAACCATGATGGACCTGGCTATAGTCCATTTTTGTGCAGAGCAGTATGCTGTTTGACCAACATTAACATATGCTGACTGGATGTTTTCTTTGTTTTATTCTAAGTGAGGGATTTTTTATATTCACTGTATGTACAATGTGTACAACATTTGGGAAGTACTCTTGCTGGTGGCAGTGGCTGTGTAAGTAGCAGTAATAACATATTTAGTTCTTTGTTGGCTATTTTGCTGTCAGCACCTCTGATCTCAGTCACGAAGTAAATTCAGATAATTAAAGGACCTGAAGCAGAATAGAAGTGTTTAGTGGAGTTGATGATAGGGTTGGTTTCACTTCTTAGACGACTAGTGCCATGGTCCTATGAGTGTGCTGTAAATAATATTGTATTGGACTGATGCAGTGAAATGCAGTGTGAGGGCAAAGAATTAGCTCATATAGTTTCTGTTTGAGACAGGGACTGGGTCGTCAGAATCAACCCCTTTTACTCAGTACACATAGTATACAAACTATACATTAAAATGGGCGTCACTTACAGCCACTATCACCATTTAGATGATATAGGTTGGTAAATATCATTGTTACACACTGTCACATTGTTAACCCATGGCTTTCATTTAAGGAAGAAACAGCGCTGTTACATAAAAAAAAAAAAGCTCCTAGGTAAAGTTCAGTTCCCCTAAGGCCCAGTATAATCTGCCTATGTAACTTTATGAAGCTGTAGCTTATTTAACAGATTGTACAAATGTTGGTGTACACAAACGCAGAACACACACATTTATTGAAAATGAGTTATTCTTGTCTTTGTATATTGGAAGAGTGGGTTTGGCGAGAGGGGCAACATGATTGTGATAGATATGTGGGTTTTATAAATGAATGTAGAACCATTAACACAAGAAGAATTGACAAATTTTGGAGCTGAAATAAATTAAGGTGTATTTAGACTTTTTATAGCAGTTGCAAACAGACTGA
Organism: Ctenopoma multispine; assembly: GCA_034779795.1. NCBI lineage: Eukaryota > Metazoa > Chordata > Actinopteri > Anabantiformes > Anabantidae > Ctenopoma > Ctenopoma multispine. Next base: position 4,349,790 of record JAUYWH010000006.1, read on the forward strand.
TTATCCTTTTGGATAATAAATGAATTTTTACCTCTCCTCTTTTGTCATAATAATTAATTCATTTTATTGCCTGAAGGTAGCGTCCATTTCAACTACACAAACCAAATCAAAGAGAAAACATCAGCTGCAAAGTTTGATGTTCCTCCCCAACATACAGTGTTTTTGATCTCAGTTAGCTAAACTTTCTACATTAATTATGTCCCAGTGCTCAACATTTCCTCTGCTTTAAGCTACATGCCACCCTCTTTAGCTAGATACTGATGAAATCAGGGCAGGTGGATAACAGCAGTATGCTGGTAGAGCTTTACCCTTTTGTTGCCCATTTACATTCTGAAAACACCAAGTTTTATATGTAATATTTTATTTGTTTTTCTGTGCAAATAACTGAAAATAAACATCGTAATTTTGAAAGTCCACCGAGGCACGAAAATTACTATTACTTACTATTACTACTACTATTTTACTAATTTTTTACTATATATATTTTTCTTCTTTTTTACTGCTCTGTTCTATATAAAGCTCTGTTATGTATACATGTATTTTGTAAAATAACCAAATAACTGTAATAATAAGGTGATTTATTAAGACTTGCTCATTTGACATTGCTCATTAGACAAGATGAGACAATTAGCTGTATTACCTGGTAGTACCCCCGTTAGAGTGCAGGGCAGTAAGACTAAGTAAACCAGCTCTTTTCATTAGACATCCACCTATATGTTTTTTAATGTCTAAGTACTAAAATATGAGGAACCTTTACCGCTGTGGTATATGCTTTTATATCATGCAACTGCAGTAAAACACTACAATCAGTCTGGACTAGACACACTTGTTCCTCTGCTTGCCTCTTGCTGCCTGCCTGTGTTGCAGTGCGTGCTGCCTCTTGAACAATCAATAGGCAGCCAACATCATTCCAGCGTCATCTCCATGGAAACGAGCTCTAGTTGTGGTAATGATTGGACCCCGTCTTAAAGCCTGCCTTTTTGTGATAGGACGATAGAAGCAGTTCTCCCTACCCCCTCCTCTCAGCGACACTCACCGTCTTACACACACATTTTTCCCTTCGTCCTCTTTCTTCACCTACATGGCGCTGTAACCAAGATGGGATTAAGCAGCTCTGTCGAGTCTTATTGCATCTGGATGATATGCTTTTTTGACAGAGCAGCATCAGCGGGGACAGAGTAACAGCTGAGGAGTCAACATGCCTCCCACATCTCAGCCACACTGAGAAAATAGGAATGCGAATGGAGACCTGTTTGTCAGAGCGTTGTCTTGTGTTTATCTCCATGGCACGTCTCTTCTTATTTTCTATTTCAGTTGGGCCTACATGCGCTGTTTCAGCATAATGCAAGACAAGAATTGGACTAGTGTAGTGTACCTTTTCCCTCTGTCTGGATGAACACCCATGAAAACCCCTTTAGACGACAGAGCGGTAACGCATGAAGGAACAGGGGTAAGGCATGCAGTGAGGAGGACTCTTAATCTGAATTTTCACATTGATAAATAGCAGTAAGAGTATGTTCAGAGCGATGACATTCTGTATATTATTGTCAGATGCCAAGCCCGAGAAGATGTAATATCCTTTTAGAGCTGATTGTCCTAATTTTGGAAAACGTCATAGTGCAGAAAGGGAGGAGGTACTTTACAACTTCTCCTTTATCAGTAATTGGGCTTTTTTTGGATACTGACTCTAACAGATATTAGACAAGCAACACTTCACTAGTGCCATTTTTGTTTGTTAAAAATGGATTTTACAAATCTATGAGACTGGATCTTGGGTGATTGATAACCATGGCAAAAACAGTCCTTTGCTTGCTTTCAGACACCTCACCATAGCTGTGAAAACACTTCTGGCTATAAACTGTTGGAGGAGGGGAGAACAGTGACAGTGTCTTTCATCATTTTAAAGTCGGCCTACCACAGCTGATCTGTGCTGTTCACGTCCAGAAAATGAAAAGCCTGTGATGGCGTGGTGTCGGCTCACCTCACTTGGTCATTTTGATTCCATCTGCACTGCTTGACTTTGACACAGAGTGATGTATGACCTGTGCACTCGACCTGATCAGGCTGAGCCTGCCCCAGCACACACAGAGATGGAGAGCCGTGAGGACGCGGAAGCTCCTGAACGACAACAGCAGGAGTTGAGGAGGTCAGAAGAGCAGGTTAATACGCAACACAGGCTCTTGGACAAGGCAGTTCTGACCCCGGCTAATGTGACTTCTACATCATTGTTAGGAAAGAGGCACCACTCTCTGTATGCAAACCTCAATGGTTTTGAAGTGGAAGGGTTACGTAAGGTGAGCATTTGTTTTGTCCACCAGTATCATTCTTGATGGTTGACATGAAAATGTTTGGTGCCTTGACACATGTGAGAGGTGTCTAATACTCCAATCCAAAACTTTAGAAAGACAGTATTCTGAAACCCAACTAATTTTGTGATCTGTATCTGTCAAGCAATGACTTTGGGTAATTTGTGTTGGGTTAGCTTATTTTGTATTGTTTTGTATTCTTCTTCTTATGTGCTAAAAAAAAGCTAGACTCCTAAATAATAAGTTATATCTTTGTTACACAAATTATCTGAAAGTTGTTTGATGTTGTACTGAGAAAACTATCTAGACAGATTCTGTATTGGTTTCTAACTTTCCCTAACTATGGCATCACCAGTCTTCCTCAACGAAAGAGGATATTTTAGAGACCTTGTCCCTAATTCACTCCTGTATAGACTGTAAAGAGGGAAAATCCACTTAATGGTAGTCAACAGAAAATCAATAAGGAACCCATGAGATTTTCATGTAGTTGAGTTATGTAGCATAAGAGACATTAGTGTAAAGAACTGCCACAGTAACGTCTAAAAATTACTGCACCTTTGGAACAAATGAATAAGTATCATGTTTCTCTTTAGAGACATATAGAATAATTGATTTTAAGTTGTTTAACTTGTCTGAACAGAGCTAGCAGGTACTTTTTAACATTACAGATGATACCTTGCTGTGGCAGACAAAACAGGCACTACGGTGATTTCATACTAGACTGTGAAGAGCAACACATGACGGCTGCTGAGTCAACCTAAACCACGTCGAGCTGCCACTCAGATAAACTGCCACAACATTCCCTACATGGTCACTCCTGTCTTAGGATCACTTTTAATTCTCAGCTGAATTTGGACTTGCCGAATGATCTTATTTGTATCATACAGTACATTGCTGGGAAAGTAATGCCTGCTATTAGTTGTAAGCATATTGTTTCTGCTACTAGAGGGTAAGTACCACAACATATTTTACCACCAATTCAATAAAAGCCCTTTTCCTTTTATTATTAGTTTGAGCATATCCTTAGTTGAGACTGGATTTTATCATCTAAGGTGTTAATCTGCGTGCAAGACTGCCTGTTGTCCTCCCTACCCCCCGCACTTCATTACCCCATCAGAAACAATCACAGTGTGGTAAAAACCCCTAATGAACTGTCAGCACACAACCTGGGAGAAGATTGGAGGCCACAGAAGCTGAGGGGGAGCATTAAATGATGCATTAGAAATTATTATTTGGCTATTTCAGACCAATGGGGGTTGGTACTTGTGTTTTTTCCAGCAGGGTGCTGTCACTCTTAGATTATTGTTTATAATTACTCCATTTGCAGTTGGGGTAGGGCCAGCTTTCTTTTGTTTCCTTATCACTGGTCCTGTCCATAATTGATGATTGGGTGGATGCTGTGTGTCTGTGTGTGTAAAACTGAATGTGCTTTTATAAGAATATAATGAATCTCTGTGCTGCTATTTAACACGACGTAAGAGGCTGAAAAGGTAGTGTACAACAGAAGGAAAGTGAGTGAAACTGTAGCTGCAAAATTGCATTCATATTCAGCAAACCCCTGCTGCAGACATGGCCACTTCACAAAAAGAGCAGCGCTCTATGTGCTGTTGCACTGATCAGTTAAAGTGCTCAAATATATGAAGTATGGAATTTGTAGTATTTACAGATACTATTGTATTTTGGTAAACATTAAGCATATTCCGCCACAGGCATGAAACATTCCATATGTGCATTTTTTGATGTTTTTATATTTGCTCCTTATTCTCATTCATTAAGTAAACTTTGTTCTGCTGCAGCTGGAAAGAGACAAAGAGATAATGAATAAGAATCCTAAATTATCTTAATTCAGTTTTCAAATGAGTCAGGAGGGCAGCTATTATATTTATGTACACAGTTGTACGATATCAGTATTACAGTAACTACAGTGGCGTATGTCATTTAGAACCATTAAAGAAAATGTCTTAGTCTCTAAACTCCGTAGAAGAATGATTCCTCTGATGGATTAGGAGTTGGCTGTCTGTGTGGCCTTCTTTCTTTAACACCTGTCTGAATACCATATGGCTTCCTCTCTAATGATTGTCTGGTTTACAAAGAGTGACTTCCAAATAGAGCTGTTACAAAGAGATGAAGACGGTTATTTTATCTGTTGATCCTATATTTACATAGGTGCCTTCGCTCTGTTATTGCCTAGGACATAATGGAGCCTGTACCAGCCTGGTACAGTCTGACATTGTTTGAAAGTGATCCTTTGTTCAGTGTTGCACTAATATAAAAGACTTTGTCCCAGGTTTGGCTTTGTTTTAGCTTTGTTAAATGTATAGTTCAAATTCACATCACAGTACAGCAGTAGTACCGTAAGGATTTCTTTGCTTTCTTCTTCATTTGCTAGGAATGCTTGTACCTCACACACATCCTAAATCAGGTTAGACTTTCTTACAACTTGCTTGTTTCCTGGAGAGCATGTTTTAGTCTTCATAACCCACTGGAGCTACTTCTTCATACACTAAATATAGTATAATGTATGTTCACACACAATAACTACTTTAACAGTATGTATAGAGTAGTCAATCTGGTGTTACGGATGGATGGATGGATGGATGGATAGATGGATAGATGGATAGATGGATAGATGGATAGATGGATAGATGGATAGATAGATAGATAGATAGATAGATAGATAGATAGATAGATAGATAGATAGATAGATAGATAGATAGATAGATAATATCAATTATTGTAACCTCTTAATGGACTGTTACATTCCAGGTCCAGATAGAAAAAAACTGTGACACATGACCACAAGGTTCTGCGTGTATGACCGTGTTCTTTGGTCTGCTATGTTATGACTTGTGAATAATTGAAAGAGCAGTGAGACGGTAATCTCTGGAGTATTGGTGTCTCACAATATCCCAGCCCAAACATCACTGTCTGTCAGCTGTCTGGTGCAGGCTTTCTTTGTGGCACAGGGCTCAGTTATTGTGTTTACTGTCATATTTAGCGCCAATCGCTTTTACATTATATAATGTGGAATTACAAAAAAAGCTGCAGAGTAGTAGATCATATCTATAGGCATTTCCTGAGGTGCTGTTCGCTTTTCCACTGCCTTTGCTTGGCAAAAACTGAAATGTGAATAAAGGAGCTATAAAAAATTTACATGTTTACATTCATTGGTTTATACCCGGACCCTATCATCTTGTCGTCCAAGAGCCCTCTGGCCTGTGACATTTCTGGTCCTGCTCCCGAAACTGCTGGTGAGATTAAACCCATGATTACCCGTGTTCCCCTTGACAAAGGGAAATGCTTTTTGCCTGGAGGAGGAAAGGGAGACTCATTCTGTTGACCGACTTAATGTCAGGAAAGGTCACTCTCGCCTTTATTACTGAAGTGCCTCCACCACATGTACATTTATTGAACGTGACTTGTATAGGTTTGTTGTGAAACACTGTAATAATGTTTAGTGAACAGTGCAACGTTTTTTTGTTCAGACTTATTGACCCTCTAGACGTGTGTTTGTGTGTGTGGGGGTTATGTAATTTGTGAATTAACGTCCAAGTCGTGTAATCTAAACCTGCATTATATAACATATTAGGAATTCCCTGTTTTAAGCCACTCAGGATAACACCGCAAAGTAACACCGCAAAGTAACACTGCATAACACCAGTGTTACTTACTGTACTGTACGTAATCACGTGACTGACACTGACTTTATGTGCTGTGAACAAAACACTGTGATTTCCACAGGGTACTATTTGTGTCATGTCCTGCCGCCTGCACGCTCTACCCAGAGACCACCCCTTGCCAAAACCTATACAGACTAAATCTCTAAGTGAGAATGCATCTGGCACAAGACAATTTCATGTTGTGTGCTGCATGTGTGAAACAGAAACTCTGGACAAAGCCCGGAACTGATTCTCCAGACAATGTTCCAGGAGTTCATATGTGAAAACTGCTTAATAATTTGTTTTCATGATGAGCTGGTCTGCTCTTCATCGACGCGATCTAAGTGATAAGTTGCTGGATTAAGTGTTGACTATGATGTAGTGAATTCTGGCAACATTGAGAGTGGCAGCAAGGCCCTTTGTGGGGCTGGTTAGATGCATTTGTTCAATTAACTTTATGCACTTACATCTCTGTGTGGTTCATTTTAGTTTATAGAGGTCAGGCCTAGTCTGTAGAATGAAATTGGGTAAATGGTGTTGCCTATATTTGTCATTTTGCTCATAGTGATTATTTTTTTAATCAAACCTTCAGTGAACAAAGGCAGTTTAACCTCAGTCACATGTGTTGTAGTAAAGTAATGCAGCTACTTAAAATGACACTATTTTTTTTCAGCACACATAATTATTGTCAGGTTTTGTTGGCATATTCATTCATATGATTTTTCCAACACAATCTATATGTTGTAAAAAACTCATTTATATACAGTGTTATATACCAGTCATGTAATCTCTACTTCTCCCAGTCCTTTCTCCTGGTGCCACACATGCACAACTGGAATTCTTTTAATACTTTGGAGGGAGCAGACCTGTTGAAAACCTACTGTGTAAATTCCATTTAAATATATGACTGCTTTGTGGCATAGCTTTAATATTTTTACTGTATACATGCAGTCATGTTGATAAAGTATCAAAGGAACCAATAGAAATTGCAGCATTTTGTGTTGCAGGAGAAAACCGCTAAAACCGTTTTTGAAGTGTATATGTTGTTCTGCGTCTCAAATTAAGTAGTTGTTGGCAGTGGGGTTGAAGCTTGTTTGCATATGCAATTTTCTTTGACAAGATTAAGGGTTATATTCCAAAGCTCTCAGGGTTGAGCCTGCACATGGTCGGGAGAGACACTAATCATCTTCACTATATTCTGTCTCCCTCCTTTTCCTTTTCTGCTGACACTACATTAAATGGAATAATTTGGCGACCCCTCCTTCTGTTCATTTTTGACTTTTCAAAGGCCAGATGTTCTCTGCATGTCTGACGCCTTATTAAGCCCTTGGATGCTCAAGGATTGTAACATTTTTATTTGTGGACTAGGGGATGATGAGGCAGCAATGCTAGCATGGATTTTAATTACTGTATGGGTATGGTAGTGTTGTAATAGCTTTGTAAGAGCAAAGCCATGATGTCTGTCCATAATAGAGACAAGATCTGAAAGATGAAGGCATTAGTTAGTTGTTCAAGGTGCTAAAATACTGTGACCATAATAATAGCAAAACTGCTAAAAAGTGGCTGCATCACTTCCCTTTCAGTCTGAACTACAGTGTGAACTGTCTTGCTTATTTCCTAACACTATATGTAAACCGGACACCTTATACCACATACAGTTTTCTGCTGATATGTATGCACATTTGGGGGGGTGGAGGGTGGAGGGGGTCGGGCTGCAAAGGGGGGTGTTGGCTCTTTGTTCTCTTTGTCCCCCTAATCCGTCATCATCAGGTACCCCAGAGAGATGACTCGTGATAAATACAGGAGGGGATTTGAGAGGACACTTAAGAGGGCTTCTTCATGATTTATATATGAGTACAGAGAGAAAGCTGCTGCTAATGAAAACACCTCAGGACACAAACAGCTATGCTCTTCTTTATATATGTTGTTTATAAAGAGAGATTCTCTGCTTTGTTTAAGAAAGTTGTAAATAACAGACTCATTGTTTCCTGACAGTAAGAAAGTATGAAATCATAGCTGTAGCCTAGTTTTCTGTCCTCTGAAAAATGAATGAAGTAATTAGGACAAAACACTGGGGCTAGGAAAGTGCAGTGTTAAACCACAAAAGATGGTTTATTGCGAAAGAGATCAGAACAGATTGTTTAACTTTCTCATTTCTTTTGAGGATGCCTTTTGATGACAGCAGAAGACTTCAGCACATGTCATTAGAGGACCTCTGATGTAGTAGCAGTCAGTGATGGAGTGCCATTGATTTGGCTCTAAATTGTAGCACTATACTGTTTTCTATTAATCGCCTCTGCTGGTGATTGATACTGAGCTTAGGAGTCATTTCTCTTACCACGTAGGGCGACCGTGGATCAGTTGGCAGGGAAGTCAACCCCCGGTCCCCCAATTCCTGTCAACATGTTGAAATGTGTCTGGACAAGATGAACCCCAAACCCTTGACACCTAAAATGCAGCCCTTGCATCCTAAGGGGTTTGGTCAATAATTATTATGATTATGTGGTGTTTTGGGTGTCTGGAAGGAGGCTTTTTCCCTTCTAGCAGAAAAGGATTAATTAAGGCAGAATTTCAGATTCAAAAGACCCCCTCCTTCATGCCAATCCACTGAGCGACACTGCTTAATGAAAGTCGACTTCCGTTTCATTCATTTGCAGGCTGTGCTGTTATCAAAAGTCTAGGTAGGTAAAAGTAGCAAAAACATAGTAGACTCATATTTGAGAGACTGAAGGATACATCCAGTGCTGAGATGCATTGCAATAAAAACGATTATTTTATTGGTGGGACTGTCTGCAGGGAGCAAACAACTGACTAGCAACAATGTACGAATAAACTCAGTTAACTACTGTGTGTGTTCCTCCATCAGTAAGCTTTGTGCTTTTTCTATGGATATGTTATGGATATAGAAGAAAACTGAACTACTTTTTGAAGTCCCAGTCCACAACTGGTATAATTAGTGGTCTATTGATGTATTGCTTTAACAGTAGATCGTAGGATTGTGTGGTTTCAGTTGTAATACTTCAGCTGAAATAATGTTGTATAGCACTGGCACTTCTGCTTCTTCCGTTATCATGAATAACAAAGACATAACAATGGCAAAGCGTGTGTTATTTGTCTTGCAGTCCCCTCAGAGGCTTACAGTGGGGGGATTTCTAGCTGTCAGCTGAAAATGCTGATGTCGGCGCTTCTGTGAAACCAGATTGTAGACATTTCCATACGCCGTACAAAAGCTGGCCCAGACAAAAGGATAATCTGGTTGTGTGACTTTATGAATATGTAAGCATAAGGCCCTGAACGTTTAATGAGCTACTCAAATCCCTGTCAATAGACAGATAAATAATTTTGTGAGAAATGTAACAAAAATCAAATATATTCTCCTCACCCTGTATTCTTTTATATTTCAGTTCCTGCATTTGGAGGTTGTGTGCCTCTTTTGTCTTCCAAATAGATGTGATGTCATGTGATGTTTCAACAAACAAGATGAAAGTTCTCAAATGTTCATTTTTAAAGCATTTCCAGGGCAATTTTATTAATCGCATAAAAGGCAGAGGTTAAATGGTTTGGGAAGAATTAAAAAGAATAATATGGAGGTGACTTAAATGTAAAACAGTGTGAAGTTTAATTTACTGCTAATCTAACAAAGCACTTGAAACTGACATAAGGTAAAACTGTCTTAACTTCCCTATACTTTCCAATACCTTGATTCTTCATACAGAATATTTGTATATCCATCTCTTCCTATTTTTATTTTAATCTGTCCATGATTGTGCTATATGTGTTACTTCTCGACTATACAGGGCTGCCAATGAGATGCCCACAAAGAAGATGAATTCCAGAAAACCCCTAAGGCATTTTCACTCAGGCCTTCAGTGGCATATAAAACTGCAAATGACCCAGATAATCAAGGCTTTTCGGCGTGCTCTCTTTACAAGCCTCAGACTTGTCAGTGTCAGCTTGTTACTAGCAATAAAAGTACAATTGGTGAGTTTGATGCGTCACTTTTTTTCTTTTTTATTATTTACATTAACGAGTTACAACACGATGACCGTTTAGTTTAAAGGAACCCTGTTTTGCTCAGGTTATTTTTACTTTGAAGGTTGGTAACATATACTAGCTTGTTGGTGCTGGGACCACTGTGATGGAAATTTCAGAGTTTGGAAACTATCAGTGTTTGTAGCTTGTTGTTTTACATACATGTCACTCTTATGCTGGACATCCTGCTTCTTGTAAACATGTAACAACATAAGGTTAACATCTGTGTAGTAGAAATCTTAATTTTCTGTGAAGAGTGTTTCTTTCTTATAGCTTTAGTTAGTATCTATATGCTTTGGCTTTTCCAAGTTCATCATGACCCATGTACATTTCCTGTCTTATTGCCATGTCAAGATAGTAGGTTCAACATAGATAGATTCCAGTGAAGCCCAGACTGACTGTCTCTTTTTTTCCTGCACTGTTTCAGGGTCACAACCTCCCACTTGTATGCAGGGCTATAAAAAAATACATTTTTCCAAAACGATGGATGGTGCATTTATTAATGCTGAAATAAATCATGTACTATATGGTACACAGAGGTTATCTAGACCATGCTGGTTGTAGACAGTATCATTAGGGTGAGCAGTGTCAGTGTAGTTTTAGAGTATGTTTTATTAACTCTCTCTTCGGTTTTCTACCTGTATCTGGAATTAGTGTAGACGGATTCAAACAGAGCATAGGGAGATGGATCCATTAGGCTTTCTGCCCTGCCCAAGGCTCAGTCTCTCCTGACAGACGTTTGTGTAGAGACCCCTGCCCTCCCGCAACTGAGTTTAAATCTGCCTTTCTTACTGAGCCAGGCCCACATCAAAACAGAGCTGCAGTGAGAGAGGAGATCTGGCTGAATGCTAATACGCCAGCCCTGTGCAGACCTCACCACCTGCAGCCCCTTTTTGTGGCAGCAAGTGAATCAAGAGCTGGGTGGGTTTAAGTTTGTAAGAAGCTGGTATGATCTCATGCTGAAAGAAAAGCCCCCAGTATATTTCAGTACGACTCTCATGAAACAATTACAAGACATGGACGGACTCCAAGATCATTAGAATCAGAATGGAGGCAGGCAGAGGCTGAGTTCACTCTGGCTGGCCCTCCTTTGAGGTGATTGATTGCGCTTTGGCATTGTCGTCCTGAGAGGAAGATTGGGACACGGGGGCCGGCTGACTCCACTAACTGATGGAGGAATAACTCTCAAGGACACAAAGGTTGATCTGAGAACTGAAGCTAGAGTACCTGCCTTTGAGCCATTGCCATAGTAGTTTGCACATTAATGTTTAGGAGAGGCAACAAATGACCTATCTATGCTTTTCCACTAGCAGAAAATCTGAGCAACTAATTTGGGTTGCAGCAATTTCTCCTCAGAGTTGTTAGTGTCAGCATAACATATAATGGTGTTATTAAGTGTGTGTGGTGTCTTGTGTCTTTCTGCCACTGCCAGTTGTGTGCTTTTACTATTGGCCATACAGTCTACTGTAATATATAGAATATATATATAGTATATAGACAGTATAATGCCACTTTAACTTCAAGCATTGCTGTTGTCCTACTTAGGAGCAGAGACCCCTCCTTTAACTGAGCTGCATTATGAAGTCATCTACAGAGGAGAGCTCTGCATTTTAAGTATTTTTTAGTACTTTTCTTCTCCTATGTGACGTAGGATTTTCTTTAGTTGAGACATTGGTTTCAGTCAGTAGTTTCATATCTTCTACCTCTGACTTGTTTTCTGGTCCAGTCTGTTTTACTGGACTATCAAAGCTGTCATGAAATCTACTGCTGTGCTAGGCACTGGCAATTCATGCTGGACACTGCTACTTCATGCTACAAGATTTCCACACATATTTAAACTTTCTAATGAGAGCCTGTGTCTTGTTTGCATATCGTTTTCATTTGTAATGTTTTACTGTTTGATTCGTTTTAGTTTTACTGCTGCTGAGTCAATACAAACTGATCAGAATTCCACTGAACCATAGACTGGACTTGTAAATCACTAAAAAGCCTTTAGTGTCTAGCGGCTGCAAGAATTATTGACATAAACAGTGAGGTTAGTAGCTATTAAAAGTAATTTTATATCAATATTTGGACACAGATCAAAACAAACTGTTTCAGGTGTAGAGAAGCACTTACACTAACCTGAGTAGATAAAGAGGCACCGGATAGGTGTGCCAGCTGTGAGGAGGCTTAATATATGTGAAAAATTTTTGTTTTTCAGGGTAGACAGCTTTTTGTATCTAGTTTGATGCTTTTGGAATGTGTCATAATCACATTAAAACAAGAAACACCGCATTTGAATAGAGATTATGCAATGTGGTTTGCTTTATCCATAACATTACATGCAATAGATAAATCAAACCAAGACAGTTTAATAAGCAGCATCACTGTGTCCCTGAAGGAATTGCCATGTATCACCAACAATGCAAATCGTCTGGACATGAAATGCTGTGCAAAAATGACCATTATCTCGTTTTGCAGATTGTGTAACTGTGGTGACAAACATGTCGCATCTCCTATGGCTGCAGTAAAAGCTGCTGGCAGTTGTGTGCTTTTAATTTGAATCAGCAGCAGGATGATCTATTTACATCAATAGTAACTTAATTCACTTTGCACATGGTGTAAACAGAGTGAACAGTAAAGAGGCTGAGATCAGTTAGTTAAAATTCCACTAGACTACTTGTACTTATCATTTTAATTTTGTATGTTTAAGTTAAAGTGACAGAATTCAGTGTGGGGAAACTCTGCCACTACCAAGAAGACCATATATAGAGAGAATCATTTAATTTAAATGCATCGAATGTCCATAAATACTAAGAATGGGATTTCATTTGATTAAATTGTATAACCTGAATATTACCTCTGGTCACAAACTTAAAACGACTGACTGACTGACTTTCTTTTTTACCTGTCTAATTGTCTTCTATCACTTACTGCACAAAAGTTAATCATGAGCTCTTTGATTAGTGGAAATGCTTTTTTTAAAGGCATAAAATTGAACAGTTCATCAGTGAAGTAAAGTAACGTGCTGATGGAATTTACTGACATTTGGTATTTTAGCCGGTATCAAACTGTGTCTAAAGAGAGCATTCGACTTTAAGGAGGACATACTTGCTGACTGAGTGGCTGTACTGATTAAAAATGCTGCCTGTGAAGCATCTTTTTTGCCTACAGTATCTTTCCTTTGACTGAAGCTATACTCAGTAATTTAAACAGTATTGGGAATCTACTAAAACATGCCCATGGCTCTGGACATCAGATTGCATTTCCAGCTTCACTATGTCCATTGATGTTTGTGCAGATAATGTGTGCTGCTACTGTTTTTACACCATTATTTTTTTTTATGTATTTTTCTTCCCAGGTCAAATATTAGTCATTTCAGTAAAAATATGTTGTTTGCTTGTGTGGATGATTTAACCTTGAAACCATATAGGGTTTCTGGTGATAGGTTGTGACCCACTAACTAGATATTCAGACAGGATTTTCAGTGATACCATCAAAATGGAACTGGAAGACGAACACACAAAAGCCTCAGCTGCTAGTTTTGTAAACAGCAGGTCATTAGTGTTGACTTAAATAACAGGTACAGTAGCATTAACAACCCTCAGAGGAGCCACCACATCACAGTTACCAAGACAACATAATCTCTCAAGATTTTTTGGAGATTTTTATACTGGAACACATCATCATGATGTTTTGTAGTGTGTCCTTTGTGCTGTTACAAAAGTTTCATGATGAGATCTGATGGCAACATGGCTTGCAGTAGCTGTGGGTAAGGACATACAGTGTTTCACACTAGTCATGCCTGCCACACGGGTATCGCGAGGCAGTATTACCTTTTACAGTAACTGCTTTTTCATCATATGTAAGCTGCCCAAGTCTGTCTAGGTGACCGTTTGGTTCTAACCTTCCCTTCACCTCCAGCTTATCTGTTCACTCTGTCTGTCCATCTGCTCTCACTGCAGCCATTACATTCATGTGTGCCAGTTCTAGTCTCAGCCCCTTCCCCCTGTGCTGTCGGGCTCATTTAGAGCATCCCAGACACAGAAGCACTAAGGCACTGCTTTCATTCAAACCTTTCTGAGGTTTGCACCACATGTACGATAAACACCCATGACAGCATTGATCACCTCATTGACTATCTGCCACATTGACTGCTGCTTTGTTCAGCTGTCTCTTCATTAAGAGCTCACAAAATAACAAGCTAATTAGTGTACTGCCCAGGACTATTACACTATATAAACCACTATAAAACCTTATAATGTGAATTTATTTCAGCAGTTCCTGACAACTAACTACAGTCATTAAATAAATGTCGCTGCCCAAGCAACAAAGTCATCACTTGTGTATCAGTAAATTAGGAATGTAGGGAGGTGATTGTCCATTTGTTTTAACAAACTGTGAACAGTAGCACAAAGTTAACACAGGACTGAAGTGACTTGGGGTCAGTTCACTTAATGTTCTCAAGAGGCACAGTTAAAAACTGGACCTGAGCCCAAGCAAAAAAGTTGAAGAGGCCTGAAATGACAGTTATTTGGTGTTCTTCCACGTCCAATAATCAGCTGAAGGGCATCTACAAGGACAAATTGGAGAAAGTGCATAAATCCTTAAGTGAAGAACAATGAAAGCTGTAACTGCTACCTCAGTGTAGTGTTTCTGCAAAATACTGACCACAGGTTTGGACCATGTGTAACTTAAACATTAGCAAATTAGTCTTAAGAGCTTGTCGTCATTGGGTACAGGGTTAATGATGAAGAATAATCAATCTGTAATCTTTGCATTGTGTAGTGGGAGAGCACACTTATGTTATGTTAAGTTCTGGGGTATAACAGATGTTTGCTGCCAGTTGTAAACTGATTGAGTTGGTCAAATGAAAAGCCTTTTCAGCAGACTGGCATCTGTTAGCCTACATTAGCTAGTTTTTTGTAAACATTGGCTGAGAGCAATGCAACGTTCAGAGATGGAACATGGTTTAAGCAACATCTGACATTTTTCGTCGTGCTTCTTTTTCAGAATGGGACTGACTGTGGATTCCTGGTACGTCAGAACTCTGAACTCTTGCGAGCCCTCGATGAGCTGGAGAAGACTTGCACCACTCTGAGGGAGGAGAATATCCTGCTGGTAAGACTAAAAATAACAGACTCTTGACTGAATGCTTCCTAGAAAACAGACCAGGTGCTATATAAAATAACTATACACAGTATGTGTTGTTTCAGTTACTTTCTCTGTATTCAGTTTACAGATAGGTTGTTTTTGTGTGTTGCCCATTCTTCATGTATCCAGCGAAAGATGATATGGAGTGAAATCAGGATCTGTGTCACAGATTCCTTCTTCAACCCATTCATATTCCTTCCTGAATTGTGTCACTTTTTGTTTGATGACTGTTTCTTGTGTATTTAGCGGAAGAGCAGCGCCCCAGAGACGGAGGAAAAGGTCAGGCGGCTGAGGAGAAAGAATACAGAGCTGGCTGTTCTCGCTAAGAGGCTGGAAGAGAGAGCTCGAAAACTACAGGAAGCCAACCTTAAAGTGGTATACCACATGGATAAAACTGTTCACATTATCACGACTTGTTTGCCCTCAATCTGAATCAAATGCTGGGAGTGACTCAGTTATCACCATTCAGACTGGAATGTCTACAAGAACATGTCTACAAGTCTCCTTTATAAAAGACATGTAGCACATTAACAAAACTTACATATAAAAACAACACAAAATACAGTAGATTCAGCAAAAGGAATAATCTCTGACTCATTTTCCTATAGTGCACAGACACCTGATGGAAACACAGTTTACACAACGTTTGTCATCTGACAGCCCACAAATTAGAAGTGATTTAGTCTTGATAATGATAAATAATTTGTAGACTTAACGTCATAATTAAATTAAATCTAGTTTAATTTACTGGATCAGTATCCTGGTGAAAAGCTGCAGAATGCACTGTGTCCGGGCTGCTACGGTCACTGGCTGCTTTGTAAACTGTGTGCACCTGTTCCCCTCTCACCTCCTGCTGCTCACTGAAGGACAGACCAGTGCAGTTCTGGTGACTCTAGGGGATATGGAAAAACTCTTCATGAGCTTATCAGCATTTATTAAACTAAATTATTGCCTTCTTCCTCTTGTACAGGTGAATCCCCCATCACTGATGAGACCTGGATCAGTGGAACAGTACAAGAGAGCGTTTGCCCGTCAGCGAGCTCGTGACCTCGCACAGCACGCTGATACACTGCTGCTCAAGGACAAGGAGATTGCTGCCCTGCAGCAGGAGTGCAGAGAGCTGGAGGCACAACTGGGCACCACTAAGGTATAGTATTTAGAACATTATTCATCAGTAACTACTTTACTCAGCCAACACTGAACTGTGGCCACTGATTTGGACTTCATCACTCTGTGGACTGAAAAGTCTGATTAAATTGAAGTTACTCCTCCTCTTCATGTATGTCTCTGATCTTCGTTCGTCTCCCACGTTTTTGTACGACTGTGCTACAAAATCCTTCTCATACAGGCTCATAGTGCCACAAGCTCGCTCTCTGCTGGACAACATGGGCACTACTCATCCTAACTCCCTCCTAAGCCTGTCTTACAACGGCTGCATCACTGCCGATGTCTAGATGACAGTGCAGAAATAGACTGCCTTTTTAAGTGCCTAATTTTAATTAATAATCCATTGATTTAAAAGTGGCTTCTTCTGAATTTATATAGATTTATTAAATCTGATTTGAAAGCAAGATTATGTCATAATAATTACAGATTAGTTGGGATGACGTTTTAACAGTAATTTGGCATGCAGGACATTATATACCTTCAATTAAAGTAACTATTATAAGGGCATAACATCCTTATTGTATGGTGTCTCCATAGGGCTCCCCTGTTCCATCTGGCAGAGTGGAAATTGAGAAGCTTCTCAGGGAGTCTCAGAGGGAGGTGCTGCGGCTCCAGAGGCAGCTGTCTGTCACATCATCCCGGCAGTCACACGACCATAGTCCCGACCACGGTGGTCCTGAGAAGTGTGCAGTTACTGAGAAGGAGGAGGGGGTGGAGAAGGTAAAGTCACCCCCGCAGTGCAACTTTACGCTGACCCATTTGTCCAAAGTTATCTAAAGACCAATATGATCCTTATGTGTAACCCAAGAAACTGCATAGCTGCAAAAACCTGTCCAAAAAACTGCTAAGATGACAATTATGATGATGTCAATTTATATAAACTTTGTCCATGATTTCCAATAAATACAGACCAGGTCATGTATTTACACTTAGAAGCATTAATAGTGTTGATAACTACAGTATATTTATGATTATATGTTTTTTGGTAATGTAAAATGTTGGTAGTGTATGTTTATGTTGGCACAGATGCTGTTTTGCAGTGTTATATAATGGCTTGTCGCTGGACTCGATACTAATCTGCCACAAGCCATAATGAGATGATTCCCTGTCTTGCACTTGGTCCTGATCAAAGATGCTAAAGTCACACACTCTGATCCTCTCTGCTTTTAATACTGATCTTCTCTGTGTCTAAATCTTAGAAACAGTTTTTTACCAGTCAAGTGATCTACTAAGGTATAAATCACTGAACAATATATGCACATAAACCATAAATATATGAATGGATTACGTAATGCAGTGTGAGTATTATTTGCAGTGAACATCTGTAATAGGGGGATATGTATTTTCCTTGATGTTCTGGTGAAAGGTAAATATTTTATAATTAAATAAAAATTTCTTTGCATAAATATCAGCTTACAGACATAAAGTCGTACATCATATTCATAGATTTTATTTCTGCCTGAGCAGCTCAGATGAGAATGCAGATTGTGGTAATCTCCGTCGTTTGTGGGAAGCACACACGCACTCCCAGTGACACGCGCACACCCAGAAAGGGGCCATGTTGTGTGAACTCTAATCCCCTCTAACAACAGAATGGTACAGTCCAGTAATCCGCTCTCTGTTGCTGTGGCAGCGGTGAGAGGGTTTTGGGTGGTAGGTAAGACTCCAGCCGCACTAAAGACTTTTCTATCTCGCCCTGCTCTGGATAACTAGCAGGCCAAGGGAAGACTTGACATTGCCACAGATTGAAAGGGGTAGGTCATCTTATGTGTTCTGTTGTCTCTGTATGACGTCTCAATGGTCTTTTGGACCTCATAGGTGTCTTCTTGGATGTGTGACAGTGCAGGACTCAAAGTTGAGATTTGACACTGAAAACTAATCATCATCAAGTGTGAGAGAACTGGCTCAAGGCAGCAGGTGTTGCATTTATGTTAGATATTAAAGTCAGCAGCTGACTAGTGTGCTACATGTCCCGTGTTAGCGCTAGAATTTGACTTGCAGCTAAGGTTGTTATTCTTTCAGGTCTCATAGCTGCTGTTTTTTTAATATTCGTTTCGGTAAATCCTGCCCTTGCCTGTGATGGGACTGTCACTTTCTTACATATTAAAAAGACGGGAAATGCACGGGGGCCTTGTCAAGGACAGCCTGTGAGGAACTCGGTTTTGTATGTCATGTTTTGAAGCTTCCAGATGTAGAATTTCTAAAGACCAGCTCAGTGGCAGGGAGGTAGAGCGTTTGATTGGTGGACATCGATATGCTCCGTATTAAAAAGAAAATCAACGGCCAGGCCAATCCATTAAGGTGCTTTTAAAAGAAGTGATCCAGTTACCCGTTTCAGTAGTCTGCAGGGATTACACCAATGTGCTTATGGCATTCAAGGCCTGCTGAATGCGATCTGACCCTGCTTTAGTACGCATGGGCCCAGAGTGTACTTGATCATGTAGTGTACATGGACCACATCAGGGTGGAGTGTACAATGGGACCTACAGAGATGAGCTTCTAAGCTAGGAGCTCATCTGAGGAAAAACATAGCGACCTGCTGACTTTAGACATGGCTGCATAATTCATCAAGATGTTTAGATAAAATAATTTGGATTTAAATGTTTCATCAATTTTTACTTTAACAACTACTTAAATTATTATATTTATAAGAATATGCTATTTTTAGATCATTTTTTCATGTCCCTCAGTCTCATTTACTCACAAAAGCAATTGAAAAATATTTTAGCTAGAACTGAAAAACCAAAACAAACATTTAATACTTCAAGTTCACTAAGCGCACAGGAACCGTTTGACTCCTGATTTCTGTATTTTCAAAGTTTAAATAAGCGTCGGTGTTCGTTGTTGTCATTTTATGACCTGTTGTCCTGTCATAACCCAATCAAGTCAAAAGACACCAAAGATGCCTCCATTAATATTTGTTAATAAATCAGTAAAACTAAATCGATAAGTACTTCTAAATCACACTACTTTAGGTAAATAAACCACATTTTTATATCAGTGATTTTAACATCCCATATTCTCATTTAGCATTCATTTGTGGAATATGAAGCTCATATATTAAGCTGTCAGCTGAGATAGACTATACTTGCAGTAGTATGCACTAGTGTTGCAGTGTCAAGTAATCATGGGTCAGCGTATTTCCTCTCAGACCTGTAATCACTCCTACCAACTAATTCTTATAGTTACCGACACAAGTTATATAACATTGTTATTTAATGTTTTCTCAAATGTCTGTGTGCTACTCATCATTTTAATATCGCTGGTATCAATATACAGCAGCAACACTAGCTGGTGTTTCCTTCTTTACTGGTTCATACAAATATGAACCAGTGACATGAACCAGTGATTTTTGCTTTTAAATAAGCATCTGCTTAAACGTGCGTGTGGGAAATTCTTTGAAAATCAACTAAAACTAAAATCCATATTACCTCCTGCACCTATATGTATATATATATACACACATATATATATATATATATATATATATATATATATACACACACATATATATATACACACACACACACACATATATAT
>JAUYWH010000006.1:4369729-4390182 GCA_034779795.1 Ctenopoma multispine
TCACTAATAAATTAGTATTTTAATACCCAGACTTGAATGCCACATATGCCTGTCAAAAAGCAAATTCTTGATCTATGTTTACCCTCATTTACTGACCTTTCATCTCAAGTACAATTCAATAACACATTCCAATAGTGTGTAAGTGTTGATTTTAATCCTAGAGACAGTATATCAAAGTTTTACTGCCATATATGGTATGTGCTATGGTATAATTTTATACCGTTTGCTTGGTCACTAACATACAACTCAGTTCCTCAATTTAGATTTACACCGACTGCACTGTGACCAAGTACAATCTCAGAAACATGCACAGATTGTTTGGTCACATTAAGTTTTGTTAGGTTAGTGTGTTGGCACATATACCATTGAAATGATTCACAGTACCCTAATGCTCTAATGCTCTCTCTGACAGTCCATTCATTCCTCCTAACGCTTTATAAATGAGGAATTATGTAACATTCACGCTCTGTGCCCATTCGTCAAAACTATGTCAGAATTATATCACACGTTGCCTGTCCCCTGATTATACAGTATTTGCTTTGAACTCATCATTTTTACACCCTTTACAACAAGGCTTGCTCATGTAAGAGATTTGACCTGTGGACTTGACACACTGATCATAATATGTTGTCACTGTGTAGTTAGTTACATGAAAATATCTCGAAAAGCAAGTTAAACATGGTGTTTTTTATTCTATATTCAATCATTAGATCACTGTGAAAGTATGATGTGTGAATGCTATGGTTTACTTAGTGCAAGAAGGGAGTTAGGAAAATGTGAAAAGCTGCAGAAGTAGTGATGGAAGGAATCAAAATGATGAGGTTCATTCAGATTTGCATTGGGATCCCACCTCGGCAACCACTAAGATGTCACCTGCACTTAGTTGCAAGGATGAAAGTAGCAGCAAACTTCACACTCTGATGTGTGAAATGGGCATGAAGACTGACCAAACAGGAAGATGGGAATTTTGCCAGGATGGTCAAATCATCCAGTATGTCTGTACTTGAAGGATATGACTGGATCTGATTCGTTTGAATTAACAAAACAAATCAGGAGCCAGGAGTTTAAAGCTTTCATTCCTGTTCACAGTTTTTGTCCAGGAGAAGATGGAATTAGTGCCTCCTGCTGGCCTTTTATCACCACTACTAACACCATCTCGTTTCCTACCCAAAAGATAAACCAGCGAGAGCCTTGCTTAATTTCACAAACATGCCACCGATTTGGTGCTGAACAGTGACAGAGACAGTGAGTTAACCATGTTAATAAGGCCAGCGGTACCCACCACAAACAAACAAACATAGTGCTTATAAAACTAATCTTCAGCTAGTATGTGGACTGTATGTGGCCCTGCCGCTGGAGCAAGCCGCTGGGCTTGTGAAAGGAAGCCAAGCTAAGAGAATTAATCACCTGCACACTTGACAAACAGGTATTTAACAGACATTTAACAATGTGAAGCCAGAAAACTTTCACAGGGTTTTCATGCTGTGAGCAGACGTCACACATAAAAACAAAAAAAAATACAATTTAAGGAGTCTGGGAAATTTATATCTAGGTATAATAGGTTAAGAATCAGCCACTTTACGAAACGAGGAACGGTGTTCCATAGAGACCATTTTCTCTTGTTATTGCAGAGTTGCTCTTATACAGTCACATGGTTTCTAAACAAAAACAACTGCACACATCAGAAAGTACTCTTTTCTAATCAAGTCACAAAGCTGTGACTACAGTTTTGTCTACTCTAACATGGTATTGATTATGTTATTATGTCAGTTTTAAGTTCCCCCCTCTAATTGCATGAATTAATATTTGATATCATATACAAAATATTTGTAATATATATATATGTAAAATATGTCCTTCATGCTACTAGATTATAGTGAGCTATAATTTAGCATGTTACACCTGCTAGATGTTGTACAAGTTTTCATGTTAAATCTCTTGAAATTACCAGCTAATGTTAACATACACATCATGGCTCAGAGGGAACAAACGACACTGTGTTGCATCTCTTTGCAAACTTTGTAATATGTATCAGTGTTTATTTACTATTAATTATGTGTGGCTTGTTTAGCTGCCCCCCAGCACAGAAATTGTTGCTTCAGTGAATACATCTTTCCAAGTCATGTTCTAACACTGCTTCTAGAAATTTTCAAGTGGGACCTAAACCCAAAGTCTTGAATGATCCATCTTTTAGTGGCTACCAGAAACAGGAAGGAGATCGTGCAGGAGAGATCCCCTCTGCTTCACATGGCAGAGCGACTTTGATCCTGTTATAGGGTCACAGCCTTGGCGGCACTAGCACAGTTCTACTCTGAGCATAAGTAGGTTTGCTCTAAAATTAGATACTGATTCCCGACTCTTAACCCTTAACCAATGTCAGCCTGTCCCCCACCTGGATCCTAGTTAGACAGTTCATACAGTTTATAAAAATGTATGTGTAATTGTAATTGGTTAATACTTTGTGTGCTGTGAAACATTCCAGTTATTGCATGCAGCCTATTTAGAAAAGACAGGCTTCCTGCTGATGTGTTCCAGTCATGTTGCAGGCTGTAGGGATTCCCTCGGGATTATTTGCTGATTATAGTCAGACCACTCACTCACAGTGAGGGGTGGGGGCAGCTAAGGTTGTTAATGTTAAGGTTTTTTAAGAACTCAACCCTTTTTAGCAAAACACGCCAGATCTCAGCTTTTCCAGAGGACCTCTGTATATGTAAAGTGACTGAATGATTCTTCCTGTCCCTGTCAGGTTGTACAAGAGACCCCGTGTGTGGGATTAGATGAAGCTCCATCCAGGTGTGAGGAAACTCCCGGAGAGGAGGAGGAGTCGGGGCTGCGAGTAACGCCCCCACCGGGCCTTAGCCCGACCCCCTCCCATCAGGAGGTACACAACGAGGAGCAGCGCCTACAGTTTCTAGTGAGAACACGTATTACTAAATTTTATTTTGAAAAATTTGCTTTGATGAGGACAAAAGACTTCATGAAAGCAATTTGCCAACAAAGACTTCCTTCCTAGAGCTGATATCTCATTTATTGCTGAAGTGTGAAACTTTATAATACAAAGGGTATTAAATCTCACCATCAGATGAGTCCTGTCTGCCATTCAGGAGTGTCCTACCCACCCTACCAAACCGCAGGAATAACACTTTGCTATCTATTTAGCATTTTCATATTGAATATTCAGCTTGAATTTCAAAGCTTCAAAGCTGCCTGCCGCTGAAGGAAAGACTACGGTCAGATTTGTTATGTAATGCTGGGATTATTTTGATCTTCTCCCTTGGAAACAGAAGAGTACTGTAGTGCAGAATTGCTCCACACACAGCGATCTCATTTTGCTAAAGTCCTATGACGAGGTCAGGGAATGTGCTAATGACATAGTAACTGATGGTGATAATTAAATCAGCAAGCCTGTGTGGTGCTTTGTTGTATCTGAAACATTGCTAGTTGAGGAGAGACTGTTTGTCTTTTTTAGTTTAACAATGGACATGTTGAAAACATATTTAATGGACCTTGAAGCTTTTTATAGTTGGTCTGTTGAGGGGGACCTTCATCATAAAACACAGGCTAACTACCTTTTTTATACAGAACCTCATGAATAACTAGGATGAATTCAATCATAAATAGTCTTTGTGCATGGTTTAAATACGAAAATGTGAATGGTGACTCCATGTATGTGGACTGTCATATATATGACAGTCCACATACATGGATGCCACAATGTAGCCCAGAGAACTGGAGAATGCAAATTGGGAGTATCTAAAAAAGAACCTAAGCTGGAGCCACAAGTGATAAACGGTTTAGTCAGATGTGTCTATGTTAAATGTGAAACAGCCGACAATACAACAGGACAGTAAAACCACACATGATGCTTCGCAATCATTCTTACGTGATAAATATTATTCAGGTCTGGAACTGATACACACTGAAGCAAATCACACCACAAATTGCAGTTTAATTATCATTGTTGTCTTGCTGTTTCATCGCGGGTGAGAGGACAGTTTTTCCTCCCATCAGCTGCTGGTGGTCTACAATTAGCCTGACTGTTGTGTAGCCTCCCCACACACACACAGTCACAGCGGTAATACTTGATTGAGGTCCTGCGGTCGTGCTGAAATAAGCTGATTTCTCCTATGCTGGTCCTGTATGTAAGCTGCATTTAGAATAATTAAAGGATGCTAAGCTTTGTAATACCTCATTGCTGTCAGGTCAGAGGTCAATATGGAAGCTACTAAGCCAATGTAATGTAAATGCAAATCATTTTTTTTTGTGTTTTCATTGTTTTGCTCTTGTGCAGTATATCCCGCTCTTTGTTCGTGTAATAATCCAGATCTGGTTTTAAGGACACTTTTAGGAATTAGTGTAATCATGTTTGCTTTGTTCTCATTGTTTGTCCAGGAAAGTGAGTTGAGCAAGAAGAGAAAAGAATGTGAAAGCCTTGAGCATGAAGTAAAGAAGCGACAAAAGAGATGTCGGGATTTGGTAAGCAATATGCTTAATCTACTATTTCCTTCTCGTGTGCTCGCTGGCGGCACTCCAGTCTGGTTTAAGCGTGACACGAGTGGACGTAATGATTATGCAGGAGATATGGATTTCCTCTTGTTGTCTTGGTTTCATAACAGGAGAGCCAGCTTGAGGATGAGCGAGGCCAAAATGAGCACCTAAAGGAGGAGGCAGATCTCCTCAGGAGGAAGGCACAGCTGCTCGACCAGGTCAGTGTCTCCCTGACACTCAACATGTTGAGCTCCATACTGTTTTCCCTTCAACAGTGCTGGGATCTGGGGATGCGGTTGTTTAGCACTATAAATTTTCCTATAACCAAAGTTACTATGAACAACTTCTCAGCGGGCTTTAGTTTAGTGTAGAATGACTGATGGGAAAAATAAAATAAAATAAAACGATCCAGCCAGTTAACCTGCTTTTGTTTTCTCAAGACTCGGGCTGAGAATGAGGAGCTGAGGGAAGGTCTCTCTGAAGTGACCGCTCAACACAATTCAGTTCTCGAGGAGAACCAGAGACTCCGTGCCAAACTGGAGAACCTAGAGCAGGTCCTAAAGGTACAGCTACGGTCAGATAATCTCAGAATTATTTTCAGCTTCACTCCTTATGATGCTAACCTGTCTTCTGCTCTGTTCATTTTTTGGTCTGAACAGCATATGCGAGAGGTCGCCGAGCGAAGGCAGCAGCTGGAATTGGAACATGAGCAGGCACTGGCTATCCTTAAGTTCAAACAGGATGAAATCAAGCGGTTACAGCGGGTACAAAAAAAAAAACAGCCTCTTGTACATGTTTGATAGAAACACTTGTTGCTCATGGCTGATTTCAGCCTGTTTTTAATGGGCTGCTTCATCCAGCAGGAGGCAACCTCTGAGCTTTGAGTTAAGCCAGCAGTGTTTGCTGTGCTGTGAATTTGAATTTTATGATCAAATAACCAACGTTACACTGACTTTAATGTCTTTTTAATCCACCAGGCTCAGTTATTCGCCAAGAGGGAGCATGAAGGAGTGGTTCAGATGCTGGAGGTGAGTTTGTGTTTTCACCAAATCAAGTCAAATAAATGTTTTTTTTAAATATACTCTTAAACTTTTATTACCATACAGTGAAACCCTGAGATGCTTCCAGTGACTGTGAAATGAAAAATCAAAGCTATGAGTGTTAAAGCTTCACAAATGAGTGGAACACACATTAGAGAGAGGAGGAGTCTTTTTCAGACTTCCTCAGTTTTTCTCTCATGCACTACCTTTCAGTCTGACAGGATAAAGATCAAAATCTTTATTGAACGTGTCGAGCCAAGCAGAATGATGATAAATATGTAATCCTTTCCCTGCTCACAGTATACAAAGCCCATCCCAGTACCACTGAAGCAGCATGGACATAGACTTCACTGGGCTCTTTATTCTTATCTGAGCACCTGGCAGAGAAGCAGTTGCAGAAAATACTCGTGTTTTCGTCACACTCACAGGGCTGGAAAACCGTTTGAACAGATGGCTTGCTCTGCTGCCTCGCAAAGTTTATGTTCGCTCTCAGTGCAAGTGGAACACACTTTGAATTCAAAATGACTCCGACAGTTGAAGTCCCCATCTGTCTGGCTGGCTGACTTTGAGTAATGAGAAACAAAAGATCGAAAAGATTACAGCACAAACGCAAAAAAAACGTCATTATTCACAGTTGGTGATTGTATACACGTATGTCTGCTGTCTGTGTTCCTTACTTCTCACTGTGCGTATTGTTTGTTACTAAATGAAGTGTGTGTTTTATTTTAGGAGTTGACTCAGCTTGTGTTGAGGAGAGAGCTGGTAGAGTATAGTTGCTCCATTTAAAAAAAAAAAAAAAAAAAAGCTTCTTTTTTTTCCCTTCCTCTTGCTTTGTTTCTCTCACTGTGCCTCTCTATTTAAACCCAAAGCATCACAGGAGAAAGTCTCTTTCCGTCCTGAAAGCCTGATGTTGTTGACTAGGCGTCGCGCTACCTTTTTCAATCTGTAAAAAGATTAGATTAGAAAGATTGCGCGTGTCCTTTGAAAAGCAGACACTGGCTGCTGAGGGCCAAGAGACATTCTAGTGATACTTCCTCTTGACAGGATTTTGCTGCTGACCTGGACTCAGGCCGCTTTGTTCCTACTTTATTAATATGTTTTGCTTTTTCCAGAGTTATTGTTTCATAAGCATGTTTAATTTTTCATTCTTTGTGATATCTCTTTGCTAACCAGAGTACACTGGACTGCATGCAGGTACTGTTAACCTTTAGCCAGCTTGACGTCCTGGGCTAAATAATATATCTTCCTGCCAAAAACCTTACCTAGCACCTGCAAATAGAACCACCAGACCCCAGTAAACTGTAGTTTCAGTCGGGTTTGTGTAGCCTTTGTGTTTTGTATAGTACATACACTTTAACTGGATGTGGGAGTCAGTAATTACTGTACACCTTAACTGTAAACTGTAAATCTTTCATAAATGCTTTATGTGGCCATAGAGGCCCCATTTGAATGCTCGTGCATTTTTTTCAGGTTACCAATTCACTTGAGGCCAGATAACAGTGTATCCGTGTCACAGTTATTGCTCCCACCTGCTCTTTGAGGACACTTATCACGCTGGATTGTTATTTGATCTTATTATACTGAGGTAGAATTTCACATTGTGTTTACCCAATACCTCAATGAGTTGGATTGCTGTTTATGAATGGGTATTTATTCAGGTTTTATTTATTTTTTGAGTGTTTTAGTGCTCATTAGCGCTTCAGCTCAGTGTAGTTAGATAACAAGTGATTGCAGAGCGGGCTTTGCGTAGGTGAGAGCTGACAGGAAATGTTGTTCAGACAGTTTCATGCAGAAGCTTTTTGTCAGATCAGCCTGCCAGGAAACTCCCACCACAACCGGAAGTGAAATCTGCCACATATAGAAACTCAGTGGGGCTTAAACAAACCTCTGTAGTGTTCTGACAAATAACCCCGCTGTCAAGTGGCTTTGGTAAAGTGAATTCAGTGTAAGACAGAAGCACAGCATTCTAACTTTATATAAGCTGCTCACCTTTATTTCCCTCCTGTTTTTTTCCAGTACTCCTGTAATTCCTTTGCCTTTGTGTTTGCAGCCTTAACATGTGTTTCAGTGACAGTTTATGTTGCCTGTCTTGCAGAAACCTAACATTGATGTACTTAATTAATTAAATTATTCTTTATGCTTCATGTTTGCCAGATTGTATCTGCTACCGTACCAACCGTAATAATTACAACTGTGCAAGCTCAAAGGTGGTGTACATGTGCGTTTACATGTACATCAATGATTTAAGAAATAGCTCTTGTGACAAGGAAAATTGTTGTATAGACATAAAAGGTTTCTGCATGACACTGACAAGTATTTTCACTTAAGCTTACTGATTATATTGATATATAATAGTGTAGTGTTTTGTTGTATTTTCCCAGTTAACTTTGCACTGCTTGTAAAAGTTTTTACTGTGTGCCTGTTCTTCGCGTTTGTCACATTTTACGTGAAGTCAAAGGTACGAGAGCTGGAGGAGAAGTGTCGCAGCCAGAGCGAACAGTTTGGCTTGCTGTCCCAAGAGTTGGAGAAGTTTCGACTGCAGGCCTCGAAGGTGGACCTGTCCAGCTCTAGCCTTCTCAACAATCCCAGCCTCTCTGTTTTGACTAATGGGGTAGGCCTGACTGCTGAAAGAGGTGAGCCACGCGAGCTATGGCGACATGTATTCACAAACAAGAACAGTAGTTGTTGAGTGTTAGACCTGCTGCTGTTAGCTGTACCTCTTATGACTCTTAGTGCTTTCTTATATCTTTGTTATAATTAGCACTTCAATTTAATAAACAGGTGAAACAAAGTTAAAGGAAGAGAGTACTGTGATTCATTTACAATATTATATCTTTAAACAGTAAGGAAACATGAAATTATGCCTAAAATGATCCTCACCCCTGTTTCAGTAGTGTGTGTGTGTGTGTGTGTGTGTGTGTGTGTGTGTGTGTGTGTGTGTGTGTGTGTGTGTGTGTGTGTGTGTGTGTGTCTCACCTCTCAGATTCTCATACTAAGGCTGTGAATGAGAAGTAATATAGTATTTTAAACCAGATAATGATAAATAATCATCATGATGCTGTCTCATCCACAGCTGCCTTCAACTTTACATCAGTTAAAGATCTGATCCACGTTTCCTACTGTATGTAACCCACAAATGTCTCCAACGTTTTTCTCTTACGCTGTTCATGTGTTTTAGACTGCACTGGTGGCTCATGGGACATGGTGTCTCTGGGTGAAATAGCCTTCTGGAGTCTCGAGGGAGGAGACACTCTCTCCTGCCCTGAGGGTAATGATCCGCTCGATGCTCGCTGTGTCTCTGTTCCTCATAATACGTGTTGGGCACAGTCAAAAAGCACGGCATGCTCTAACCCCTCATTTCACCAACACCATCACAGTCCAGCTCTGACCTGGACTGTAATTCTCGCCATCACACGAGGGTCAGAGAAGTGTCTGTGGGCCGTGGAACCAGTTAAGCCCCTTAGCAGCACTAGTGTGACACGTTGCACGAGTTAGCGTGACCTCTGACCTCAGACAGATGGAGACAGGATTTTTCCTCCACTGTTTAATCAGCCAGGTTTAACCTTGAGCCTCCTGCATGTCAACCAGTGACAACATTCTCCTAGCTGCTCACAGGTTCAACCAGGTTAACCAGTGAGAGCACTGGAAGCGTCTAGTAAAGTCGCAGCTTATGTGTTATCCTCTTCCTCTCTCTCTCTCTCTCTTTTATGCTAGATGTGGCCGCAGCACTGCGAATGGGAGCCACGCCGCACGCCGCAGGGCTGTCCAGGGTGGAGCGCTCACCTGTGACCAAGCATCGAGAGCTTCCCACCATCAGTGTCAGCAAGTCAGCCTCTTCATCCAGCAAGTCAGAGACCACACACCTCACTCCCAAGTCTGATACCCATCTCAGTCCACACAAGTCAAGCCCAACACACGAGGTACCAGTCATCCACCAGTCTTGTTTTTAATGTCATCATTAAAGCACAAATCAGCCTTTTAGTTTTGAGTAACAAAATTTAATAATTCTTAATTATGACTTGCTGAGAGCTGGTGGTATCACTATCACTATATACTATAATATTGTTCAGACTAAACTAAAGGTTTTTCTGTACTAAAGATCATTATATGTACTTTACTGCAATCCATTAGTAATGTTTAATACACAGTACTAATTGTGATTATTATAGATACTTTTAATTACATTTAATTAAATAAAACACAGCTATTAGTTAGTGAGACTCTCAAAAACTACCAGAATCTCTTAATAACCGCTGGCTTATATGGTTTTCTTTTTAACACTGCATTTTGAGTTTTAGATTTGTGACAATGCCCCTTTAGTCTCTACATGTTCAGGTTATGTCATTATGCAGAACTACTGCCACAGCTCCCTTGTCTCTGCATGGACAGGCAGATCATTCATCAAGATTACCAAGGTGGTCATGCACGTGTACATTGCTTGCGTGGATTTAATGGATTAATCAACCTCATGTCATTTTGTATGAGTACAGGCTGTTACATGAATATGCCGGAGCTCGTTCTGTTCATAAGTAAGACACAGATGAAGCCATGATTATGTATTTTTGTTGTACCATGTCTCCAAAGGATCAGTGTCTGGTCTTGCATGGTAGACAGGTTGGTGGGTTTTCCATCTAGTAACTCGTCCTCCTGATCTTCAGTAAAACTGACATTTAGTGAAAAAATCCACTAGCCTCTGTGGATTATGAAAGTTATACATTAGTAGCTGTAAGTGATTATCCATAAAAAGATTTTCTCAGGGAGTTATAAATATACAACCTCTCTAAATGAATTGTGTGCAGTCGGTATGAATGGAAATAAATATGAAGTATCAAGATGATGCTCTTTTGATAATCATATAACAGGAATATTGAATTTTCATGTGAATGGGCATCTTTGATGACTAATAATGAGTTCTGTTTTTACAGTAAATGGATTCCTCCAGAAATTAACAATACTGTTTAAAATCAAGTCATTTCTTCCTGTTTTGATCAAATAAAAACAGTAAAATGTCATTTACAGTCAACAATAATTTGCTCTACAGTCATTTCCACACAGTCAGTGTCATATGTAGAATGTACACTCATCTAACATCAGATTTAATAGTACTAGTGCTTCCTGATAAAGAGATCAAGAGACATACTGAATGTTGCCCTTTTAGACTAAAATATCTGAAACTGCTTCCAGAATTATCATAAAGTTGAGTTTAACAAAAACAACATGATCACCTTGATGAATAAAGAATTTATTGCAGGGCTATTAATTTATCTAGTTGTACAGAATAAACTGATGCTTGTTTGTTCAAGACGTCACAACATTTCCTCCACTTCACATGTAGAATTACTGTGTGAATAAAATATTTTTTCCTTTCCTTTTTTTTCTTTTTATGTATTTTTTTTTTCTACATTAATGCTAACATCTTTATGATTGCCTAAAGACTCTGGTAATGTACCGTCTGTGGTGTTCTCAGGTGGACACTGCCAGTGAAGTAGAGGAGCTGGACATCGATGTGGCCCCCGCACCTTACACCACCAGTAGAGGAGCAGCAAAGCTTCAGGTTTTCATTGCAAGATACAGGTAACTATACTAGGACATAAATCAGCTCATTATGCTGTCAGCACTTTGTTGGTATATGAGGACAATAACTTCCAGGCAAATTGACTTTAAACAGCTATAATCCATATGATGGCCCCAATGACAACCCTGAAGTGGAGCTACCGCTCACTGCTGGAGAATACATCTATGTTTATGGCGACATGGATGATGATGGCTTCTATGAAGGTATGTTTTCTATTTATGTTGTCATGTTCCTGTCTGTACAGTACACGGTGTTCAGTATTTGAATGTGTCTCCTTTCAGGTGAGCTGATGGATGGACGTAGAGGGCTGGTCCCCTCTAACTTTGTGGAACGCGTATCTGATGATGATGTTATGAGCACTCACCATCCAGAGACGGGGGATGCGTCCCATAACTCCCTGCTAGACAGCAGCCTGCACAGTGCCAGCCACCAGCGTCACCTCCACATGGGCTCCTCAGAAAGGAAAGAGGCCCCTGCTGCCTCTGGTCCTGCCTCAGCTCCCTCAGATTCAGCATCGGCCTTGGCTGTCCCAGCCCCCCTCACAAACGGCCTGGACTTGGATTTAGAGGAAGTGGGAGTGGACATTGTGCCTTACCCACGTAAGCTCACCCTCATCAAGCAGCTTGCCAAGAGCATCATCATCGGCTGGGACCCTCCACTGGTGCCGGCTGGGTGGGGCAACGTGTGGAGCTATAATGTGTACGTGGACCAGGAGCTGCGGCTCAACGTGCCCTTTGGTGCCCAGACCAAAGCGGTGCTGGAGCGGCTAGACATAAACCTCAAAGCCTACCGCGTGTCAGTGCAAAGCCTGACGGAGAAGGGTCTCTCAGACCAGCTGCGCTGCAGCATGCTGGTCGGTCGGGACGTTTGTGTGGCACCCACGCAGCTGCGTGTGAATAGAATCTCTGCCACCTCTGCCAACCTGACCTGGCTCCCCAGCAACAGTAACTATGTGCACATTGTGTCCTTGAATGATGAGGAGTGTGAGCTGGTAAAGGCTGGCTGCTACTCGCTGTGCCTCAATAACCTCTTGCCCAGCCTGCAGTACACAGTCAAAGTGGAGGCACGGCCGCACCGTACACCATGGCAGTTACCTGTGGAGCGACGTGAACACAGAAGCGCTACAATAACCTTCACCACACTGATGGCAGGTCAGTTCAGTAAAGTAAAGTGTCTTCTGATCCACTGAAACCAGTTTCTGTGTTCACTGAGGCTTCCCAGACGTGCCATCCCATTAGATAATTATATTCTCTGAAGTGGTATTGTTCACTACAAATTCTATATTTTTGTGTATAAGCTCTGGTGATTGAGATTTTCACTGTGACATTATCACTGTGTGACATACAAAGTACTGCACTGCACAGACTTCTGTGTAATTGAATGAAGAAGCTGAATGTGAGTTGGTATTTAGAAGACAAGTGAATGACTGATCTTTTTGAGTTTTTGATCCACAGCATCAGTTTGTGAAACAGTATTGCCCTTCTCATACTGTACTGAAGGCCTGTAAGATGCATATTTTGGGGATTGGTATCATATTAGATTTGAGGTGTACTTCTGTAAATAATCATTTAAATTTGCTTAAGTTTCATGCCCACAGTCTGGGAATGCAGGTATATGGTTTCTAAATTTCTTACCTTGCCTGTAGGGTTAGAAAGCAACTTTCTTGGTAGCACATTGTCAAAATAATTTCTTATCACAAACATTGTATTTTCAGTGTGAGTACTCACTTGTATATAAAACATACTTTTCTGTAGTTTTCTTGCCACTGACTTTGGTGCAATATTTTTAATCCCTGCAGGCCCCCCTGATGCTCCTCTTGATGTACAGCTGGAGCACGGTCCGTCTCCGGAGATTGCCCTCATCAGCTGGCTGCCAGTCACTATAGATGCTGCTGGGACCTCCAATGGAGTCCGTGTCACTGGGTACACTATATATGCTGATAGGAGAAAGGCAAGAACTTCTTATTGTTTTGTTTTGTCTTTTTTTTTTTTTTTCAGTCAAGCTGTGCATTGTTGTTAGAATTCAATATATTTGAGATGGTAATGAGTTTTATAACTATCCAAGGTGCTGGAGGTGTCTTCCCCAACAGCTGGTAGTGCCCTGTTGGGCCCGTCTCAGATCCAGTCCCTGCATGCAGCTCAGGAGCTCACCGTCCGCACAATGTCTGCACACGGGGAGTCCTGTGATTCTTTGCCAGTCAATGTGCCCTCCAAGGTGGCTGCCATCATGGCAGGCCCAGCTGTCGCCACCCCAGTTGTGCCAGCCCCCCTACCCTTCACCCCAGTAGGTCCCAGTAACCTGCCCTCGACGCCGTCCTACATGAATTCTGCTGCCAAAGTGTGTGTGCTGCCCAGCACTATGCCATCAGACGCACACATCGCTAGTCTCACAGTGGAAGCTACTGCCAACCCTCCTCATGCTCTCCACTCAGAAGATCTTCTTTCATCATCCTCATATGTGAAGGCCTGGGCCAGCCCCTCATCTGCCGCTGCCTTGTCCGTGTGTGAGGCCACTGTAACGGTAGCCTCCACCATTACGCCAGCGGTAATCTTTACTCTGTCATCTCAACTTGTTTCTATGTTTCTTGTTTCTTCTAAGTAGTATTAGTGAATATTGGATATCGTCTTTCTTTTTTTTAGGTTAATGTTACCTCCCCCACCATGTTGGCACCTCACGCATTCCCGGTAGCAGCACCTGTACCTGCACAACCACCAGTAACAGCGGCAGCAGTGCTGGAGCAGCACAGAGACACCGACAGCCCTGGAACTATACGGCCTTTCCCATCTATCACAGAGTTCATTGAAGACCCCAGTGCCAATCTCGGGACCCCTGAGCGCATTCCTACCCCACCCAAAGCTCCCATCGCTGACCTCCCTAACCCTCGAGACACTAACCTCCTCCGACCACCCAGCACTTCACCTCTGGAGTCAGAGGTAGAGGAGGAAGGAGAAAACACCCGCTTGGTGTCCATCGAGGAGTTCCTGAGACAGGACCAAGAGCCAGCATACTGCAGGAGGCAGCAGGTCAGTCCTTATTTATTGCCCACTGCCTACAGTAACTTAGCAGGTTGTCCACACAAGGGGCATCACAGTTGCATTTCTGAGAGTCACCCATCTCACACACATCTGACAAAACAGATTCACTCCTGTGTTAATCAACAGATGGTGTTTTTTCTAATGCTTTGTGTGCACAAAGCATATTTTTACACCTCAACTATATTGTCCTCTGTGTAGACACAGATGAAGCACTGGAGCTGCTAACATGCTGCTCATGGTACACCTCCTGGAAAAGCACAGCCATTGTTTAATTCAATGATTCATTTAATTCACACAGTGAAGGTTCAGGTTTTATATCATATAAATCATATAGTACAGTTTATGGATGTTCAGCTGTTTGAGCAGCTACCAAATTAAAAGGAAGCCTTGTAGGAGCAGCTGCTTGTACAGTAGAAATCCGATTCACAGTTTTTAGCATCCTGTTAAGAAAACCTAAACTGTGGAATGTCATCACAGTAGGTTCATTACAAATTCACATTGAATCATTTGATGCCAAGTTATTTATGTATAATTTCACAGAGTTATGGGCTTGTGGAGCCTTCCAGCGACTACCATGCAGATAACAGCCGCTCAGACCTGTCAGACATCCTGGAGGAGGAAGAGGAGGAACTCTACTCTGACCATTTCAGGGAAGCACAAGCTAGGGGACACACAGTGGGAGCTAACAGGGTAAAAGAACAAGCTTAGTACATGTGTTGCTGTCAAATATGGCTTTTTGGGTGAAATGTGCTTCTTGCTTACTTATTTTTCTTTACTGGCTATTGTCATTATCCTAATCATGTTTGATTGTTTTACCTTCCTCTTTCTTTTTTCTTTCCTTTGCATGGCCGGGATTTCATCTACTTTGTCTGCACCTCTCTCATTTTCACTGATCAATTCACTTTCATCAACCCAATCTTGCATGTTTTGATCTGGGGTTCTTGTAGTCATGTAGGCTGGAGACTCCAGACAGTGATGAGGAGGTCCTTGAGAGGATCCTTAAGTTGCCCCCACAGGTCTACCACACCAAGCAGCTGTTTAGCATTCCCGAGGTGACAGAAGAGGAAGGCAGCAGTCAAGAAGACTCTTTAACCCACCACACTCAGCCTCGGCCCAGGCCCAGCCACTTTCACCCCAGAGACTTGGAGCACCTCCACCATCCCCCACAGCATCCCCCTAATCCTAACGCACATCCACACGTCCCCCCTCACCATCACCACTTCAACAGGGATCCCACATCCCTCACCAAAGAGCCTTTACCCACACACAGACCCTTGCGGGTCAAGCCTAAGACACAGCACAGGGTGCACTATGCAGACAGAGTGGACACTATCGGTTACTCTGAAGAAGACAACATGAGTTTATATGAAGGTCCTACAAGCAGGCGGGTCTCAGCTCGCTGTCCTCCCCAGCCGAACCCCAACAGCAGAGAGAGAGTACTGCTCAGAGGGCTAGGGGACCGCCTTAGGAGGGAGGCCATGCTCAGAAGTCAGATGGCTGTTGCTGCGGCATTAAACCTGAGCCATGGCCTTAACCTGCCAAGAACCTACCCGATCAGCAAAACAGTACGGCCTCTGAAGTCACCTGTTGGTCGTGAGGTGGAGATCGACGTGGACTACGGCACAGATGACAACGAGGACCCTGTGGAGTACAGACCTGGGGAGGTAGTGGTGGAGAAAATGAGCTCTGAGTGGTGGGTGGAGGGGGCTCAAATGGAGCACTGCAGGCTTCCTCATAGCCAAGGGAAGAAGGTTGATCCTCTGGTAAATGTCACTGCAGGCCAGCTGCAATTAGTGTTTTGTTTCAGCCTCCTCCTCTCCCCCTGCAGCAGTGTGGCTTTACCCTTTAAAGGAGATCACTTAACTCTACCGCTCAGTAGACAATAATTTAACTGTCTAACATCATCACTGCAGTGGACAGAGGGAGGATGGGTCACTTGATTAAAAAAGAAAACATGCGTCCTACAATAAATTACTCAGTAAAGTCATCTTGTTTGAGATGCCAAAATGTAACCAAATATCAACAAGTTCGACATGATTGGCCAGCCTCTAACTTCTTTGAAGCACAGCTGTTTTACCTGTTCTCCCTCTATCTGCTGCACTAATTCCTCCTGCTGTCAAACTCTCCTACAACTTGGAACTCACCCAACTCTTTTATTAACTTAGTCAATGCTGCCCTGTGCTGTGTTCGCTTGCAGTGTGTGTGCTTTGCTGTGTGTGTGCTTTGCCGTGTGTCTGCTAACACCACCTAATCATGCAACATAATGCAAAAAAGGAACATGTTTATGTTGAAACAGTAGAATGCTGGAAACCCTGATGTGTCCTCTCCCCCCTATTTGTGATTATGTCTCTGCGTTAGACATGTTTTTATATTGTCTTATTCTTTCTTTTTTATGTTGCGCAGGAGCGCAGCCAAATCCCTCCAGCTGAGGCAGGTCCATCATGGGGAGGCCAGGCCGAGCTGTCTGCTAATCCAGCATGCTTACAGGCCAGACAACTCAAAGGTCATTGACTCCTTCCTGTGCTGTTTCTTGTTTCTTCTGTCTCTTCGCCTCTGTTAATGTAAATATGCCGTGAACGTGGACGTGTATGAGGCACTGCTGAGACACCTGTGCTTTCTGTTTTCATCCTTCCCTCTCTCCCGTGATGGTAGTCAGATTAGCAACTTGTGTAGGGAGGGGGGATGGGGTCAGATAGGAGGAGGTGCTGTAGAGAAGTGGGAGAAAGCCTACTAAGCTGAGAACCGGCTTAACCCAAAGTGGCTTGTCATGATAGGAGGAAGTGACAGACATTAAAATAGTAACCTCGCTTAACCAGCCGCGAAACAGGCTCAGTGTGTGGACAGATGAACCCCTTTCTCTTCCTATCTATCACACCTTTCTTTACCCACTTCTGCTCTTTTCTCTGCTTTTTCACCTCCTCATTTGTGTTGATGACACAGACTGCACATTCATTTTGTAAACCTGACCTTTCTGGTGTGTGTGTGGGCGTACAG
Source organism: Ctenopoma multispine (assembly GCA_034779795.1). Lineage (NCBI taxonomy): Eukaryota > Metazoa > Chordata > Actinopteri > Anabantiformes > Anabantidae > Ctenopoma > Ctenopoma multispine. The sequence continues at coordinate 4,386,862 of JAUYWH010000006.1, forward strand.
TTGACTACACACATAAAGGTTTAAACATACACGTGCATACAGATTGAGGAAGGGAGCAGGGAGAAGTTCTCTTCTATCTACTAGAAAATCAGTGAGGATGTGAAAGTATGCAAGTTTTCTGCCCATGACTCTTGCCACAGATGGGGCCAAATCTTTCTAATGAGATAGAGAAAACGTCTCTTCAGTGCAGCTTAACGTCTCACTACAGCTCTTCAACTGTGTCTCTCGCCTGCAGCCTACAGTTGTTGTTTTTTTTGCTTTTAGTTACTCTCAAGTCATACCTCATGTTTGCAATCCTGTAGAACTGTTTTATTGGTATGTTTGACATACCAGCCACATTTAACAATAGCTTTGCATGATCTGTGACATGTATGATATAAATGCAAAGCATGTTTGATGATTTTAGTACTTTTTTTTAATGTGCGCTTGAGGCTGTATTTTCAGTGAGCTGAAGGTTAGGTTAGACAGTGGGTCAAACACTGTTTCCCCTGTTGCTCAGCTGCTGCACAACATGTATGAGTACACTTTTGTCAAACGCTTCACACAGATTAGGATCAGTGGTTTAGCTTGATTACCTCTTTTAAGGACATGCCTCCGCTGGGCAAACACTGTTCACTGCAACACTGCAGTTGGTGGGGTGGGTGGGGGAGGGGTTTCTTTGAAACGGATCTGCTGTGTGAAATAATTTAGAAAAAAAAGTAAATTAAGGCTGCAGCTAATGATCATATACATGATCAGTTGGTTTTTGAGTTAATAGAGTATTGTTTTGTCAGTACGATATTATCATTTTAAACAGCTCAGTAACATCTTTGAATCTCTTTGTTTTATCTGACCAAGAATCCAAACCCACAACAACAAATACAGTAAATGCATCAGATCTGCTGATGAGAGAAGCTCCAGTGTGTGAGTGACAGGACAGTGATCTGAAGCACACCAGTAATCTACATCAGAATGGCTGAAAAATAAAAGAATTTAAGTTTGGGGATGACCTAGTCAAAGTCCAGACCTCAACCCAATTGAAATGCTGTGACAGCACCTTAAGAGAGCTGTGTATAAGCAAATGCCCAAAAACCTCAATGAACTAAAGCGATCTTTTAAAGATAATTGGGCCAAAATTCCTCCTTTTCAATCCAGTTTCAATCCTGTATGTGTGTGTGTCTGCAGGTGGTGTTGATTCACCAAAGATGAAAGGAGATGGCGACATACGCATCTTCGTGGCCCTCTTCCCTTACGATCCTGCCACCATGTCACCCAATCCTGATGCTGCTGAAGAGGAGCTGCCCTTTGCTGAAGGACAGATCATTAAGGTTCGTCCTTCACAGCTCAGATCCCACTGGAATAAAACAGAAACCCGCTAAAACAAAATCAAGTACACAGCACACACACAATGTTAAGCATTTCTGTAACTGTGACCTAGAAAATGTTGCCAAAGCCATTACTTGAAGAAACAGGTGACAGGTCTGTTGTGTTACACTTTCCACACGTGAAAGAGGTTTCAGAGTTCCAGTCCAATAAAGACGTTACACTTCATTCATCAGGTCTGTGGAGATAAAGATGCAGACGGGTTCTACCGAGGTGAGTCTGGTGGCCGTCTGGGCTATGTGCCGTGTAACATGGTGTCTGAGATCCAGGTGGAGGATGAAGAGACGCGGCAGCAGCTGCTGCAGCAGGGATTCTTGTCCACAGCGGCCTCTATGGAAAAGATAGGTATGTGGCAGATAGTAGTAGGTACCTAAAGACCAAACTCTGTGTCAGCTACATGGCCAAATTATGTTGTGATGTTGTCGACCACTACACTTGATAAACGAGACATCCTTGTGGACATCCTTTATCACAGGTCTCAAGTGTAATGTCTTGCTCATAATATCACTGCTGTTCATGTTTAAGTGGGAAGTGAAAATAGCAGCACAAGTTCTACAGAATCCACACATTGGCGTATATTTTATATGTAGCTCATTAGGTCAGAATACATTTCAGTTAAACTACACTAAAATTAACTCCAAACGTTCCTCATGGTGTTGTTGCGGACATTTTGATGGTTTCTTGTACTCTGTGTTGCTATCTATGAAATCATAACCATCTCCGTAGTCTCACAAAAAAATTAACTGTTTGCCTATAGTGAGTAAAGTGTTTGCCTGTGGTGAGTGGCGACGAGCCACCCAGCAAACTCAAGCAGACACTTTGCTTCTGTTTCCTGCTTTCTACCCGGAGCAGTGTTTACAGATGGTTTAACCTTTTCACTTCCACTTGTTCTCACTGCCGTGTCTGCTGCTCACTGGGTGTCATTTTTAAATTGCTCTCCTCCACTTGGCTTTGCATTGTCTTTTTTTTGTCTGGTCTGCTTCTCTCAACGAATTATTGTTATTTTATTTTGGTTTCCCTTTTTTAAAACTCCATAAAGGCACTCGCACACACGCACAGCTTCCACGTCGCCCCGTTCCACCGCCGAAACCGAGACGATCCAAGAAAGGTGTGTCTCGCTGCAGATTGCGGCTTCCCGCCTCCCTCCTTTCTTCTCCTCTCTGGTTTGCTTCTCTTTCCGTGTTTCTCTTGCTGCTTGTCACTCTGTGGACCAGGGGGGATTTTTAGGTCAGCTGCTGTGGTAATGAAATCAGACAGCTTCTCAGCATTATGGTAAAAAAAACAGTCGCTATGAATAAATCTCCTCTGCAGTAGTTTCATGTTCTATTATCATGCCTAGCGTTACGCTTTCATAGTGTTCATAAGCTATTCAAAGTAAAGTTTTTTCATGATTTGGATTCTATAAATAACATTCAAGTAGCAAATTCACAGCTGCTGGATTTTCATGTCATACATTCATGCATGGAATCAAAACTGCAAGTATTTGGACAGTTGTTCAATTTGTAAGATAATAACTGATGCTATATTAAAGTGCCAATGTGGAAAAGTCTTTACAGGCAATGGCAGCCAGAAATGTTTGACCTACAGACATCAGCAAATGCTGTGTGTCCTCTCTGGTGATGCTCTCCCAGCATATCCCTGCAGACACCTTCAGCGTTTGCTTGCTGTGGGGTTTCTCTGCCTTTATTCTGGTCTTCAGCAAATGAGTTGCAAATGAATCCGTTTGAGTCAGGCTGTCAGGAATATTCCACAGTTTGACCCTGAAATGCTCTTTGGTTACTTACCAAAGCCTAACCTGCTGCTCCTGTACGCAGTAAAACTAGCCAATAAATGCCAGTGTGCCATTTCCTTTGGTAACCACACATTCTGAAGCCTAACGCAAGGTAGTCTGAGGATTGAGTCATGGCAACTGGACTTCTTTCTTCCAAGTAGAGACGTTTCGTTCTGCATCCACAGAAC
>JAUYWH010000006.1:4394086-4406611 GCA_034779795.1 Ctenopoma multispine
TGTGTGTGTGTGTGTGTGTGTGTGTGTGTGTGTGTGTGTGTGTGTGTGTGTGTGTGTGTGTGTGTGTGTGTGGATGAAACTGTCCAGTCCTCTGCTGAGACTGAAAACAGATGCCTTTCTCAGACATTAACATGGGAACTCTCGACTGGCCTGATTGTTGCGCATTACATATTTTCTGTCTGTGTTTAGGTGTGAGAGAAAGACCTGCTGTGTGTGCAAAAGTCATGTATTATCACATGAGAAATAGGCTGCTCCAAGGCAGATTTTAGCCACAAGTTCTGGACTAATCGATTAACTGACTGATTGCAGCAGCTGAATCTGTTTAATTCTCAAAATCGAAAGACTGAAAACCTAGTTTTTCCTGCTCCTATTACTCATCTTTGGCTTAATATTCACATATCGAGTGAAGCAGTATCCTCGATGCTGGTTACATTCATAACCACAGCCTGATGCTGAACATGCAGCCTCTTACCCACTGAGATTCACATATAACACAACTAGCACTTGCCACAGTTGCATTTACGATGCATGCACTGGCGGCTTGTGGCGATAGACTCTGCAGTAATGTGTCTGTTCTTTAGGCTCCATGTTAGCAGTATGATGAAGGTCAGCGTGTGGTGTGTGGCTGTTGGGTCAGACAAGCTAAACAGTGTAATGATAATAATCTTTACCAGCCCGTGCAGTGTAGCAGGATTAGTCCACACATTAGTATCATAACATTGTAGTCATTGATTGGTTAAAGCGTCATGATACAACTTTAGCAATATAGTATATTACTGAATGTATTGCAGTATTACAGTAAAAAAACAGAACCATTCTGTATCTTTAATGATTTGTGACAGCTTTATTGTACGAAGCTGTAGTATAAATATTCAGTTTTGGTGTGAATGTGTGGACCAGGCCTTAGTGTTCAGTTACCACACATGCAGTGATCATTTTATCTGTGTGACACAGGGCTGTTAGGTGACTTCTCAGGTTTCTCACTTGCAGTTTCTTATTCACGCTGAGCCGCCTGTTGACTCCAGCTGTCAAATACGCCAAAATCTTAGGTGCTTTGCTTGTTACCATAGCTACTGTACGAGAGCGTGCGACCAGCGGGAGCGTGGAGGGGCATCAGACCTGATTTCACTCACATTGCTGAAGTTTTCCACATGAGTAGTCGCACCTGACGACACCATTTGGAGACTTTTTTTTTTTGATGTTACGTAAAGGGAGCATGAAGATGCCAAGGGGAAAAAAGGGAGGGGGTGGGGAGGGGGGGTTGGATGAAGACACTTTAGATGTGACATAGCCGGGACAGAGGCAAGACTGTGACTGTACTGTATATTTTTTATTTATTTTAAAGTGGGGGTTGAATGCTTAAAAGTTGCCGAAATGTACAGCGCGTATTTGTACTGATCTTGTATTTGACGGCCTTTAATGCACAAGTATTCCTCTACCTGCTGTGTAGTGAGTAGATCCATATAGGTAGTGTTCTTTAGCTCAGCTCATCATAATTAGCCTTACAAGAAAACCTTTTTTAGTCTTAATATGTTGTTTACAGGACGTTTATTGACTGCATGCATATTATACCCATGTCCGGCCTTATTTATGTCACTGTCACGTTTGTGTTTTCTAGGCTGACCTGTCTACAATGTTAGAGTTTTAGATTGTTGATGCAGTGGACGAGAAGCTGTAGGAGCTTTCTGTACATAATGAACAGTGTTGGGTATATTTTCATACAACACGGAAAGCTTTTTTTTTTTTTTTTTTTGTCTTGCCTGACCTGCATTCATTGTTTGAAACCAGTGGAAGACTGACCTTTTTATAAATCACTGTTTTTATTACCCTTTTGGAAGTTCATCTGTAAATATTTTTGTTAATATTGTTAATTCTTTTTTTTTTTTGCATGTCCAAACAGTGTCCATGGAAGATAAGTAACTAAAGTAGTACACAGAGGACTTGAAAATGTGATTCTTTCAAAATGGATCTTTTTACAGGAATAAAGTATGTATATTTTCACAGAAAACACAGAATGTGTGAAATGCTTGTGGTGTTTCTGAGGAACTCAACATACAACAAGATGTTTGTTCATTTAGATTTTTATTGAGCATCATACAGGTTACACATTATATGTACATGATTATCTTTTTTTTTTTTTTTTCAGGACAGTTGAAACAGATCAATTATAAAATGGAGGAAAGAGTTGCTGGCTTTGCTGCCCGCCACACACCACCCATGTGAGCTGACTGTGGCAACACTCTGGGTTAATGCAGGGACTTGCGAGACAAAGCAGCTTCCTCTTTTTTTTTTGCGTGTGACTTGCTGCGCAGGCGCCATGTTGGGTCTCTCCTCTCCCTGAAGCCAACAGTACACTCATCCATAAAGTAGGAAACACTACACTGTGGTGAGGAGTTTAGTAGTGCTTTCTACTTTATGGATGACTGCACTGTACATCCACCGCTCCACTTCCGTCTCGTGTCTTTTTCCCACTTCTCTCTTCTTCTGCACCTGCACCAGTGTCTGCAGCTGCACGCACACACACGCTCTCACCAATACCCCACCCAGACACACTTTTTTTTTCTTTTTACACCAAACTGAAACTTCTCACACCAGCGCTCACCAGCACCCTCGCTTTTGTCAAACCAGAAAATGCACACTTCCTGATTTATCTTAAAACATTTACATGTGTAAGTTTTAACACAGTTTGTTCAAAATCAGATACATTTTTCAAATTCAGGTTTGCATATGTGGCGGATATCTGTCTCAAACAGCTTTTGAGGCAAAAGTCAGAACTAAACCGCCAGAGGAAGTGCTATCTTGAGGAAGCCATTTTGGCAGGCATGAGTAAGCTTTTCTATGTGACCAACAGACTACGTGATACAATCAAAAAGTCGTGTAAAATAAGTTCAACAGTAACTGCAGACGTCAGTTATCAGGTCAAAATTAACTTGGAGAAAATGCAAAGAACCCATAGATACTTAATATAAAATATATAAATAAATGAATAATAGTATGAGTACTGTTCAGTTTTGAAGTACAATGGTTTTTCATACAAATTCCAAATGAACTTCTGAATAGAGATTGTTCGACCGGACAGATAAAATGAAATCCATTCAACACTGACCTATCTTTCACAATGTTAAACATAAAATATATTAATTCAGTCATTCTTACAATGTCGTCACAAATAATTCTCCCGTTAAATAGACATTGTCCTCCATCATACTTTACCTCAGGTCTCCTTTTTTTGTGTCTCTGTTTTAAGTGAGGGTTGTCAGGCAGCTTCACAGGTGTCTTCTGTCTGTCCAAGGACTGGATGAAGAAGAAGAAGAAGCCGTCTCCTTTTGAACCCTTCACAACCACGTGATGTAACCACAGGAAGAGGTCTAACAGTCACAGCCCGTCTCTTTCTCTTCTTCCGTCCCAACTCTCTTCTTTTTCACAGGCGCTTCTTTAAAAATGCAACTAAGAAGTTTTTTTTTTTACTTTCAGACGCCACATTTTGATAATGACACAAACTAGGTGGGAATGATCACTCTCCGAAGTGTTACTAGCTCACACTCGAACCTCCCAGACTTTCATTTTAATAATTACATTTTCCTTCATCATCTTGAATTCATTTTTTAGGACTCAAGCCCATTTTTAACACATCGCTGCAGACGAGGATATTATTTCAACTCATGTAGACCCACTGTAGCTTCATTTTTTATTATTTTTATTATATAGTTTTATTCAGAAAACAGTGCAGTGTTGAGTAATAAGCCCAGAGTGAAGTGGGGGGTGGTGGGTGGGGGGTTACAACACACACTGAGCTTATCTATGGCTGTCAGGTGCAGGTAAACAGTTTAGTGTCTTTTAACATCTCAACATTTTGTGCACATCCTGAGATCATCTTTATGTTCTCAGAACATGCCTGTACAGAACAGTCCGTGAATTAGACCACAAAAAGGTTCGGGGAGGGGGGGGTGGGGGGTGTTGTTAAGGTACCTGATGGGTAAAGAGGAACATTTCCTGTGTAAAAATGGTTTCACTCAGATTCTGACGTTCTTTTACTGGAAACAGCAAAATGTTTCAAGCCTAATTCCTGTCAGATGAGTTAAACTTCTATGGCTAGTGTTTGTTCTTTTTGACTGAGACACGCTCACCATGTCAGATGCTGTTCAGAATGAAACCATTTTAACCGAAACCAGTTGAAAAACACCAAAGTAAGTATTGAGGGAGCAAACTCTACAGTGCTGGTGTAAAAAATGGATGAGTATTAATAGTATGAATTTGGTTTTTCAGCATAAATATGGGTGTGGGTACTTTTTAAGATCAACTTGAATAAAATGTGAACTGATCCTTCAAAGTGCATTTCTCGTGCGAGGGCCTCATTGTCGTCACGATTCGTCACCATTACCTTTCTGTTGGTTTTGAAAAGTGAGAGGCCACAACTTTCAATTCCCCCTAAATGTAAATGTCCAAACCGTGGGGTTTCTCTTGATGCTAACCTGGAGGGGAGTCATGTTTGTGCCCTTACCCACCCCACCCCCCTCACCCTCACCTCCCCAGCAGTTTAACAGACTGGAGGGATAAAGCGAGTAGTAAAATGGAAACATCAGCATGTGTGTTTCACCTAGAGAGTCTGAATTTATGTGAAGAGCACAGAGTTTCACTGACCTTTTCAACCATCACTCTCTGTGTTTAACGCGGTGTGTTCAATAAAAGATGAGAAGATGATCATGACTGTCTGTGTCTTATCGGCTAAGTAATAATGTGTTTGTTGATATTTGTGACTTTGGTGAAAATCAGATCACATTTCATGATCCATGTATGCAGAAGATCCACACAGTGCAGTACATTACTTTTTCATGTGACTGTATGATCACAGTATCAAATCCGTGTGTGTGTGTGTGTGTGTGTCCACAACAAAGGCTTTAAATTAAAAAAGGACAGGGATCTGACATGAGCTGGAGCAGCTGTAAAATAGTTAGGAAAAAGCTTGTGTCTAATACTGGGAGACACACTGAGACTGCAGAGACCTAGATGCAAGCGTGTAAATCATTGATGCTCCAGTTACATGTAAAACAGCACTTGTTGAAAATACCCAGCATATGTTGTCTTTAAAACCCACACATTTTGTTTTCCCCTTTAACCCTCCAATCTCCTGACCTCTGCCATGCATTTTGTTAATCCCTCCCATCCACAACTTATTGAGTCACCAGTCTCCAGTTAAGGGAGAAAACACCAGCCTTCATCTGGCAGACGACCACTAGAATTCAGTCATCTGTTCATGTGCCAGTGAGGAAATGATCCTAACTCCCAGTGTAAAGGGTCGACCAAAGCTGGGGCCTTCCTTAGCCCACGCTGACTCTTGTGATAGACCTTATCTGGGCTGGCAGCCATTTCCCCTCCCTGCCTGCGCTCACCAAGCTCCTTCACAGCCGGGTGTCGACACTGCTGAGCCACCCAGAAGCTTACAGGTCCCTCCCTGCCCTGCGAGCTTCACAGAGGCCTGAGCCGCTCTAAACCGGATTCTGCAGAGCACGAGTTCAGTACAATTCTGAGCTACTTTACTTGAGAATATTCATCTTTATCTTATAAATATTTTCTTTTCTCAAAATCCTAAATGCTATGTACGTATGAATCACAGGAGACCTTTATTGCAGTACGAGTACTTCTACTTTGATACTTCAAATACATTTTGCTACAATCTATATATAAAAGTTATACACATTTGTATTTAACTAACAGAGACTTGTAATCAGTGAACTGTGCTTTGCCCAGCCCTCCCTCTTTCTCCTCTGCTACGCTTAAACCACGCTCTGTCCAGGTAGTCGTCATTATGAAGTTAGAATAAATGAAAATGCTGTACATTAAGATACATTTTTAAAACACTTTTTTTTAAGTTACATGCTGCAGCTTTAAGTAAAGGATCTGAATACTTTTTCCCACCACGGCACAGCGCTATATTTAACTTGTACATGCATATTTGCCAACACTGCAACACTAGGAAGAACATGCCCTCATTTGTAAAAGGAAATGAAATCCTTAAATATGACAACCTGCTCTCAGTTCTGTAGCTGATTTCTAGTCTGCAAAAGAGAGGAAGTGTTGTCAGCCTTATGAAACACACTCACACACAACAGTTTGAGTGTGTGTGGCCTTCTGTTGATAATGTCCATCCTCTTACTTCCCTATCTCCACTTTATCCCTGTCAGACAGAGAACATTGCAAGACTGGGTTGGTCAAACCTCCACTTGCTTTATATTCTTTTTTTTTTTTTTTTTTAACACAGGTGACCAAGCAGCCAAGACACCACACACCTTTCGTCAACACCTTGTTTCCTGATGTGATATTTTCCCTTTAGCTTCAAGCCCTGACATATCCAAATATGGACAAAAGGCTGTAGTTGAGCTGTAGTTGTAAGCGTCAATGAGGCCATTGCAGACAGGCCTGTGTGTGTGAAAATGAAAGGCGTGTTTCGCTCAGATGCTGGTACAACATTCTATAGAGGAGAGTGCAGGCGACCGCAGGCGTTGTCAGGACAACGCCTGCGGTCGGGGAAGTCTTGCAGCAGCGAGCAGAGCTCGTGGTTTTGTTTTTAGTTTGCAGCTCTCATGAAAGGACTTTAGCCACATGCATTCTGAAGAGAAACGAGGTTCAAATCACACGGAGGAAATATAAGAAAACCTGCGCTTTAGTGTGGAATTGTTTGTGTTATGTGGTAGAAAATGATGAATATTCACATTATAATGCAATAAAATTAAATTGCACTCTTCAACACATGCGCTGAGCTCTGCAGTGAGTTGAAAACCCACATGGAGGTGTACAGACTGACTCTTGTGGTTTACTTCTCATTTGATTATCAACTGTCTTCAACCTCTGTAGGTCGACTCTCGGTTCAAAAAAAGTCTCTGTTCCGCTTGTGATGGAAAGAATGAGAAACACTTCACATTCTGTACATTTGAATAACAGCAATAGTTGGTTTGCATGTTTTAGTTCACTTTGTGAGGCAGAGGAATGTGACTTCTTAATTCAACAAAGTGGCTGACTGTGCCAGCGAGTGTTTCAAAATAGCATGGGTTCCTGTCAAATGAATGAACGGTGTTAGTGGGCTTCTGTCTGTTAGAGATATTTCATCATATGGTTGGTTTTTCATTCATAAAAGAAAAGATCTGATGTAAATGATACTGGCCAGTAACTGGTAGCTTTGATTGAGCTGAGGATATTTTTTTATGTTACAAAGTCATTAGTCAGTTTCAGTAGAATGACATATAAAAAGGCTGCGCATGCAAGAATATGTTTAAACCCATGTTCTCCTGTTCAGACTCATACATGTGAAGGTAGCCCAGTGTGCACTGGACAGACGATGGAGGAATGAAAGGTGATCACTCCAGGAGAAACAATAACTCACACTTCTGATTTACACTTCCAGACAAGACTCTGGTCTACCTGAACTGCATGCGGATTGCGTCACACAAGCATGATGAGAACCAGGCCGTGTTCACACAGCTGCTGTTCATTTTAGCAGCTTCAGAACAATCTGTCCCCTTCCTGGTTTCACATTGTTTCATCAGAACTGAATTGTATTTCTATTTTTTTATTCATTGTTGTTAAATCTATCATTCACCATATTTATTGTGATTAACAGAAGGCTTCATTAGCTAATCGTTAACGACAATGTCATTCAGGAGGTTCCACAGTTGCTGTTGGAAACCTCTGACCTCATTGTGTGAGCAGAACGGGACAAATCCTCAAAGATGTAGGAAATAAAGGAAATACAACATCTTCCTTTACCAACCTTTATCTGTGTCAGTTATCTGCGCTGTAGCTCCGTACATTTTGCTTCACTACATATGTATTAGTAAACCACACTAACCTGTTTAATGAAGCAGCTGAATATTTTCTGTCACTGTGTTTTAGTGCAACAACTGAAAAGGATGAAGAGACAGAAACAGAAACTCTAACTCTGTGTTAATAGAGAGTCATTGCATGCTTTTGTAAACTGCTCCTAATAGAAACCAAGTTACAGTCTCATGATGTGTAAAGAGGCGATGTGGTCATGTGTGACTACCTGAAAAGCCTCATATGATCTATGACCTGGTTACAGTATATGTGCATGTTATTTTAAAGAGGCATCAGATGAGAAATAATAATTGTGTTATTAATAAGAACAAATGCTCAAAGGTTTCTTCTGATGTATTATAATCTTACAGAGTTGTTACTTCCTTGTTCATGATCGTAAAAAACCTAAAACAAATAAAGTTTCAACAGTGCCACATCTTTATATCATTTCATTCTTCCTGCCATCTTTCCCTCCATCACCCATTGTAGTCTGTAAGAAATGCTGCTGTATATGTGAAACTGGGACAGCTTTCTTGTATATCATGTCACGGTTACATTATCCTTTTTAGGCTGTTTTCATCTCGTGTTGCAATACTGAATTTAAAGTCCCATTATTTTTATTATGACTCCTCGGTTGTGACCTGGGAGAGTGATAGAGGATCCTGAGGTGCAGGTGAACAGAGATAAAAACCCCTACGAAATAAAAGAGTGGTTTCACTAACTGCACCTTTGCAACAAAATATCAGTTAATAACCTAAGGCTAGAGTAAGATCTCCCTGCATTCTCTTACAATGATTTAAATAATCCTCACAGTCCTGATCCATCAGGCTACAATAAAATTAGACAATGTCTAGGCCCTCTGGGGAAAAATAAGTCAACAGTAGGGTGCTACACCTGATATGCACAGCAGTGCAGGATGAAAACCTATAAATCAGTTTGTTTGTACAGGCTATTGTACAATGAAACAGAAGCCACAGCAGTGGCTGGAACTGAGAAACACATTTCAAAAAGACACTATTTCTGCCAGACAGTGAATTATAATGTGTCTACACCTCTAATAGTGTGGCTTATACTTCCCTCTACTAGCAGCTTATGGTACTGCACATTATTTAGCCTCATCACCACCTTGTGCCCCGAATAAATAAGTATAGAAATGTTTAATTTACATTTATTTTAGACCAAAAATGACACATAACAATGGCACAATAGTCGAGTTCTAGTTCAGTAGTTCAGTTCAGACCTGAACATCATTCTGCTGTGACAGACATGGATGTAGGCCAACATATATAACTGTATGGTGTAACTCTACAGCTGTGCTAGCAGCTCAGTAAAGCTGTACAAAAGTATTAACATGTTAAAATCGCACATGCCGACGTTTAGCAATCATAGAGTGACATGATTTTTTTTATAGCAATCCATCCAATAATTGTTGAGATATTTAAGTCCGGACATCATAAAATTTGTACTTTTCTAAATTAACTTAGGTCTGTTCTTTTCCATGACTGTTTTGAATCTCAAATGGTAATGTAGAGGTTCTCAATCAGAAAAACTGAATGCTGTGTCCTCCTGCTGTCTGCCTTAATGTGCTTAACTTATTTTTCAAGGCAAAGATTAGACTTAATTCGCTTCAAATATACCGTCTGCAATTATAGCTGCCTTTCTTTACTACATACTACATTCTGGCACTGGGAAACCCTGGATCATATCTGACTTTCTGGTTAGTTTACTATCTACTTAATAGGATGTTTTTGGTGGTTTGAGAATTGCTTCACGCTATATATTTTTCTCATCACAATGTACAGTAGCATAAAAATAAAAAATACATACAGATTTTCTGACAACTTTTATGTTACTTTAAAACATTTTTAATTTTTTTTTTCAAATAATGAAAGAGATAAGAAATATCCACTTGTACAATAATGATCCATGCTAACATTTCTAACCACAACTAAAAAAAATAAATTGTACAATTTGAGAGCTGCAGACATCACATATCAAATTTAGTCCCACTATTGTTGCTTCTTCCTGGAGCAGGAGCTGCAAACTGTTTGAATTATGTCTTCACCGCTGTATCTCTGGATTTGTACATCACTCCTCTGCTTTTCAACTCTCTCACCACACCTTCAGAAAAGAAAAGAAAAAAAGCAATGAAGACTACAGCCAATCATTTACTTTCTACATGTGTGGTAGCAGGCCTACAGTTAGTGTACCTGGGGGTAAACGGCCTGTCACCGACACTGCATATACACCTGGCTTGAAGTTGCCTGTAGAATGGACCACAAAAAAAATACATAATTGTTAAATAAATACATTTGAATTCAAACTGAAAATTACTCAACACTATATTTTGCAAAACACAGTGTTTAAATAAGGACATTATTAAGCTTGAACTGTTTACAGGTTAGCCATATTAACCTATAAATGTACCTTTAAGTGAAGGCACACATCCTTACCTATCCTCTGCCACTTAGCAACCCAACTGTCCTCAGGACTCATCATGGCTATAACACTGTGGACATACAGATGTTAATTGTGATCCTCTAGAAAACATTCCAAACTTTTATGAGTTCATGTTACAGTTTTATGGATAACCAAAGCTAAAACAGTGTTTACCCATCAAATGAGGAGCTTGTGCATTCATAAACCATCTCTCTGTTGCCTTTCATCTGAAGGTACGACTCACAGTTATCACAGCCGTCATATTCAAACTGGTCAATGGTCTAATGAAAGAAGATGGGGGGAAATTAAAATAGATTAACGACTTGATATCAGCATACATGCTCGATTCTCAACTGTTTAATTCGGTGTTTTTCCAATTCTAGCGTTAGTTCTAATACCACATACTTTTTAAGTATGACCATACCTTAATGTGAACAAGTACAGCCTTGTGTGATTTCAGATAATCGTGAAATCATTACTTTTATGTTTTATTTCAGGTGTGTGATAAAACAAAAAACAAAATACAGTTTTGGCTACGCGTTAGCACAGAAGCTAACCGGAGCGTTTTTATCTCGCAGTCCACACTTTACCTTTACTAGCGAACAAAGAAGACACGCTCGCAGATGTCGAAGGTCTTTGGGGACAGTTTCCAGTGCCATTACGTTAAGCCTCTACAGAAAATACTCCAGAAATCCGAGCAAAAATGAAAAAGATAAATGTTTTCAAGATATTACTGTCGCTGGGGAATGGCGTCACTAGTAAGGACCCTCAAAATAACCAGTACAGAGGCGTCCCTGTAATGCGCCTGTACGAAAATCTTATTACCAACATTAAAGACAATTTTATTTAAATTCATCAGGTCAGCTGCAGCTACATAGCTTGCTTAATTCAAATATACTGTATAATAACTGAAAGAAAGCAGAAACATCTCTGTATAACCTACAGAGGACTACTGTATATCTAAACTAAATACTAATATTTTCTATATTGTATATCTTAATATACCTAGCTATCATCGCTGTGAGAACACATAACACTAATAGAGTATGATATTATAAGTGCGTATTTTCAATGAAATATGATAATTGTTATTTTTTAAAGGTCAGTGTTAGTGTTATTGTATTTATACACATTGAATAAATCACAGTGCAGGTGCCAGGTGGTTCATTTTCCCTCTGTGGTAATGCTTATGTTTAACACTGAGTGTACAACATTATGTGTATTTATTTATTTCTGAAAAAAACAACTGATCGATATGTTAGTTTGTTTTTTGCTAACTCTACAAAGTTTATTTATTTTATAAAGTATTTTATTCGTCCAAGATATGACGAGCGACTAAATGCGTAATCATAGATGTAATGTTGTACTTGATTACATTTGTTTGAAAGTTACTAAAAAAGTTACATATAACATGTTATAGATCAAAAAGTCTCAAAATCTTTATGCAGCTTATCCAGCTACGACCACGTCTTGTGCTTCTATAATTATAGTAAACTAATTATTCATACAACTGCTAGAGAAAGTAATGGCGCTGTTTGTAATTTTTCTGCGGTGATGGTTGATGATGATGCAGAGAAATCGTAGAAAAAGTAAATGAAACTGGTTTTATTAATAATATTGGAGCAATATCGACAAGCAAATGCTTCCTGTATCTCTGGATCAGACCTGTACAACATCCCTAGGAGGAACTTTGGACCAGTCACAGAACTGCTTCAGCTCAGACACATTCATAGGACGTCTGGCGTTAGTGATTCTCTTGAGGTCATTCAGTGCATCTCCCTTTTTACACCATGCGTTCTGCTGCTAACCATCCAGCTTTAGATTCTTTAGTCAGTACGTTTCATTTTGTAAACCGCCCTCAGAGTAAAGAACACAAGACAGAACCCTGACTGTTGGTTCTGTCAGGGGGCACGTTCGAAACGCCAACAGCTCCAACGGTTCGGGAACTTCCAACGGTTCTCAGAACAGCAGAGGCTCTTCTTTGGCGGTGCAGGTACCGGTGTCTGTGTGTGTGTGTAATAAATAAATAAATACAATATATATCCTGAGAATTTAATGTAAATGTAAAGTACGTTACTGTGCTAAAGTAATTCCAAATACAAAGCTAGTGTGTTGGTTTGGTTTTCCCGAGGCTAGCTAATGCTATCAGAGCGGCTAGCTAACTGAAGAAGTTAGCACTTTTTGGTGTCTGGAATAATTCTATTAACCCTCAGGCGTCAGTTTAATTTACTTCCCTCTTATATCATTAGGGACAAAAATGTCCTCCTCCTAAAAACT
>JAUYWH010000006.1:4409914-4438269 GCA_034779795.1 Ctenopoma multispine
GAGAAAGACTTTGTTACAAGAAACTGTGACATATGCATTAACACAGACAAAATGACAGCCAGATGAAGAGCAAAAATGTGTCCATTTGGACAAAAATGTCCCTAGTGATGCCTGAGGGTTAATTTATAATATTTCATTTTTAATACATCAAACTTTTGTTCCCAAGTTAGAAATGAGCTAAATGTTCTATGCTGGTTAATTGTTTATCAGTTATTCTCCTATGTTTAAGCGGGTGTTCATTAGCAGAAACTGATAACTTCTGTTTCCAGTTCTACAGACGTGAGCATGGATGTTGGTGGAAGTCCACTGCCTGACAGCATCAACCCCAACAATTTCCCTGCCAAGCTGTGGCGTTTGGTCAACAGCCCGGCCAACAAAGCCATCTGCTGGAACAGCCTAGGCGAGGTCATCGTCATTGACCAGCAGCTCTTCGAGAGACAGATCCTGTCTCCCAGCACTGCAGACTCTGACAACGCAGACGGCTTCAAAACCACCAACTTCTCGAGCTTCGTCCGTCAGCTCAATTTGTACGGCTTCAGGAAAGCCGATCCGTCCGTGAAGGACAACCATAACTGCAGCGGCGACGGTCGCGTTTATCATCATTTTTACAACCCCAACTTCAAGCGAAACCACCCTGAACTTGTTGCCAGTCTGAGGAGACTCACTGTAGATAACAAGGCCAAGCTGCAAGCTGGTCTCAGCGTGAACTGTCGACCCCCGAGTCGGTTCCAGCGATTAGTTGGGGGTGGTGATGGCAGAGATACAAATGTGACAAGAGGCAAGTGTACTCACATACGTTTCTCTGTGATACATAATAATACTCCAAATATAACTATTTATTAGGGTGAAAACCCCATAATATCCTAAATTTCGTATCAGTTTTCATCCAAACCAAACATCTAATTGCAATTTTTCTGCAGGCAGTTCTTCATTGCTTGGCATTAAACATCAGGAGTCTCACCCTTACTATCCAACTAAATCTCAGGCCATGACAGCGCACAGTGGAACCCCCGTCCCACCACGATACCTGATGAGGGGGCACGGTGCAGCTCTTTCTCCTTCTGTTTTTGCTGCAGACAAAGGGATTCCAGTGTCATTAAACCAGCGCTACACTGGAGTAGCCTCAAGCTCCAATGCTGTCCATATCCAGCAGGGTTTATTGTCCAGTGCAAATAATGGAAATCCAAATTTCACCAGTTTTAATCCTTGTAATACACAATATCACCCCAGCTACTATTCTCCCAGTGAGTGTGACATCAGTTAAATAAAACAAGGTTACTGAGTAACTTAAAACAACTTAAATACATATTTTCTTCTTCCAGTTTGCCACTGCTACCATCCAAGTCTAGTGGCAGGTAGTGGGCTTCAGACAGGATTGTTCTCTCCCCAGACTTATTACCAGGTAGGTATACTGGGGTGTGTTGCTCTGTTGTGTAATCAGTGACTTTGAGTGGTGAAGTAAGACCTACCATTTCTAAAACATATTTATTTTATTGTTTTAGGCAGGATATCCTATTAATATGTGGTGTCATGTGGAGCAAAACCAGGACTTACAGAATAAGGAGACCCAGGAGGTGAAAACATGTGATGTTAACTTGGATAAAATTTTCCAGATTGCTGACGAAGTGATGCAGACTCCACCCAACAACTGCCTGGTTAAAGCTGTGACCCCAGAGAAGCGAGAACCTGTGGTAGAGCTGTCCTCCAACCCCTGCAGTGCCACGCTCTTTGACAGCTCTGCCAGCACTGTGCAAGCTAACCCTTTGTGTGTCGCACCTATTATGATGGCTGTATCAGGGAATGTTGATCTAGTCAAATGCATGCAACAGGAAGAATCTGTGGTGTCAGTACCAGAGCAAATGCCTGAAGATGTCATATCTGAGGTAAGCTTCTACAGTGCAGATCTCCTCAAAGCATTTAGCTTAATCCTCTCGAAAGGCGAGAACATTTGCCAGGAAAGGCTGGGCCACATCTGTCAAGCAGTTTCTGAACAGAAACCTATGATGTGTATTTTATATTTGATAGAGATTAGCAGCTTATCGAGCAGCATAGCAGAAATCCTGTTTATGATTTACTGTGGTTCCTTTGTGCCCTGGTAAGGTTACCACTGATGAAGCAAGGGACACCGAGGTCATACATGTCAAGGTTAGTGACATTCTCATGGATCCCATTCAGGTTTACAGCAGCAGCACAAGAAGCACAGCAGATCTTTAGGTGAGAGTTTATTGAACATTCAGGTATTCAAGGTACCACCAGCGGAAGAAAAATTATCTAAAAACTGAATGATCATCATTACAGCAAGAAGATTACTGACAGATGGTTTTATTTCTGTTTTTAGAACATGTTGATTTGGGTGGCTAGTGACACACCACAATGTGATCTTAAGTTTTCACTACTACCAGGCTTCATTCTTTGCTCTAATAAGTCTTTATAGTGTAAACGTTTGTTGTTTTCTAATTTAAATCCTATGCTAATATTGTTAAATGTTGTAGATTTTTGTGCGTGTTTGCTGTTGTGTTTTACCTTATGTGTAGTAATTTATGTCGTAGCCATATTTTTTGTTCTTAAAAAATTAGTTCCATGTATCACACATTTTTTAAAATTACAAAGCAAGATTTTATTTGTGCACTTTAGATAATTATTTAAAACTTGTTACATTTTAATAACTGTGATTTAATGTATGATTTACACATATTTGCAGCAGAAGGGTACCTAAACTCGTACTTGTACTCATACTTGTACTTTTTATCATAGCAAATTAAACAATCTGCTGTGTTGTTGGAGAGCATATTTAATAATTTATGAAAATATTATTATTTAATCTATTCATGTTTTCTTGTGATTGTGTAGATACGTTCACCACAATCGTAGTACTGTTTTTAAAAGTCAGATGTGTCAAAGTATTATTATTAAAATGGAAAATAATTTTCATAATGCAGCTTCCTGGTTTGCTGATGTGTATTTCATTATTTCATGATGGTACTGCATCTGGATGCAGGTGTCTCCTGGTTCTGTAGGATTTTACACCACTAGAGGGAGCCACTCACCTGTTTTTTCTGATCTGTGCTGCTGCTGCGCGGCTGTTCCGCCCTCAGCTTGCTGCCTTTAAGTTCCACTCGGAAGCTTTAGAAGTTATTTCTTCTACGTTTTTCTTTTTAAAAAATTTAGTGTTTTTACGCCTTGTTTTTAACAAGCTTGCAACTCATATAGGATTTTAATAAATATATGCAAATAGATACAATTAATTGCAGGTTGTAACGTTTGTCTTACATTTCAGACAATAGAAAAACTCAATACTCAAGTAAAAGGGCAAGTACTTGCTTAGAGTAAGACAACAGTTGAAGTGAACTTTGTTTTTGCTACTCAAGTAAACACACTCAAGTACATGCTCAAAATTTTACTTAAAGTACAAAAGTAGAAGTTCTAGATACTTCACTAGATTGGTTTGATTACAGAATCATAGTAATATGTGTGTTTTTGCGAATTCACAAAGATACAAATTATGGATAAAAATATGTTGTTACCAACAGACTGTGGAAGTCAGTAAAGTGGGGCTGATTTTAACACCTTATGTAGTGACATGAGGTTAACCCATAAATGATACGCCAGCATTTGATTATTATTCATTATTGAATAAATCTAAGATGACGTCAAAGAAAAGTACTTAAGCAAAAGTGCAATATTTTCTTTAACTTTTAGTCGAGTAAAAGTAATAAAATGGAAATAATAGTAGTACCTCAAACTTGTACTTAAGTACAGTACTTGAGTAAATGTACTTAATTACTTACCGCCTCTGATAGCATGGGACACCTGGGAACACACAGTTCACACGATTTTATCTTTATCAAGACTCTGCTAATACCTATAATGTTATTAAAAAAATATACCATCTCAATCTCCGACAGCACGTGAAGGCAGCAGGACAGTGAGCAGGTAGAGAGGCTGTCAATGTGATCCCAGGGGAGCGAGAGAGAGTCCGGGAGGTAGACTTTAGAGACTGTGTCATAACTGTACGCTGCGTCTGTCTTGTCTATCGCCTTTCTGTGAGGATCGCACGGAGTTTGAACCACTTCTTCCCTTTTTTTGATTAAAAAAACCCCAAACATTTTCCCCTCGGTGTTCTCAGGAGGATTGGATCTTAACTTCTCGCTGAACTCGGGGAATGATTCTTCTTCTTGATCCAGGTTTAAATCAGGAGCGACTGTAGAAACGTGTTGATGCCTCTGTTGGAGAGGTCGCTTTGATTTCTGGACCAGCATAATTATAAAGTTATTAGCAAAGCAACGGTCTATTCGGCTTTGGTTAATAATTAGATAAAGTATATTTAACAGCTTCTTCGAGGATTATTTTTCGCAACTCTCTGGTTGTAAAATACATTACTCAACTTTTTTTTTTTTTTTGGCTCAGCACTATCAGCCAACATGCCTGAAACTTTCCGGCGGCAACCTGTAAGCCAGCCTTTGAAGTCGAAGCCGTGCCTGCTCTCTGCTTTTCGGTGGATACATCCTGGAAGTGTGGCGGCCGGAGGACGCGCTGCGTGTTGATGCTGTGTTCGTGTTGAAAATGTGAGTCTGCTTTAACACTCTGTAACATTCACGTTGATGAAGATCGAGCCACTGTCCGCGGGGCCTGTCCTCCTGGGAGAGGACACCGCAGTTCAACCGTAAGGCGAACGCGTTGACAAATGAGGGGACGTTTTGTTGTCTGTCTCATGAAGATCAGCGCAAACGTGGGGCTGGATCACAACACTGCGCGTCTTCATGGTGCGTTCGTGCACGCAGCGCTTCGCCTCCCACATTACTGACACTGGATAAAAGTTCACTGAAGCTCGCTTCATGTCGGAAGACACCAGCTTTTCTGGCTCCATGCGGCTACTGAGTGACATGCATTTATAACGTCCGCTGTCTGAATATGAACTCTGCCGCTGAATGGAAGTTTCAGGACGGTCACGCATGAGCTCTGATGACAGTCCCCCCGCTTTAAAAGTTTGGATTGTGTCTGTTTCGCACTAGTCGTCAAAGCAGAAAGAAGACGTGTGTCGTGTATACTTAAATACTCTTCCCCCCCCACCCTCGTTTAGTTTTATCCGCGGTGTTTGCCAGCTTTGAAGTCCACCATGTGCGGCCGGGCACCGCCGCTACAGTCGAGGCCATGACCGTCCCCCAGCGGCGCCTGGCCGGGCTTTGGCCGTGGCTGGTCATGGCGGCCCTGCAGGTGGTGCTGGGCCAGCCGGGCCTGGAATCCGAGCGACCGGCCTTCCGAGCGCTCATCAAGGTGACGCTGCTGAAGCACGAGCCGACGGGGAAGCCCATCACTCTGGAAGGGGTGTTCGTGGGAGGAAGTGCCGGCTATGCGGAGGGAAAACTAATGCAGGTAAGGTGGCACAAAAAAAAAAAAAAATCTCACATGTTTTTAACTAAAAACCAAATAAATCTCTGAGGTTTTCAGTGGGCTGAGTTACAGGGGTACAGATGAGCACCTGTCAGGTCACTTGTGTTAAGGGTTAGTTGGAATATTTGGATCTTCTCTGGGTCTTTTACCTGCTTATTGTACTTGAAGGACTGTTTTACTACTCAGCATCCTTTGTGCTTTGATTGGTAGGCCTACAGTACATTTACAGTGGCTTGTTACTGTAGTAACTGTTGCTCCAAG
Source organism: Ctenopoma multispine (assembly GCA_034779795.1). Lineage (NCBI taxonomy): Eukaryota > Metazoa > Chordata > Actinopteri > Anabantiformes > Anabantidae > Ctenopoma > Ctenopoma multispine. Next base: position 4,415,567 of record JAUYWH010000006.1, read on the forward strand.
GGACCCTCCCATTGACAAATTAATTGCAGAGGAAGCTTTACTGTTCTCCTGTCTGTGCAAAGTCACAGATTGTCACTGAGTTTGGTGTAGGATGACTTAACTTTACATTTGAACATGAGTCCTCAGAACACAGTGTCCTCTGGTTCAGTGCAGCAGTCCCTCTGCAGAGTGGCCCACTGGCCCCACGTTTCCCAAACCTGAAAAACAGTTTACACAGCATCCACTGTCTGATAAAGCAAATGATGTTAACACCTGTACTTGCTGCTGATGATTCATGCCATCAAAAATACTGTAGTGACCACGGCTTGGAGTGTCCTGTTCCTTTCCAAGAGCTGCTCGCAGTACCACACGTCCCGCTCGGCGCCTGGCGTGTGATGACAGAATATCTAAATTCCTTCGACAATAGTGATGACACACAGGTGTTATTGAGCGCATTCTGTTTTGAATCTATTTTTACTTATCCTGGAAAAACATGGGTTTAGCTGAGGTTGCACACTTTTGTAGGTGTAACTTTTCTTAGGTGGCAGCTTTGTTTTGCAGTAACTATTTATGACATGAAATGTTCTTCCAACATTTTTAATGCTAAGGTGTGGTCTGTTTAACAGTGCAGCAAGTCATGTTCAGACCCATGCAAGCCTAAATTTAAGCTAAAGAGGATTTTTTATGCTGTTTGTACCCTGCAAATGTGAAGTATGTGGTCTATTCAGTGTGCATATTTAGGATTCAAAAGTGGATTAAGGTTCCCGGGCTGTAATGCTTCTGCTGTGTCAATTTATTTACCGTTGCCAAAGAAACAGGCCGACAGATATGAGGTACTGTAGGATCTTGTCTCTCCTCATTCACCAGGTGTGGGAGGTTTTGTGAATGGGGAGCCAGATGCTGCAGTTTGTCATAATTGATAAGGATTTACATGAGTTCTCCACAGAGAAAGCCCAGTATTAGGCACGGTGAAAAGCCACATCGCTGTTTTCCTCTCCGGTTAAAACCCTTTCGACTTTAATGTGTCTGTGTGGGATGTTGGCAACATGTTATGCATGTATATCACAGTGCAGCTGCGATCAAAGACACTTCCACCTTACTGGGATTTCCAGCTTTCTTACTTTTATTCTCATAAAACGTTGCACAGTTTTTTGTACAAATCCTTGGGGCGAAATATAAATGTGCTGTAGAGAAAATACAGAAAAAGTTATTAACCCCCAGTCACCAGCTCTTAGAAAGAGCTTCAGCAATGTGCTGTACACACTGTATTAAAGTGCAACAATCAGTTAATACTTTTATTTCTGCTTCAGTCAGAAAGGCAACAGCCTAATCCTCTGCTGATAAGATCCCCCTTCTTTGCTGTTTCACTAAGTCACCTCTGTGGCTCTGTGCAATACTTGGGTGATACAGTTTAGACAGACTCTCTCTTCCCAGCCTGTTCCCACAGTGCACAGAGGTGGTGTTATGCTGTGGGATGCTCTTTGTTGCAGCTTAGGCCTGTTCCAACAGGTTCTTATTGCCTCTGCAGGCTGCCTCACAGTTCCCACTTTATGTTCCTGTCTTCGATGTGGATGAAGGGGATGAAGGCTGGGAACAGGGCTGAGTTCCACGGATAGTTTCTCCCAATATCTTTGTCCTGTTAATATCACAGATTACACGAGAAGTAGATGTGCTCTGTGAGGCTGTCTGTTAGTTCAGCAGCTTTAGGGTGAACTACGCTGAAACATGCTCAACTAGTCTGAATTACTTGTCATTTTTCACCACGCATCGATCTTCACGACAAATTCTACTGAGTCACGGGCTCCTGCTCTATTAGAATGAGGTCGTTTTGGAGGCTGATGTAGGAAAGCAACACACAGCATCACCTGAGATCCTGTTGACCATGTAGTTCATGTTTGCACACATGTATATATGACGCCACAGAGCTCAGCTGATGTGTGCTTAAACAAGAATGATTATGCATTAGGTATTTTGAAGCAACTCATTTAATGTAGGTGAGTGAATGAAGTCATTAATTGTATCCTGGCAGTTCAAACTGAAGTTAATTTGTAATTCCAACCACAAAATATTACGAAACAGCTCCATCGTGATTATAAATGATTCTGTAATCATTTATATTTTTACTAGTTACCACTAATATGATTTTTTTTGCTAATGTTTATAACTTTAATACATTGCAAATTACATAAAAACATAGAAAGTAGAGTTATATGCCTACTATACATTTGTCATATACTACTTTTATGATCACTACTAATAACATTAGAATGGCCTAAATGTTAAATGTAAAGATGTTATAAGGTGTTAATCGCCCACTGAGCTCGATGGCTTCCTGAGCATGTAAAGAACCAAGCCAGAGTTCTTAATGTAGAAGTAGTTCTCTTTTTTTTTCTATGTTCAAGACATGAGACTTTGCTCTCGCAGGTTTCCTCTGATTTATTAAACTGTGATCTCCCTGGAAGAATGCCCTGTCTTCAGAATGGACATGTCCATTGGAACAGTGGCTGGGGTCTGGCCAGAACTATCTGGACACATACAAGTGTTGAGGAATTTCGACTCACTCTCTTCTTTTTTTAAAGTGAATCTTGCATAGTGACCAAAGGAGAAGCGTGAAGGATAACTTTGAGCTGTCAGCTGTCCTCCGGCCTTATCTTCCAACAGGCATTTCTTTTCTTCTCCTTGTGCTGTGTTTTTGTGTGCTTGTACCTTGAAATGTTGAATTGACTTTTGAAAGTTTCCTTATTACGCTATAATTACAGCAGGTCAGGCAATTGAATGAACTCCAGTCAACTCAGCACAACTTCACATTCTTTCATCTCCCTTCTAAGGTCCCACAAGGTACTGAATGCCTCCTTGTCTCTCTCCCTGAGCCCTCAACTGTCCAAGGACTGCTCGTTTCCCCTGACTGGCCCTCAGCACGGCCGTTTGGGAACAAGGGATGGGAGGGCGGAGGGGTCGCTCAGGGAGAACATCAAAGTGAGTCCAGTGCTGAACGTGAGCTGGGATGATTAAAAACCGAGACTGTTTACACTGCACTTCCCATATGGGCCTTCTCCACCCCCTCCTCCCTCTAGATTTCCTGTCCATACTTCCTATCTCCATGGATGAGATAACAGCCAGGGCTTCTCTGGGCTTTTTACTACTTAGATTGCTGCTATGCGTGGTTTGTATATGGTTTGTAAATACTGATTAAAGTTGGGTACGTGTTATTTTAACAAATATAACCTACTGTAGGGCTTAAAGCGCCTGCAGGTGACTGATCCCTTTTTTTGTTTCATATCAATTGTTTTATTGTGCAAAAACACTTTTATGGGTGAACATTCAATATAATTTCAAAATAATGGACATTTTCTGGCTTGGAAGTGATTTATGTTCTTCTAAAAATAAAGCATCCTTCAGTGAAGGATGAGAAATTGAAAAACTTAGCAACAGTAATGTGGATTAATTGCAGCATTGAAAGGAACATGGTGTTTATGACAAGTGCTGATTTTCACATTGAACCATTGTCACATTTGCAGATAAATCTGGAACAAGTTTCAAGTAATAAGCAGATGTCACTCAGAGTCTGATTTGTATGTTTCCTTACAGTAGCATAACAGCGAGAGCGTCAGTAGATTGGAAGAGGCCTGCTCTGAATTTTGCTGCAAGCCTCAGTTCACATTCACAGTGATCATATTTGGCACGCAAAGCTCTGCTATGTCCACTGGTATGGACACCATATGAGACCTCAGCATACACAAGCAGCACAATCACATCCCATTCATTCTGCCGGGGCCCTCTGCAACACTGGCAGTTACATAAAGGAACAAATGAAATCGCTCTAAGCTCACAATTTTCCCCTGCTTTGTCACGCCGCCTGTTTAAACCAGCGCTGACTTTCTGTGATTAGCATTTATTTGTGTGGAAAGGGACCATATTCTGGGTCAAACATCAACTTTAAAGACACATTCTCTAATATGTGGCCAGCTCACACACAGTCATCAGTAGCCTTCCTGTTATTGCTTTTCTACTATTGCTTTCCTCTAGTGATTCAAGTTGACAATTCTGTTTTGCCTCTGGCTCTTGTCTTGAACAGACCCCCATGTGTGTCGTAGCTATCAGACAAGCTCCGGACTAATGGTTTCTCCTGAACAGGGTTCTGACAAAGCTGCAGCCTACAGCACAGGAAGCAGGGGCTAGTACGGTCCCTTCCACCCTCCTCCACCAGAGATAGCTGTTAGGATGTTTTCTAGGGCACTGGGAAGATGGGAGAGGCAGGTAGGTCTTAATCCTGCTGGCCCCCTTCTTTTTAAGTCATTAGACCAGGTCTGGAATTTCTGAATGTTGTACAACACATTCTTGTCCCCTTTTCATACGTTTCCTCATGAAAACAACCAGCAACAGTCTCTGCTGCTCGAGTAAACACTCCGACACTTCTGTTCACTCCCTCAAATGTTTGTGCAAAGGAGTCACATATTTAAATCCATGTTCTTTGTAGCACATCTAAGTAAAGCATGCAAACACACACACACACACACACGTGAAGTACACACATGCACAGAATGCTTTATGGTAAAAGCATTACTACTGGACTTATCCTTGAAACGGTCCACAGACGGGGTGAGCTGGAGAGCACAGGGGAAGAAAATGTGAACATCAGCGCTATAAACACAAAGCATTACTAAATTTCACATTCAAGCAAAGGCCTTGTCATCCTACGCCACTGTTTGTGTGTGCGTGCTTTCACTTTTACACACTTCACTGGCCTCAAATTGAGTGCTGGAAAACCGTGCATACATACATAAACATACACTTTACAATTAAAAGTTAATGGCACCGGCTTTGTCTCTTTTTATTTTTAAGGGCTTTTATTGACTGTTAATTATTGTCCGCGGCAGAGCGCTCAAGGAGCAGATAATGTACGTAGCTCTTTTAAGTTGTGCTATTATCTAGCCATTCATCCTTCACAATGTAGAGGGATGAGTCACCACTGACTAGAAAAGAGCCAATGCACTCACATATACGTACACACACGCGCATACCTATATTTTTCTTTGATGGCACCGTACCTGACAAAGGGCCAGGCGGGGCTAGGCAAGTTCAGGGACAGTGGAATTCAGTCATGTAAAATGGTCAGGATTTACCAGTTAGGAGTACCTCGGCATTCCCGAGAGACACGGGAATCTTGTGCAACCTTTTCTGAATTTGTCCTAACAGTGCAGGTCAAGTGCAGCACCTGTCTCTTTCCAGTTGAAACCGATCCACTGGGAGTGCACAGGAAAGCCTGCTGATCCATAGCGGGTGTGGAGGCCAAGGTATCCCTTCCCCAGGGATCAAGGGCACATTTATAGAGATTTACAGAGAACTATGTTGCGACAGATGACAATTGCACCATATGGCAGAAGAATTCAGATGCTACTGGTGGGGATGATGACTGTGTCTGCTGCCTGTCCTCCTCCACGTTCATCAAAAAGTTATTTCAAACCCTCATCTTAGTTAGTGCCTCCAGCTGGTCTAAAATTTCATTAGGATTATCTTAGCTTTTCATCATCACCATTATTTAATTTGCTGTTAATGTTGGCTCGTTAACACACTAAAATAAGACAGTGAGCATAGTTAGCATGATACCTGCTAAACATCAGCACGTCAGCTCGTATCGTTGCTAGCGTGTTAGCAGACTGATGTTAGCATTTAGCTCAAAGCATCACTTTGTAACCTCACAGGCCTGGAACAGGAAGAGGAGCAGGCCTCAATACTGCAACTGCAGTTCTTGGCTTCGAGATAAGCAAGATTTAACATGATCCAGGCTAAAGACGTTTGTTTAATAAGGATGTGTGTCCTAGCTCCACTGGTTTTGAAAAAATGTGTTTAAATCACTTTTTTCACACTTGGATTACTGGAGTTAACATTTCAACACGAATGCTCAGTATTGCGTGTACATGTGGTGTTTGGGATGTGGGGCTGAATTGAACTCCCAGCTGTTTGCAGTCGCCTGGGACCTCCGTTCATATTCTGTAAATTTCAGCCAAAGGTCTTCACGGACAGTGTAAGTGTTGACTTTATCGTGCAGTCAGTCACTAATGACTCCTGCCCCGCCTGTAGTGGTGCGAGCAGTCTATTCTGCTCCCGCTGACATCAAAAGACTCAGACGCTTCGCTGCAGTTTCTCATTTCTTGGCTCTCGTTTCGTCTATTTCTCGGAGCCGCACAGATTTTTTAGTTCTTCCTCGCCACCTCTCCTCTAAACAACACTCTCTGCTGTTTGTCGACAGCTCTTTAAAATGGTTGTAATTCACTGTATGTGCTTTAGATTGGGGGACAAAAATGGATACATATACACAAAAGGCAGGAAGCGCTGAGTTTGCAGAGAGGTTAGAGGAAAAGAGTCATCACCATACCACAGATAAATACTCTCTGACAAACTCCCTCCCTCTCTCTGGCTCCCTGTGGCTTCTTCAGTCACTCAGACATTTTCTTTGTAGCATTGGCAAATATAGCATTAGCACTTCCCAGCAATGTCAGTTATAATTGGCCAGAAGTTGTTTGGTTCTTGTACGACATGCTATAAACTATTTGTCCTGCATGTTTATGAGGGATACATTTGCATCAGAGGTGCAGAGCGATATTGTTAAAAAGCAGAATTCGCAGTCCGCCTAGTAGAAGCCCATTTTCTACTTTTCTGCTTGAACGCTCGACTCAACGATCCGCAAGGTGAAGAGCTTTCACCTGTGTGACGGTCTGATTCTTGAAGTATGTGTGTGCACATGCGTGAGTGAGCCTTTGTGAGTGTGTCTATTTGTGTGTGCACAGGAGGCGGAGCTCCCATACTGAGATCATTTACCAAACTCTATTAAGTGGGATCAAAGTGACTTAGATCTTTCAGTGCTGCATGACTACAAAAGCCATATTGTAACCCCAGATCCAGGGAGATAACGCTGCTGACAAAAAAAGCTTTATGTCTCCAAAAGTCACATGGTCACTTCCAAACAACAAACAGCGTGTCCCTTTTTTGACCTTTTTTTTTTGCTCTTAGAAAGGCTTCAGTGTTAGTTGTAATAATGGCCCACATGCCCTGCTTCATGCAAGTTTGATCTGTTGAATGAGAAAAGCTTAATACGAATGCCAAATTTTCTTGTACACTCTTTGACAACAAGGTGTGATTCAGCTGGTGAACACCTGGATTGAGATGTTGATATATTGTCTACAGTATAAATATGGCCGCCCAGTACTGTAATACATAGCTAGATACCTTGTTTATCATTGTAGGTACTGGCCAATAAAATGAGTTAAATTTAAACTGCTTAGGATTTTAGTCCTGGTTAATCCATGACATCCACAGATACTGGTGGCAACAAAAACTGCAACTTAACACTACAGGTCCCAGAATTCTGCGGGCGGCAAGCACTTGTTGATCAGCTGCTTGGTTGGAAATAAAACTGGAGAGCAACAGGTGTATGTGTTTGTTTATGAAGAGCATGTAGTGACCGCCTCAGTGGCAAACACACTGTGTTTCCTGTGACCGCTTCACAAAAAAAGCCTCTCCCTACTTATCCAGCTTAAAAGTAAATGAACTGTGTGAATGGAGAGTTAAAAGTGAAATAACATTACAAACACTAAAAACTGGAAGACATACTACAAAGTGTTAGTGTGTAAAAAGGAAATGAATGGGAATGAATTCAAGGGAATGGCGACCCCGCCACTAAAAACAAAAGTGCTTGATTTCATAGATTATTACTTTAAGGTTATACATCTTGACGGATGTATGACTACATCTTTTTTCCCTTCCTAGTTCTTTAGCTTGCAAAGTTATTTATAAAATCTAACACAATTTCATTAGTGCAGACACTTTATTGGAAATAGGTCTTGGGTGCTAGCTTAAAAAAGGTAGCATCCGATTTGTCTGCAAAATACATCTAAAAAGACGCTTTTTAGACATTTGTATTGTATTGTTGTGAAGGAAAAGACTTAAGAAGGATAACGCTTTTCCACTTTCTTTATTGACTTAAAAGAGAACTGTTTTTACCCTGGGTAGCTGCTTGCCAGTTTCTGCTGATTACTGTGAGCAGGAATGATGTTTCTCTCTGAACATGAGTAATCATCATACATCCAGTCACATGCCTGCCAGCATGATAGATGGCTGTTCTCTCAGTTGGACTAAATGAAAATGCATGCTTTTGAATTAGACAAAGGGTTAGTATATCTGCCAGACAAGTGTGGGTAACTGATGTGTTTGTCTCTTTTCACCTGCAGGGAGAATTTTCTTCTCCCCATTCATGGAGATTTTCTTGTGTACAGTCAGACCTGCAGAGAGAAAGTCCAGCGTGACAGAGAGAATACACTAAATGCACATATGCATGCTCTCACAGATACACTGAACACAGTTATCCTGTCCTCTGTCATCAGTACCACCTCTCAGTCTGCCTCTCTTTGTTTCTTTGTGTCACTGTTATACTACGGCAGAGTGGTTCCACAGATGAGCATTTAAAGAAATAATTTCACTGTTCATAAGACATTATTAGTGTTATGCTCTTTTAGTTTTGTGACTCATTTGTTATTTTAAAGTGTATTATAGTACTGAGTGTGGTGTTCTCTCCTGTAGGATCCATTTGAGTTGGATTTTGGATCAGGTCTAATTTTTCTTGGTTCTGTTGGGTGGAATTCTCTCTCTGTTTAAATAAATATTTTAATATATCATTTTATATATCAAGGTGGGAAGACCTGCAAAGAGCGTTTCTAAGTGTGTAAGGTGAACGACAAGTCTCCAATAAGAGATGATTGAGATGCTAGTGAAAACCTGCGTGGCACAGTGTGCTCTACACAGCAGTATTTTTACTGGAAGGCTGTTTTAGAGCTTTATGTCCTTTACAGTTCAAACAATTCGCTTCCTTTAACCGTGTGATATCAAAGCTGCTGACGTTTATTAGTCTTAACCCAGGTGGAATAATTGATTTGGCACCACCATGCACCCTCCAAAAACAACTAAACCCTAACTTGACTGTGCCATGTGTACTCAGGAGAGGACTGCATATGTAGTAGACCTGCTCCAATTGGCCATGACCTCTTGACTGGCTGCTCCTAATTAGAAGCAGTCCCTCACAGTGCCTCCCTCTCTTGTCCAAAGTAAATACCTTGGCACCCAGCAGGAATGCTGACAGACTGCCGTTTAGGGTGCTCTGAGAGAGAAGCTTGGACAGTCACTGACTGCCCTCACATTTAACCCTGTGCAGCCAACACCAACATCTAACAACAGTCAGCAACGGAAACACAAATGATCTCATTGTTGAACTCACCCAAAAGCATGCATTATCATCTTGGCGCGATCCTGCCCGCACGCTGTGTTGGTTTTCCACTCGGAAAGCTTTCCCCGTTACTCCTTTCAAATGGCCTTGACTGCAGGCTGGGACTTTGTAGGGACAGAGTGATAGAGCTGCTGGAATATCATCTGCATCTGTGTTACACAACCTGTGTGTTTACATTTACGCCAACATTAGGCTTCTTGCAGCCTCTTAGTGAAAAAAAAAAACAGGTCCTTGCCGTTTCAATGTCAGCTGCCCTTGGTGTATGCAGCCCGGGATCAGGTGGGCGGATCAAAACGCATTTGAGAGAACAGCGCAATAATGTCTCATCAGGGCCCTTCACCTGATAACCTACTGTGTGTGAAAGCTTCTCCAATACAGCTAAAAGCACTTGGCAGCTAACAACACATGCTTTTATGGCACCATGGCGTCATACATGGGGTCTGCTGGTGACTCGAGCTGCCAGGCCTCTTTCCCTCACAACTTTCTATTTCAACCCCCAGCTTGCTGTAGGGGGAGCACTGTTGGGCACGGTGTAGCTCTTTGTTCTGGGCTCTAGGGTTAGGGTTAGAACAGCATTACACCAGAGAAGCCCTGAAAGCCAACTCTAAAGAGTAAAGCAGAGCTGTGTGTGGTTTGGTTTTTGGTCTGCTCACGCTGAGATTAGAGCAGCAGGTTGGCAGAGGATTGGGTAATGACATGTCTCCTGCTCTCGAGTCCTTGGACTGTCTGGGAATCCTGCAAGGCCCCTTGAAAGTAAGACACACACCTTTGGTACACACACACACACACACACATAGCACACCAAGACAGGCTAGCATTGTGGGAAAAGAAACAACATAACATTTCTAATCTCTGCCAAATGAGATGTGACATGGTCAACCACTAAGATGACACATAATGTTCCACTCATGTGTTTCGGTCGAAAGCCTATTTTCCAGAGCATTAAGTCTTTGTGAATGTACATAACAGTATAAGAATAAATCAGTGGAACATGAGAGGAAATAGTTGTAGTAAATGTTACAGTAAAACTTTGTAATTGAGGGGTCCATGAAGTTGAAGAAGTGTTTGTGGCTTTGAAGTTCACTCCATTGTACTACAAAGAACGTGTAATTGCGTTTTATAATAAACGCTTTTTTAAATTTTGCACATTTGCTTAGAATAATGTGTTTCACACCTGTGCTTGTTAGCAGTCAAGTATTTTTTAACACCAATTCATAGCGTTATGATTATTTTCCATATATCTATATGCAATGTGTGTACATCACATGACACTGGAAAGTCACTGTTTTTCAGAGCAGTTAGATGGAGTTGTTTGAGGTTGCGATCCTGTTCTAGTTACTGTTTACATCCCACGGCATTTTATGAAGAAAGTCCATCAAAACATTTTGTCCTATATGAGTCAACAGCGTGTTTATGAAGCTCAAGTCCAAACCGAAGAGCCAGGAGCTGAGCCAAGTGCCTCAGTGCAGCGCCAGATCTATCTAAGAGAGAGAGGGAGTGAGGGAGGGACCGGGTTGGTTGGGTGGGTGGGGGTCCAGCAGTGTGTCTACTGCAGTTCTCTGACCTGCCTCCATACCGCTGACTTCCACTGTTTGCCCACTCTGTTAACTATTACCGAAAGGCTGTGTACCTTGGCTGCAGCCCAACACTCTTACACATACTGTGGCCCATTATCAAAGGAGACCTGCACTACAAGCCTTGGAGTCCTTCCAAAAAGGCCACAGCCACAGTTTCTGCTTCAAGACTGATCCCACAACTGCAGCACTATCTGAGCACTCCCTCCTGTTTTGTCTCCCTCTCGCTCTCTTTTTGTCTCCGTCTCTCTCACTCTCTCTTTACCTCCTCCTCCCATTCGCTCCCTTTCTCCTAATCCCCTTGCTTGAACATGCATATGTTGGTTAAACTGTACTTGGCAGGTACCTCACCCACTCAGACTTCTTTTTGTATAAACCCTTTTATGTTTGCAGTCATTTTATTTTCTGTAGAGTATAAAAAAAAAACCCAGAAAGAATAAAAGCACAAGTGTCACCTCAGCCCATAAAAATACCATTGGGATTTATTAAAAGTAGCTGTTCATTTGTACTCTTAATATACTGTGCCACAGTGTATTTGACTTGTTATAGAAGTATACCTGCTACTTGGCACTTTTACTTAACTAAAGCACGCAGATGCTAATAATATTGCTAAAGTCACTGCTACACATCAATGAGAGTGTTTATAGTTGTTTTGCCAGTTATCTCACATCCTGTCATAAAGGTGCCATCTGTGATCACAAATGTAAACAGAAGAACCAAAACTGAAATCTTTAATCATCTCTATCACTATCAAAGTGCTATCACAACTTTATAATTTCAATATGTGTGATAACAATTTACAAATGACAAAATTCTGTGCATATTTAGCTAATTGTAGCCTATTATTCTGAGATAATGACCCTATTATATTACTATGTCAAGATATCACATAATACCTTATGATGATCATGACTTTATTATCTTGTTATCTTAATGTCACATCATTCACGGTTTGCCATGGTCCTGTCTGATTGGCCAGTTGATTTTCACAGCTACCCATTAAGAAGACATGGATGGACAGGCGCAAGCGTTGCCGATTGGCTAATCAGATTTTACATCAATCGGTTGTTAACTTTACAGTCAGATGACACAATAGTGAGTGAGTCAGTTTGGAGAACATCTTTATCCTAATCAAACCAGTTTGATGCTGAATTTTACGAGATGGTGAGATATGTAGGTCATGATCACAAGAAAAGTTTTATGTAGAAGAAAATATGTAATTGTAACATTAAGAAGACCAGAAAGTCCCAATAATTTGTTTTATGGTACGGAAGTATGCTTTAAGTTGTTTTTTCAGCACAAACTGAGATAGTCAAGATAGTCAGTTTCTTAACTACAACTAACTACATAATAATAGAATTAGAATAATCTCATTTTGTGTGGGAGTGGGATATTTTGGGATATGTCGAATGCTACAAATAAGGCTTTATTTCCCAATTATGTAATTTACTGTGCATGCTTCATGTAAAGTTTCTGACATTTAGTACAGTACTAATAATTTCGTAAAATAAATGTTGTGTCTTCAGTTTTTGTACCATATCGTGTCACATTTGATTCACGGCATATATTAAATTATGTTGGATGCATGTGAACACAAACATTTTGTTGTAGTCAGTCAGACTGAGTGTTCATAATGTCGTGTGTTTGTTATGCCTGTATGTGGCTGTCATATTGTACTGTGTGTGTGAACTGAAGTTGTATTGAATACTGTATGTTAGTAGGATTTAAAAACCCATCTACTTACCTGGAGGTGAGAGCAGCTGGGTGAGTACAATGAATGTGTGTGTGTGTGTCTGTCTGTTACAGTGTATTATGTTTCTTATTTGATCAGGTGGCAGCCTCATCATACCAGGTGCTCACCCATATTAGGCCAAATCTGTCTGTACTCATGGTGCTCGTGATGGCATGTAAACATATCATACTTTGAAGTGTGGATAGTTGTGTGTGTATTAAACTTGGAATCTGATTCTTTATAATAGATGTGTAAACACAGAAATCTTTGAAGTGTGTGTGTGGCACAGACGGTATCTGAAAGTGTGATGTCAGATATCCTCAGGCCATCCAGTGGAGCCTGTTAAAGTAAAGAGATAATCCCAAACTCACTTCCTCCTCCCAGCAGGAAGTCCCTTTTTTACCTTGACAGACCTGAGTGGAGACAGTAGTCTCTCATCTGAGCCTTATCTCTGCGGCTTTTAATTAACTCAGAGGTGTTTACTCCCCGCCCTGTTATCCTGGCTTTTAATGTCAGGGGGAAAATGAACAGGCACACAGTAAAAGTACCTCGTGTTTTATTCTTCAGGTTATTTTAGCTACATATTAGATCATGTGCCATTGTCTGGAGTGTAAAGCCATGCTAGTGACTCTGGAAGCTACTGTGAGCTAAGTGCTAACTAGGATAATTATTAAAATCCACAGTATTGTTAATGCCTTGGTTTTTAGTTGTTTTTTTTTTGGTGTTTGGACCTTTCAAAACACAGATGACTTGCACTATACTGTCCCTGAACACCTCACAACACAGATGACCAACACTCTGTGTTGTCCCTAAACACAGCACACTAGGTTGTATACAATTTCCTTTCTTAGCAAGAACCTCGCACAGAAACAAAGTGATTTCTGGGATATAGTATTGAATCTGGGGGTATCAGGGAGTATTATGTGGGGACTCCGCCACGAGAGAGGTGGGATGTCTGTAACAGGCTAGCAGCAAGTTGGGTGGGGAGAGGTATTGTGGACATGTGCGTCGCGATTTCTGTCTGATAACACAAGCGCACTAATATGCCCACATTAACAATGCTGATTTTTAGCACATTTAATGTTTACCATTAACCTGTTAAAATCTCAGTGTCTACTAATCCGCACTAAACCTAAAGCTGAAGCTAAGAGGAATGCATGTATTAATGTGTTAAGTCATAAACCAGTTAGACAAAATCAACTTATACTGACAACAGAGCTAGGAAAGTTAAAGGTTCACAAAGTGACTATAATTCAGGCATGCCACCCCAGAAATAAGATTTTAGTGGGAGAAGGGACATTTTTGGTTCTGAGCAAAAAAAATAACTTTGGATCACACTTTGTCAGAACAGTATAAAGACACTGGTGAAGAACAGATCACTCAGGGAGCAACAAGAGCTGATTTTTATTTTTTAAGTTCATGTGTGAAAAGTTTGATACACAAGTCAACTCTGTCTTCTGAATATTACGTTTATTTAAATTTTTATAGAAAACATAATTGTTATGTTGAACTGAATTATTGTGAATGAGTAACGTGTTACTGTTACTGATTTGGAAAGAGGTGGTTGGGGTGGCGTTCACAGTGCAGGACTGACATGCTGGAGACCCGAGTTGAAGACCAAAGTCCTGTCTGAGTTTGGTTTTAGGCAAGACAAGTAGTGAGATTAGGATTAGTTTTGGTTTCATTTTTAAGGCAAACGTTTTTGTAAAGCGACTCGTAAAGCGAGTGCCATTTTTATCCATTAACCAGTCCACAGTCTTTCTCTGACACACTGCTGTGATGCCTGATCCTGACCATAAAACATGTTCATATCGCTACACTCACATGTGTGATGTTGAAATGTAATGTTGGATATTCTCACAGAGAGAAAATTGGTTGTCGGATAATAAATTACTTTTACATTTCTTTAATATGCTAACTAAATTTGCTAACTAGTCATCGGGTTTTCTCAGTTTTTCTGCATTTCTGGTAGGACCATGGGTTGGGCCACTCGGAGGTTGCGTGTTGCCCATGGGCCGCTATTTGAAAAGCCCTGCTCTACTATATGATTCACTGGCGTGAGGGAGCCACTATCAATATGTGGGAAACTCTCTGAACTTCCGGGAGAAGTGTGATGTTTGATAATTCCTGAGAGGAACAGTCATGTCTGATGCAAGTTTCATGGTAATCCATGCAGTATCTACAATGCTTCTTTTCTAACCAGAAATTGCGGAGCTAATTCACCCAGAACCAATTCTGTGGACTGACAAATCAGCATCTATATAGCTATACGCACTACCTTGGCTGAACTATTTGACTCCAATACATACAGTATGTGAATGTGTATAAACACGTCGTGTGCTGTCTCATAGCTCCTCTTTGTGTGAAAGTTACATAACAGGTACAGATTTTACAGGCGTTGACTACAATTAAATTACCTGCTTTATGCTGTGTGTCCTATGGGCAGTAATCCTGTTTGATTTGAGCCTGACCATGTTGCAGATATAATTGTAGTTTGTTATATAACTTTTTGCATACAGCACCCTGGCAACTGTTGCATGGCTGCATGAGACCTTTGCTAGAGGGCTGCTAAGTGGAGAGCATGCTTTGACTTTGAGAAGGCCAGATGCTGGCCAGGTGTCTGCTTGGTGCCCAGAGGACAAACCGTGACAGCACTAGATTCTGCAGAGTGGTGCACGGCCCACAATATGGTTAAATTACACCTCCGCAGTTTAAATGTCTGCAGTTGCCAGTACATAATTATGTGTAAAATATACTGTTACTCATCACCTCTTGAATGCAGAGTTATTGCTTTAAACAGTCTAATTACGCACAACTTGAAAATTGGTGACTAGCGAGATCTAAAGGACACCACCCACACACTTACACTACACACACACACACACACACACACACACACACAAACATTTATAGACATAATATGCCCTGCAGCGACCCAGTGCTTCCAGTCTACATGGCGAGCAGGGAGGAGAGAAGGCAGCACCCTTCAGAGGGTTTCTCCTCCACGCCTACAACGCCTTTGTTTTCTCGCATAATGATTTCCTTTTGGGTCACCTCTCCAGCCTTTCAGGGTAGTGAAAGTGGATCTGTCCAGGGCCTCTCCATTACATAGCCCATCAGATAGGGAGCGCTAGATAAGTCCCCCCTGTATAATAAATGTCTCATATTTGATCTTCACAGGTGGGAGCGATCTCACAACACTGTAGCCAGGGTGCCTCTCTTGGGACAGCTTGCACAAACACCTGCTCTGTAGGAGGAGAAATACATGTTTCAGTGCCTTTTCACGTACACTGTATTAAACAAACAAAATTTCAAAAAACAGAAAAACACAGTCCTATATGTTTTCCTGACTCTATACTGCTGGCCCGTGGAAAGGTGAAAGGTTAACATATCTTTGCTTATTCAGCTCAACAAACCTTTCAGGAAACTTTATGGTGCGAATCATAAAGGAGTTAACCCCCAACCCAGATCCCTCTTTCTAAGCCTCACCTCTCGACGGTGCGCGCGCACGCGAGAGAGTGCCTTTGCTTCGTAGGTTCAAAGTTCAGACACAGGGCCCTGCAATCATTGACACAGTAAAGCGACACCACTTTAATGGAAGGAAATGTGCCGGGAAATCAAAAGGGAATACAAGAAGGGTTGGCTCCAGAATAGACAAGAGATCATAAATACAGTGGAAAGTAAATAGTGGAGGCAGAATGTCAGGCTGCCTTGTTAGCAGGTATAATATTGCACGGCTGTGGTTTGAATGGGAGGCATTGGAGACATGAGAGGCAGCCCTAGCTGTGAGTGAGTTATGTTCCCCTAGTTGCACGGGTATGCAATACCCTCCTTAGCATTCACCAGCAGCGATCTACTTTTATGCTATAGCTTTTACCTATGTGTGTCTATTTTTTTTCTTGTCATATAACAGGAGCCTCCATTTGCGTACAAATGCAACGAATGGTTCTCTAAAGCAAAGTGAACCTATGCTGCAGATATTCAGTTGCATTAATTTACATTATTGCGAGAATCACAGCCCTTTGTTAACTGTTCTGGAGATATGGCTTGGAAACCTTGCATTGTTCTATGTTTTACTGTTATTCATATGACTTATCTAATGTAAATACATGAAAGGTTCTTTATATCGGTCAACTATTTTAAAACCACAATCAGAGTTTGTCTTTCCAGCGGTGGAAATAGTCGCCCACAGTATGCCTACTTTAAAAAAGATGGATTAGTTTTAAAAATCCACTGCTTATTTAGGTGGTATTTATATATGGGATTCTGTAATAAATCTGAGTTATACAGAAGCTTCAGTTCATAGAAGGGTAATCCACATGTGGAGACTTTAATCCATAGCAAAGTTATGTGTGGCTGACCCCAGGCCTGTGTTGTTGTTGTTGCCACTGTTTGTATTCAACTGAAATGGAAACAGGCATTTCCCCATTTTATCTTTCTTTCCCTGTTTCCTCCACTGTACAGATCCAGTCATTGTAACCTGCACGCTTTACTCTGTCATCATCTACTCTCATCTTTCGCCCCTTATATTTTTAGATCTCTTATCTGATATTGTCATGGCAATGCAAGAATAAACAAGCTGTTTTGATAGCAGTGGGTTTTTCAGTTGGAAACTGTCCCTGGGTCCTTTGATCAGTGAAGCCTTTTATTCTGCCAAGAAGCTTAAGAAGCCAGGAGGGGGGGGGGGGGCTGGAACCGCAGTGAAGCAGCCAGAAGAATAGTGGTGTGTCTGAATGTGAGCAGAAAGTACAGATGACAGTTGTTAGCAAAGTTTTCATTTAACTGACCTGGACATATTTAAGGGTTAAAGATATTTGTTTTCAGCTGCTTCACAAAGACCATTCAGCCCTGAGAGCTTCTGCAGTGCAACTGACCAACACTCTGTATGATCCCTGAATGCCTCACACACACACACACATACACACACACACTGAGTGAACAAACGTTCAAAACATTAGCATTGGGAATAACTGGTGTGTTTCGCCTATGTAAATAATGCTAGCTTATTAAGCTAGTTAGCTGAACATGCTAATGTTTGCAGCTAATACGCTAATGCAGGTAACGTTTCTTTCTTCTATTGTACTTCTGTTCTTGCATTTTTAGAAAGGCTAAAAAAATTCAAGTCAACACTGCCAACTTCTCAACTTGATAGGAGCACAGAGCATTCTCCTGCAGACAAGAACGGCTAATTGACAGAGGAATGGTGTTTTTCTTTTCATTTCAGTGAACATGCAAACATCTAACTATTCACCCTGAGGGTAGCATTATACCAAATCAATCACACCTAGGTGCAAAGTCGGCCTCTGCACCCACACTTTCTTCCTTCTTACTTGGAAGGAAAAACGCAGAACCGAACTTCACGCTCAAGTGACAGTAAATTATTTCAGGTTTAGTTTTAATACATCATAGTGTGTTTACGTACACAAACATTTGTTGCTAGTGCTTCACATACTATACATTATACATGCACACATACACTCACTCATATGCTGTATATATCTTGTGCTTCCAGCTGTAAACTATACAGTTATAAACATCAAAACCAGTAAAGGCACAGCAGCCACACATTCTCAAAACATAAGCACATAAACTATCACTTGGAAACAGGAAGGTTTTAGGCTTTACTTTAAACAGATACAGTTTTATAGATCTCAGCTCATCAGGCAGAACATTCCAGAGGGAGAGTCAGCAGAAACCTAATGCACCTCTACCAGCTCCCTGTCTTATTCTAAGGACCACAAGAAAGCCATTCTCTGAGGACCCGAGAGATCTGATAGGGTTGTATTTGACAAGCAGATGTGAAATACACTTGAAAGCTGAACCGTGTAGTGCAAACTAGTTAGTAAAAACTAAAAAAAGGGTTTTAAAGTGAATTCAGTATTGAACTGGTAACCAGTGAAGTGGTCTTTAGGCTTATGTGGGCCAGTAATCTGTGGTGTCAATGGGTGAAAATGTCCAGAGACTGTCCATAATGTGGAAGTATCAAATACACTCCTACACTGATGAATGGTCCTGGATAATGTTGAATCATGCTGGGATGTATATTATCCTGAACACGATTAAAACCTGTATGATAACTAATACAGTTTAGCTTTTATGTAAAGGTACAAACTGACCGATAGTTATAATATTATGTTACACAGCAGAAGTTGAGTGAAGCTGAACAAGGTTACATTTAAAAATATTTGAATCAAAAGATCAGTTTGGTTGATGAAATCCTGAAAGGATGAACCATCTTGCTACTGATTGATGTAGCGCAACTTGCCTGCAGCCTTTGTGTGTGGTGAAACATTTACTTGTTTATTCCTGTGTTTTTACACGTCAAAGTAAATAATTGCTGGATGGAGAATATATGTCAGTGCAATGTGCGTTCACAACCACGTGTATGTGTAATGAAACATAGGTGTTTGTGTCAGAACATGCATGTGAAGCTGTGCATGAGCACAGTGCCTGGTGAGGTCACTGCTCATTGGTCCTTTGTGGGGGTAAGTTTGGGGTGCAATGATGCATGCTACAGAAGGGGAGTGTGGGAACCAACTGGCCAGTGCACAAAGGATGGGGGTGGGGGGTAAACGATAAGGTAAAGGTTTTGGAGCCAAACAGTTAGCATGTTGATGTCTTCACTGAGTGTCCTGGTTCTGTAAGGTTGGAAAGTTGCTGGGTCTCAGGACACCATGGGAGCTATGGACAGGAACACAGCACCATCCTGCTGGATGATGGATGAGCTATGCTCGCTGCTAAAAATAACAAAATGGAATCATTCCAGGGGGTGTCAAAATATGTACTCCACTTGATACCGAATCCAACAACATGTGGCACATGAATGGAGTGAACAGTCGGCGTGCATGTGTCTTTAGAGGCTGTAGAGGAAACACTGAGATTTCTTGTTGAGTGCTTGATGCCAAAATATTTGCCTTCAGTTATATTTCCTCGAGTAATGCTTTAATTCCGTAATAAATATCATGAGAGGAGAGAAAAAGAACACCTACCGACATACCGACTTGGTAGTATATTGTTTTAAGGGAAAATGTAAGCTGGAGCACAGACTTCCACTGTGTAACATGTTTAATATGTCAGCAACATGGTGTGAACATGACAATATTGTGAACCTCCTGCACACTATTCTTGCAGGTGAGTCACAAAGGGGGGTTAACATGTTTATCTGCAAGTCCAGTCAATGACAATGACTGTGGTGCATATGGAAGTGTCAGGACGAAAGGCAACCCATCTGAATAACCACTACATGTCTAGTTTGATAAACATTTGTATCATTTATTACAACCTTCTGAATTGTATGTAATTGGCTCATTCATGAGTGTAGTCCAGCAACACAGGCCTATATTATGGGTTGGGCCTTTTTATGTTGGCATAACATTACAGATTAGAGTCTTGGTTCTATGATTTGTAGCTTTGGCACAGTTAGCATTGCTTACAAATAATGATTAGCCTTTGCTCTCCTCCAGAAATAGCGTGAACAGACATTGTGGTAGTAGCATTATTCCTCCCATCTACCTCTGATCTCTGAGGAGACAGAAAACGAAGCTCCAACACTCTTCAACGCTACTCTGTCCCTTTGCATATATTTATGTTTTTTCCAACACACTTGGCTCGTATTGGAACAATGTCAGCGCCGCCCCACCCCTCACCACCGCCGCCGCTCCACTCTTTGGAGTGAAATCTTAACTGCCAGCACTCAAAGCTGTCAATGAAAGGGCAGCTGTTCCCCGCCCTCTGCCGGCCTGCCCAGGCCTCCGTTAGATGCTTGCCTCGATGTTCGACCCCCCCACAAATGCACGCGCACAGTCACAGACAGCTCAGGCTTGTGTGAAAGCATGAAATGCCATTACCAGCAGGCGTCAGATTTCGTGGGCACAGCACCAAGCTATGTCCCCACTGCAAACGAAAGGATGTGGTGAGAAACCTATGTGCTACATGCTAACTGCACGCCCAGCATGCCACTGTTGCCCTGCACTTTCTCTTTCACACACATACACGCGGTTCTCGAAGGCCAATGGTTGTCGGAGCACAATTCTGTAAAACTTAACCATAGGACAGAAATAGAACACAGCAGTCTTTAATGTTCGAGTCTCCTCGAGAAAACACAGGCTGCTGGTGGGATCCCTCGGAATAAATGAAGGCTCATGTGGCCAGCTCATGTGTTACCGTAAGAGAAGAGACTGTTTTAAAGCTGTGGATAATCAAACACAGTTTGGAGGAATGTCTGCGGGAATAAGAGCGTATGTAGAACATAATTACAGTTGATGTTAACTCTCATATTCAGCCGTTGACAGTTTCAACCACAATCACACTGAGACAAATCCTAACAGTCATACATTGAAGTATTTTGTTTTTAATGTGTTTTTGTTTTTAGCTGTGCTAGTGACGTGGCTAAATGCTTAGAAAGCTACACACATATAAGTCAGAGTTAATTTTTCAGTTCAATGCTATCGAGTTTGCATCTGTTATAAGATGATTACACCCATTGTTGCCAGTTATTGTTCAAAAGCAGTTCAAATGTTCCTACCTGCACGGGATAGTATAGGTAAGATAACACAAGATAGCTGTCAGCTCTGCTTTATCATATATATTTGCTTTACATGAATCTTGCATGGCAACTAAATGGTATTTTGTAGACTGATCCCACACTGCTGGTGCAGATAGTAGAGGTGGTGTTTTTGACGGAGTTGAGAGATTGGTTTCATTTCCGCACATGGGAGGCATGCTGCACATAGCTCGAGGATACAAAACCAGATCTCTCGCGTATCTGATATAAGCTCATATCAGTTCTCCAGTCTTGTCCATCAAAGGCTGTGTTACTGTCTTTCCTTCTTGCAGGAACCGTTTCTCTGTTGAACTCCCTGAATGAACTTTGTTTAACATTGTCTTCATGTCTGGAGTGGCTGCATTTGAGTTTTGATATGTCTTGCCTTGCTCCCTGTGTCTCTTTGTCAGAGCTGGGCTAGCTTTAATGAGTGGGCTTCATTGTTACTTGGATTGGCCGCCTGCTTGCAGCTGTGGATGAAACTATCTGGTGCATTTGGCATGGCGCCCGTCTTTGGCCTCAGTTTCTAACAGAAGGAGGAGGAGGAGGAGACGGAGGCCAACCCATTGGATGTACTTGATGTGGACTGATGGACAGTAGACAGCTTGCCATGTCTCCAGGAAAACAAGTGCTTTCCTAATCTACTTAGATGGGAATCCATGGAAACCAAATGCTGGTGGAGAAAGACAAGGAGCTACAGTAGATGAAAGATTGGACTAGAAGTGAAAGTAACCCTTTGTTGAATTTTCTTCTTTTTTTTGGCAGTTCAGTTGATGTCAGTAGCTCTGACATCTCTGATGTTTTGCTTGTTTCGACGGCCCTTATAATCTGCTGGTACAGTTTCATGCTGGAGGATGTGACAGCATCAAACTGTGTGTAAACTCCACTTTAACCTGTGGGCTCCACTGTCCTCTCAGTCGCTATCATGGCCCAGTTGATGTTGCTAACAGTCAAAACACTGCAATCTCTTAAGATTTCATACCCCTGTTAGATTACTTTGTTTAGCCAGTGGGCTTTCCTTGTATTTTTGGAACTTTCTACATAAATCATCTCTGACATCAGCTGAGGGCCCCATGGTCCTCATCTTTCTGAGGTAAAATCAGAGGATTAGCCAGATGTAAGTGATGTCTCTGAACTCCCATAATACACATTCGCCAAATCAGATATGATGTAACGTGTGAAGTCATCCAAAGAGTATTTTGCTGAGCTCAATTGAGCTCTCTGAGCATCTGCCTCCACACCTCTTGAGTTACATTAGTCTGAAATAGAATCTAATACAGTCATATTTTCACAATAACCGACTTAAACACAGCTCTAATGTATAACTGGTCAGGCTTGAAGGACAAAATCATTAGGCTTCCTGTTACTAAAATGTTGTGTAACAGTGTTCGCTTGTTTGGCCATCCTCTAAAATAAAGGTCCCACATGGGGAGTAGGAGGTGGATTGAGGAGGATCTCGCTGTACACACTGCAGAGTGTGTGAACATGTGTGTTGCGAGAGTCTTGAAATTCCAAAAGCTGAGAGTCTGAAGATTGAGTCATGGCAACTGGACTTCTTTCTTCCAAGTAGAGACGTTTCGTTCTGCATCCACAGAACTT
>JAUYWH010000006.1:4447688-4496314 GCA_034779795.1 Ctenopoma multispine
CCCCCCCCCCCCCCCCCCCCCCCCCCCCCCCCCCCCCCCCCCCCCCCCCCCCCCCCCCCCCCCCCCCCCCCCAGTGTGAGGACATAGATGCACTCGCTGCACAAAGTTCACTATCGTCAGCAGGGCCGGAAGCCTTGAAGTGTCGTGCATGCACAGGGAGAGCAGGTGTGAGCCTCTGTGCTTGTGTGTGTGTGTGTGTGTACGTGCCACGTGTAACTGCGCAGGCGTGTGTATGTGAGTGTGTGTTTGTGTAATCGGGAATGAAGTGACTTCAAAGCAGCATGGCAGCATTCTCTCAGCCCAGCCTGTTTACACTGCTCAGTGGAGTCTGCATTCCTCTGTCTCATTTTCCATGGCATTCCACAAGGAGCTCCGTGCTCCTGGCTTTGTGCCCGCCAACGTTTACCCCCACCCCCCCTCCCTCCACACCTACCCATATAATACATACATGCTTCTGTACAGACAACTGTAAACTCCATTTGGCCAGCAGCACTAGACAAGTCCCAGCTGGGGACTGGAACGTGCAGAACCCACGAGCAGGGCACCTTCAGAGAAAAGGAGGGAAAAGAAGGAGGTGAAAGGAAGGGATCACATGCACCCTAGCGTTGCAGGAGGACAGGGGATCCAGACTCCTCAGCCCTCTCGTTTTGCTCTCAGGTGGATATCCAGATGCACAAATGTCAGGCTGCGCCTCACCGGTGTGGGACAGAAACATGTGCGCCGGTTTGTCTTGAAAAGCTCTCAGCGTATTGCCTGACCATAAATCAGACGACTTCAACATCTGCCTCAGAGCCAAAGTGAAATATATCAGCGAAAAAAGAAAACAATTATGCTGCCAATTACAATGTGTGTTGCAAGCAGTCGGCGGCCACATCAGACAAGTTCTCTGCTGCTGGTTTTGGGACTATTTACTGTTAGGGTTGCTAAGGATACTGCATGTGTTTGTGCCCGGGCAATATGGTTACATAGATTAAAAATAACATGGAAAGGCCCTTAATTTAGCTGCAGTGTTTACTTGCTCTCTGCTTTTATGACTGCGTTTCTCCGACATCGGCCACAGGTGATTATGGGATTCCCTGTGGGGTAGAGTGGAGGGATGGTGGCAGGCAGTGACATCTGTGGAGAAATATGTCACTGTTTTTGTCTGTTTTTTTTCCTCTCCATGGGTTCCTCTGCTGGAATAAATTAGAGATCTTCCATGACAGTATAGTAGGTACTGACAACTGCACAGCAAGTATACGCATCTGAAAGAGCCCTTTCATCTAGTTCGGAACCTCAGCTTTCTCTGTTCCTCCAAATATTTTAAATATTTATGTGAGACATTTGGGAGATCGTCCTAAGAAGCTTTTTTCTAGGCACCGATAGTCATCTGATTTGTTTTATGGCAGATGTCCTCTTTCCAGGAAAACAAGATTTAAGACCGAACGGGCAACTTACAGGATACAGCGAGAGTACATACTCGGAGACAGATGTTAAAAGAATCAATGGGAAAAGAGGAAGTCAGTGGCTTAAGTCATTTTTGTCTGTCATTTGTTCTGCACAGATGGGAGGGTGGGGGTGCCTCCGAATGTAAAAACAATTTATGGTGTAAACCTCAACGCTGATTTAATCACAGAGCTTTACTTTTCTTCTGCATTTATCAATAACTTATTCCTGTGAATTGTGCTGAGCAGCCAACAGGTGAACCACACCTGCTGCCAACTGGTAAATGAGTATGATCTGTTGCACAGAGCTTCATTCCAACGAATCAATGTAAAAAATAGTATCCTCCTTTTAGAGAGTATATTCAACCTAGATGACTACGTGTTGTTGGCTGAAGTGGGTAAACAGTACATTTACTTTAAACAGACATTTACGCTCTTTATTTGTTAAAGAGCAACTTGCTGTCTGGTTCCAGTCTGAAGAGTACATGTTTATCAGTGATAATATGCCTTCCAGATATTAAAATATCTCTATGCTTCAAGCTAAAAAATGCCTCCAGAGGATGTAATTTGGAGGAGTTTTGCAGTTCAGATGAATAAAAGGAAGACAGAAGGATTTTTAATACTACTTATATCCATCTTCTCCCAAACTAGAACCATAAAAAGCAAGTTGAAAATCTATAAAGTTGCCCTTTAGTTGATTTTAGATGCAGTTGCATTGTTAAAATTCCACTTCAGGGATTTCAGGCTTTTCCTGTCTTCTTCATGAACAAAGAAAAGCTCAGTGCCTGTATGCGTCACTCCACAGTGGCTTTCATGTTCAGCCCATGAGCAGCGTTTATGGTTTTTCAGCTTTATTAGTCTGACTGGACGTGCGGCTGAGACAAAAGCTGGGGCAGCACACGGAAGAGGTGAAAGGGAAAAATTGCTCCCTCTCGCATATCACAATAAAAGTTGACCTCTCTTTAAGAAAAGCATATTGCTACAAAAGAGACAGGTTGGAGGTTGGTGGGGGGGTTGCTGGTTGCTGGGATAGCATTCCCATATAAAAGAGTGAAGTTAAGAGCCCCCCAGCCTACCGTTTTTTCATTTCTTTTGTGCAAGTGTGTAAAAAAGGCACCTGTCTCTCATTAAAGAGTACCACACTGAAACCCTCCTCTGGTGTCCCTTACAGTTTTATTTTGGAATAGGCCTTATCTTCAATGAAGGTCCTGCACCGTTTGCTGAAGCTGAAATGATTCCTCCTGTCAGCTACAGCATCAGTTTGGTTTGGTTGGTCAGTTGTGGTCTCACTGAAATATCACAGCATCTACTGTATGTGGATTACCTTGAAGGTTTGTGAAAACATCCATGATTCCAGGTAATAAATCCTAATGACTTTGCTGATCCCCTGACTTTTCCTTTAGCACCATCATCTGGCCAATCCCATGCTTCAACCCTCCCTAACTGTAAGTGTTAATAACAAACTCACATTTACATGTATTGTTGTGATGGTGGTACCATTTAACTCAAAGCACCACTAATTACAGCGTCACAGAGCTGATAGCCTGACTGAAGCTTCTTAGTCGTGCCTCCTATTTAAAGTTTACAAAAGGCACACTCTCAAGTAGTGGCAATTTAATAAAACATAACTAAAACAGTAAATTAGCACAATTGCACAATTTGCCCTTCTTGTTTCTCCACATCACCTTTTGCGGATTTTAGTCTGTTTCTCCTTCTCCTGTAACTTGGAATTCCCTGCTGTGAACACTCGTCCTCATTCCCCTGACTAATCTCTTTCCACATAAGTTCCCAACCATAAGTTACTGACAACGTAGAAAGAATGTGGGTTTTCTCTCTGACCGATGTTGTGGAACCTGAGAGACTCTGAGAGTGGTCCTGCAGGCCAGGGACGGGCCTGGGGAAGCCTGGAGGACGTGTGGATGTGGCCCTCCATGTGCACAGGGAAGAAGGATCACTGCAATGCTAACAAACTGCTGGGTTACCAAGCCACTGATTTGTTATGACAGGGAAGTGCTGTGTTTATGTTTAACTCAGAGCTTTGAAATGTATAGTGTAGCACTGGCCTGAGGCTGATGGAGTGGCCCTAGTTGTTGGTGGTGTGTGTATGTGCGTTTGTATTCATACGACCACAGAGGTTGTGCTGGAAGTGTCGAAAGGGCAGCGTCTTTAAAATCCAGTATTGTCCACTGTCACCAGGCCTGCTCCATCGATCACAGAACAGGTTGTGTGGAGGTTAAACTGTTTGGGAGCGAGATTGATGTAAGTAAGAGTTGGTTGCAGTACATCAGCACTATGGTCTGTATTATAACATCTGACATTCTGCTGGTACAAGCTCGCTCTTCATCTTCCTTTTATTTAAATCTAAATCCTCTTTCCTCTCCAGGTTCTTTCTTCTCAGTCTAATCCCTTTTATAGAACAGAGAGACAGTCTGACGGGTCTGGAGCTGGGGGGGGGGGGGGCACTCCTACTTAAAGAAAGCGCCCGGGCAAATTTGGGGCTGGTGGTAATTATTTGGGCCTCATTATGGGATCACATTTCCCCGAGTCATTCTCTGTGGTAACGTTACTGGATATGGGGCTGACACTGTCAATAAAGCATGGGGAGAAAGATGACACGCCTTTTGTTTTGACAGGACCAAAGCAGTTAATGCCTCCTGTTCGTTTGCATTTGCAAAGCGAGAAGCGGCGAGGGCCTGGGAGCCCACTTTTCCAGATGCTCCCGACAGAGAAAGACCCTCTGCTCCGCTCCCCTGGCGTTCCATCCGGCGTCACTCTCATGTCGGCCTTTCATGTAAATCCACTTAGTGTAGGGTCATGAGACACGAGCCTTTTTCGACTGGGGAGTGCGGTATGAGGAGTGTGTATCTGTGTCATCTGTGGCACAGTGTGCGCGTAGAAGCCAACTTCCTTACCGGTCCAAGCCCAGATATGACATTCAAGAAACGACTCAGCGCCTTGAACCTCCTGAAGTAACCACTGAGATTTAGAGATGCAGTCCTTTACCTCTCTGATTTACACTCCCCCCATCAGGAGCACGGGGACACTTGTTGTAGTGTCACATTCTAATGTTATCTAGGCCGACCTGCTACCTGATGTTTTTCCAAGGTGGTAGGAAAGGAAGCAAAGGGTCATTGTTTCAACCTGTCACGTCACCTCAGGCTCCTTCATCCCTCTCTCACACACACACACACACACACACACACGGGCAGGGATCCTCAGCAAGTAACCCGGGCAACCAGATTTTGATCTCTTTCAACTATTACATGCGGTTTTGTTTCTCCTTTTGGCAACAACTTTTCCAGCACTTGTAAAAAGAATTTGGCCCCACAGGAGAATCTTCTGCCAAGTTAAATTAGAGAAAGGTTTGATTCACACCTTCAGAGACAGCAAAGTGTGGCACAGAACCTGGACAAAACTGGTCCAGGTTCATAAAGTCATGTGTGCGCGAACCTCAACCACCTCTCAGTCGTCTGTCTGAGAGAGCATCAAGAAATATATTTCATAATACTCATTTATTATTATTTATTACATTCTGATGACTGAATGCTGTAGCTGACTGTTTTCCCAGATTCTTTACCCACTACTGTACATGAATCTAAGTGTGTGTGTGTGTGTGTGTGTGTGTGTGTGAGGCAGGGTTGATTGAATTCTTCCCTGATATCCACTAACCTGGCAGGCTTTCCAGGCCTCGGGGCACAGCTCCATTAAAGCAGCCCTTTGCCCTCCTCACTCTCAGTCTTGATTTATACTGTGTGATGGAATAATCACATACTGATCTATTTCTTTCATCTCCTACTAAACCAACCTGCTTCATTTTGATACTGTTGTACAGAGCATTTCAGCCAGTAGTCCTTCAGAAGCCCTGTGACCCAAGCAGCTGGTAATTGAGTGGTAGAGCTTGATGAGAGGTACAAGCTCTTTTTTTTTTTTTTTGCTTCCCCCCTTAACACAGACTGACATAACTGCCTGGGCCTGGTTCCCTGCTGGCAGCAGATGAACTAGAAAACTCTCTTGCTGATTATTGGCAGATGAAAAAAGGAGATCTGCAGGACTAAGCAAAGGGAAAAAAAATATTATTGACTTCTCACCACAGCTACTATTTATTTTCCCCTTTTTCTCTCCTCTCATGTATTTGTTTTTGAGGCTGTTAGATTCTTGCCTCTGAATATTTTTAGTATAGTCTTTGATTGAGCTGGAGAGGAATGCCTTTAATCGTGGCTACAAAGGAACCGAGGGACATGTCCCCGTCAGTTTTGCAACAGATCTAGACAGATGGGGATGAGGAGGAGGGATGGAGGAGTGAGCATTGTTAACAGTCTGTGGGGAACTGTTTGCGTGCCCTGTGGTTTCTAGTCCCTGTGAAATGGAGACTCAGTGATTTGGTTTCCCAGGCCCCTTTTTCTCAGGGCCATACAAAAACCAAAGAAGATGTTTCAGTCTGTCCTGGTTGCCATTTTTATTCCAGTGGTAGATGGCACCAATGGTGGCACATGGAGCGTGTTCTCAGCCATGTGATTGTAAGTAGTTCGGGCATATCAAAAATAGAAGATAATGGCGGTTGCCCTCAGAGTCTCAGAGAACTCAGAGGAAACTAAAAGGCGGCCGCTCCTTCTCAGCCTGGTTGGCTCAGCTTTGGGATTATTATCTGCTTTATTATGTATGATTGCACAGTCCCATGCATCAACATGTTTAATATGACAGCAAGAACCAAACACAGCCTAAAGACTCAATAAAGCGTTGCAACTGCACAGAAAAATCCCGTTCTTCACACTGAGCGCAGCTTTTTCTCAGCATTTCCCACAAGCTTATAGCAGAGAAGAAAAGAGCAGAGGTCATGGCATCGGTGAGATCGTGTCATTAAAGGATTTCTTTTTATTTTCTTTCTTTTCCTTTGTTCGGGGCCAAGTTCAACTGTAGGCCTCTAATTTGGGCCTAGTAAATGCAGACTGGTGGAGGCAACTGGCAGCGCAGCATGCAGGCAAGGCCAGGGGTTCAAGCTGTCTTACTGCCTTCCTGAACAGAGGCTGTCATTGTTCGATTTCTCTTTCACCTTTAGCTAGAGTGAAGTCCCCCCCACATCACTACCAGATGAGCTAATGTACACCTGCCTTTTGTCAACTTTGTATTCATAGTACCACGTCTAGCTACTTCTTACTACCAATCATAGTTTGTATTTGTATTTTAATTGAGGTAGTCCATAGTCTTTCCAAACGCCCCCCATGACAAGTGCAGAATCCAGCCTGGGTCTTTAGCTTAATAATCATAATGTGTCTATGCATATAGTATACTATGTTTACTTGTACTCACACTCAGGGAAGTGAATCCGTCAGCTGCACACACTGTGCTTCTCTCCTGTCCCTCTCATTTGCTTTTATCTGCCTGCCCCACCCCGGTCCCCAACGTGTGCTTCTCCTCTCCTCTCGCTCCCTCTGACAGACATGCAACAGCCCTTTGCAGCACATTACGTCAATTCCCCTGGACCGGGGTGCCAGCTGTTGATGTCACCCTTGGGTCTTTTTAATTTAGGGATTTCCGCTGGGTGAGATGAGGGGGAGCCCCATGACCTCAGCCCACAGCCACATGAAGAGGCCCACCGGGGCCGAACCATGCTGGGAGAGCGTTTTAAAGGGCAGGGCTAGGCAGGGTGGGACTGCTGCGCTGGGGTGCGGTTGAACATGGAGATTGGGTGCTGCGGGGTCTGTGAGTTGTTACAGGTTTTGTATTGGTGAGTGCTCCCGTAGATGTCGTGAGCAAATTACAGATGCACGGGGGGTGTTTCAGGAGTGGTTTGATCCCTCCTCAACTGCTGTGCAACCCCTCGTACCCCTGACAGCGCGTCTGTGACTTGCAAACGGCGCTGATATCAGTTGAGCTCTTAAATGCAGCCTTTGAGCAGCCGCGAATTTCCTCTCGTTCAGAGGGGATCAAATGTTCCTACAGTGTATCCCTCATTCTTTCAGTCCTCAAGGCTTTGAGTGGGAGTGAACATCACTATGCATGTAATTGATTTTGTAGGTTGCCATTTTCTTTCTCTTGAATTTCTCTGGGTATAGTTCAGGAAAGAGACGGCTTCATTTACCACATAAAGTCCAACTGTTGCTCTCTAATGGTGTGAAAAGCAGCTTTAGAGTGTCAGTCTAAACTGTTTATTTAAAGCTTGTCTCATCTTGGTTTTTGTTATGTCTGTGAGACCTTTAGGATCCATGTGTCATTTTTTATAATGCATTATCATGTTATGTTCTCTCCTGTTCACGGTGTGACATTATAACCTTATTTTCTCTGTGACTTTTTTTTTTTTTTTTGCAGTATCACCCTTTGTCTCTGTGCAACACGAGCGAGGATGAACGTCAGGAGAGCGACTTCATTACCATCGTCAAACTGGAGCACAGGGTCACCCCCTGTCTGTCGCTGCTCGAGAAGGTACAAGTCACACACACGTTAACTCACAGACACGGCTTTGAGTGCTTCGTGCGTTCCTCCCAATTAAACTCTCTGAGAAACTCCCCTCTCTGTGACCCTTCTCAGACAGGGCGGCGTGCAGATAAACCATTATGCCACCTTGTCTTCTCTCCAGCACCCCTTCCGCTCTTGGATTTCGACTTTAAAGAGGAGATGGTTTTAGAGGTATTATTTGGCAGGAGTGTAATGTTTTGTTCAAGAGGGTGATCTTTCAGAGTGAGGGCTTGGACACGAGGGGATGGACTTAGCACAGCGCAGCTATGTAGCAAGTGGCAGTGAGCCCTGGCTTTGGATTTAAGGCTTTCAAGCCCCAGCTGTCACTGGTCCGATCCCAGCCAGCCAGCCAGAGTCAGACACTTGGTGTCCTCCATTTCTGCTTCCCTCTAATGTGAATGCAGCTAGAGCTCTATAGATTCCACCCACAATGGTTTAGATGTATGTGTAACTGCACCAGCATTGACCTAAATCTCCTTTATGTTGAAGTATTCCACCATACACACTGGCTGGCATATACTCACATTAAAGTAGTGTGATTTAAAACTGTTGCTATTTTTTCCATTGTTTTTCAAGTGGTGACAAATTAGCAGGCAGGAGTACAGTTAGGCGACTGGCTTTTTTTAGCCCGTGTTTTCTTTTCCCCTAATTTAAAGCCGCGTTTAGGAGCTGCCCGCCGTGGCGACGATGCAGAGACATTCCCACACTACACCCCCCCATCCCACCCCCACCCCCCGGCTCCTTTCTTCCTCCTCCTGTTGCTCCTTCAGTGGGAACCCAACAGGGGAAGAAGGGTGTCACTCAAAGGCTGACTCCAGAAAACAGTTCTGAGCACAGCTTTAATGGCAACACTGTGTTGTCCTATAAACATAACACAGTCTCTCTCTCTCTCTCATGCAAAAGTACCCATGAACAAAAGGCTGTTGCTTCCGAGTGCTTTCTCCTTTCCTGCAGATCAGCCTTTGAGATCAGGAGGAGTAAAGAAGGGAGAGGAGTGAGGAGGGGATGGGGGAGAGTTTTTCTTGTTGTTTTGGTTGTCTGGAAAGTATGTGTTGCAATAAACTCCACTCCAGCCAACTGCATCCTTGCTCTCTAAGCGAGACTGAAAGCTTATGGTCGTGGTGGATTTATTGGGGATTCATCATGCAGCTGTTGAGGAGTTTGCTCTCAGTCTTTTGAAGAGGATGAATCAGATGGTTTGGGATGTGTGGTGTTGGACCAGCCGTGCTCTCTGGATGGGACTTGTTTACAGTTTAGTCTGGCTGTAACCCACCCCACGGATCTATAGATACTTGGATGGCCACAGAGGGTTCATGTTGCACCGCATCCACTCAGAATAGACTGTAAACCAAACAATGTGAAGCTCAAAACCTTAAAGAATAAGGTTTCATTGTCATTTTGATTTTGGTTTTCTGAGGTTCTTACCCCCAACGTCACAGGGATTGTGCTGATTTGCAGAGATTTTTGCTGGACGCTTCTCACGCGACGTTGGTGTGTTACTGTTGCAAATGCTGCGTGTGCCAATATTGTTTTGACAAAGACACTCTGCGCACATTCACAGACAGTTCTATGCTTTTTAACAGAATAAGACACACAACTCGGCGTGCAAGGAGGGCTCCTCTGAACTCCTCCTAAAGTTTAATTACTTCTGAATAAATGCTGTAATCTGTGCTTTTTGAGACACTGAGCTGACCTTCCACCGCTCAGCCTGCAGCTCTGTGAAACACCATCAATAAGAATCTATTTGTGACAACAGCTCTTACAGTGATTGAGTCTTTGGCCCATGTCTGAACTTGTTGACTCTCACAGAAAGCCTCGCTTATTGATTCTGCTACTCTCACATGAAAAGGGTTTTTGGCCTGATTGTGCAGTAAGCCTGTTTTCTTTAACTGAGGTTTTGATGTGTGTGTCTGTGTGTGTGTGAATACGGTCGTACGAGCGTGTTATTGGCTCACATTACCTCAAGTGTGATTCCCTAAATTTTTAAATTCTCAAGCCGTGAGAAAGGTGGCCACTTTGTGGAGGAGGCAAGCATCCAAAGACAGCACCAGTCACACAGATCAAAAGGCAAATAACACTGATAGTGAGTGTCCAGCGTCTGTATATTATCAAACTGAATATGTGTTATATGTAACATAGGTGTTTTCTGCCTGCAGACAACAGCCTATTAGTGATTATAAAATGAGAAACATATAGGAACACACATAAAAACTAGACCAAATCTAGTCAAATCTACCTTCCACTGTGCCCTTAACTTTTAGGTCAGGAAGACTGGTCCCAGGGATAGGAAGTGGTTGAAAACAAGGGAAACCACTGAGGGAGAAATAAATAATAATTTGTCTTCATGTTGTCCTGTCTGTAGGAGGTGACAGCTGACCTCGGCCTACACCTGCCTGGTCGTTTTTGTTTTTGTTGTTTTTATTAAGCAAAGATAGGGGCTGAAAACACAGCGGCAGCTGCCTTTCACTTCTCTCCCTTCGGTAGCCGGGTCCAACAACTCCAGTTCATCAGAGACGAGTCAAGGAGGAGCAACACAGGGGGAACATCTGGAAAAGGGGAGATATTTCAGCTTTTGAGAGTAAATGCAAAAAGCAGCAGATACACAATGGACATTCTGGCGGGTATGAAATGCGTCAGCGTTAGCAGACTTCTGGGTTCACTTTGATTTCCCTCCCAAGAAAATTCATTATTTGCTTGTCTGTGCCAGACACTTGCACAGGTTTCTTCAAAGGGATAAACTATGGCTTTTTGTTTCTTTTTTCTGTTAGTCAAATCTTGAACTTTTGAAACCTTGGCCATGCTTTGTTAATGGACCGACAAGGAACATGCACGTCTTAAGCTATTGCATGGACCTCAGTGCAATGGATTCTTCTTTTTTAAACTCTGAGCATACGAAAAACATGCACACCCTCATATTTACAGCTTCCACAGAGACACTATAAGTGACTGCATAAATATTTTAGAGAAACCACATGGGGACATTTCAAAATCTGTTTTTCAGTCCTTTGAGCCAAAGGAACAAGCTTTTCTTCGTGTTATCCTGAGGGTCATATTTCTCCTGCTTTTTGTCAGATAGGTTTACACCGCTTTGATCATTTCATTGTGAGTGCAAAAGTGCTTCAAAAGTGATGTAGGAGTAGCTCTGGGCTTATCGTTTCTCAAGCCTCCCTTTCTATTTAGACTTTAGTTTTGCTGATCCTTTTCAGATATTTCCCCCCCTTTAGCAACGTGTCTCTTGTCTTCTCTTTAGAAACAACTTGTTTCTAATCACGTTTGGTTGTTTGTGCTTGTTTGACCCTGACGACACAATCTTTTCCCTCTCATTTCCTCCGTTGCTAAAGTTAGGCTCTGTCTCAGCTCAGTACATCAATGTGCAGATAACTCAGTAGGAAGTACTGAGCGTTGAGCCCAGCAGCTTAATGACTGCCTTCTTTTCAGTCAGTGCACTCATTATACTGTACCCATGATGCAATTTGTAGTTTGATTAGTCTGTCTCTGAAGCTTGTCTCATTTATTTTGTCTTTGAGATACACAGTGTTCTGACCGAGATATTTTCCCGTCATGATGATGCAGACATTAAAAAAGGAAGCCTCACTCACAGGGTTTTTAACTAAGCCAAACAATGGACATCTTTGTCCAGCACAGTTAGAAACAGTAGTGATATTAGCTGCAGTCTCCTTAATTCCTGTGTTATTCTCCCTAGTTTGTTCTAGTAATGGTGGTGTGCATTTGTGTTCACGTGCCCATGCATGTGTTGTAAGTGTGTTTATGCATGCAGTAGTTACACTAACATATTAAAACCGTTATGTATAATAAACCCATATGTGCAATAATGAACACGGCAAAGCATTATAGTTTATTAATTAATAATACATTTTATGTATGATCATATTATTTTTTACATTATATATCACTTTTTTACCTTAAAACTTATTTATTTAATCTGTACCCTTCAAAATAATTGTGTTTGACACATTCAGGCGAATAACTAATTTAACACAGTAATGTGCACTGAGAGTGAATGACGAGCCACATAGTTGCTGTGGACATTCATGATGAAACTGTCGTGTTAGACGTCCAAGGACGGAGAATCAGGATGACAACTGTTGTGTTGTTATCACACAGACAGGAGACCGTATTCCCGTAGGGCTCGGCCAAAAAATGGACAAGTAAGAGTCTTGAGCAGCGGGAATGTTATTCACATTCCAGCCACTGAAAAACACCCCGGGTTGCTGCTTGTTCACCTCAGCTCGTCTGAAAGGGCTCATGCACAATTCTAGGAAGATTTTCTGCTCATTAGGTGCAGATAGTTGCTGTATTCATGCTGTTCTGTGTTGTTCACGATGACGTCCTGACTTTGCCATCTGTGCGCCTAGTTATCTGATGGAAACCTGGTTACTGGAGGTCACCGGCTGGCACAGGTTCACAGGCATGGATCTGTGGACGGTATGGGGCAATGATAATACTCTGTGTGTTTAACACAAACTTTTCATAGTCAAGGGGGAATAGAAACAAGCTTAATCTCTGGGGGAGGTCGTTCACAGTGAGCTTTGCTTTGTGAGCAACTAAACGCCGAATACTTCAGGGACAGTGCATTGCTCTTTTGTCACCGCTTCAAAAACAAGTGGTGTTCTTTGCATTTTGCATGTGTCACGTGTGGTTTTTATAACAGTAATAGAAATGTTAACTATTGCATTTAATCTGTCTGTTCAGGTGTGATACCAAAGGACAGCGTAGAAACAGAAATCTCAGGATATGGAAGGAATTAAGCAACAAAGTGAAGAAGTATGGTTTAAATGAACTTAATGCAAATGGGAGGTTATTGAATATATTAAATGACCTGCAGTATTTTACAACTTTTTTTTAGCTTTATTTGACCAGGTTAGTCCCATTGAGAACAAAGACCTTTTTTACGAGGAAAACCACTGATCAGATTTGGAAGAAATGTGAATTTTACCACTGAATATCTGCACTTTTTGTCTCAAAGCAGCTACAACCGCACATATAAACAAGCATTCAGTATCTGTCCAATAATCAACCAGACATATTTCCATCTGCAAATGACAAGGATCAATTTAACTGCAGGTCTTCAGCTTCAGAGAATCATTACATGGTGAGACTTGACACTAAAAGGGTCGAATGGCCTGCAGGTCACAGGTAAATGCATGCCACCTTGACCTGCACCGTTGTTGCCACTGAGCTCAGCTCAGCACTGTCATCACTCCCAGCGAGGTGTGAGTGATTTGCAGAGACTGCGCTGCACTCTTTCCACTCGTCTTGTCACTTTAAATAGGTGGAAAATTATCTGGCTTAAAGGTGCATGCGTTACTGCTTGAGAATATTTTCAGCATAACACACCCCAGCTGTGGCCGCAGCTCTCATCCACACATCTTGTCGGTTTCTCGCCTGATGCCAGCGTTGCTAAGCTAAACATTGACACAGAGCTGATGGCACAACAAACTGCGCTCCGCACACAGACACAGAACCTAAAAGATGTGTTGTTTGCTTAGAGAGGTGATGTTTTCAGGTTCTGGCTCTCTTTTCGCAGCGACTGGCGATTAGCAGCTTGTTGCTCCCCCTTTCTCACTTTTCTGCTCTTCCTTCTTTTCCTCCCCTCACTGAAATGACACCTGGGCTGTGTTCTGGGTCTGCTTGGTTACTGTAGGCATGGTGAGTGAACACAGTGTTGTCTGATTCTGCAGAGCAATTTGAGTTTGTCAACAGTATCACCACAAAACTTTTGTACACAAACAGTGAGATGTCTGCAGTACCGCTCGGTGGGAAGTACCTAATACCTAAAATAGAAGCTGGTGGAATATCACCTGCATGTGTATATGTGTGGATTGGAAAATAGGTCCCTCTTAAATTATTCTCTTATGAAAAGCAATTCTAAATTTAGGGGGATATTTGTACAGTTTGACAAACTTACTCTCAACAGGAAAATCAGACAACATTTGCAGAAAACGTCTCTCTAAAATCCCATATACACCTCCATGTAGATGGTGCTGTACCCGCACTGATGCACTTCCTTACACACAACAACATGGATTATCTATTTTGTCTTTGTTAATACAGAGAGGCAACATTTGTTTTAAAAAAACAATACATTGAAACGTGGACTCTTCTCCCCACAGGACACTGGGGAACACTGTTTCGGTCCATCGTGATTTGGCTCATAAGCTTGAGCCAAATCGGTACTAATTATTTAGCTTAAGTTCACATAACTTACGTTGTTAAGGCAGCAGGATAATATTTTAAATAGAACCACCTTTGAATGTTCTTCAGCTGTCATGCAAATGACCATGAAATTAGCTAATTTACACAGAAAGCATGGGATCATCTCAGCTGTTAGACAAACTTGTTTGCTAATAAACAATTTCTGTTCTGTATAAGAAGATACAAGATCATCTTCCACAAGCAATTGTGAAATTGTGTATTTGTGATTTGCAGACATACCAAACATACGTACAAACATACGTACACTCTCGTACATGTAATTTGCCCGTGTGAGCATCTATGCACGCTAGTCTACTTAACTGCTCCCTGAGGGCGACTGCACCGCCCTCTTGCAGGGCTGCTACTGGTATTCAAGAATGAATCTCAAGGGCAGCACATCCCTCACTTGTCACTTCAAAGGGAGCGTGCAGGAGTCAGGGTGTCGTCAAGCTGTCCTGTGCCAATCAAAGAAAAATAACCAGCCTAAAAATAGAACACCATGTCATGCTCATAAAAAGAAAGACAGAGCCCAAATGATATAAATCTGTGCCAAACTGCTGTTAGTGAAATACCAACAACCGGTTGGGAGACACCTTGAGCAGGCTGGAGAAAGGGAGGGCGTGATGGCGCGACTGCAGCCTTATTGATGAAGTGGAGCTGGGAGGGAGGCATGAAGAGCTAGGAGAGGTGTTGGAGATTTTGTCACAGAGAAAACATTTCCTCATCACAGTTCATACCTCGTTTTCACTCTGGCTGCAGAGCCGGGGATGGCCAATAGGACCACGTGATGAGTGCTTAATGGCCCTGCAGTTACAAGTGTACTATATCACTGTCTCTCCCTGATGAATGAGGCGTTCATAGGGCAGTAACTTATTATTACTGCAGTATTAGTTCTTTGATCTTCCAGCAGTTTGAACCCTTGGAGTTTTTTAGAGGGGCGGCTCGTCAAAATAACTTTGCAGATGGGATCGGGCCTGGTCTTGCCCTGGCTATGGGGAGAGGAGGCCTGGAGGTGTGCAGGAAAACCTGACTCCAGAGGCATCAAACTGCAGCCACCCTCGCTTCCTAGAACTTGCGCAGATCAAAGAAAACATTTATTTGTATGTGTTAGTAACTTTCAGCTTATACTGAAAAGGAAGGTTTTTTTTTTATTTTCACAGACCCTGAATGTGAAGGTGCTGCTCTTGAGTACCGGCTCAGGAGCCACAATAAAGCGCAAGATGTCGTTCTCGCCAGGACATTCCTCTATTAATGACAAAGGCGAATGGTGAGCCCTAATGGTGAAACATGAAGAGGGAGAAGAGAAGGGAGGAGAGAGTCAGAGAGGTGAACGAGTTGATTCAGAGGAGTAGCAGGCGAGGCCAGAGGGCGACTAGACAGACAGGCCTGCTCCGGGCCTGTCTATCTTCTGCTCCCAGGTCAGGTCTAGCAGGTCAGAAACAGGACTGTTGACAGGAAAATTTGTTGCTTTGATTTGACTCTTTTACGTCTTTCCGCCGCCTTTTTGTTGTCGCCTGCCTCTCTCCGATTCTCACATTCCCGCCTTGTTTACCTACCTAATTCTTTTTCCACCCTCCCGTACTCCATCAGTTCATCTGGCACATCCCTGCTCTCATTGTGCAGGCTGAGCCGCTGGCCCTCTTTAAGATCTGCATTAGAATGTTGTTTTTATATAGCAGCAAGCGGAGGCATGTGGAGTCTCTTTTGAACTGCTCGGCAAACAGATGGAGGTTTCCACGCTGCCTTTATGAGATTAAGGGAAACATTCTCTTAAAAAAAGATATTTCCCCCTGTCCCTTCACCTTTCACTGTCTCGCTTTCTCTCTGTCTGTCCCTTCTCTTTCTTTCTGTCTTCATCTCTTTCTCTTTTCTTCTGCTTTTTTCTTTTCTCTTTCTTTTGGCTCGCTCCAGGCTCAGGCAAAAAGCACGCTACTGCTGAAAGTGAAGTGGAAAGTAGACAGGTTTGTGTTACCAATAACTGCTTCCCCAGGCAAGAAAGTGAACACTAAGCATCTCCCAGAGTTTAAAGCAAACCAGCAAACAGGTCGTGTTGGTCGACACTGCAGGCGGAGGGACTGAGTTCATGTTTCTGCAGGATGAACTTGTTTATCTCTGACTCAGGTCGATTTGTGCCCCCCTCCCCCACTCTGCTTTTTAACATGGGTTTGATAAAACAGATTCACAGGGCAAACAGTGTATGTAATTCACTAAGCATGGAGGTAGTTGCCTCATAACTACAAAGCACTTTAAATCCATTGATTTTTATTTCAGTATTGACCCACACTCCCTGAGCTGTATATGAAGTGTACTTGTGGCTGTGCTGACACAATGACCTGTTTGGTGTTATCACCAAATATCACGTTACCATATCCCTTACATCGATCACCTTTACATTTGATAAAGGTAATCAATATAGTGCAATCACTTTATGTGAAATGTACAATGTTACACAGCCTGGAGAAACTCATTTTATAATATACTTCTAAGCCGTATGTGTTCTGTAGCTCTGGGGGTGTTGGTAAATTGCTTAACTAGCCTGCTGCTTTAGATTAGATTAATTTCACGTTTTATAAAGACATCTACACATATTACACTACATACATTGTTTTAGGTTAAACTCGCCAGTAATATAATATTTAACTATTTATGCACTGATGTGACTTTACTAGCAAATTCAATTCAGTTCAATTCAACTTTATTTATATAGCACCAAATCACAATATAAGTCATCTCAAAGCACTTCACAGTGTAAGGTTTAAGAGCTTACACTTTATATAAATATGTACAGAATATTGTAGAAAACCCAACAGTCCCACTTGAGCAGCACTAGGTAACAGTGAAGAAGAAAAACTCCTTTTAACGGAAGAAACCTCCAGCAGAACCAGGCTCATGGTGGGCGGCCATCTGCCTCGAACAGTTGGGGTGAGTGGACAGAGGAGAGAGAAAACAGGCAACAGAGATCAATACAACAACAACAAGGAGCAGCAGACGAGGCACTGGGCAGGTTGTTAGGACCAGAAACTACAGCTCCAAGGTCAAGGATACCTGAGGAAAGATACACAGAGAGAGAGAGAGAGAGAGGACCAAGCACAACTAGGGGGAACAGTAGAAACAAAGTTAACAGCATGTCGCATTCTGGATTACCTGGAGGTTTTTTAATCCATTATTGGGACATCCTATCAGTAACGAATTACAGTAGTCCACTCTAGAAGTAACAAATGCAAGGACTAGTTTAAATTTTGTCTGAATTAGGGAGTAGAAATTTACAGGACATCCAAATCTTTTAAACATGCTTGAAGTTTGCCTAAATGATTGGTTTCATCTGGTTTCATAGATAAATGTAGTTGGGTATCGTCTAGCAATGAAAATTAACGTAGTGTTTCCTTAAAATATTGCCTAAGGGAGTCATGTATAATGAAAAGAGAATTGGCCCAAGAACAGAACCCTGTGGAACTTCGTATCTAACTTGTGAAATAGTGATACATAAAATAAATGTCAGAGATGTGCTAGGTCTTATTTTCACAAACAAACCTCCAACTGACACAACTCACAGTAGTGATTTGATTGGATTTACAATACTTGTTTAATGTCAGAAAATTAGCTCCACAGGAGGTAGTGAATGGTATTCATGTAATTTGGTGCATGTATTTAAGCTTTCTTTGTGTCTAGCTTTACTTCATTTACAGACAACGTGAGTGTTCAGTTGCCACTCTGCTGTGTGTGTGTGTGTGTGCTCTGCAGAAAGACACGGCTTACTGCATGGCCTGTTCCAAGAATGAATTCCTGTAGGCTTACAAGAACTGTTGAATGAGATGGAGGGCTCAGGGCAGGAATGATGGGATGGAGCGAGAGGAGGGAGGCTGCTGTACACTATAGGAGGTGTGTCAGGCTCTCACTTACAGGCCTGATTAAATAACAGGATGCTTTATGAAAACAAGAACATTATCTGCCTCTTAAAAGGCCGGGAAAGGGCCTCTAATTGTCTTCCCCCCCGAGTGTCTGTGTTGCCGCGCGTCAATAAGAGAAAAAAACTGAGAGGAATTGTTCAGGGTACTCTCCCTCATCTAGCCATATTCTTATATATTCAGTGCTCCAGGAATGTATCAGCATACCGATACTCAGCTTACAAGAAAGGGTGTCTTTTCCCTCTCAAAGGAGGATTATTCTTACCTGAATCTGTTGATTGAGTGCAACACTAACAGCAAAGAGAAAGTGGCTCCTCCGTGGGATTGGACAGCGTCTGATGTGGTGACTTTTACAGCTGAGGTTTTTAAAAGATGTTTGGAGAAGTGAGAAGAAAGCTCCAGAGGTGGGGTGTGGTATGTTTGTGCCCCCCCTCCACACACACTCCCAAATCTGAGATGCAGTACATTCAGGGATCAAGCTCTCCCTCTTTGTTTCTTTGCCTGCCATCTAACCCAGGTGGTTAACTTAATTATAATTATTACAGTCAAGTACTGCTATAATTAAAGTATATCATGATATTTACTGTTGTAATTAATTTTAGAACTATTTAATATGCTTACACAGCTGTAGTTAATTATAGTGATGGTTCAGTGTGTCAGTGTTAGTAATTCACTGTTGGACTGAAATATCAAAAAGGTGTGATTATTTACTGTCATAGAAATGCACCGTGGTGTTATGGGGAGCCAGGTTTGTGTCTCTGTGAAATCAAAATGCAGTTTCAAATGTGTACACCTTTGTGTCAGTTTGTCATCTTGCAAGATCATAGCAGAGCTAACAATTGACATGTCAAACAGAAGTGCTTTTCTGCACAACAGGGTGGAAAAATGTGCAGAAAATATCTCATTTAACCTTTTTTGATATATGCTCATTATTAATGTGATGCCAGCAGCATGCCTTTTTTAGGCAGGAGGAGCCCAGTTGATTTAGTTTAGATGTCAAATTTCTTTTCCATTATTCCTTGATATGTGGTTTTGACTGCTCAACAGCTCAGGGCCTTCTTTGCCATATTTTTCACTTTGTAATGAGCCAGATGTTTTCTGTGTGTGACAGTCCTGGCCGAGCTGTTGAAATACACACAGAATGTGGTTTGGGATTGTCTTGCTGAAATAAGGAAGGTCTCTCCATCCAAAGTCTGTGTATATCTTTCAGCTTTAATGGTGTCTTCACAGATGTACAAGTTACCCAAGCCAAGAGCACTAATTCAACTCTATACCACCACAGATTGGCTGGCTGACCTGTTGCCAATTACTTGTGAGATGATACACTAGGCATTTTTTTAACCTTTTTGAAACACGTTTCTGGCATCATATTTCAAATTAACATATACTCTCAGTTTTTGA
Source organism: Ctenopoma multispine (assembly GCA_034779795.1). Lineage (NCBI taxonomy): Eukaryota > Metazoa > Chordata > Actinopteri > Anabantiformes > Anabantidae > Ctenopoma > Ctenopoma multispine. The sequence goes on from JAUYWH010000006.1 coordinate 4,467,088, forward strand.
TATGTTGTGTTTTCTTTCCTTTCAACAGATCCCTGCTACTGGTTTCCCCTTTCTTTCAGCCATTATGCTAAGCTAAGCTAACCATCTGCTGGCATATAGATTAATGTTTCTTACATTCATTAAGAATATGAAAAAGTATATTTTCCAACACTAATAGTGAGTGATATGTAAAGTCACATGCTGCTGTGTGTGATCGAACCAGGTTTCTCTACTCCATCATTGTGGCTGTCAGTGGCAGCCACAGCAGTCACATCTGCCCCCCAGTCTGCAGGCACTCACTGCCCGTCTCTTTGATGTTTCGAGGATGTGTTTAGCAAGTGATAGCCTATCAGACGGTATTAGTCTTTCTCTGTCAACTTGTGCTTTGCATTTCAAATGTGTGTCACGGAGCAGCCTGCTAATGAGAGGGGGAGAGAGACGGTAGAAGTGCAGGGAGAGAGAGAGAAGGGCGGACTGAACTTTAGAACTGCGAGTTCTCTTAAATCCACACGGGCAGATCAGGTTCATAACGTTTTTCAGTCTGCCCCTCTCCTTCTCCTCTGCAGGAGAAATGTAGCCAAGCACAGGTTCTGGATTTTCACAGGTTTCTTCGTGTGTGTGTGTTTGTGTGTGTGTGTGTGTGTGTGTGTGTGTGTGTGTGTGTGTGTGTGTGTGTGTGTGTGTGTGTGCGCGCGCCAGGATGAATGGGAACTAGAAGTAGGAGGAGGAGTGTGTGATTCAGGTCCACCCCCTCAGGCTCAATACTTTTCCTGAGAGCGTCAAATCTGCTCACCTGTCCTGACTTGCCTGCCCGCCCCTTCCTCCCCTCCCCTCCTCTTCATACAGTACTTGCCCACCCTCCAGCGGCCCCACATCAAAGTGCCCCCTGTGAGTAATGGATACCCAGCAGGGCCACACCCTTCCCTCCTCCAGCTAACTCAACGGCCGCTCACCGAGTGGCAAGCACCCGGCAATCACACAGCACACACACACACACATACACATACCTCAACAACAATTATTCTCACACAGTTAGACTTAAATATGTATCTTTAAAGCTACATAAACAATACTTAGATCAATTGCTGTGCAGCTCTGCTTAGTGTTGATGACATTCACCAAACTCCACCAACATTTATATACATTTAATGGCTTAGAAAAAGCATAAAAGTAGAAGAAATGTTGCCTCATCTCTGGTATTTTACGCTGCTGTGTTTGTTCTCGGTTAATTAATTGTCCAAAAATTATTTGTTGTGTAGAAATTGCATATTGACAAACTAAACAAAATAAACCTAATTAACTGATTGATTGTTGGAATTGAGCAGCATCTTCTGCTGAGCTATGTCACTGACAGATGCAGTTGTGTTGTTCTACAGTTCAGTTTTAGATTAGTTGCAAACTGCACTTATCAACAATGATGATTTTTATTATTGTAATATTAATGAACTAAATGCTTTGGTCAAACCATACATCAGCATGTTAGCATTGTTCATGTGACCATGTTAGCATGCTGATATTAGCATTTAGCTCAACATACATACTAGACATACTAGTCTTGAGTAGGAATCAGTTTTCAATCGGCAACCATTTATGCTTCACTTTTGATGTAAAGCTACTGAACATAGAGAAAAGATCATGAAGCTCCTGAATCTATATCGTAAACAGATGGTGTAGATGCTTGTGCTTAGGTAAACTGGACAGCCTGTGAACTGACTGAACACTAAAACCATACATGCAGATGTGCACATATCTGTTTTTCAACACCACTTTTCCCTATTTATTGTCACTGTCCCTCGCCCCCACCTGCTCCTCATTTAGCCATGCAGTGCGTCCCAGTGCCTCAGTAATGATTGCAGTGTGCCAGGCTGGTCAGAAATGACAGAGCAGAGAGTCGGTTTCAGACCTGTAGGCCCAGAGCTCTGTACTCTGTCATTAGACACTTTAATGCAGCAGCACCACAGCCTCTGTTCCCTCCCCATCCTTCCCTTTTTTTTTACCTCTTTCACTCTCACTCCTTAGTCCCACACATATTATTCCATAGTATAATTTACTCATGCAGTGAATGATGTGGATAGTCAGGCTGGAAAAAAAAAGACCAACAGCGTCCCCACAATTACTATAAAGTTAGATTTAGCTAAATAGAGTCCGATGCAATGTTATAAACAGGCAGTGAGGGTTATCGGAGACCAAGGAAACGGTCAGGTTTCTGGCAGAGTTAGCGATGGTGTGTAATTAGCGGTGGTAATGATTTTCACAATAACAACAACCATGCTCACCAGTTAGGTTAAACTGAGATGGAAATGTCTTATTTCCTCACTATAAGCCTATTATTGTCTTGATATTTGAAAAAGGTTTATGAGAATAAATAATAGAATCTTTGCATTGTGATGACTGCTGCAGACCACGTGCTGTAAAGGGCTTATTCACTGACCTCACATAAAACCTGACGTTAAACAGCGAAAGCTCATGACACTACTGGATCACTCTGAAAATAGCTCTGTAATCATAGTTGTTCAACTAATATAACAGAGGTTTCTGTGTGTATACGTGAGTGTATTACTCTCCTATTTTGTTGGAAAATGGCTGCAGATGAAGGGAGCTGGGATTGGATAGAAGCAGACTGACTGTTCCGCCTGCACCATGTTAACCCCACAACAAACACTGAGACATTACCAGCCAGAGTAATCTTGTCAGGCGATGGGAAAAAGTTTGGCCCAACTATTTTGTGAAATAAAGACATCACAGCACCATAGTTTGCCTCTGCCCAGTCGAGAACAAACTGTGATGCCAGGTCTGACTCACAGACCACACTTCGCCAGGGATGTAAACAAACAGCACAGGCTAGCCCGGAGCAGGCCACCCACTGCATCTGTCACTTTATTTGGCAAAATGTTATAATATTGAACGTATATATAAATTGTTCCTGTGTTTTCAGGAAAGTTAGGATATAAGGCAGGAAATTAAAAATTATTTTTAATGGAATAATTTCTACTAATGAACAGTACACCGACGCACTGAGCAACCATGGCGTTGGGAGGAACTTAAAGAGAAATTACACTGTAAGTATTTTTTATTAGCGGATACCAAAGAAATACCCTGCAAATTCATACAGTCAATCAACTTCATTTATATAGCACCGTCATGCAGGTTCAAGCAGTTCAAGGTGCTTTACACATGACTGACAAGCCAATAATAAGACAAGCAAAGTTGATATTAAGACAAAGTTGAGAAGAATTACACGGTACATTTCGTTAGCGATTATATTAAGCAGTCAGTGTCAGCATTATGACTGTGCTGGTGATACCTCAATGCAACACACAAAAGAGAAGCATGAAAGTTAAACAAATTGAAATGGGGAGTGATACATCCTTATGAAAGTATAATAACAATAGTAACTTAGAAAAACCTTATTGTGAAATTTTTATGGCCACAGCGCTGTAGCAGGTGGATTTTGTTTCTTTTTTGTACAAAATGAACAGAAGTCTGGCTGTAAGTTAAGGGTGGTGTGTGTTAGAGTGTGTGACCTCACTCTGTCTCTCTCCGAGGCTCTGTGCACTCAGGTTTGTGACAGGCTGCTTTTGCAGAAAGCTTCACATTACGAGCTACACACCAGCTTCCACAAAACGTCACCCACACCCTCCCCCAAAAGTCTGTCAGTGTTCAAAGTAGCGTTAGACTCTCTTGGTATGTGCATTATTTGTTATTTCAGTGATGACGTCTTCTTTGTATAACTCTCTAAACCGCAGTCATTTCCGATGCTGCAATTGTTTTTACTCAAATGCCAAATGCTGTTTAATCACGTGTCAAGCTGCACCTCATGACCACGGCCATGTCCCTTTCTATTCTGACCATATCAAACCCGGAAACACCTCCGCAGACAATCTGTTTAACTGTCTTGTTAGCATCACACCTGTGCTTTTCATCGCACCATTAAAGCTGAAATATTTCTCATATTAATCATTTGATGAGTCTCTTCAGTACTGTGGCACCACTACTGACACATAATAAGAGCACAGCAGAAGCCCTTTGAGAATCATGTTCTGATATATTCCTCTTCTGGTACTGTTCGTTTGAACTGTTTCAGGCAATTTGAAACTTCTCCTCTGGTTCTGTGTGTGTTGGATCACAAGAGCGGGCTTCCCTGCACTTATTACCACAATTAAAGGATGTGTGGGCTCATTGCCCCATAGGTAAAGCAGTTACCACATGTCAGTGTTTTTTTTTTTTTCCCCTATGTGACCGCACCCCATCTAGGCCCATGCTTGTACTACAATTACTGTTCTGATAAAACAGGGAAAGCGACTGCTGCACCAGAGCTGGAAGCCAGATCAAAGCAGATATGTAATTTTTTTTTACCTTGACCTTTAAATAGCACCTGCAGTATGCAATGTTGCTAAATCCCAACTGCTGTACACAGAAAAATACACACATCCTCTTTGCGCAATCACGGATGGCAATTTAGCACATTGGCACATCGCATTGAGAAAGAACTTTTCACAGGTCTGTGCTCTGAGCACCAGGCTAGGAAATGCTGTTCGGTGTTGAGTTTGACCAGGGTGATTCGGTGTTTTAACTTGTGTCTTCATTCCATTATTGATGTTTGGACATTGATGTTTTCTCGCGCTCTTGAGGTGATGCTGGTGAAAGCATTCCTGGGCTGATAACACATACAACAGAGAAAATGCAAACTAAACATAGAAAAGTCCTCACACAAAGTCAATTATGTATCTTAATGTGTGTTAAAGACACTCGTTTAGTTCTTTAAAGTTCTCTCTATCAAGCTGTCAGTGAATGAAATCACCAGCTGGTTTAAATACTACTGAGCCTGGTTTGAATGCTAAAAGCCTATTATTTGCACGTTGAGCTGACAATCAAATAATCCTCTGCTGCTTCAACATTAAACAAAGTTAGCAGACTTCTGCTGTGGTCTTCCTGCTAACGCGTTCTCTACAGTTTCAGAGTCAGGTGGAAAAGCAGCAGGAGGAGCTGTGCTCTGGTCTGTGTTGGGAGGCCTGGAGGCTCGTGGCATGACTGCCACCTAGTGACGGTTTAAGACACGGACGCAATGTGTCTGCTTTTAAGCTCACAGTTGAAGGAGTTTTTTTTTTGTCTTGTTTTGTTTTGTAACCAAAGCCTCCTGTTTTGTGTCTTTCAGACTCGCATGGCGCTGGAGAAAGGAGCTCAGGCTGTTATCTTTGATGTCAGTGATGATGCCAAGGCTGCTGTGGAGGTTAGTGTGCAGGCACAGCTGAAGCTTTATCAGTGATGTAAGTATGTAATTACAATAGATAATGTTGTAATTAATGATTCCTCTTACAGCTGCGGGACACAGACTCCCTTCTTCGTCCTGTCGTGCTGGTGGAGGCTAACAATGCTAAGGAGCTGATGGGTTTGGTCAACAAGAACGAGGAGGCCAAAGTTCGTATTGAGGTCATGGTGGAGCCAGCTCGATGGGTGAGCATCAAAGCACATGCCCATCTATTGTGAACTCGTATGAGCTTTGACTTTCCTTTCGCTATCTATCCAGTAACAAATGATTACAAACATTTGTTATCTTTCCATCTTCCCTTTTCAGCCACACTATGATGTCGGCATCCTGCTCACAATCGTCCTCGCTATTGTGACCATTGTCCTGATTTTTGCTTTTCGCTACAAGTGCAAGTCCAACAGAACCTGGGTGAGTGAGTGGGGTAAATATGTCAGTGGCTACACATCGATTAGGATAGAAACACATTAGTTTTAAAGGTAGCTCTTCCCTTTTTGTGTTTGCAGGACTCAGTCCATCAGCAGACCATGCGGGCTATTAGTCGACTGGAGACCAAAACCTACAACTCTCAGGGTTGCTCAGGTTCTCAACGCCACCGTGGAGCCTGGGGGTCGGCTAGCAGCTCCAACTCGAGCCCTGTCTGCGCTATCTGCCTGGAAGAGTTTCAGGATGGGCAGGTAAGAGGAGAGAGAGTGAGGAGTGTATGTGTAGATTTAACAGTCCTCATTCGTTACATTGCCTTTGTCTGTGTTTTTTTCACCCCAGCATTTGAGGATCATCTCCTGTGCTCATGAATTCCACAAAGACTGTGTCGATCCCTGGCTGTTACAACACCGCACCTGTCCCCTCTGCATGCACAACATCATGGGTGAGGACAAGCATATTTCCAGTTAAGTTCTGTTTAAGAAGGTGTCCGTTAAACTGATCTATTTTCATTAACTATATTAAGATAATATTAAATCTAGTTTATCTTAAAATATTAAAGATAAATTATACAACCCTGTATATTATATATAACGCCTGCTGTGGTCCACAGGGACAGAGCGCCAGGCCCAGAGGAATAGACTCCAGCAGGGTCCAGAGCAAAGCCAAGGCTTCCTGCACCCTCAGCCTTACAGCAGCCCACACAACCACCCCTTCCCTCAGCATGCCATCCCCTTCTCTATGAGGCCCCACTATCCTCGTGGACCCTCTGGACCCTATCCTTCCTTGGGCCACTACAGTGGCTCCTCTCCCATGGACACCCAAACATTACGTTACCTCACCAGCAGGGCACTTGGCTCTAGTTGCGGTTACCACCTTCCTGCAGAGGGTCCTGGAAGGCCCTACAGAATTGGAGGTAACTGCAGGACTTCCACTCACCACTACGTGCCTCGGCGTACCTGCCACAACTATCACTCATCCTGTCCGGGTCAGCGCAGTGCATCCAGCTCAAGACTGCACCACGCTGCCTCTGTCACACCACAGGCCCATGGAGCGCCGACCCTCAGCCGGCAGGACGAGGGCAGCTGCTCAGGTGGCAGCTACCACACAGAACGCAGCGGATACTTGGCTGACGGGCCAGCGAGTGACTCCAGCTCAGGGCCCTGCCATGGCTCCTCCAGTGACTCAGTTCTCAACTGTACTGACGTGTCCCTGCAAGGAGTTTATGGCAGCTGGTCCACCTTCCGTAGCTCTCTGAGCAGTGACTACGATCCATTTGTGTATTACGGACCCGGGCCTGGGCATGCCCCCCGCAAGAACAGCTTGGAGGCTGGTGCCCAGGCCCGGCCTAGGTCTTTGGATTCTGTGGTGAACAAAGCGGGTTTCCCTGAAGAACAGCCACAGACTGTGTTCAGCCACATCCACTACCACCGCCACAGACACCACCACTACGAAGAGGGGGAGCCCAGCCAGGGTCCAAGCAGAGGCTCAGATGAGGAGCAGGGAGCCGCCTCCGCTGCTCTTGCACCTGCTGCTATTATCATGGACAAAGACTCACCTGTGTGCCCTCCTAAGCACAGCCCTTGCCAGTGCCCAAAGCTGGACCCAACAGATCGGCCCAGCACGGGACAGACAGAGTGTCAGGACCATGACCCCAGCAGCCCTTCAGGACCTCCTGTCCTGGTGTCCCCAATTCCATTACAAATCCAACCCCACTGCTGCCACCAGGGTCATGGACACCCTCCAGCTCCTATGGGGCAAATGAGTGGCTGTGTACTTGACGGCCCCTCTGTTCGCTTCCATCAGAGCCTGGATCTGCAGGATGATCGCAGCATCCACATTCACTATGGTCAGGGCCCGGGCTTCTGCTGCTCTCCTCCTGAGCTGCACCCTGCCTTGGTTCCCGTGCCCCTCATACTGGACTCTGGAGGTATAGAGGACTGGCCTTGTTGCACCGGAGCCCATGTTGTGTGGCAAAAACGGGTGCAGCAGGCCCGCTCAGAGCCTCAGCTCCTGGGGCCTGGGACTTCTATGGACAGGCCTTCCTGCAGGCTCCACCATGGGCCTGCTGCTGACCGAAACACAGACATTTGTTTATACTGCCAAACATTACACCACAATCAGGGTGGGTATCTCACTTCTTTCTCTTTAATAACATGAAAAGATGTAATAAAATAAAATAAAAAATAATAATAATAATTCAGATTTATTACAATATTACAATGCTGCATATGATAACATTGCAATTACTACTGCTGAGATCTGGGAGCGTCATGACATCGCTACAGCAAAGTGTGAGTTTAGCAGCAGATTCGAATTGACTCCATGAAGCAGCATGGGGCCTGCACGCCTGTTAATTGCTGTTATAATTCTGCATTTCAAGTGCGCCCTGTCTCTCCCAAAGACATTTTGCTTATGTTTTGTATTAGAATTTGAAGCTGACTTGAGCTGTTTTTGTGTCCGCAGGATCAGAAGAGGAGTCTGGTGTATGAGAACTTGTTGCATCCCCATTATCACGCTGCTACACAGGAGCCAGAAAGGACAAACCTGTCGTCGACTAATAGCTTGCATGTCTTCCACAGTAATTCCACCAGCAATGCCTTCGTTCAGACGATTCCCCAGCTGCACCGAGCAATCACAGCTCACACACACACACACGCTGATATGCTCTGTCAGCTGAATTATTATTCAGAGTGAAATTATTGTGATTAAACTAGTCTTTTACTCGACTGGTACATTTCAAGAGAAACGCTGGACCCCTCACAAAATGTTCTACTAAAATACAGGGATTAATTTCAGTGTTTGGAGACAGGGAGTTGCTGGGGAAACAGCTCATGCGTCATAAAAGTTGTTTTTTTCTCTTTCTCCTCATCAGTTATAGGACGAAAATTCATTACTGACAGAAAATCACAAGTTCCATGCTCCTTAGTGACAGCCAACGAATGATCCTTGCTTCAGGGTCTTGAGCCCTCATGAATTGAGACTCCGTCTCTGTATCGCTCACTCTATTACAGAATCGTCTGATTTACCTGAGAGGTACTTTACTTCTTCCTTGGCTGAGTCCGGTCGCAGTTGAGCGAAGCTTTTCTCTCCAGCCTACCTCAGCTCAGATTTCTTAAAATGCCTCACACAAGGGGGTCTTTAAAGGTACTGCTGTAGTGACCTTTCTGTGTGTGTGTGTGTGTGTGTGTGTGTGTGTGTCAGAACCATGTTGCTCCCATAAACTCAACTAAAGGTTGTCTTCTTGACAGCCTGACCTGTCCAAATGGAGAGAAAGGTAGATGCTCAAACCCCTCAAACAACGAGCATTCACTGAGGTTGCTGAGCCTTGCATGGGCCTTGTTTTCATAATTTCAATAATGGCAGCTGTTTTCAACATGTTTGTGTATCTTGGATCATTTTCATTGTTCATTGTTTTGTTTTGTTTTTTGTTTTTTTTTCACCTTTTAAAATGAATTGGTTTGACTGAATTATGTCGTTGTCATTACAAGCTATTGTCACGTTCGTGTCATTTCTCTTGCAAGCGGTTACTTCACGTGTTTGACCTCAGTGCTGTTAAAAAAAAAAACCTGAACTTTCCAGAGTGAACAGGTCTCATCATAATCCCCGTCCTCTGCTCTTTTTGTGCCCAGTCCATACAAATGTTTGGTACTCTCCAAAAAAGGATGTACCTAAAGCTCTAGGATAATGTTCTACATTGCAGCCATAGACAAGACTGTAAAGTATTAATAAGTGGAGTACAGCCATGTTAGATAGACCTCTCAGTCCCAGGTCGTCATCAGCTCGGAGCTGTAGAAGATTGGTGTGCTGTGATTTGAAACTCTAATGCGTAAAGTCTGAGAAATTTCAGGAAATTCCACAAAAATGGAAAAAAAAGATTTATCAGAGTTACAGTAACGATTCCTGATCCCTGATCTTGAGGCTATTTAACTTGGAGGGAAAGTCCACCGTAAATCAGACATGAAATACAGTGCTGAGTATAGATTTTGAAATTATTCTGCTCACTTAAACCTCATCATGTCATTAGTGAGTGTTCTAGACTAACTAGACTCTGAGTGAAAATGTGAAAGTGATTTTTCTTTGCAGTCAAACTGCAGATACACTTTAGTGTAGCACAAGCAGCAGATAAAGAACTCATGGGTATTTGAGTGCAGCCAGTAGCACTTACTAAAGCTTTACATGTGCCTTATTCTTTCATAGTGAGGAAGCTCGCGACAGCTTTTAAATGTCTAACCAAAGACTAAAAAACTACACAGTGAACGTATCAAACAGTGCGTGTTGTGCCTTTTTCTTGCTTTGACCCCTATGCCTTAAAGCTAAGATCAGAATTGATATGCCTGTCAGAATAAAATTTACTTTTTGATGACAACAATTGAAGTCAAAATCATTTTGGACTTGATTTTTTTGGACGGTCCCTCATACTAATACCTCACTTTGAATGTGTAGACACACCTAAAGTATCAGAGTTTCCTATTCTTTTTATGTTTCTTGCCCAAACTGTTTATGAGTTGCTGAGATTGAAATGACTGAATTACAAACAGCACTTTGGCTTAAGCACATTTTATAAATAAAAAACAACATAATTCTCATAGTATTCATTTAAAACAAGCCCAAAATCATCAGCTCATGAAAAACAGCATTTGGTGAAGCCGCAGAATATCTGATTTCAACCTGTTCAAGATCTTTCTCTTTGCGTCATGTACGTGTTTGTTTTGTTATGTTTTGCAAGAATAATGAGCAGAAACTGCCTTTTGTAATAGAGTTTTAAAAAAAAAGTCCCTCCAGAAATTTAAGGGATGTGTCAGTATATTTTGGATACTTTGTGTACAAAAAGAGAACAACAAAAGCAAATGAAATAGTGTTGTATTTTATATATAATAGAACATTTCAATATAGTGACATGTCACTAATATATTTATTTACTAATATATTTATCCATTTTGTCCAGGTTTGAAAGAGTGGTTTCTGTATAGACTAAATGTTCCTATATGGAAACTGACCAGTGCCATCACAGATATTTCAACCTGTCTTCATTCCAATTATATACAAATAAATTATTTTGAAATAAAACCTCTGTGCGGACAACTTTTTTTTTTTAAACCAGGGTTTGTGCCAGTGATGTTAAAGGCAAAGTTCACAATTGACTGTATCAACTGGATTGAAGTGTCTTTATTGTTTGGGTAAAGTGTGACTTTCACGATTTCCTAATGTGAATTTAAACTGAAATCTAAGAATAGATATTTATTATTCTACTTCTGTCTATTTATCATTAATTTACTGAATGATCTAGTAGGAGACTTTATTTAGTATGAAACTTGATGTTTGGGACCTGTAAACCCCAGCAGTGAACATAAAGGCTGAAGAATGTGTTTTGCACAGCCCAGTAAATTTCACTGGTGACTTGACTGACATAGAGCAGAGAAGACAAATGTTTATTTTAAGTGAAAGTGCATAAATAATAAGGCTGGAACAAAGATTAGGTTATAAAATGAGTCATGTTTACGGGATAGTTTGACATTTAGGCAATCCTAAATGTTTATTCATTTTGAGGTCTGGAATTAGATAAGAAAATTGATAGCGCTCATCAATTTCTCCAAAGACAACAAAACCCACCTCTAAAGCAAAATATATAAAGGGTTAATGAAAAGTTATTTCACTGGGATGGATGGGATGAATTGAGCAAGCACAGTCTTACAGGATATATACAGTGAAATATAAAATGTGCTAACTGAGCTTTACAGCTTTTTTCTCATACAGTATTTATAATTCACATGTGAGAGTCGTATCAGTTTTCCCATCTAAATCTCAGCAAGACACTGGATACCCGTATTTCCCTAAGTCTCAACTATTCCTTTTTAATTTCTTTAATACCTGTGTCCGTGTTTCCCAAACACACATGTCGACCCACATGAACATGAGATCCTTTATTCAGCCATACATCACACAAGCTTCTGACAGCTTGAAGCATACGTGAAGCAGCTTGCAGCTTGTCTCATGAAGACGCTGCTTATATGCAATGACACACTGTAGTGGTGGAGGTTGTTGATTGCATTTGAAATGGACAGCGATGTATAAGTGTAAGTGTTGTTTGGCAGCAGCAGTCGGTGGGATCAGTAGAAGGCTTTCTCCTGCCCTTCAGGTGTCAGCGTGGTGAGGTTGCCCCTGGCGTCTTGGTCCTTCTCTATAGCCTCAAAAAGAGACTTGAAGTTTCCTGCCCCAAAGCCCTGGAGAGAGAACAGACGCACACAGATGGCTAATTACCCAGAGACGTGCCTTCTTCTGTGTCATGTGTTATGGCTCTGGGGATGTTCTCTCAGACACCGTTCTGGGTGTTCAAACACTTTGATGTTGGATCACAAACGGCAGATAAATATTCTCACAGGGTTCAAACATCCACCGAGCTCTGACAGGCAGCGGCGCTCACGGGGAGCTCGCAGATTAATCATGTAAATATTTTCATAGATAATCAAAAGATCAAGTGTTGGTGGTTGCTCTGAGAGATTCTTTGCTGTAGTTCGGATTCAGTTTCTGGCTTTCATGCATTGTATCCACATCTGAAACGCTGGAGAGTGACAAGATGTGCCTGTTCTGACAGGCAGGATGGGCGCTGGGTGTTGTGAATGAAGTGCCACAGGGTGCAACCCAATCCAAAGATCCCCCTCGCTGTGAAGCTGCGAGCCTTTTAATCTGTATCTATGATAGATTTACAAGTGGGCTACTGTTATACTGTTCACACTGGGTGGGAGCTGCAAACAGGTGTTCAGGCATCTCAGTATCTGCTTCTTAAACAGAACTGCAGGCCCATGAGTCAGGGCTTGAATTTAGCAAAGACGTAAACGCTAAAAAAAAATAGACTTAGTCTGAATGGTCACTTACAAAGTGGTTGTTACGCTGGATGACCTCCAGGAAAAGGGTTGGTCTGTCCTGCACAGGTTTGCTAAAGATTTGGAGGAGGTAGCCCTTGTCATCAAAGTCAACTAAGATTTTCAGTTCCTTCAAAGGAAACACAGATAATTTAGTGCACAAGTGGAAAAGGTTATAAAATGTGTTACTTTAAAATGACACATCTCCTCACCTGCAGGCGGTCTAGGTCCTCCTTCACCGTGATCTTAGCAGTCTTGAGTTTCTTCCGCAGGGTCTCGTAGTACGTGTCAGGTGCTGAGAGGAACTCCATCCCTCTAGCTCGCAGGTTCACTATCTGTTTTAAAAGAAAACAAAAAATACAAAAAAAGATAATAAACTTGTCTTAACTTGTAGACTTTAGAGAGACTGTCCAAAGATGGAGCAGAAGTGGATGCGGATTATCTTGTAGTTCTGATTAAACTTGGCAGGCTCACAGTTTGGATAATGTTTGACGTGTTGAGGGCGATGTGCTGAACACCTGGTCCCCCGTTGTAGTCCACAAATTCCTGTAAAGATACATTCACAAATTTTAATGTCACAAATCCTAATAACCTACATCTAAATTGTTCATTAGCACAATTGTTCCTGAGGGACAGTTTGTAGAACAAACCTCTGTGATGAAGCTGAATGCCAAATAAAATTTGGAAAGTGGTGTTTTACTAAAATGAGCAGAACAATTCACACCTGGATCTGTGACTTTTTCTTCCCCAATGCAGGTTCATTGATGGGCATCTTGATGGTCTCCTCATAGTTAGTCACCACTATGGACCTCAGTGCACTGTATTGTGTGTGGATCTGCTTGTCGTCTATTGACCAGAACCGGTGGAACATCAAACACTTAATGTACCTGGAATTTGAAGAACACACACAGAACATCAGAAGCTAAGTGAACAAACTGGAACTTAACATGTCTCCTCTCCTCATGGTGTCTCCGGGGTCAGCATTAGAATATCTGCACTAACATGTAACAGACGTGGAGCGACTGTTTGCGATGTGTTTACTTGTACTTTTGCCCCGTGTGTGTACGTGCACTCACACAGGAGTCTTACCAGTCTGAAGCTGGCACCATTTGGTCATCTGGCTGGTTTCCCACAAGGTGATCGATGAAGTTCAAACCTCCTGGTGGACTACAAACAAAAGAAGAAAAAAACTGCACTGAGTACTTTTCCATTAAAGTTCAACAAACAAACTGAGACTACAGTGCAATACCTTACAAACATGTAATCCTCCCTCATTTTTAGTGTTTTTATTTTTTATTTTTTTAAAGAAAGTGTCAAAACAAGCAAAACTACTAAATATAATTTACAAATGTATTTATAACAGATTTGAAAAAAATATATATCACTATATATAACACTACACACTCAGACTATAAAGAGGTTTTAAGATTTATAAGCAACTTATGTACTTTTTATCACTTTACAGTTTCCTCCACTGCAGTTTACTACAGTAGTACTGTAGTTTAGTACTATATGGTAAAAATCTGCTTGCTTGTAGTATTTCTGTATTTTACATTACGTGTACCTGGATATACTTAAAGCAAAAGCCAAATGTTTTTTTTCCAGTTTTGCAGCACTACAACATGTTGTTATATAAGAGACTCACAGTTTGGCTAACAGAGGATCCCTGAACAGAGGTTCTTTGTAGCTGGGCAGGAAAAGGCCTTTGTAAGCTCCGAGGTATTCAATGAGTGTGTGTGTTGTGTCTCCATACTGAGGACAAAACAGTGACACAACAGTTGTTCATTTCAAGTTTCCTGTGTGGATTTTTATGAGACCTTCACATGTGCATCACTCTTTACGTACTGTTTGAACCACAGCATATTTGACCCTCCCGTGGCCGTCCTGCTCCACCCAGGGCTCCTTGACGATCACAGCTCCTCGATCCTTTGCTGCCTGTCAGTGGAGCGGTGTTTGGATCAGTTTTGGAAATAGGAGAACATGAGGGTGTTTCTATCTGTAGGCGGCTGCTGGAGGCCCTCTGCTGGTTGAATGAAAACATATCTTCCTGTACAGGCTGTGATATTCTGCTGTATTTTTATGCCTCTGCAGTTAAGATTATGCTGCTGCTGATCGCTGCATCAAGGCAGTGATAGCTGTGTGTCTTTGACCTTGACTGATGTAGAAAATAAGCACTCCAGAAGAACCTACACCTACATGTTTACCCTTGTTTCATCAATCACTGAGCACAAACCATGCACCTTACTTCATCTACGTGAGTAAACAGTGATTGCAGTACAGCTGCAAGTGAACCAGCACAAGTCAAGTTCATTATTGAACTTGACATAAGATGTTACTATTACTTTTTTATTTTTCTCCAGTACTTTATAATGCACAATTATAACACACACAGTGCTGAAAGTAACCGATTAACCGAGGACAAAATCTTACTTTTCCACTACATTAATTTGTTAACTTTAGGTATGACTTATTTTTCAGATTCAAATTAATTATTTATATTAATAATAACGACAAGTGTAACCAATAAACAGATAATGAAAATATCATGAGTAAAGATAGAATCAGAAGAGATTGCAGAAGATGAACATGTGGAAAATAAAGCATAAATCAAGTGAGAAATTCATATTACGTTCCTAAAGAAAAGGCAACACACTGGCCATACTTCCTGTGGGGGTGTGGGTGTAGCACGTCACTATCACACAGAAGATATCTGAATCATTGTTACCTTGATCAAGAAGTCACAGTCCTCCACTTGGAAAGCGATGTCCTTGACTCCATCTCCATGTTTAATCAAATGTTCTCCCATTTCTGAATAACAACAACACAATGTAGAAATGCAGCCATTTACAGTTGTCTTCACGGTATGTGCCACAACATTAAAACCACCAGCATGGGAAGACATACTGCACTGCTGACCACCACTGACAAGCTGTCAGAACAGTGCATTGTAGCTTGTTGTGTACGGGGCTGTGTAGCTGCAGAAAGGTCAGAGCGTCCACGCTGACCCCTGTCCCGCACAACATAAAACCACCTGGTGGATTTAAAGGCTGATTGTTTTCTGAGACAACTTGCCTTGATTTCCAGGATTTAGCGGAGATTCAAACGCAAATATGATCTGTGAGAAGAGAGTGTGGTTGTGTTTGAGTTGAGAACCATAAATTATTATTATACTGTCAAATTAAAAACTTCTCAATGTTTATTAATTTATTGAGTACATTATTTAGAACTGCATACCTTATCCTGCTTGATGACATGAGACACCACTTCTCGGCTGCCAGTCTCCAGGCCTTTGTAAGCCAAAGGCTCAAAGCCCATCTTATCACAGTAGAAGGAGGCTGCCTGCAAAGTGATCAGACTGTCTTTAATGTGAAGAGGTTTCTGATCAGATTTCGCTTCTAACTTCAGTTCAACACAATGAAATTAGAAGAGTTCATCTCCAGCCAAAAATGTGCTGACTGTGGACCGACCAGTCTTCTGTGCGCGGATAAATCAGGACTGCTGATCCACATTGACAGAATAAAGTAAAATCTGTAAAGCAGGTCTGTTTTATAGGCAACTGATGATAACTATCAATATGAATTGCTGATCATTTTCTCCAATAATCGAGTCATGTCGAAAATGTTAATTCTATTTTGCCAAAGCCTAACATGACATTTAGTCCAATCAATACTTCAAAACCTAGAAAGCTTAGGTCAGTGATCATATATGATTAATCTGCTACATGCCATATACGTTGTGGATCAACTTTCTGTTGGGTTTTATCTGTGTGTTAAATGTTCTGTAGTAAAAAAAACAGAGGCTGGATATTTCAGACACTAACCAAATAATAAACAAAATCTCACAGATCTGTAAATGTGTATGTCACCACAGACTGACGTATGACTGAAATTTTGTCATATGTCAGTGGTTGGAAACTGACCTGTTTGGCGTTACCGACCCAAAAGGTGACATGATGAAACCTGATAAACTTTCCCCTTGCGGGCTAAAAGACAAAAGTACAAGAGAATGGGCATAAATATAAAATGAGCATAGAACATTTCATTGAACCAGAGTCATACCGATGTGAGGCTTTAACGTTTATATATGTATTAAATATCACATATGTAATATGATGTAGGTTTTAATTATATATTTATTCCAGTAATATTTAGCCATGTATGATTCAGGCCCTCTCTGCATAAGTCTGTTGTTAAGTGCACACATCAAATTCAGAGACGTCCTTAAAGGCAGCTTTATTCTTACCTTCTCCCCTTTATCTGTGTAGCTTGTCTAAAAAAAAAAAAGATACAGATCATTACAGCTTCACCCACAAAAGCTTAGACTAACCTGTAGTCAATAGATCTAATATTTCTAATGTGGTTTAATTGGTTCTGCTTAATTCCTCAGCTAAAAAAAGAAGCTAGTGCCACACAAATAAAATCTCCTTCTTATCATAACTCATAATCATAATCACTCATATCATAACTCTGATTATTTAGTCTCTTACCATGCTGTGATTATAGATGGGCCACAGTTCAGAGAACAGAGAGATCACCCACCTGATGGCGTGCAGATAAGTACTGGCCTGTTGACCAGTTGTGATTGGTCCTTTGGGATCTACACCCACCTATCCACCTCCTCGCTTCCTCTGGCTAAAAAGTTCAATGACTGTGGCCCATGTTCTCTCTCTTGGGTCTACTCTGTCCAAAGGGCCCCTGTTGTCATAGAAACGCACACACATTAACCTCAGATGAGACAAAAGTAATGAAATATAGATATTACACTGAAATACTTAATTTACCTTAGTGGTGGATATGCAGAAAAGCTCAGGTGATGTTTTATGTAGTAAAACGGAGGCATGAAAGCAGCATGAACAGCTAGAGAGTGAAGAACTAAACTGAGACTGGTGCACTGAGGGTTAAAAATACATTCTCCTGTCCTACACCTGCCCATCTTCCTCCCTGGTTTCTAATTTCCACCACCAGAGGGAGTAACGTTGTTTGACATGAACAGATTCAAGATTTGAGATTCAAAAAACTTGCTTAAACAACATGGTGATGGAGCTGTTGCTGCGGTCCTTACTTTGCAGGACAGATCAGCAAACATGCACTGAGATGATTGGAGAATTAAGTTTTTATCTGCATATGAAAAATGAAGTACTCCAGTGAATCGTCTAAATTATGTTATTAAAAGTAGTTCATGTCCTTTACGTTCTCACAATAAAGGATGGATTTAAAGCATGCTGTAACCATGGGTTAAAGCAGATCCCATCAATCATCATCAATCAGCTGAAGAATGTCACAGGGAGAACATCGGCAGGACTGACGTGAAGAGTTATGTGGTTGACTGGTGCGAGAGAACATATGAAGTCAGCTCCAGGCTGTAGCAGACAAGGCTGATAACCAAAATAGTGTCTGGTCCCAACTGTAGTGCTGTAAACTGCACAGGCATGTCAAATGTATACATACGTACACACACACACATTCCACAGGGTCAAGAAGTTCATTGAAACTTCAAGTAGCCAGAGGGTCGCCCTCTTACATTTTTGTCCAACCAACAAAAACCCAAAGATATTTAATTTACAGGATTGTATGTGAAACAGCACAGAAATTATAACTCTGAGAATCTGGACACAGACAACATTTGCTAGTCAGTTGTGATGTTTTAAGATTAAATTTTCTGTTGATTAATTGTTTCAGCTTTATACCTGGGAACCAGAGTTCTAAAAGCAGTGAATGTTAGCCTGAAGACATAATGACCTCCCTTTTTATGCTTTTGTTTTTTATGTTCTGTTTCCTCCTTGCTTGTTTTATTTTAACAATCATTGGCAACTATTGGCATTTTTTAAGGTTTTTTTAATAAAAACGGAAATTTGAATATTTTTTTGTTGTATTTAACATAATGACGACTGGTGTTTTAAACCCGTTGACCTTAAACAGCATTGAGCGGCTCTTCAGTGCGCACGTACCGTAGTGTGTACGTGTGTATCCAGCGTGTGCCGCGCTGTGATTTTCTATTGGTCCCCTTTATGACCTCTCGGACACTTGATTGGCTCTGCTGTGGGTGTGTGCGCGTCACTCGCTTGACTGTTGTAAATCCTCATTGGCCGGTACAAATTCTGTATCGCCATTGGTGTACAAGGTTTAGTTTACTCTTTTACTATTGGCTGGGGTTGTAGTCATCACAGAGGAATGCGGAAGTCGAGTAGTCTACTGAGTCACCGTTGTGTCAGCTGATTCTTCCAGAGTGAGTAACTCGGTTTAATTTTTAAAATTGTATAACTTTTAAATAATGTATAGCGTGTGACATGTTCTCATGTTGTCAGACTTGTACTGGACGTGTGGACCATGAGCCGTTTTGTCGTTTTCTGTTGGTGACATTTATACACGAGCTTTCAGTAATGTGGCTATCCGTGCTATCCATGTAGCTAGCATGATGCTAACGTATGAAAACAATGCACACACACGCGCACACTTCTGGTTTGTCAACTACCCCCCTCTTAGTACAGTATGAGTGTGTAGTGAGGCAGTCCTCCACTTTCAATTTCACCATACGTGGTTTAAACTTTGTCCCTGCTCTCATTTGTTCACACCTGTTGTGTGGGCAGAGTCAAACAGGGCACCTGTTATTCACTGTGCAGGTGGGGCTGACGGTGTCATGGGATTGCTGGAAATGTCTGCTGTAGCTCGGTTGTTCTGGTTGTTTGTCAGTCGGAGGAAATCACCTTGGAATACCCCGCATGCTCAGTAGGAAGAGAAACTGTTTTTTTACAAAAGTCATCTCATGACTGTAATCATTTGTGTAACGTTAAATGTCACACTAAAAACCGTTTTGACTATTTCTCCCTATTATATAACCAACAATGTCGCCTTCACTGTGGCTAAAACAAAAGGGATATGAAAGTGTGAAGCGAAAGACACTGAACATGACTGAACCACATGAATTAAATGAAGAGAAGAAACTATGCATTATGTTTTTCTGTAAATTTTTGATTATATATATTTTTTTGATATGCTGCCATTTTGTTAGGTATACATAAATAGAACAAAAGCAGTTTAAACTGTTACTCTGACATCATTAGCTGCTGATCATTTATAAGAGCTTTGGCTGTAATCACATGCTTTAGACCTCATTCCCCCAGAGCTGGACGTGTCCTCCACCTATTCACTAAAAAGATTAAGAAATGTATTCCAGCATATTCTTGAACAACATTATGTATTTTCATATTTCTGTTATATTACAATGGGAGTCAAAGGGCATTTGAATACTCTTTAGTTTCATTTCTTTTTTTTGTTTCATTTCCCCTCATAATTTGTTTTGCTGGATATTTGGCACCCTGCATTCACCTGCTAACATCTTGCCAATAGGATTTTTCTTTCTTCTAAACTGTGACAGACCACTTAAAATACTTATCAGAGTGGGCTTAATATATGCCCCCTTATGACACCGATGTCATGACACTTTCCTTTTGGATCTGCCTGGAAACCACAATTCTAAAACCACAACTAAACCACTTTTATTTGAAATACTCAGAACCAACCGCTTTTTGCATGTGTGTATAAATAGAGAGCGATAGCATTTTATCAAAGCTAAATCCAGTTTTAAATCACTAATTTAATCTCTTTGAATCCCATATGGAATATTTAAACTTACTGTGTTTATTTCACTCTGTGCTGTGACAGAAATTTAACTGCATTGTTTAAATTGAGTTGAACCCAACTTTGCTCTCAGTACTAGAATTAAAATGTTTCAACCCGTATCCAGCCCTTCAACTATAACTGCTCTTGACTGAAATCATTGTTCATTTTGTGAATCATTTAGTGAGCAGACAGCAGCAAAGATAATTATCATGATGTAGTCATTGATGAGTCCTTAACACAGAGAATAATTTACCATCCTACCATCAGAGGACAGGATTTGACATGTACCTGCATTCTTAATTATACCGAGCAGGGTGTGGTAGTTGACTCCAATAAATAGTAACATTTCATACCCACTTATGCAGAGGTAGGCGCTTCAACTGTTGTTTAGTTAGTGTTTTGAATTATGATGTTTTCTTTTGTCAGATATAATGTCTTTAGAAGTCAGCATGTATGTTCTTTGTTTTCATGTGCTGAAATAGTGAATGAAGGGAAGGAATGCTGCTTGTGCTGTAGATAAAGTGCTCTCTGGTAATCCAGCCAGTTGTGTAATTGTCTCAGCTTACAATACTTGATAACTGGCGACAGAGGAGATGTTTGAGAAAGAGTTTTTGTCCAGTTAGAGGTATAAACATGCAGAGTTACACTGCAGCTGTACAGCGGCCCTGGCCTCTTTTGGCACATTGTTTTGGTTTCACAACCCACACATTTACTGCATGGTTCAGTGTTGTCTCTGGAAGCAGCAGGCAGGGTTTATTTTTCTGCAAACAAACTCTGATAAACCTAGTGTACACTTCCAGCCTGCAAACAAAGGGAGCCGCTACCATGTGAAAAGTCTTAGTGGTTGATTGAGTTAAAATTGTACTTAAAGGGTGGTGACGTTTGGCCTGATAGTCTTTAGGTGTGTCACCAGCTTTAGATACATCAGCTGACAAGAAACACAACAGGCAGTTAAAGTAAATTAAATTGTTAGCCAATCTGTAAGTCATCATAACTTTGTAAAACAATGAAATGTCACTTAGAATAGTTTGCATACAGTGTTTAGGTCTGAGCAAACAGGATCACTGATCAAAAGTAATATGCCTAAACATAAAGAAGTACTAAATTAACTAACTAGCTAACTAACTAACTAGCTGATTTCATCATTGCAATATCACAAATTCTTATCTTGAAGAGGAATCATCATGATAGGTCACAGACAATAAAATATGGCACAGCCCTAATATTATATCAATATACTTATTTTGCTACTGTATAATTATATTCTAATATATTTTTAATAGGTTTGGTTGATACAGCCAAAATATTACAACAGTATGTTTTTTGATATTGATTTGTATTGATAATGTTTGCTATATGGCCCCCAGTTAATACTATTAATGAGGAAAGAAATGCCTTCACTTTTGTTAGACCTCAAGGTCTACATATTACACTTTGTTTTTATTTTATGGTAGGCTGTCCCGATCAAGCATTTTGTTTTGTTTATTGAAGACTG
The DNA here is from genome assembly GCA_034779795.1 of Ctenopoma multispine. Taxonomy (NCBI): domain Eukaryota; kingdom Metazoa; phylum Chordata; class Actinopteri; order Anabantiformes; family Anabantidae; genus Ctenopoma; species Ctenopoma multispine. The sequence continues at coordinate 4,488,733 of JAUYWH010000006.1, forward strand.
ATACAATACTTATATTTAGCTACAATAAATTTGAATATGTGTTGAGCGTTGTCATTCGATATGAAAACTGAAGGTCTTGCTTGAAAAATATTAAAAAGTTTATGAGAATATTTTCAAATGAATAAAAACAGTAACTGAGAGAATATGACTTCTGAAATTGCCAGGACAAGATCCTCTATGGAGAAGAAGTATCACTCTCCTTGATGTTCAGGTGCTACGTTAACAGTTTTATAATGGAGTTACAGAGTGAATCTCTTCTCTCTTAATATCGTTGACTGAGTACAGACACAGGCTACAGCCATAGTTCAACTCAACCAACAAGTTAGTCACAGAATTGTTGTTCGTTAGTGACAGATGAAACGCCCAGCTGTCGACCTGGGTGCGAGCTGGATGTTTAGTGCACTAAATATGCTAATGATAATAGCATTGAAAAAAATCATTCTAAATTGCGGGTGCTTGTAAAAACGTACTGTATGCAGCAGTGGTTGAAAGAAAGATGAGAATGAAAACATCCTTGATTGGATGATTATGTGACAGAGTTAACTCAGATGCTAAAGATTTACAGATTGGGGGGGAACAAAACTCTTACTCATTGTTCTCTGTGGAATTTTTATTGCAATAGTTTTTATCATTTTTATCACCCAGCTATATACATTTTGACATGTTAAATTATGTTAGCATAATGTTAGTTGTTCAACCCCCTATTGACTAAATTGTTATTTAATGCAGCTTTAATGGTTTTGTTTCCACAGTGTTAACTTGATTGTTTCTCTGCTGTAACTTTGCTGATGAAAAGCTCCGGGCAGATTGTTGTTCATTTACTCTTTACATTTAATTTTTCACTACCATTGTTGAATAGTTAAATCATCAAACACTATTTTTGTGGAGTCATCAGGTGACTCACATTCCTTCGACTGCATTCTTGATCCTTTTTGAAAGCAGTTATGACTGGTTGCCTACATGTGGTAATTCTTACTGTATATTAACCAGTAGTTAACAATAAAAGCCTTTGCTTATGATAAAATGAGTCATGATTGTATTTTAGGTGGGTGAAATGTAGAAAGTCCGTGCCCTGTAGTCTGGCTCCTTTCACTTTGAGGAGCCTGGCACTCACAGGGTGGGAGGGAAAGAGAGTAAGCAATAGAAACAGAGCAAGACAGGGAGGGAGGGGGTGAGGGAGGTATGTCATGCACTGGATTACAACCAGTATGTGTTTGGGAGACGAAGACTGCTGCTACTTTGCAAAGCTTTCTGCTTTAATTCAAGTTTAAGATAGAGAAAAGTTTCAACAACAAGTTTGACTGAACACTTTCTAAAGGTAAGAGAAGGCTACGTTAAGAACAGCATTTCTCGAACTGAGTAGTGAGTTTTTTTTATTGTGGAGCTGAGTGCAAAAAGGGGGTGTGTCTTAAAAAAAAGTCTAGGGAAATGAGACAACAGCAGTAAACACTAAGAACTTGTTTCAAGTTGTATGAATCAGTGTGTAGTAATTAAGTCTTTCTGTCCAAAAGGAAATCACTATTATGTCATTGTGTGTGTGTGTGTGTCTTTATAGTAACCCTACAGAGTCCTCCACTCTCTTGACGGTGACGTGCACAGGAAGAGAACTGTATCAGTTTCATACAGTTATTCATTGAATCAAATGAATTAAGATTTTATAAAGTATAAATGAATATAATAAATGTTTGGTTTCAAGCTGCTTCATGTTTAATTGTTTTTATTTTATTTTATTTAACACGGCCCTGCTGCACAGTTCTGTTCGCATATCCAGCATTAGATTGAATTTCAGCGCCTACTGTTCGTGTTGTTAGACGATCAAGATGTCCACCTTACTACTTGTTGATATGTTTGGTGTGGAGAACAGCTGTGGAGTTTGCCCACATCTGCTTCTTCTGCAGTTATCGGTTTGGCTGCTGATAATCTGAAAAGGAATGTTGAGTTTGTGTTTCCCCTAAGTCAGAGCTTCTCCCATCAGCTCAGGTCAGCTGATTAGCTCCAAGGTTTCACTTGTGTTAGCTGACTTAATGCTTGTTACTGCATACGTCTCTGCAGCGCCACATGTGTGGACTGTGTTTACATTGACTTGACCTCATTTGTACTTCTTCATATACCACCACATTTCTCTGAGAGCTGTTGTAGATCGTGGGCATTTATGAAATGAATCCACATTCAGTGTGTTTAACAAGTAGACATTTTATAATTATATAAAAGAAAAAAAATTTTTAGTGCCAGTTTCCGTTCTGCAAAGTGTACTTTAGACCAGAAATTCATCCCTTTTGCGCAATCACTCACACTCCACAACCGCCCACACAGCCCGTATCTGAAGGTAGCGTGTTTTTATGTTGGCAGGAGCCATCGCTGGCACGGCAGAGCCCAGTAGACAGGAGGAGAGGGAGGGATCTGAAGAGGAGCGCCCAGATCGACTGTCTACTGCACTGGCTGGCAGCATGGTGAGCCAATCATACTGTTGGGGAGGGGACGTGTATGTATGTGTATATATAAATGTGTGTGTGTGTGTGTGTATGTATATATATATATATATATATATATGTTTAACGCCCTGATTTGGAAAAAATAACAAAATGCCCGTATCATACCTAAACAATTCATGTGAAATGACAAGTTGAGACTTTTTCCCTCTCACACAGGAAATGGCACACTACTGTTACAGGTCCAGGCAAAGCTCAGGGTGTTGCAACATGTGTAACAACAGTTACGTTGTTTGGTTTATTTTTTTGTTAACTTACCTCTCATGCTTGAAATAGTCTTTTTAGTGTTCAGCACTAAAAACTGTTCTATTATTGATCATGATTAGTAAGACTTTGATCAGGGATCAGTGTTGCTTTAAAGCCACCAGAAATCACAGATACAGGGGTTTCATTTCTTGGAGGCATTAAATTCCAAATTAATAGTTGAATTTAACAGCTAAACCAGTCAACACTAAACAAGGATTTGTGGGACACAAGTTTGAGTGAAAGCAGATCGTTCACAGGTAGCATTGTTTCACACTCTACTCATTTAATCAGCAGGGTTATGCTTTATTGCATTCTCAGTTTTATTGTGGGACATGCAGCTTCATCTCTTAACATGCTGTGTAGCAGGTTACAGATGTGTGTCTGTACAACTCTCTGTTTCAGAACACATACAGACCATGTTAACCTCCTAGTCATATGAAGAAGCTCACAGTATGATGTGACCCAAGTATTAAATGTGCATCTTTGGTCAAGACACAGAATCCCAGAAAGCTTATTTAGACATTGTTGGACTGATCGTAAACCTCGGTGAACTGACCACAACAGTGAAGGTGATGAGTACACATCCACCCAAGATTACCAGGGCACAAGTCTCCTACATTGGCTATCCATCTATCCAGTTTGCCTTATAGTGGCTATTCAAACTAAGATTGAAATGTTGTGTTATGTAACACTGTCATGAAAGTCAAATGTGCAAAAAGATGCGTATATGACATATATACTGTACATTGCTTCAAATATCTACATGCACTTTTGTCTCTGTGAATGCTGAGTCTCAGATTTTTCTGTAGCCTTCGTGAGACAAGCGGTAGTTTGTCTAATCATGCTGCTGTTGTGGGCCTGAGGGTTGTAATTACACTGAAGCACAGCAAATGTAGTGTGCAAGATGCAAGACTGTTTGTTGTTCACGACTGTGCTTAAACTTCACATGAGCCATGCAAGCCTCTGCATTTTATTATGTTTCTTAAAGTAGGTGATAAGTGGATTAACAGCACCATCATATCATAGTTTTTGAGAGAATCCTGGGCACATGATAGGTTTTCTTCTCAGTGAACACACAGTAAATGTCCTTCAGCCATGTTAGACTGTGCTTTAGGAGAGAGGGGAAGCAGCGACAAATCCTTCTTGAAACCCATGGGCCCAGGTTTTATGGGACAGAAATAGGAAGTGTAACAGGAAGATGTGTGTCGGTTCTGGTCAGCTGGGTCCACAGAATGACACCGTGGCTCGGTGCCCAGCTCTCAGCCTTTTATGGGGCACCCAGCGGAACTCTGGGTTTAATTGGTGGCCGGGCTGATGAACAAATAATTTGCCCAGTGAGGCATGTACAGTGAGAACCCCCAACCTCAACTACTATTATGTTTCTGGGGTGTGTGTGTTTCCTAAGCACAGTATACAACTACAATAGTGGGTACTTTTTTTAAAAGTTGCTCTGTGTCGTCAGTTGTTGCTGTTTTAACTGTTGTTTTCTCAGGTGGGCTTGTGGGACACATGTTCCACAGGTAACATGATCCTTTTTAATCGTGGCCTGTGAAGCAGCGTTTAATTGCTTCCCAGCCTTCAGCTTTTTCACTTAAACAAAAGAGGAAGTGGTGAGTTCATACTGTTGTCCGCTCATGCTGCCACATTGTTAGCAGGATAATATGAGCATGGGAACAAGGACAATGGTTTTTTTGCATTGTGATGCTACTAGTCAGAGGTCATGCAGGACCAGAAAGAGAAGTTAGTTTGTCAACACTATGAAAAGGTGTGCGTGCGTGCGTGCGTGCGTGCGTGCGTGCGTGCGTGCGTGCGTGCGTGCGTGCGTGCGTGCGTGCGTGCGTGCGTGCACGCTGCCTTGACCAGAAGCTGTCAGTGAGGGTGTGGTTAAACCCACAGAGGTCATTCCAGGTTGTTAATGATTCCTCCTAGTTCTTGAAGTCTGCCCTTTCACTTGTGCTATTTATTCAGTTCGTTGTTCTGCATCTTTTATCTCAGTCTGTTGATTATAACTACTAAATCCCTGGTTAAAAAGTTAGTTACACAAAGTACTTCTTTTTAATAGGACTTGAATGATATGATCATTTAACCTACAGAAGTACTGTCATTGATTGCATAATTGTTGGCTTTTCTGGTTTCATATTGTAAAATGCAAATATATTCTGGAGAGTTTGAATAGCTTTTAGCACCAGACGCTCTTCTTAATGCCTCGTGTCTTATTAGCACACTTCTTCTAAAGCTATTGAAAAAGACTTATGTGTCAACATGTAGGGTAACGCTCTGCGTTGGTGACTCGCTGACCTCCTTTCCTAAAATAAAACATGGGACACAGGAGACCAAATCTGGCGCTCACTTTTGTGGCAGGGGGAAATTAAATCCCAGCATCTGGACCGTGAGCCCACACATCATAGATTAGGCTGTGATATCCAGAAAGTTAAAAAGTCTATATGCAACTTCTGTTTTTTCTTTTTTTTTTTTCATGGATTAATACAGAAAGTTGTTTGAAACCCTTATGGGTACTATATAACTCTACTCACACAAATGCTGTTTCTTCTAAAGTTGAATAATATTTGAATCATATGCATGCATAAGTTATTTTGAAAGTCTGAATAAGGAGTTAAAATATCTGCTAATCCTCTTACCTCATCTCGAGACCTAATGAGTTTGTGCATGTGCACAAATCTTAGTTCATTTAAGATGGAGGTACTTTTTTTTTAGCACTGTTATCATAAGACAGAGACGGACAGTTTTTTCTCACTTCTTCATTGTACATGAAAATGATTCTCTGTAAGGTTCTGCTTGATTGATGCTGAGAGCATTTTATTGGAGCAGGTGCATTTACTGATGAGATGGAAGTCGTGCATCATGCCTCCTGCAGCAGCTCTCGTTTTTTAAGGACTTTTTGAAACTATGTATGAGTAGGTGGTATAGAGTAGAACAATCTTATTTCTCATGGTCTGTGTAGCTATTTGCATATCAGAGATCAAGCTACTGTGACATATCTGTGTGCGTGTCATCATCAAATGTGTCAGTTCACCTCACTTTTTACAGACAGAAATGACATGAGACATTCACTGGCAGTCATGAAGAAAGACTAGCAGCAGGTTTATATACAAAGCAGTTGCAATATGGATGTTAGATCTCTAACATATATTAAACTGGAGTCACGTAAACAGATACACTTTGTTGGATGGTTTATATACCTAGATTGTAGTCATTAAATAATAGCAAATAAATATACTTGCCTCACAAATGCATGATAATCCATGTTCTTAAAATGAGGTTCAACTAAACTAACTGCTAAATTATATTCCAGGATCAACCCCAGTAGAATTTGTACTGTTTTTATATTGTTGTTTACTACGCTATATGTGTTATGTAAGTTGGGTTCATACAGCCGAATGCGCGTGACTGTCATGACTCTGTCAGGGAGGAGGTTAGCGTAAGGAGGGGGGGCTGTGTGTCCTCTCGTAGTACAGTATAGGGCAGACAGTATACTATATACATCCAGTGACCTTCCCTGTTTTCAAGAACAGAAAGGTGCTGCAGTAAAACATTGCTCGCTCCAAAGATGTACTGCACTTGTGTTGAACAGTGCCAAGAAGACACTCTGAAACGTGGAGAGAAATTTGTGTCTGTATAATGCTGTGTCACCAGAGATCTCCGCATAGACTCACTCTCCTCATCACCCTCCCTCCTCTGTCCTCTGCCACGTATTCCCCTTCTGCACTACATCAATGCTGCCGGTGTAACGGCTGTGTGATAGAATACTGTCCAATCACCGTCTCTCTGTCTGTCTGTCTTCGTGTATGCTTCAGGTTGTATTTTTTTGTGTTCAGCGTTGCCTCTATAAACACATCTGTGAGTAGACAGTGTTGCTTTGGCCAGAGCCTCAGTGTACTGCGGTTGATGTGAGATGGTGCATGCGTAGCAGTCTCATAGCATCTTCTGGTTGTTGGCGGCATAATACAGGCTTTACCACCCCGTTGCTGAGGGAGAAGCATATTTATGAGGAGATGTCGGTGAAGGGTGAACAAGGAGGGAGTGGGGGGAGGAGAGGGGATGAGAGGGAGGCGGCGAGAAAAGTGAGCATGTGAATGTGAGAGAGGAGGTAGATGCGCATGCTGAGGGTGGAGCTTAGCATCAGGCAGTTCCCTCTGTCTTCCTTTCTCTCCTGCATTCTCTTCTCGCAGTTTCCTCCATCCACTCACCACAGTCGTGGAGACGCATCTGCAGTCATCACTTCTGGTTTTCCCCTTCAGGTCTAACTCAGCTGGCTGAGTGGACTGCTGCTCCCTCTGTTTGTGCCCTGGACGACCGTGCTCTCAGTGCAACAGGGGCTCTCATCAGGCACCAGTGCGCTCTCTCTCACTCTCTCCCTCCTCTCTCTGGGGGGGGGGTGGGTGGTGAGGGTTCCCGAATGAGACCCAGGACTTGCGTGTTGTCCCATAGCACCATTTGAGAAGGGAGAACGAACAAAAGGTGAAGGGGGAGAGAGAAGGGTGGCAGGCAGAGGGTTTTGGAGTGGAAGAGGGGTGGAGAGGCTCCAGCTGTGAGCAGAATGGTTATGCCGGGTCCTCGTGCTCTGGTCGTGCTGCTGCTCCACAGGCTGCGTGTCTTTCAGGCACAGCCCTGCCTCTTCTCGACATGAGCCTCGCAGGAAGGGTGTCCTGCTCCATGCTCAACTGCTTTGTAAGTCCACAGGCTTTTATTTTGGTGTTCATTTCCTTTGTCAATCAGGTTTATGATGGATATGTAGTAAAGCCCTTCCCTCTGTAGTGTGTGTGTGTGTGTGTGTGTGTGTGTGTGTGTGTGTGTGTGTGTGTGTGTGTGTGTGTGTGTGTGTGTGT
>JAUYWH010000006.1:4496414-4539256 GCA_034779795.1 Ctenopoma multispine
AGTGCAGTTTACTAGCTGGGAGAGGGGGGGGTGAGGGGGGGGAGGGGGGAGGGGGTGTTGGTCGACACACGTGAGTGCTGCAGTTATTCAGTAACCTCACTGACTCCACATACAAGTAATTGAATTACCTCCGTGTCCTCTTGCATCCTCCTTTATTGCTGTCGTTACTCACCTCTGTTGTACGGAGGGCTTTGAGCTGCCAGTACATTGATTGGCAGGGAGGAGAGGGGGAGGCCGTCAGGATTACAATGTGTAAAAAAAAAAAAAATGTGTGCTCCTGAGAGCGAGTGCATTTTCCACTCACTGATGCAGGTTCAGAGCATCTTGAGACAGAATGTGGTGAAAATGTTGACGACGTGGGAACAACACCAGGTGGTTTTAGACTCTGACTTTTCAGTGATGTTTACTTTCTGTAAATTGCTAAATTTTAGTCTGTTTTCAATTAAAGTCAGTTCTTTCACAATCACCTGTTAGCTGTCCAAAACTTAGTTAGTTAGTTAGTTAAAACTTATTATTAAATATATTATTGACTTTTACTTAATTGTCTTTATTTCTTTTCTTAGTCTTTATTATTTATGTAGTTGATGGTTAAAAAATGCTTTATTTAAATCTACGTATTTAAAGAGTTAAAGACCACTAAGTCTACAGCCATGCTAGTGGCTCTGAACGTCTGGTGCTTTCTGCTAAATGTTGAACCAGATGCTGATGGTGACCATGCTCAACGACAATTTTAACATGCTAACATAGCAGGTAGCGTTTTCACCATGTTCCCATTCTTGTATTAGCATTTGTTAATCATAGGTAAACACACAGTGCAGATTAGGCTGATGAGAATTTTGATACTATGGCCCAAACGATAGGATGGACAAATTTAAATTTAAACTCATGACGGCAATAGATGAAAAATCAAGTGGTTATCAAAGTAAATAGGATCCATCTTCAGGGTAACATAAACAAATGTTTGTGATAAGATATTTAAATCTAAACCAAGGTGGTAGACCATTGAACAATGACATTCCCATAGCTTGTTGCTAACATGACTATCAAATTCATTAGGCCTTACTAAAACAGGCACTATATAGATTGAGGTTTAGCTTTACTGAGTCACTGCAACATGTACTGAGCAGTTCCTCTCTCATGATACTAACGGTATGTTTTTAACAGATGTTAATAATATTGGGAGACCTTTAATTTCATATCCATTTTGTCCAGAGCAAACATTGTTACGTGGTGGAGCATGAAGAGCAGCCCCTGACAAGCCAGATGCTACGCAATGTATGATGTCTTTAATATGTCTGTAGTGCGGCTGAGTCAGCAGTTCTTCTGCATCAGTGTCTGTATAATTTAGTATCTGCATCCTCTCTTACTTAAGTGGATCACAGCTCTGTCAGTCATCTCATGTGGAAGATAGCTGCAGCATGGTGCCAAGTTTTCATCATTGTCACTGTTGTTGTGATCCAGATGCAGAACAAAACGTCTTCTGTTACTGTTCCAATACATCATGTTTATCTCTCTCTGTGAGATGTTGTCTGCACTGAATGGATCCATAAAAAACATAATTGAATTGATTAAGATTTTTCCATGACTCAGATTCTATTATACCCACCAGCTAAATGGATCAATAGTGTAACTGTAGGCAAACCTTTTTGGGGATGTGCTTCAGAAGGTTTACCCTATTACTCACCCTCTGAAAGATCTGGATCTGGGACACCAGTGCAGTAACACCTGTAAGAGGTGTAAAGAGGAAGCTATCATAACGAAAGTGCCAGGAAAGAGCTTTAAAAGCAGCATAGTGAAACGGAGCATTTTTACTGAAAATGTTATTTTAAGGGACATCTGGCACTTGTCTTAGTATGAACAACCCAGATGCCTTGTGCTTAATCAAAAACAAAGTCCATCTCTTTTCATTTTATTAACTTTGACTTTCACATAAAACCTTGTCCCTGTCCAGTTTCCTCAGGTCTTGGAGTGCAGCCCAGTTATTGGCCTAAATTGGGACTGATCATTTAGAACACGGTGGTCCATGAAATATTAACGAAGACAGAGGGAGGACAAGAGAAGTGCTTTTAAAGAGATTCGTCATACTTTGCCATCTTTGATCTTGACCCATTACTTACTGTCTAACTTAGCTCTCAGAAGAAAATATCTTGTTCTTGTTTCTTTTTCATCTAATTTTCATATTGTTCTATTCTTTTTTCCACCCTCACGCGTCCTTTTCTTACTCTGTGACAACCGTTTTGGAGTAATTTCTTCACAATTTAAACAATGTGCCAAACTTTGTATGTCAAAAATCACAAATAACTGGACACTCGGTAGCAGACATGTAGTTAGGTCACCTCTGCATCATGTAGCTCTAATCTGCACAACTCTAGAACAAAGCCTCGGTCAGATTAAGTAAATAATCTGGTCAGTAAGGACAGAAAATTGTTTCCAAAAGCTTCAGAACAAAAGAGACTATCTCTCTAAAAGAGGTGGTTGTGTATCCATGGTAACCAGACACTTATTCATGGAGACTGTGCCAGTCTCTTTTTTTAATCTCTCTACCTATTCCATGTTTGTGTTGTCATGCTGCCTGTTTGCTTCATTTTCCATTCACACACATGCAGAGATCAGAGTTGTTCACACATACATTCCCCAGATGATTAAAATCTGTTCTTGCTGTATTAAAAATTAGCTGCATGCATGTTATTACCTCCACATAAAGACTGTTAACCTGCATTAACAGTCAGCAGGGTTGTTTAAGCAGCTGCTAGCTGATACTATCAGTTTTATGGACATGCATGTTATCAAGCTATTAAATGTGCTATCAACTCTGACATTTATATTTGATAATTGCATGAGGGCTTATTTGTGTGTGCCCACATGTCTATCAGCTCCAGCTTTTTGATTGCTGGTTGGACAAAGGTTGGGGAGGGTGAACACACTCACAGCAGTGACGAAGCAAAAGTGTGTCGTGTACAAGATGAGCTGTGCTCCATCTCTGTGAGACACTTGGAAGTGAGAGCATTTCTCTTTTCCCTTCGTCTTCTGTAGGGTGATTGTCTAGTTGTGGACACAAAAATTTTGGAAAAGAGAAACTAGAAACTGCTAATGTTTGTTTTCTAATTTAATCGCAGATTTTAAAGCTCTGTCCTTTTCAAGTGTTGCCATGCGCAGGGACATGTGAATTCGAAAACGGCTACACTGCTGTTTGTGCTTTAATGCAGCTCAGTCTGTGTTTTACTCGACCTGACATTTTCTGTCTTTTTGCTATCTAAACTTCTGGTAAAAAATTTGGAGTGTAGTATCCTTTTTTTATGTTTTCTGTTCAGCACCAGTGCATCAGCATACACTACTCTGTGTATATAACCTGTGTCATGGATTTATGGAACAATACAACTTTTAGTCAGCTGTTTTTGCCTTTAAAGTACACTGTGTTCTAGCAGGTCTCTCAGAGGAATGCATCGTCAGGACTGCTCGGTAACAGAGAGTAAATCGTGCCAAGTGTCTTCCAGGTAGTGCAGCACAAGACTAAGAATTAAGGGAGTGGATGGATTATTAGTGTAGGGTGTGTGTGCGCGCATGTGTATGTGTGAAGATAGAATGCATGTACAGTCCATGTAGCTATTTATTAGTGGGAGTTTGTATAGCGACACTGCTGTCTGCCACATTATGGTAAACTTGACATAAGAGGCACACCTGGCTGGCATACCTCTCTTTTAAAACTGCTCAGTAACAGTGTGTGAGATCCTGCAATGACCCGACTCAACCTGCAATGACCCGACTCTTGCAGGATGCGCCTGACTGATGGCCACTGCTGCATAACTTTGCAGCAGGATAATAATAATAACTTGAGTTTGAGGTCACAAACTGATGGTCCTGTAGTTACAAAGCAGCCCCAGACCATCACACTACCACCACCATGTTTGATTGTTGGTATGATGTTCTTTTTCTGAAATGCTGCATTTAATTTTATGCCAAATGAAATAGGACACACATCTTTTCAGATGAGACGGGTTCAGTCCGCAGAATATTTGTCCGAAGTTTTTTGGCTCTTATTGTTGAATCGTGAACACTGCCCTTAACGGAGCCAAGTGAAGCCTGGAGTTCCTTAGATGTTGTTTTGGGTTCTTTTATGACCTCCTGGATGAGTCGCTGTGCTCTTGGGGTAATTTTGGTAGGTTGGCCCCTCCTAGGAAGGTTCACCACTGTCCCACTGTTCTGTGGATTGTGGTCCTCACTGTAGTTCACTGGAGTCTAACAGTCTTAGTAATGGCTTTGTAAACCTTTCCAGAATGATACATCTCACTTATTTAGTTTCACATCTGTTCTCAGATTTCTTTGGATTATTACATGAAGAGTTGCTTTTTGAGATCTTTTTGTGTGTTTTCCTTTGTTACACAGCTTCTATTCAAGTTTTATGCCATTACTTACTGCCTAACTTAGCTCTCAGAAGAAAATATCTTGTTCTTGTTTCTTTTTCATCGCATGTTCTCACTTTTTCCTCTAAAATAGAAATACAATACAAAATGCAGTTTTTATTCCAGTGATCTTTTGTTTAATATTAAGATTGATTTAAATCATCAATCAAGTGTGAGAAATATGTGATTAAAGGGGTGCAAATATGTTTTCACAGCAATGTAAATAAAACTGATGATGTCCAGCTGTCTCATCAGTCTTGCTAAAGGCTAGGTCAGGCCAAAGGTCAGGGATTAGTTGTGTGATTTCATGATTAGTCATTTTGTCTATAAAATGGAATTGATATTTTTCTAAAGTCCAAAGTTGTGTCTTCATATTCATAGTTTGTTCTAACACTTCCCCCAAAACTTTTAGAGCCAGCAAGTACTGCCATGTTATTGGAAATTGTTTAATTTAATATTGTAGTTGGTAGTTGATTGTCATTCCTGTAATATGTATGCTCGAGGTGTCAGCTGGTGACATGGTGGTGGCTCAAAGGGAAGGGGTTGTTACTGTAGGAACTGTATCTCCATCTGTCACCAGTCAGCCCAATGGGTGGTGTGCTTATTGTGTGATTTAATCACCAGCTTGGACCTTTGGATGACAGATGAGGTGATTGTAAACATGGCGGGAGGTGCCTGCTATAATGTTTGATATGTGTCTTTTGTCCTGTGTGAAAAGAAGAGACCAGCCTAAGTCAGTGGACAGGGACTTTTGAAATAAACCACGAGTGTCTGTTTTCTGCTTCCCTCTGGTTCCCCTTCAGGACTCCATTTGTGTTTTCATTAAGGAACAGAATCGACATATGGTCATATTCAGATGGAGAAGCCATAACCATCAGGGTAGTAAACGAGTTCAGCCAGTTAGGAACCAAACTGGGTTTATCCTCACATGCTGAGCTAACTCAGTTTCTGGAGAAATGATAGAGAAAGCCTGAATATAGATAAGTATGAGAATAATTAATGTTCCATACGTGGAAGAGTGATTCTGTGTCCCTAACAAATAATATCAAAACAAAGACCATTCATATTCATATAAATGCATGCATTTATGAGCGTAATATAAGCTATTAAGTGAAATGTTTTTTACTGACTGTGTGAGGGGAAAAATAACAATTTGTTTGAGTATCACAATATTATGTTGATGTGATGCTGTATTGATTCTCAGAAATGTTATCAATTTAAAATTTTTCTCAGATTTTATTCATTTAGTGGTGTGTTCCTATGTATACTATGACATGTTACAACGCAATAAATCACCTTGCTTAACCGTGATATATCGCAATATATTATATCATAACCCCTGTATTGTGATACATATGCCAGTACACAGGCCTGACTTACATTCATTCATAATTTTACAAATAGTGAATGTGAAAGTGCATAGGCCTGTCATTCTGTTTCATGATCTGATTACTTTTTGCCCGTTTCTCTCTCTAATGAAAGGTTTGCTCAGTTTAAGAGGGCACTGGCACCCTAGGGTGCAAGGACAGGGTTGAGTACTCCCTTTGTTCCACTGTCTCTGTCCTCTCCAGTGCTTCTTGAGCTGGTGAAGTCTTAATTTTCATCAGCCATCTATTATTATAATAGGCATGCACTTGATAAGACTGTTATCAATTCATCAGGAACCTCAAAATGTTACATGAAATTAGTCACATTAACATTCAGTTATTAGCTATTAAAATGTGACCAAACAGGGAATGATTTAAACTCTGTGGGAAGTTAATGCCAATGCACAACTCAAAAAAAGTAGTTAATTGTGTGCAATGTGTGCTCAAGACTGTAACAAATCACAAAGTCTGCAGGGTTTTGGCAACCTGTGCCCTGCTCTGTGGAAAAGCAAACATAGTAGAAATATGCAGTTGCAAGTTGCATCCTTCCATAAGTGTTATAACTAATGAAATAAATGCTGTTTAGGATCGAGCGATATACATTTTAAAATGGCTTGCCTCACTGACCTAACACAAGGTCATGTGCCCCTTATTTAAAGCAAGTTTTTGATCTCTCGTAGTCAATATTTAATCTCCTACGTGATATCTGAGTTAGCTGGTGGGGATTGTGAAATTCCACCTGACCTGTATGCTACATCAGAGGCTAACTGTTTTTGGCAGGCCCTTCAAGTGTTCTACCTTATGTTCTAAAATGGCTATCATTAAACTGTGTTGTGGGCAAGCATTTTTTTTTATGCGGTGTTCCATCCTAAATGGTGTCATACTGTCAAAATAATGACAGATGGATTTATCGGTTTACCTCTGCATTGTCTGACAGGGTGAAGAGGGGCCTCCCAGTCTGGAGTACATCAAGGCCAAGGACCTGTTCCCCCAGAAGGAGCTGGTGAAGGAGGATGAAAGTCTTCAGGTTTGTTGAATGCTCTTCATCAGCAAAAATATGCATTTGAATGCAAAACAGGAAAGCTAAAGCATTTGTAGTCTATTCCCCAGTGAAGATGCCGGTAGCAAAAGTGTGATGGGCAACTTGCACTGAGTTCTCCACGGTGCTGAGTTTGTGCTCCTTGTATGTCTGTGGTTAATGGAGCTGAGCATCATGTGTCTGGAGAAACCAGCAAAGGAAAGGTGGAGGGAGGGGGGATTCACCCAGCCTGGGGTCTCTATCTATTGTTGCTCTTTTGAGGCTTCTAATTGAAGCATTGAAATTTCCACTTAAGTTGCAGTAACTGCAGGGAGGATCGGCCCGTTCAAAAGTAATTGTTATTATTACTATTGTTACTGGTCCTTCAAAGGCCTTTTTCTGTCAGAGGTCCTGCTGGGTTTCTTTATTTTGCTGCCGTATAGTGTGTGAAAAGATCTGTAGCATGGTGTCTGATGTTTATGAGGCTGCATCTTAATCTGAGGAGCCAGAAGACACAGCTGTTTGTATAATTATTCTTATTTTAGATTCCTTGCAACATCCCTGTTTATGCACTTTTGTACTTGCCCTCCACTTGCATTCACACATGCAGTCATGCATTGTGTCCTGCTTTTGTCTTTCTTTGTGTGCAGGCACTCCCATGATAGCTTCACTGACAGCCGAAGCCTCTTATTATAGCTTTTCCGCAGGAGTGCAAGCAGCGGTGCATGCCTGCAGTTGTGTGTATGCAGGCACGTCCCTGCAGATGGGCTGCTTGAACCGGAAGTCACGACTCACAAGTCAGAGTGGTGTTGTTCGCGAGTCTCTCTCGCTCTCGCTCTCTCTCTCTCTCTCACTCTCTCTCTCGCTCTCTCTCGCTCTCTCTCTCTCTCTCATAATTCAACTGCTGAAGGCTCCATAGAGCAAACGTGACACAGTATCTTCTGCTGCACTTGCTGCCTGCCAGTGACTCATGCACCTACTTTTGGAGCACAGCTTGTTAAATGCAGCTCCCAGTCTGTACAGCATGTTAACTATGGCACTCTCGGCAGGACGTGTTTGGTCTCTTCCACAGCACAGCAGCACACACACACTCAGTAGCTCCATGTTTTCGTTTCTGCTACTGTCGAGATATTTAATGCAAATTGCTGACTGCCAATGACTCATGACTAATGCAGAAATGCTTTTGATCTACAACGTTTTCTAAGTTTTCCTGCTTTTGTTTGTGGGCCTGTCACTTTAAAGTCGGTGGGAGTTCAAAATCCATGGAAAATGTTACTTCTTATTTTAAATATTGCATATTTCTGAAGTCCTAGTGCAGGATGCCTGCGGGCCCGCTGTCTATATTTGGCCATGGCAGAGTACAGACGCTACGTGTTCCCTTTCGCAGGTTAAGCTGTACTCTTTCCCTGATCATGCTTCCTGTCCAGGCTTAAGCACATGTTCAGTTAAAAATGAGCAACAGCAGGTGCTGATTTAATTTTTTTCCAATCAATAATACACACAATTCTTTTTAGATTTATTTTCTCTATTGTGTCTTTGTTGTTGTGCATGTTAAAAAGATGTCTGTGTAAATTGATGTCTGCATGTCGGTGACATCATTCTGCTCTGTGCACCGACAAAGGCTTTTAGTGTGCACTGTTAAGTTGGTTTGAGAGAGCCTGATATTCTGACATCTCCCCATAATCTCCCCCCCATCTGGCCTGCTGCATGTCCTCTCTAAACATGCACCAGTGGGTGCCCTTCAGCATGACTCAGCAGTGCATGCTAAAGCAGGATGAGGTAATGTTGTCTCTAAGCAACACTGTTGTCCTCACTACCAGCAGCTCAACCATGAGGAGCTGAGTCGTTACTCGTGCTCCCCAAAGATTCTGATTATGTTTATGCAGCCAAAACCGACATGCAGGCAGTCACACAGGAGTGATGACTAAGAGAAAGTAAAGTGTGAAGAGGTCAGCTAAGTGAAAACGTAACGCAGTCCCCAACTTGTCAGATGAGACGGAGAGTAAAGTTTAAACAGTAATGTATCCCAACAGGCTGTAGTGCATCACTTGAGTGAGAGGGACATTTTTTTTTATGCCTGGTGACTGGAAATGAGTTATTCTTGTGGATAATGTTATACTTAAAATCCTTGCGATCGACAGTAGGCATAAGAGCTCATATTGTTTACTGAATTCATCATTTTAAGTCTGTGACCACCAGAGTAGGCAGTATGAAGCTGATCACTCTGAAATTGCTTGGCCGCTTCAGTTTTTATATGGCTTAATTTAGAAGTTGGCAGCAGTAGCCGTGTGCCTTTTCTATGCGGTCAACTTTTAAAGCTAATGACCTGCCTCAGAATGAATTGAAACCTGTTTTCTTTTAAACTCTGTTGGGAACCAATTATCTTAATGTAGGGGTCTTGTAGCAGCCAAAGCCGAGGCTCGGTTGTGTCTGCACTAAAATGGTACAAGTAAGAATGTTAATGGACAGTTTTGGGTCCCTTGCTGTACCATCAGCTCTGGCGCAGACAGTCTCTCTCTCTCTCTCTCTCTCTCTCTCTCTCTCTCTGTCTCTCTGTCTCTCTCTCTGTCTCTCTGTCTCTCTCTCTGTCTCTCTGTCTCTCTCTCTGTCTCTCTGTCTCTCTGTCTCTCTCTCTGTCTCTCTGCCTGCCTGCCTCTCTGTCTGCCTGCCTCTATTCTGTCTGCTCATCCAGGCTGACCAGCAAGCCCTCTGTGATCACAAAGGTCCTCCTGTAAAACTACTACGTGCTAATTGGACAGCTACACATGCACATAGTTTCTCATGTCCCCCTTTTCTCATTCGTCATTATTTCTGTCATGTCACTCTGCCAGCGGTCTGTGTGAGCGTGATCTTTGCCCATTAGTTGCATTTTGTCGTGGATATATTTTAAATACAGGTCTTGAGTTTCAGTCTATGTTTAATTTAGTCTTTCTAATGAGCAGCTGTCCAGATCCTGGTGTGAATAAAATGTCATAAATTTAGCAAAGTTATGATTTTTATAGTAAAATAAAACTGCAAGGCC
Source organism: Ctenopoma multispine (assembly GCA_034779795.1). Classification (NCBI taxonomy): domain Eukaryota; kingdom Metazoa; phylum Chordata; class Actinopteri; order Anabantiformes; family Anabantidae; genus Ctenopoma; species Ctenopoma multispine. Next base: position 4,506,222 of record JAUYWH010000006.1, read on the forward strand.
AGGAATGTCAGTGCACAGAGAACGGTATCAGTGTCATGGTCAGTTGGTTGGTCCAGCACTTTGGCCCAGACTGAAATATCTCAGCAACTTTGATATTTGATTAGTACAGACATTCACGGTGACTTTGCACTTGTCTGGCGCTAGTGGCAGGTCACTGTCTTTATGTATCCATTGAAATATCAACATCTCCTGAAGGCTTTGCACAATGTGTTGTGTACTTAAAATTGACTTTACAAAAGTGAGTCACGCTTATGCTGACATCTGGAATTTGAAAGAAATTTCTTAATAACCATGGGAAGGATTGTGTCACAATTTGGGGCAGACATTTACACTACCAGTCAAAAGTTTGGACACACATACTGTAGAAATCAGCATGTTTGTGAAAGAAACACGATAATTCTTATGTGTGTCCAAACTTTTGACTGGTAGTGTATGTCAGGATGGATTATAATCATTTTGTTGATATAACGTCTCATCTTCACTATCATCCAGTCTATATTTGCAAACTAATGATAGTCCCATAAGTTTTGTAGTTTATGCTCAGTACTAATTAGAAAATGTTGGCATGTAAACAAGAAGAACATGGTAAACATCAGCATGGTACCATCACTGTGCCTAAATACAAGCTCACAGATCCTCTGACATTGTTGTAGTCCCAGGCATGTTAACCAGTTTTATATGGGTGTCTTCAGCTTGGACAACACAGAGTTTTTAAAATAGAAATGTGGATGCTTTGATTATCCTCTCAGTAGACATAATACAGTCTGGCAATAAACAGGTGTTTATTGGTGCTTTATGTTTGCACAGCACACATTTAAACAGTCTTGTTCTGTGTCTCTACAGGTGCCATTCCCAGTTCTTCAGGGGGAAGGGGTGGAGTATCTCGGCTGTGCTGATGAAGCCATCATCGCCATTTCGAACTACAGGCTCCACATCAAGTTCAAGGACTCTGTCATCAATGTGAGTGCACATCACACACGATAAACATTCAGAAAAAACACAAAGGTTTTGTTTCAGTCCAGGAAGTGAGGGTGACACTACTGTTGCCATGACAAACATGGCAAACACACTACAGGAGAGAGGAGGTTGTAATGGTTACTTTAGATACTCCAAAGTGCTTCTTCGTTCCCCCCACATACATTTTAAAGACATCTAATTAACAAGGCTAACAAACCTGCAAGCATTTAGCTTGAGGGACCTGTGAAGTGGTTGTAGTCGTGTTGCAGCCTAGTTGGTATGAAGGTCTACGTACCAGGAATGTACAAGAGGGGCGACGGGCCGTCTGATCTTTGAGCAGAACAGGTTTAATGTGAAATCTAACCTCCGAAGACCGGCCCCCACTGGCACTGATGTCCAGTAGCTCACTCCTGCTGACGTCAGGGCTTGCGCAAATACAAACAGGCCAATTGTTTGCATTTGCTAGGAGCAAAATTCCAACTCCTTCCCAAGAGATCTGGGAAGGAGGAGTTGAGGGCAGATCACCAGGATGTTCAGGACACGTCTTAACCTTGACTTACTTCAGCAGAGATTGATTTATATACCCAGTTCAAACGTCACCAATATAACTGCTTTCTTACTGGCCTGATTCCTGCTTTGACCCCCAGAAACACAGAATGCCAGCAAGCCACAGTCTCTCACCCCCTGTTCAAAACACACCTCAACTTTTAAGCTGTTTTCATGTCCTTTGCTCCCATCCATATTTATCTTTCTCACCATGATTTCCATTGGTCTTGGTCATGTGCTGCAAGTAGTGCACAGTGTGATCCACTCTGTTATCTTTCATCTTTCAACCCCTTGGATGTTTTTCTTTCCTCTTAACTCCTCATTTCCCTTTGTCTTTTGGTTTAATAGTCTTTTCCATTTCCTCCTGTCTTGTGTCTTCCCTCCCTCCTTCTCTCTCTCTCTCTCTCTCTCTCTGTGCTCCATGGTGTCACTGTGTTTTAGACCTACCCAGGTGTGGACAATGACATATCTGTGAGTACCATATGATGAAACACCGCCCTCTGCCACAGTCTAGACAGCTTAGTCATTCAGCTCTTGTTCACTCTACACGATTACAGTGCGATGAGGACAAATTGTAATATACAATCAACTGAGTGTTTAACAGTGGTGGCTGTCATTATTTTCTGTGCGGTGTTGGCTGACTTGAAATCTGCACCTTATTTCTTTAAGATTTTCCCAATAGTGGCGTTGCGTGGGTGATTTTTGTAAAGCTTGGCAGCACCTTTATTAACACCTCAGTTCACAATGTTGCTTAAAACCCTAAAAAGCAGACAACAGCTTTTTGGCAACGTAACAGAGGTCTAGAGACAACGTACTGCAGAGGCTGCCTTCTCCTCCACAGTGCAGTTAAAGCTTTGCTATCTGTGTCTAGCCTGAATACAGCCTGTACTAGACCAGAGGGTGGTAACCTTTTTGCAGATGTGCTGTCTGCTCTGACTGTGGGCCATCAGGCTGATCACCTGTGCTCTCTGTCTCCCTCTACAGGTGCCTCTCAGGCTGATAGAGGGTGTGGAGAGCAGAGATATGTTCCAGCTGCACATCATCTGCAAGGACTCCAAAGTTGTCAGGTATGGAGAGCAGCTCACCCTTAAACGTCATATCAACCCTGCAGACAGGTTGATGCTGTTGTTTACTGTCTCATTTGAATGAATAATACAGTAGCTAACTTCTGTCTGGCTGATAGGAGGGATTCATATCAAACACTACCACTGTAGAGGAAGCCAGTATAACTCTTACAGTTAAAAAACAATGAATACAACTACAGTGGCGTCTCTCTCCTCTGCAGTTACTTATTGTCTAGTGGTTATAGAGATTGTGTGTTAGTGGAAAAAGTAAGACATTGTTGCAGATCATTTAAAGTGTGGAAGGTGTGTGTATGTTTAGATGGATGAGCTTTGTCTTTTGGTCTAGATTTGTGTTAGCATGACAACAGACTTTTCCAGTTAATTGGAACCCTACATTTTGTATGTAACATTAGCAAATTAATCAATTAGTCAACAAAAATGAGAAGAATTTTTGTGACTAATGTTGTAATTGATAATTACATAATTCATAATGCAAAAACTGCGTACAGTTCCTAAAATATGATTCTTTTTTACTTTGATATACAATCTCTTTTAGTCTGCCCTGCAATTTGAAGACATCACCGTGTCCTCTGGGAAGTTGTTTTTCACTGTTTTCTGACATTTTATAGACTAAACACATAATTAATTTTATTGCTCAGACAGCCAAAATCAGACAGATGGTAAAACTGTATCTAAATAATGGCTATGCATGCTCACATTTGCTTAACAAAATTTAGATCTGAGAAAAATAGACCACAGCCTGCTTATGTTTGAAATTCTCATTTGTTTGTGGACATCTGTGAAGTTCAAAACCAGTCCAGCCTTCATATTCTCAGCAGCAGATGTGCCTGCAGCGTCTTGGTTTCTCGTCATTAACCAGCCACAATATTACCCCTGTTCACAGTCTGGAAATTATGGAACATCTGAAAAATAATAACTTTCCCATCATTTTCTCCCAGATACCAGTGCAAGCTCACTAACCGTTCTAACCTTCTCGCTGGGTTCCCCACAGATGCCACTTCGCAACCTTCAAGCAGTGCCAGGAGTGGGTGAAACGTCTGAACCGGGCCATAGCTCACCCATCCCGACTGGAGGACCTGTTTGCCCTGGCCTACCACGCGTGGTGTCTGGGAGGCAACGCTGACGACGAGGACCAGCACGTTCATCTCTGTCGCCCAGGTCCACATGCACACAGAAATCAAGACTGAACTTGGCAAAACACTTATGCCTATGGATTTTTTTTCTTATGCTAAAGTATAAATAATAAATCCTCTCCCTTCTCTGTATGTGCAGGTGATCACGTGCGTCACAGAACAGAAGTGGAGGTGAAGAGGATGGGCTTCGACACACAGAACATCTGGAGAGTGTCGGACATCAACTGCAATTACAAGTATGTCACAGAGTGACGTAAATAGCACAACGCATTCTGTAAGTAATCTTAATGAATATTTAGAAAGTGAACAGTGGGTGAAAGTGTTTCAAAGAGCTTTTTAAGAGCTGTCACAGAGGGTAGGGCTGAAATTAGGCAGGACATGTATTTATGTGTGTACTCAGATCAAAGTTTTTTAAACTGTGAGGTGCACCTCAACAGAAGGAGGTGGCAGAGTTGAACTGGTGGGTGTGGTGAGATGTGAGAAGGAGGAGAGGTGAAAGTCAGTTAACGTACTTTTTGCGCGTTTGCCGCATTTTGCGAATTAGTTTCTTTCTAACCATACGTTAAATCTTTAAATTGAGCGGTTTCCAAGTCCATCAGAAGGAAAAGTAGGTTCTGGTTGTAGTCTGCACTTGACTACATGACATTATTTACTTAGTTATAAAAGTAATCTAATTGAGCCTCCAATTGAAATCAGACTGAGCTTGATACTAGAAAACAATCCAGTCAATCCAATACGCAACATCATAATTAGAGTATTATGGAGGGTCACAGATGTTGAGGGCCGAAACCACAGCATTAATATTAGGTTCCATCACCCCGAGTCGCTTCTGCAGCATAATCCAATCCTCTGCCAATAACCTGAATGTTAACACTACTCCATGTTAGACAGTCGCCTTTTCGTGGATCTGAAGCTGTACTGGAAGTATACCGTTTAAAATATTGTAGTGAGATACATCAGCAGTGGAGCTACTACAGAAGTGGTGTGAAAAGTTTCATTTTGACATATTTATGTCATGAGTCTGTGTGTGTCCCTGTGAATCCAAGCTGCCCACAGCTGACATTCCTCATATATAAACCGAGTTGTTATTCAAGTGGTGAATATTTAATATTCAGAAGATAAAACTGCAGTAGGCTCTAGCTTTTAAATGCTTTCAACAACATGAGTCAGTGTGTAGACTTCTCTTTGCCTCATCTGACCTCTCAGGCCAGTAACACTCTCACCACACGCTCACTCAAGCAGAAATATTGCTGTGTTCCATGTGTGTACCACAATGTGTGTATCAGACTCTCTCCTTTGCCGTCTGTTGAAAGAAAAAGTAAAAAAAGAAAGCCTGCTCGGAGGGCCCAAGAGAGCACATCCTGGTGAAGGAGACAGACGCACAGGACAACTGGATAATTAAACAAGCCGCAGCCTGCTGAGGCCCATGACTCAGCACTGTATTTCACTTTCCTTCTCCCACACACACACAAACACTCTGTGTGACTGTTGCATCATTTTCAGACAGTTGGAAGGTGAATAGAACTTGAAGAAAGTATCATGGGAGAGGAGGAGGTTGACCAGAGTCAGATGGAGTTACATGCATGACGTTAAGAGTTTATCATTGAATGAGTCTTGCTGCCGTCATGATTTTGGCTTTAAAATGCAGGATTATGCAGTTGTCTTGTCCTTCATTGTCCACAGGCTGTGCTCCAGCTACCCGCAGAAGCTTCTGGTTCCAATATGGATCACTGACAAGGAGCTGGAGAGTGTGGCGTCCTTCAGATCCTGGAAGAGGATCCCTGTGGTGGTCTACAGGTAGGTCAGCAGACAGACACACAGGATCACATTTTCTCTATTTCTCACATTTTCCTTTAACATAATTAGATTTACAGTTGTGTTTACGGACTCTCTAACCCTTAAATCCAGACACCAGAAGAACGGGGCAGTGATCGCCCGTTGCAGCCAGCCTGAGATCAGCTGGTGGGGCTGGAGGAACACAGATGATGAGTACCTGGTGATGTCCATTGCCAAGGCCTGTCAGATGGATGGCAGAACCAAGGGTACCTGTGGAGCACCAGCCTGCCAGCAACGTGGGGAAGCTCCCGACTCCTCAGATAGTGATTTTGGTAAAGCTGATGTTTGATTTATCTGTGTCGACTCTGTAAAACTACTGGAACCCTCCTTACATGATTATAATTAATAATAAGTCTTTATTTGTCTTTATTGCTGGACACATGCCAATAGCAAAACTGTAAGCAGGAGAAAATATTGGTTTTCAGGTCATTACAATTTCTGTTAATAGTGTCCCTGGAATTTTCACGCCTTCTTTCTCTACCTCTCCCCCCGCACCCTCTGCTGCTTAGTAACACTGTCCTCTCAAAACAATAAATTATTTCTGTCCTCCCAGACTCCTCTCTGACAGGCGGCTCTGGATGCGATGACAACACTGTGAGACAGAAGCTGCTGATTCTGGATGCCCGCTCATACACCGCTGCAGTGGCAAACCGAGCCAAGGGCGGAGGCTGTGAATGTGAAGGTTAGTGTCATCAAACAGTGAAAAAGTCAACAATATAGTGAATACGTGTTTAGTAAGATGTGAGATGCCAAGGCCACTGACGTTTTATTTGTCAACATTTATTCATCACATTTTCATTTTCCGCACTAGAGTACAGGGTGTGATTACCAGCTGTCTGCTCCTGATTCTTTGCGGCGATTCAAGCAAGCAGAATTAAACAAACTGTAACAGAAGTAACATAGACGTACCTACAAAGATTTATTGTGCAGTCTCCCTCAGCTCTGCGGAGCAACTTTGTCTTTTAACTCCAATAAACTGAATTTCCAGCAGCGGTAGCGGTTTTCAGCAAAGACATGGTAAAAAGCCCAGGACCTGCCCTCACTGGCTGGCAGACACATATAAGTAACATCTAGCTGGGACTGAGATTTAAACATCAAGCAGCTTCTTTTTCTCAGAAGTTGCCGGAAACCAAAACAAGGGGAAGTGATACAGCTTCAAATTAATTTTCCCATTCCCATTGATTCTGTCTAGATGATTAAATCGGGTTCTGTAGCAAATGCATGCAGTAGATTATTTTAAAAGTGTGCAGCATTTACTAGATATTGTCTGTTTTGTAGAGATCAGCTTGTTTAGATGAAGATGAAGAGGATGAAGTTTGGCCCAAACATCCAAAATACCAAGTGACTGTTTGAGGCTTTTGGTTTGTTTTGATCTGTTTGAAGAAAGCCCTGCTCTGTCCTAGATTTTAAACAGTGGTCTCATTCTGTAAAGTGCTTTGCTTATTCATCTAATGCGCACATCTGATTAGACATATGATATTCAGTAAACAAAGTAGAAATGACTTCTGCCAGCTGTGACTGCTCACAGCCACTTCCACCGCGGACTGTTGACCATTAAGGAATTCATATGAAGATGTAAATGATTATTGTGACTGGATATGATTGTTATTGTTATGGCTGTGATTATTATACCTGATTGAGAGAACACCCGTCTGAACACATTGTGCTACAGTATTTTATAGGGTAAGCAGTGTTTATATCTGATGGCTGTCTTCTGAGTTGTTTGTATTTGTTTGTGTTTAGAGTACTACCCCAACTGTGAGGTCATGTTCATGGGAATGGCAAACATCCACGCCATCCGGAACAGCTTCCAGGCTCTGAGGGCTGTCTGCAGTCAGATCCCCGATCCAGGAAAGTAAGTCGATCTCTTTGACCTTTCTCTCTGAGAGGTTCTGCCTTGGTTTGTGCACCTCCCCTCCTTCCCCACAGATGGGAACGCTAACACAGTCCATTCTCATCCCTCCTGGGCCGACCAGCTGTCTGTGCACACAGGCAGTGGCTACGTGTGTTAGCCCTTTCCTGTGTTTACATGTATGTGGGTGAGCTGTCTGTTACATGTGGGGTTATATGTACAGCACTTATGTTAACCCAGTTTCTGTGAAGTCAGCATGTGCTATTTCACAGCTTATTTTTCTGTTGGATGTGTGTAATGGCGTAGTGAGATCTCAGGATCTCCCCATCATCCTCACAACCCAGTCTGAGTCAACCAAGCTGATGTGGAGCCTCGATACTGTATACATACATCACCTCACGTACGATGCAGATCTAACCAGTCATGTCTGGTGTTTTCAGCTGGCTTTCGGCTCTCGAGAGCACCCGCTGGCTGCAGCACCTGTCTGTCATGCTGAAGGCTGCCACTCTAGTGTGTTCAGCAGTGGAGAGGGAAGGCCGTCCTGTTCTCGTGCACTGTTCAGACGGGTGGGACCGCACACCCCAGATTGTAGCTCTGGCCAAGATCTTGTTGGATCCCTACTACAGGACATTGGAGGTGAGAGTCTGCACAGTTTGGCTATTTCAAGAATATTAAATCTGTTGTTATAAATGTAATATTAAGCATAGTTTACTGTTGACTTCAGTGCTGACTTTTGTCCACAGGGTTTCCAGGTGCTTGTTGAGACTGAGTGGTTGGACTATGGTCATAAGTTTGGGGACCGCTGTGGCCACCAGGAGAACACTGACGATGTGAGCGAGCAGTGTCCCGTCTTCCTGCAGTGGCTGGACTGTGTTCACCAGCTGCTCAAACAGTTCCCCTGCTTGTTTGAGTTCAATGAGGCCTTTCTGGTGTGTGGTAGCACAGCTCGCTTTACCTATCATTTTGTAATATGTGTTATATCATTTCATGTCAGTCAGCTGTTCTATAGCAGAGTGGTATTCAGATGTGAAAGGCTGGACTTCATATACTGTTTTTTAAATGTGTCCAGGTCAAGTTGGTGCAGCATACGTACTCATGTCTTTACGGCACGTTTCTGTGCAACAACGCTCATGAGAGGGAAGCGAGGAACATCTACAAACGCACCTGCTCCGTCTGGTCCCTGCTCCGCGCGGGGAACAAGAACTTCCAGAATTTCCTCTACATCCCCTGTCATGATATGGTAACTAGAGGTTTTTACAGTATTATTCACACGTTTGTAGCAGAGACACCTTTTAATGCAAAAGCAGCTGGAGGTTGCCTCCAACCATATGTCTCAGAGCCTCTGAGCACCTCAGCAGGGAGGAGAAGGTGACTTGCTGCTGGTAGTATAAATTAGTTTTACTTCTTAGATCCTGGGCAGAATAAGTGGCTTGATTAATGATTAACGGATGGTGTGACTCCATTTTTAACTTTAATCTCCAAACTGTCCCTTTGATCAAAGATTTAAAGCATAAGATTAAATCTTCTCCCACCTCATCTGCCATCTGTTCTGCTCCTCCTTGTCTAAGGTAAAAATGGATGTGATTGTAATGCGACGCCCACAGCAGTAGAAGAACAGCACTGACTGAGTAATAGCCTCTGTCCTTGCTATTTATTGACCTTGTGAGATTGTCCTTGTGTGCCAGGTGCTGCAGCCAGTCTGCCACACTCGGGCATTACAGCTGTGGACAGCTGTTTACCTGCCCACCTCCTCCCCCTGCACCGCCGTGGATGATTCTGTGGAGCTCTATCTCCTCCCAAATGTGACAGGAGATGAACTCACCTCACGGTCCCTGGACAGGTGTGTTTGCTTGATGCAAATCTGATCTGTTACTCATTATCTGTACTTACTGTCCTTGGCAGACCCTGGACACAGATTTACATGAATTCAATATTCACACCTTAGAGTCATAGTGCCCTCTAGAGTCCTACACAGAAAAATGTGTTATAGCCATTGCTGCACATGTGATTTTATGTCTTTCTTATGTCCAGACTTCCTAAGACCCGCTCTATGGACAACCTGATTTCAGCCTTTGAGAATGGAGTGCCTCTGACACGTACGTCCAGCGATCCTAATCTCAACAAGCATTGCCAGGAGGGCCGCTCTGGCCTGGAAACCTCACCTGCCACGGAAGAAATATCTGCAGACTTCTTTGAAAAGGTCATACCTGATGCTGGACTGGACATAAGTGGCGGTGAGCCTCTACATCAAAGTCCTGCCAACATCCCAGAGAGTGTCCCTGGTGCTGAGAACTGTGAAGACACACTCGATGAGCCCTGTCTCACCACACAGCCCCTGCCCTCTCCGCCCCTTCCCCCTGTGCCCGTCTGTAAAGACGATGCTCTCACCCACACTCCAAACCCCAGTCCCGTTCTCCAACAGGCTTTGCCTCAGATCACAAACCCTACACTCCCAACACCGCCGCTGGAGGCCGAGGACCCCTGTAGGACTGCTGAAACCACTACATCACCCACTCACCAATCAGAGCCGTGCTTACCTCTCCACTGCAACGGGACCGGACCTGCAGCCGCCACCTCACTGCTTAATGGCCACGCTGACAGCCAACTGGAATCTGCAGAGATGCTGGCTCTGAAGCAGCTAGCACCACTCCTTCCTATGGAGGACTCCACTGAGACTCTCACTGATGAGGGAGAGCCAACCCCTGCTCTGCCCTTCACGGTGAGCCAGGATCTTACGCAAACTCATTTGGACAGTGAGTCACAGCCACAGGTTCAACTCCAAAAGGAGAAAGAGGACATGAGGACAGACATGGTGAAAGTTAGAGAGCGTGCGCTAACAGTTGTAGCAGCTCCTGTAGACTGCACCCAGGTAGCAGCTCGTCATCTGATCTCCCAGAGCCAGCTCGCAGACCTTTCCCTGCTCAACTCCCACTGGGAGAGCGTCAAAGGTCTGGTCCAGTCCGCCTGCAGCAGTGCCAGCCACTCTGGCGTCAGTCGGGCCTCGCAGACCAACGCTTACCAGAGCCGCCGGCTGGCCAATAAGCTGCTCCGCTCCCATGGCATTGCCATCGCCAATGGATCCCAGTGCTGCCGCAGAGAAGCTCTCTGTTGTCCCAGCAGCCCCCTGCAGCCTGCATGGCTGTCTGCTGCCAGGATCGCAGGCTACACAGGACTGTGTGGGCCTGCTACCTCTGCCCTCAACAGCTACTCCCTGGCAGGCCATCAGCTCCTACCGGTGTCATATTCCTCCCCCTCCACTTCCAGTTCCCCTCCCCCACCACAGGCCCCCGCGTACCTCGATGATGACGGGCTGCCGGTGCCCATGGACGCCGTGCAGCAGCGACTGCGGCAGATCGAAGCAAGTTACAAGCAGGAGGTGGAGGTGCTGAGGCAGCAGGTGCGACAGCTGCAAATGAGACTGGAGAGTAAACAGTACAGCACCCCTCCCTCAGAGCCAGACATCGACTACGAGGATGACATTGTGAGTAGCTGTTTCACTGATGACAGCCAATGCCAGAAAATCTGTCTGCTGTTTTTGTAAATATTTACTTTTGATTATCTCCAGAAATATCCTTTCTCACCCTGTCCTCTCTGTTCCAGACGTGTCTGCGGGAGTCAGACAACAGCAACGAGGAGGACTCTCTGTCCACCCACAGTGAGGACCGTCTGTCTGAGGGCAGCTGGGATCGAGTGGAGCGCAGGGACACGGAGGTCAGCATCCTTTTATGGCACTGTAACATACACTCTCTCGACTCCCTCACCCTCTTTCCTCCCACTCACCTGTACGGATCGAAGCACCTCTTATTGTGTCACACTGTTTTGACAGCGTTGTTTATGTGCGTGTGTAGGTCACGAGGTGGGTGCCCGACCACATGGCCTCCCATTGTTTCAACTGTGACTGTGAGTTCTGGATAGCCAAGAGGCGTCACCACTGCAGGTGGGGCTTCACTGTGGTTTTCTTACATTAATAAGCACAAATATTATGAGTTTGGGAATTAATAATTAATTTTGCTTCTGGGTAGCTGTATGTACTCTTCCTCTAGCAGAAATAGAAGGCAGCTCAGCCTTGTTGTGGTGCACTGAGATGTTACATCCAAATACGTCCAAAGGGCTGTAGTTGTACAGGCTGTAATGATTATTTTAACTCTGTTTGTAATCAGATGTAATGAACTGGGAGTTTATCATTTCCATTTAGACTCTGGTTTCTATGCGCTCTTTCGTTACAGCACTATTCTGGAAAAGCAGCAGTCTGTGATTCAAAGACTCACAACTCCCTGGTTAGCTGGAGAATTATTGATTTGTTTCACTGGCAAAATAAGATAATGGTTAATATCCACAGACAGAGCATCAGCGTAAAAACACACGACATGAACGATGTGTAAAGATAACTATTAGATACGTTTTACTATTAGATTTAATAACTTACATAATCAGTTGAGACATGCAACAGAGCTGCCGTGTTTTCACTTTGTCACTATGGGCTATGTGGAATGATGGTGAATTTCTTTTATTATTTTTTTTTATAAGTCAATTATAATGCAGTAAAATGTACAAAAAGTTGGTCTTAGTAGTTTCCAAAGCAATTAGGTTAATGTTCGGTGTGCTCCGTTTTCAGGAACTGTGGCAATGTGTTCTGTAAAGACTGTTGCCACCTGAAGCTGCCCATCCCAGACCAGCAGCTGTATGATCCAGTGCTGGTCTGCAACAACTGCCACGACCTGCTCCTGGAGTCTCGCACCCGCGAGATCCGCAGCCAGCAGCTCAAGAAGGCCATCGCCACAGCCTCCAGCTGAGGGAGGCGTTGCGTAGCGTGGCCCGCCTCGGCTCTTTCCTGCTCCTTTTTAGACTGATGAGCTGAGTGCCCCGTTTTAACCCCAACATGCTGTGGTTTTGGCTTTGGTGGTGGGGGTGGAGGGTGGGGGGGGAGTAGGAGGAGGAATTGTTACTCTTTGGGTGGCTCGGTTTTTAAACGGAGATCACTGTAAGACTGTGAGAGACGGAGAAAAAGGAAAATCTGAGATGGAGGCGCGTCTGCAGGGGAGGTTTTCCTACAGAACAAACCCAGTGTGTTCAAAGACATTTTCAGCCTGGAGCGCTGCAGCGTCCTGCTGCCTCCACTTAGCTCAGTCCTCTAGCGGTGACCTGTCTGACACATCTCCAACTTGTCCACCCCAGCAGAGTCACTTACTTTTAGTACCAAACACTCGCACCCTCCTTACAGACACTGTCTTACACTCGAGAGGACAATCGCCCGCCCACGTCGGGGACTCCAAAGCCTTTACCTGTACTACTGGAGGCTTTTAACTTCAAAAGAAATGAATTGCTGCTACAGTATTTAAAAGTCTAATTTTGTATTCTTATTTTGTGCACTACTAGCTGTTGTGTATTTGAGGGAATCTGAGACCAAACTTGAGCGAAAGGGAGAAATCTGCTATTTACTTTGCCATCGCATCTTTTTTTTTTTTCTTGGAGCCTGAATGTAATATGTAATGGGTAACTGGATCGAGCTTACGTTCTTGTGCATTTGGTGGGTCGTATATGTGGTCATTACTGCAATGTGTTTTCAAAATGATGTATGTGCACCGTCACTGTGGTTCTGTCTTTATCAAAGCTTCTCTCCAGTCTAACCATGTTGAAACACAGCGTCGTGAGGGATGTGTGTGTGTGTGTGTGAACAGACTGATGCAATGCTGCAAGCTGTTGTGTTGGATGTGTGCTCGAGATGATCTTCCGATGTGAGAAAAAGTCATTTGAAGCTACTGTTGGTGTTCTGTGACGTGACTGGGGGAATTTCTTTAAGGTTTTTTTTCTGCTGAGATGGTTGTGAGTGAATGAATGAAGTAATGCCCACATAAAGCTCCATGTTCATCTGACTGATGGCTCCTCACGTTGTTAACTGGCAGTAAAGACTGAATAAAGTGCTTGGATTTTATTGTTTATGGCAATCTGGCCACAGTCCCCTTTAAAAAGAAATATGTTTGTGTCTAGTGTTTGTTCTTCAAGACGATAGTGCCATAATTTCTTTTGACTATTTCTAAAGCCTTTTTCTTTCTCATGGATGGCAGCAGGTTTCTAATGGGCCACATCTGTATGTTTTAAAGGTACAGATCGTTAGCTGCTTAATAACACTGAGACAGTGACAGGTGAACACATCCATTCAGTTTGGTAACGAGGCTAACCATTTCAATGGGTGATTGGAGGTCAGTGAATTAGTGAAGCTGTGCAGCAACCTGTCATCTAACATTGGGGATTTTTTTTTTTTTCCACAAGGTGTTCATGAATCAAAATCAATAAGAGGAACTCAGAAATGTAACATACATAGTTATCTGATCTGTAGTGGTGGCTAAAACCTGTCACTTAATGAATAATTGTTGTAAAGAAATGCACTGTAAAAGTCAAATCCCATTGGTTAAAATAAAACATTATATCATGCATCTGTTCCCCCGTCTGCTTATTTACTTGTAACTGTGGGAGATCATCGAAAGGATCCAGGCACACATGGTAGTGGACTGGTCTCAAGTGATAAGCTCAAAACTAAATATATTTGTGTTGAAATCAACTTGTGCATTGTTAAGGGCCTTGAACAAAGTGTAACTGAAAAACCTTAAAATTGTATAGAAAAATCAGTTAATGTGGATGTAAATGCACTCAAATTCAGAATCAACACATAAATGCATAATTCAGGCTTTCACTTAAAGCCTGAATGCTGAAGCCAAATCTCCAGAGCTTCTGTGGGACTAATACTAAAACTAATCTAATACAAACTACTGTACATTTACTTATTTACTTAGGCACTTGTCCTTACTTACTATTTAAATATTTAAGGTTGGATAAACATTTTAAACTGTTCTTTATCTATTGGTTTTGTTATCATTTTATTTTTCCAGTAAAATAACTTTCAATTTTAAATTTTCACTTTGTGTTTTCTGTTTTCTCTTGACAACACATTTGGCCTCATTGCCTCCGTAATGCTGGACTTGTTACTGTATTTAAGGATAAATATCATATTAAAAATCTATAAAGAGAGTGGAACATGTGGTGCATGGTCATACAGACTCGTTTGTTCTTCTTCATCATCATTTCTTCCTCCTCTCCAGCAGATGGAGCATTTGCATCAAACAATCGTGACACTGTTTCTGCAACAAGACACCGGCCTCAGCAAATCCAGTCGAGAGAATGTTTCATAATGTCACAGCATTTTCTGGTCAAAGTGCAAAATGCCCCCCTCACCGTAAAATGAACCACCCTTTATTTCCAACCTGTGAACATGAAGGTGTTTTTGATTTAAGAGCTTACAAAGTGACCGAGGAAACAAACATTGTTAAACTTCACATTATACGTTATGGTTTTCTTCACACTCCATATATGAAGACCTCACACACACACTAGCAGGCCCACATGCCGCCGTAAGTCTTCAAGAAGAGCAACACAAGCTAATTCATGTTTTTTTTCTGAAAGGACTCCTCACTGTTCTCACTCAGCTTGATCAATAATTCAGGGTCAGGGTGTTCAAGGCTTTCACCCTCTGAGCAGAAAACAGAGGTGACAGGTTTAACTTTTTTCAGGAAAAGTTGAAGATGTTTTTTTAACAGAGCTCTGCACTGACTGGACAGGATTACTGGATGGCGTGAACTGAGCTGGAAAATTACACCTTTTGAAGTATCTCACCTTATATTCTCTTTTCTATGTGAAGCTCTCAGGTGAAAGAACCTGTGCCGAACTTTATTTTGAGTTCAGGTGTAGATCCCAGATTTTATTATAGGACATGAAACCTTTCTGGCTTATTGGTGTGAACTATAAATACATTTCTTTTATATGAAATATCTAATTAAGCACATTTTAAGGTATTTGCACTGTATCAGATTTGAGATGCTGCTTCATACTTGTACACTACCTTTCAACAGTATATGCTCATTTTTATTTTATTACATTTATTTATCAGCTTTATAATCATTCAGATTTATCGGTTTATAAAATCTGATACATTCCTGTGTATTAAACTACTCAGCAGTACAGGGTTTAGTTGTAATCAGATCCACTTTCACCAACTATAAGACGGAATTACTTTATACATATGGATATATTCATAACAGCACTCAAATAAGATAATAATATTAACAAATATTAATAATAACTTTTAAAATTGGATTTTACTTTTTTATACTTTGGGCACATTATGTTATCTCAATCAATCAAGCTTTAGTGCAGGTTAGTGCTTAAGACTGTAAAGACCTCTAAAGCACAGTGCACCCACAGTAGTTCCATCCGATTCATTTGTGCAGCGTGAGAAACATGGCGCACAGGGTTGGCAATTCTTTTACTAAGATTAAATGTAAAGGAAAGAGGGATAATTAGAGCAGCAGCTGAAGAAGATAATAATCCTCTCACACAGCTCTCTTCCTTCTCCAAGGGCCACTTTGTTTTACCTGTGGGCCAATCAGCTGCCCGCACTCATGATTCCTCCATCTGATTTCTCCCAGTGCCAGAAATCATCCAGAAAGAAATACCTTTCACATCCTCAGGAAACAAGTCTCTGCGATCAGCACCACAATGGGAATGACTGCACCTGGCTCCTGCACCCCAGGAGTCCTTCAGGCCCCCTCAGTGGCTCTCTCCTGAGTGGAGAGCTTTATTAAAAGGCGATGCCCGAAGGGGGAGGGGCCACTTTTTCTTTCCTGTCGGGGTACGGTGATAGATAAGAAGATCCCCTGCAAGAATGCGATCACGTTGGGAAAAACAAGTCATTGTGTTGTGTTGTCTCCCCTCGCTCGGATCAGAGACGCTTCACCATGCAGCAGCTAATCCTGCCCGTTCTCCTGGCATCGTTGTGGACAGTCTGCACAGGATCAGCAGGTGAGTCTGGAAAGAAATATGCTTAGAATCTGGTGGTTTTTAGTTAAATTTGTCTTGTCTTGCAAATGACCTAAATGTAGATATAAATAGTCAAAGAAACAAATATAATAACTGATTCATTTATTTCTTATCAAAATGTGTGAAGTTAGATATTTAATTCATCTCAACAGTAAATGATAAATTTATTAATAGAGTCTGTCAGAAACCATCACGATGAAGTTGCCTTTTGACTGTGCAAGTCATTTTATTCAATTTAAAAGTTAATAAATTGCATAATCCCAAGAATCTAAACAGACAGAAATTCCCAGATAGAGAAAGAAACGCGTTCTGCGGAGACAGAGAGATAAAGAGGAGTCGTAAAGAGTCACAGTTCCCCAGATGAATAGGAGGCTCCCTGTGCGTGACGCTCTCCACCTTCCCTGTCCGTCCCAGTGATGTGGCTCCGAGATCAGCTCAGCGTGCCCCGCATGCTCGTCTGCAGCCTTGTAAGGATCCAGAGATCCTGTATCAGCGGGTCCAGTAAGGAATAAAGAGAAGCAAGCAGGTCTTACTGAGATGAGATTCCCCCAGAGCCTCTGTGTTTCGGATTTCTCTCACTCTCTCTCTCTCTCGTGCACCTGCTCAGACCCACTGAGCCAATGACAGACGTCTGCGTCTTTGTTGCCGCAGAGAGACGCGTCAAGCTGCGCAGCGCCAATGTCTCCAAATTCACAGCGGCTGATTCTGAGGCTTTAATTCTAGATTCAAAACCTCGAGGGTTGGCAACAGCACTAATTATGTAAATTAGCAGAAGCTGCTGACTGAAATTATTTGGTGAACACAGTCACTCGTTAGACACTAACAAACGCGCAAGAACGGAATCAACACTGTGTTTGTAGCCTCCACATTTTCTCTAAAATGTGCCAAACCAAATTTGTCTTTATCGTCTATTTTTGGATTATATTCCCCCGAGTCCAATTAAGACCTGAATTATAATTTAGTCTCTGCTCTATTGATGCTAGATGACTGTATTTTTCTCCTTAATTGTCTTTCCTTCCTAAACGCTTTTAAAGTGTAAAATGTTTCAGGAATTCACACATGCTGAAAAAAAAACCCCACACACACTGCAGGTTTTTTGGATGCACCACTGTGGAGCGGTTGTTGGTATATTTGATGCCAAAAGACGCGCAGAGCTCCACTTGATAAACGTTTTGTCCCCGGAGTTGCATTAGAGAAAATGTGCTGCGTGTTTGCGGTGATGGAAGAAAACCTGATCCAAACAGCCAGGTTCTCTCTGCAGTGTCCCAAAAGCATTTTATTAGGGACCCTAAATATCTTCAAAGTTGATAAAGCTTTGGGCACATGTGAGCTGTCATATCAAGGAGTAGTCTCTCTCTCTCTCTCTCTCTCTCTCTCTCTCTCTCCCCTGTTCCATTGATTTGCGCCGCGCACAGTTGATGTCTGGCTGGCGCGCACCACACAAAGGCATGAAACGATCCGTCCCCGCGTCAGCGTCACTTCACCTCACGACTTCAGCCCTGGTCGACGTGCAGGGAGACGTGGCCTGTTTGTTTCTCTTTTGTTCTCTTCGTGACAGTTTCCTCGGTTTGCTCTCTTGTCACAGCTCAGTTCCACTGAAATCCATTCACACTGGTAATTTGCTCTGCGTAGCACAGAAGATCATGTCACGCGTCGATTGGTCAAGAATTGTGCGGACACAAATCTGATTTCTACAGAGTTTGATGCAGGACGTTTTTAGATTCTTTACTTAAGTCAAACACCACAATACAACACAGATATTATCATTTGTATATGTTAATATATTACTCTTATTTTGGTTGTTGGTGGTACTTCAACTACTATGTAATGTTGTCACTTTGTTAAATCTATACAAGTACAACATATTCCTAGGCTCCTCACATTTGTGCATGGACAATCTTGATCAACAAGTATGTAAGCTGCCTGATAAATGTAGAAGGAAAAGTTTTCCCTCTGAAATGTAGTGAAGTTGAAGTGACACAAAATGGAAATACTAGTACAAATACCTTGAATGTGTATTTATAGTTACTGTACTACATGAGTGCAACTGCTCCAATACTGGTTATAGGCATAACAAAGCAAAGTTTGGCTGAAATTAAACATCCCAAACACCCACCCAAGCCTAGTTTATTTTCAGTACGCTCTATCATGCCGTAACAGGAGGAAGAGGCTTAACAACATGGCAAACGAACCATAAACATCAGGAGAAGTCTTTATGCAAATCCAATCACAGACCAGGAGACCCCCCACACACACACACACACACTGTATTTTTTCAATAGCATGTGTATTTTAAATAAATATTTGTGACATATATATCTGCAAATATTTGTGAGTATGGGGAGGAAACATGCAAACCAGCGATGAAATATTAATAAACCCACAAACACTCTTGGCTGATGCAAAAGCCTGGCTCTGTGTTTACTCTGATAGCGTGGAAGGACAAAGCACAAACAGCAACTTTTGTTGCAAACATGAAGACAATTCCTGTGTATTAGGGGTTTGTGTATGGCCGAGAATAACAACTGATTTAAACCAACAAGAGAACAATTCACTGTTTGCTGTAAAGAAAAAAATAAATTATGAAATTTAGCTGGGCACTTACCATTGAGCCATCCCAGTAGGCTGACACTTGTTGGTTTAACCCAGAGGTTAATGATGCAAAGAACTGACTCATACTCTCACTCGCATCACCTGTGTGTTTCTCCTCTTTACATCATTTGTTGGTAAAGACTGTGAATAACCTGTCGATAAAAAACGCCATTTGTCTAATTGGGTTTGACTTTCTGTGTTTCAGATTGGTGCTATCAGTCCCAGTTCACCTGTGATCATCAGTGCAACAGTAAGTTCATGTGTAACATTTTTTAAAAGAATGATTCAATGAATTGTTTCATTTCCTTTCTTATTACTAGCTGAAATTCTGATAGGGTCTTCACCTGCAGGTATGAAAAGCATTGACCAGCTGACTTACATCAGTCAGACATCTGTTTTGAAATACATTACATTAATGTAACTGAAGAACTCTAAGAAATATACTGTGTGAGAAATAGTAATGGACTGAGGACTGATCCCTGTGGCACTCCGCATGTGAATTGGGTAGCAGATGATTTACAGTTGCCTGTAGTCACAGTAACATCTAAAAGCAAGTCTGGTTTTAGGTTTTAGGCAGATATTTATCGAACAGTTTACCGAACTGACCCGATCAACTTGCTTAACGCTGGTGTTTTCTTGTTTTAGCACCAGACAAGTGGAACCATGCCTCCAGTGACTGTGCAGGAAAACACCAGTCTCCCATCAACATTGTCACTAAAAAGACTTTAAAAGACGAGCGTCTGACTCCCTTTCAGTTCAACAATTACCAGCAGACCTTCAAAGGCACAATTAAGAACAATGGTCACTCAGGTGAGCGCACTCTTTTTCTATTAAGCATCAAACCAAGCTGCTGGTGCTTTGAAATTGTTGTTTGAGCTCTGTATATTTGGTGTGTGTTTACCAGTTCAGGTTGGAATTCCTCATCTCAGCACAATCACCGGTGGAGGCCTTCCAACCACCTACAAGGCTGTGCAGTTCCACCTGCACTGGGGTAAAAATGGAGGACCCGGTTCTGAGCACACCATTGATGGGGAGCAGTATCCCATGGAGGTACTGTGCATGCAATGAAAAATTAAAGTGGGTCTTTTTAATAGCTGTACCACTCCATTCCTTGATCGATTGGTTAGGCAGTAATACTTTATCAGGCCAATCTTAAGACACATTTTTGATAAAGAGCAGTTTAACTTACACAATATATCATATCTCTCATATCTATGTCTCCTATTGTACAAACACAAAATTTCTTCTACTGTTGCAGTAACTCTGAGCTCTCTGACGTGTGAAATAACTTCAGATAATAATTATATAACATTGTTTTCTCTGCAGCTGCACATTGTTCACATGAAGCACCATTACGTTGATCTGAAAACAGCGCTGTCAGACCCAGAAGGAATTGCAGTCCTTGGGTTTTTCTATGAGGTAATTCTGTATTATTGAAATTATAGCCCCCATACAATTGTACAACACACCTGAAGTTGAGTTAGAAAAGTGCTGAAATGTGTCTCTTTCCATTGTCAGAAGTCCAATAGTGCAAATCGAAAGTATGACCCCATCATCAACTCTCTGCAAAGCATCAAAGCTACAAGTAGGTGTTGAAGTTTAGTATAAACATACGAAAAACATGGCTGCATAGCTCGGTTGCTAATGCTTTATCTGTGGTATTTCTGTTTTCAGATGGCAACACAACTCTATTTTCCATCTCCCTGGCACAGCTGATCCCATCTGAGGAGAATCTAATTAGCTACTACCGCTACAGGGGGTCTCTGACTACACCAGGGTGCACTCAGTCTGTGATTTGGACAGTGTTTGAGAATCCCATCCCTCTAAACTTTGATCAGGTTAGGATAAAAGACAAGTACATTTAAATGCTTTTTTCTTAGTATTGTTTTTTGGTTTTAAAGATAGAGAATTGTCTTAAATAGAACAGAAGAAGAACTCACAACTTATATTTTACTTCATAGAATTTCTTGTACTTTTTACTACTTCTACTTCTATAACCTTTTGGAAATAAAGTCAAAATGACTCACAGTTACTGGTTTAATATGCTGAGAATTATCAGTATATCAATATAATTTAGCAATAAATAAGGATAAAATAGGAATACTCAGTATATTAAGTGCATTACCATTACTTAAATCAGTACATTACCAAATGTACTGATTTAAGTTCCACTACTGAGTTGAATAGTTTAGACACAAACACTGACTCATTAAAGTTGCACACTTTACATTTGTCTTTATCGTTTGTTCCTTCAGCTGCGAGCATTCTCCGAAATCAAGTTCCACGATGGAAAGCCGATGGTGGAGAATTTCAGGCCGGTCCAGCCGCTAAACGGCCGGCAGGTATTCTGGTCGGGAAGTGCGATGATCGTGGCCAGCACCGCCCTGCTCGTAGCCGCCATCGCCATGGCCTTGGGACTGTCCCAACCCAACTAGTGCGGGACATCCCATGCTGCACTGCAACATCCATGAACACAATAAGTTCTGTATCACTCTTCAGCTGAATCCCCGGTTTGTAATATCTCCATCGCATGGTTGTTAAGATGATCCAGCACGTCGTAGTGCAGGCATGATTCACCTGGTGTTCTTTCTCTTACAACTCAAATGACAAAGGCGTTCAAGGAATGCCTTATGAAAGGTGCTGTAAGGGTTAGATCAGCATTCGTGCATGTGTATTGAAGAACTAGGTCTTATTTCAGCATAATGAATGTGCCATAAACAGGTTACCAAGCACTCAAAGTGATGGTTGAATTCAACACCAGACCCCTTAGTCATGCCCTCATCTTCTCAGGCGTCATCCTACATACATCAGCACACAGATATCACACATCATTGTACACTTTAGACCTTGTTCAATGTCAGGTAAATTTAGTCTCTGCTAATGTCAGTATGAGTTGCCAGTGGTTTGTGCTCTGAGTGCAATGTCAGCCCCATGACTTGGCAAGTAATGTGTCTTTTTTTCTATGGGCCATGTGAATGGCATGAAGCTATTAATAGCAGAACCGAGTCATAAAAAGGTCAAAGGAGTCAGCAGGCAGTCTGGCTTTTCTTCCAGAAGCCAGGAGGACACAGTGCGGCCGTCAGGTGAATCTCTTACACCCCTGAACCTCCACAGTTCTATGTGCAGAGCTGCAATCTTTCTCCTCTCCAAGTCAAAAGACAAAAATGAAGCTTCAGAAAAGCTAATAATAATACTGAGACACAAAGTGAGTGACAGCTCAGAGAAGAGGAAGATGCAGTGCGAGGAGAGAGCAACAAGCAGCATATAAAGCGTCACAACGCCACTATTGTCATGCATCACAAACTGTTGCATGAAGCCGCATGCCTTGGTGTTCCAGATGTTTATTATGTGCTACATGTACAGACGTGGCTGCTGGTGGGACAGTTCACACACAAAACTCATACGCACCTCAGTCACTCTATCTCCCATTGTTGATCCCTGAAGTTCAGTGAGATGATCTTTAGGACACGTGGCTGTGCTCGTGGCTTGTGTTACAGGGTCTCGGACGCACTCGGTATTATTGACTGTGAATTACACCCCACTCAGCTCACACTGATTTAGTCATTAGGAATTATATTGTTCTAATGAGAGATCTGTGCAATTATCCAGCAAGATTTATTGTGATGATTGAGCAAGGAAACTGTACACTTTCCATTTTTTCATAAGTCATCGATTTATATTTCTATACTGAGTCGTTGTACACATGTATTTATTTACTGAATGCATATACTGATATGAGATGCACACTTACTGTTATTTATGTATTGCAAAGTTTATAAAGTACTGAATGCATATATGAATCATTACGCTGTTAATGACAAATTAAGTTTACTTGAGATGTTCCAGTGTATGAGTCAGGTTGTAATGTTTGAAATGTTGAAAGCAATATGGAGAATGTGTTTCAACTAAATAATAAACTACTTACATGCCTTTTTAATGACTGGTGAAGCTTTTTGAACCAATGATCAAAACAGTGTTTAGAGTCAGCGTTTTTCCTGCCCCCACATCCCTACATACTGAAAACTGATATTAGAATACACACTGATGGCTCTGTTGTGTGTCTGCTAGCTCAGACACTCAGACAAGCTTCTCACTTTCCTGTCCGACTCCCCTTCAGCCTGTCAGGAGAGCCTGAGAGCGCTCACGGCTCGCAATCCCCTTAATCCTTTTCTAATTGTACTTGTTCGTGATGTTACAGATGCTGCTTTGGGTTAAGTTCACACACACACACACACACAGCTGAACAACTGAAAATTGTATCATACACCATAGAAGGTAACACAGGAGTAACACAAACACATGATAATCTATGAGGTTATGGGGATTTACCAAACTTTTTCCACTTTTTCGAGTAATTTTTTTCGCTCCAGTCCACAGTGAATCAAAAGGCTTATTGTGATGGACAGGCTTTGGGAGACAGCATACGCAAATGCTTGAATGAAAGCTGTCCCTTCATTCCCCTGCTCAGGCTTCACCTGCCACTTCAGTTAAGCATTAAGAGGGACTGAGGATCAAGAGGCGGATGTTAATATCTAGCAATAATATTAACAACAACGACAAAACCACACTGACTCCTAAATGTCCACTATCCCCACAGTCTCGGGGACAAAGGGCGTCATTCTCCCTGGGAAAAACCAGAGGCATCCTCCATGCTAAATGTGACCCTCCCTGAAACGCACACAGCAGCAGCCCATCAGATAGCCAGCTGCAGCTAAAGGTCACTGGGTCGGTCTTTGTCCATGTGGACGACAGAATAACAAACAGTATCCCCATCTCTTTACGCTGTGTGTATCTCTACGCCAAGCTGTCATCGAGACATATTTGTGTCAACTTTCCTCTAATCCAGCTGATCCACCTGCTAGCCTCGTTATTGTCACTGTGTCAGTGATTTACCTCACAGAGGTGTTATGGTGCAACAGCAGTGGTAATGTAGGAGCAGCTCGCAGGAAACAACAGCGAGCTGTCCTTTAAAGTTTAGCACACAGTGGTTTTTGTTCAGAGAAAATCACACAATCAAGGAGACATAGGACTGTTAACTGGTATCATCTCTTTAGGAGCCGTTAGCATAATATTTTCCATGAGTGAGGACAATATCCTATAATTTACACACAGCCGATGACATTAGTTTACATCCAGCGCTGTGATGAATGATAAGAAAGAATGTGAAGCAATTTAAAGGCTTTTGATCTCGCAGTGTAGGACGAGTAAATCACTGGGTTTAAATTGCCTTTTCAAACACTTCATTCTCCTTTTCAATGACACTCGAGCTTCAGTCGCAGGCGAGGTCAGAGGTCATTATGGTCAAACTTAACACAGCAGTCCCACAGTGAGGAGGATCTCTTTAGCTGCCTTGTTTGCATCCTGATCTCAAAGGTGATCGAGGAGCATCTGGTTAAGAGGCAATGAGATCAGCTGCTGCTGAGTCGGCTCATTGCTCCCAGTGTCAGACCCATGTAAGTGGAGGCAGCAAAGCAGACAGAGCTGGCTCTGAGGCCACTCTCACAGAGTTGGCTAAAGCAATGGGTTAACCACTGTAATCCCTTTTAGGAGCAGCAGCTTTGGGAAAGTGATCTGGATTAGTCTGGCCCACTGTCGACAGTAGTTCATGAAATGAAAAGAGAGGTGGATGCACAGATAGTGGAGAAAGCCCCACAGCGCTAATAGAAGGCAATCAGTGAATAAAAAAAAGATCAGTGTACTGTCCAAATGTAGAGATGAACTTGTTTGTCTTTTAAACAATAAGCAACACTGATTATGACCAACTGTAGCTATCATTTTCCTGTGTTTTGTAACAGCACACTCTGTACTGACGAGAATGCAGCTGAATACTGCCCTTTCTGCTTCACACTGATTAGCGCGTATGTATTGGTCCTCTCAAGAATATGACGAGGAATACGTTTGTAAACCAGTTTGACCCGGTTTTGTGAATGTTTTCTTTTGTTATCTAGTCTACCGGAGTCAGGCAGACAAAAGAAGAACTGAACTGCATATCTACTGATGTGTTCTAATATGTACACTCATGTGTGCCTAGAAGTCTGTGAGTGTGCACATTTGAAAAGGAGTTTTACCCTCAGTTAAACCCTGATTTCTTAGAAGGTTACAAAATGCCCACAGGTAAATGAGCGATAAGATGAGATAAGTGCTCACATTGTCTGGGGGCAACAAAGACGTAGACAAAGAAGTGTACCTCCATCAAACCTTGTCTAAGTAAATTTGCTTTTAACAAAATAAACTGTTGAATGTTTTTCCTTCTGGGAGATATTGTTGAAAGAAATAAAACATGTATCTACATAGTTCACTTGAAGGAAGCTGATATCACAGAACCTTGTGAAAGTGACGCTCCATCATGACCTGAGTGCAGCCTTGGGCTGCAGTGGCTTCAGTCAACAGGAAGAAGACTGACGCTGGGATAACAGACAGTCCCCTTCTAACAGAAACAAAGGCACCTTAAGTACCAGCACTTCACAATCATGGCGATGTCGTTCTATTTTTGACAACAATGCTATTTGGCTGCATTGTTCTCATGGCACAGTCCAGTGCATGGGGTGAGGGGTCTTGTGAAAAAAAGTGAAAATTGAATTGAATTGAAGTGAAACTGTAGATTCGTTCCTGAGTGTGACAGAAATCCTGCTGGAAGTGGGGCTGCTGGACATAGTGTATGCACATACAGTATATCCCTTTTTGGATGGGGACAGGATATTTGACAGGAGACTCAACAACACCCACCAGTCAAACTCCTACATCCATATGAGGATGTGATAATGCACATGTTCTATTATGTACCTAAAAAACAATCCATCCACCCTTCTATCAGTGCCACAATTTTTGTTCTGGCTGACGGTACACAATGTTCACCCAGACGCACTGAGGAAGCGGGAGGAATTCTCTTTTTCCATATGTGAAATTGAATTTCATGAGTCACTCTGACCAGTCACAATGACAGTGGGAGGCTGCTGCCTGCTGGTACATCACGACAGAACCACCCTCACCCGCCAGCCACCTCCTACCCATTATCCACCCCTGGCATTCAGCCTCGTACTTATCCCCTCCCCACCATCACAGCGTTTTGCTGCTTTTCGAATGCAAATAAAGCCTAGCTGGAACAAAATGGCTAAAATGGGCCATGCTTTGTTCCACCATCAAACAAACCTTGCATGCAGAGGCAAATATAAATATTGCTTCTTGAAAAGAAGCAATATTTATATTTTTGAAGGAAGAAAATGCAGCGAGGCACCACATGCTGACACGCAGACAACTGCAGGATGAGAGGACAGGAGACGGAAATGTCCTTGGACTTTTCTGCAGAGCTCTGTTAAGTTGTGCTTAGTTCAAACTAATGTAAATAACTATTCCACAGTAACTTCTAGCGTACATGCATCATCATCATGTATAGTCCCCCTCAAAAGTATTAGAATGGCATTCGTGTTTGCTGTACACTGAACATAACAAAAGATCGATATGATTTTATTTTGATGTATTTACACCAAGATGCATTAAACAGCATAGGACACAGGACCTTTAGTATCAGAGTAAAAGTAACATGTGACTGATGGTTTCATCTTAAAACAATTTAAAAAGTCTTAAAAAAAGAAAGAAACCACTGGTGTACTGACACAGAGTCGGTCAGCCAAGAAAAACAGCAACAGCTGATGACAGAAGCATTGTGAGAGCTGTGAAGAAATAAACCCCCCAAGACAACAATCAATGACATCACCAGCAACCCCCACAGAGCAGAGTTGAAGGTGAATTCAAATGTGTAGAGAAAAATCGTGTAGCCCAATTTACAGAGAAATCAGCAAGAGGAGCTAGTTATTAGGGTTTAAATGATAGTTTTTCTGTGATATGAGTAAATTCAGTCAGACAAACTACATACAGTATGTGACTCAGCCTTTTAGTTACAATAATAACATAATACAAGTGATTTCAGTAATTCTGAAGTAGACTCTAAGAAAAGTCTGCTGCAGGTCAATGGGACAGCTGTGTCACCTCTTGTCTCTGTAACAAAGTGCTCCAACCTTTCCAGAAGCTGTTGAAATAACTTCCAGATATTGTTACACCATCTCACCACCTTTTCCCGAGGGGGCTATGGTGGGATTAGTGAGTCAGTGACTGCCAAGCTGCACATAGGGCAGACTGAGCAGGCTCTCACCTCTGACGCTTTTACAACACAGGAAGGAAAAAGGAAATATCAAATACTTCCCATTCTTTTTCTTCCTGTTAGTGGAATTTCAGGAGGTCATCATTAATGCAGTGGCAACACATTAAAACGAGAGAAGGTTTCCTCCTCGGGTCATCATTTCGAAGCTGAATGAGGTTGGGAGGCGTGCATGTGCTGAAGCACAGAGGTGCAGATCATATTCAACTTCTTCAATTTTACGCTGAATTAGACAAGCGCTCCGGTTTCAAAGGGAATGCGTCAGCAGGATTTGGAGGATTGTTTTACTGAGCATTTCCGTGGCCAAGTCAGTCATTCACACAGGCGCCTGTGCACTGTACTGTATGTATGTATACGCGAAACCAAACAGAATGGTCTTATCACTGTATGCACAAACACTTTGTAAAATAACTGCAAAAGACTGTGGGGGACTTTACAGTGTAGGGGATACAAATATAAGACTGGCAGTCTCAGTGTGTGCACACATGACTGGGTAAAGTATCAAATGACTTTATCAATATATATCAATCAAACACCATGAGCACTTCTGTGGATCCAGCAGAAAATGTTCTGCTGTGCAGTTTGGGACACTGTGAACCTCTCAGATGTCTGCTTTAAGTTCATTCAGCCTTTTTCCTGCTGCTCTGAAGGGGACAAGGGGCTTCTCTTTCCCTCGCTTGTGCTGACTTTGTGCTGATTTGGAATGAGACGCAGAGAACTTTTCAAAGGAGTCTGCAGGCGCCCCACAGGGTGAAGCTCCTCTCTCTGCCTGTTTAATATACCCGCGCCCCTAGTCTGCGTATACCCCCAGCCGCATTTGTTTGTTTGCCTGTGTGATCAGCTGCAAGTGGGTGTCCTCATTCTGCCCTGAAAGATGCTGCGCGGATGACAACATTTGTCAGCATCAGATAGCTGCGTGGCTGTTGATCTGGGATTTCTCGGCTCGTACAAAACCCAACAAGACACCGGAGCCTCGAGCACATCTTACTGGTGTAAAACACATCTGTGATTTAGAAGGAAGGAAACATTCCTGTTGGGAGTCAAGATTTTACACGACAAGCACCCGTGACATACCATCAAAAAGAAAAAATGACATAGAAAGGACATATGTACAGTACATCAATTTTATCATGACTGATAATATGCTGCTCCTTTCTTATGTATACTCTAAATACAACCACACACAGAGAAACATGCATTTATAATAGAAATAAAAACTAAATCAGCTGAAATGAAAGGGGTAGGGCTACATAAGTTAAAACTTCAGCCTACTCCTTTTCAAACAAATGAAATGGACTTTGAATGTATGAATGACGATGAAAGTCAAAAAATATGCTTGTTTGTTTGAAATAAAAATGATTGATTGATTGATTGATTGATAAATCAGTAATAATGAGCCAGATCACATTCCTCAACAGATAGAATGGGTCTGAGTTAGGTTGGGTTTTTTTTGTCTGTGCACTTTATGTTGGCTTACAGTCTGGCAGTTAACATAATATTGTCGCTGTCACCTTCAGGTTGATTTAGCAGCAGTGTTTGGAGACTTCAGTGATTTTGCTCAGCAGCTCACCTATCTTATCAGTGTAGATGTTGAAATCTGAACTTGATCATACTAAATGAAACACTGCAGTACATTTGTTTTGTTATGTGCTGCGGCCAAGAATGAGCTGGTAGTGTTTTATTTTGTCATTTTATGTATACACGTGTCATGTATACATCCATATAGTTCAACAATTGAGTGTAGTTATTAGAAGCGATGATTTAGTAAACAGACGTGTAACTTGTAACACACTGAAAGTGTTCACCAACACAAAACTTATCATTTTTTCCTGAATCTGTCATATCTAACATTTTCCCACAGCCACGCAGGCATTTGTTGAAGCATGTTTGGGTTTTTCTGGTCCTGAATTTTTCTCCCAGATGAGCGGCTCTCAAAACATCGGGCCCCTGGATTATTAATATTTATCATTCACACATCCTGCCGTCAATTATTCTCCAGAATGGGATGAGATTGTGTCACTAGCTAAAAAAAAAAAAGAATTGTTGTTTATTTATAAAAACATGGGCGCCACTGGGCGGGACGTTATTTGTGCCTCACCCACCCTGACCATGACCTTTGACACAGATGATGTCATCAGTCATATGGTAAGCAAAAAGGCTCTGAGTGATTCCTGGGGGCCACTGAATCGTACAACTGTTTTCTACAACATTGTCTCTGATGAAACAGTTTTACTGAGAGTGATTTAAAACAGATCACGTCCACAGACCTGAGGTGTCAGCAGCAGCTCATTAAGTCTCATTCTCGCTATAGATGGAATTCTTAATTGGATGAGCTTAATTGCCTGTGAGACAGGGACATTTGTGTTTATCTGTTCCAACAGTGGGAAGGCTGCCAACCTGCCATGCAGCTCCTGGTTCCCCACTTTCCTTATGAGCCCAATTATAACTGAACTTGGCTTTTTAAAATTTAGTAACATGATCATTTTTCAGATTTGTGCACTTCACTGAGAAATACACCTCCACTGAAAGTGAACTGTAGTGAACAATGTCTGAGAGCACTTGCTCTATATATATATATATATATATATATATATATATTATCAATGCTGAACTAAGTTGATGAACAGGGTAAAGCTTGCAATCTACATGGCAGTCTGACAAAAATCTTTTTTATTAGATCCTTTCATTTACTGCATGATTAATGTATATTTTATAAAAGACGTAATGATTTTGAAGTGTTTCACTTCCTAATACATCATCAAAGCTGCTGTAAATGAAGAGTGGGTTTTGGGTAACATGATCTGCCATCATACTCTGAAAGCGTTTATAGAACCTACATTTAAAGCAAAAAAAACTAAAAAAAATCAATAAAACGAATTTCTCACAACCTGGAAAGCAATAGGAGTTTTTAAAGCATTAATATTTATACTAGCTTTTCATCAACTTATTAATTAGAATTCATAAATCTCATAATACACTGTATGTCAAATTAGCACATGTTTAAATCTCTGTTGGGACCCCTCAGAGAAACATCACATGCTTTTCCAACTATGGTGTTTTAAACCAAGGTGAGATTTTTCCTTTTCACACAAACATCATGTTATCATGTAGTTGTGGTTAGTTTGTGCAGAACTGAACTGTCGACCCTAATGCACAGCTCACAGAGACATGGTGTGAGGCAGGAGTGGGGCACGCAACCTGAGCCAACACAGGATGAAATAGGTGTTGAGTCTCTATAGGGGAGCACAGTCAGGGACAGTGAGCTCACAAGCACCCACCAAAGGGATGATGTGAGACAGACACCCAGAATTGTGTTTATCTTCAGTGACGGGGGGAATGAATGAGGTAGAGAACTGGAGATAAGGCAAACTATACATCACTTGCTAGTTTCTTATTCTTCAGTGAGGTCACTTATTGTATGGGACACCTGATTGGCAGTGCAGGACAATTCAAATTAAGGTACTGTATTTGGTTTATTAAAGAACACACCTGATAGCAGGGGGTGTTGTCCTGGAAGCATTAACCCTTGGTGATGTTAAATACAGTTCCAGATGTTTCAGCTGCCTGTTTGTGGGTGGTCACAGGAAGGTCACACAAAGCCACAAGGCTCTCATGGTTCTCATCTTTGTCCATCTGCTGCCACTGGGTATTTTATCATAACCCTCCAAAACCTCCAACCTCAAACCCCATGTTGGCCTGATCACATCATTCAGCTCTGTGTGAGTCCGCTCTATGAGTATAGCAGGGATGAAGGTAGAGCTTGCATGCAAACATTTCCTTCCATGTGTTTAAAGTGAGGATAAGTGGTGTCCAACATGTGGACTTATCAGAAGATGAGAAGACGGTCATACTGGCCTGGTCACTATATCTGTGTTCAAATGATTTGTTTTTAAATCTATATAAATAGCTGGATTAGTTATTTCTATCGCTTATATGTCTTGTAACCTGCATATTGTTTTTGACATGTGTACTTAATTTCAGCTGCGAAAAGTAATAGTTAAATACACAGATGTCAAATAAAACCTCTTTTATTACTGATATATCTATTGGGTCCATGTGTTGCAGCGCATCACATGTTTCAGATACTTCTTTCCCTCCTTCTCTAGGATTGTGTAACTTCTGCAAACTTTGCCCAAAATCTTTAATGGAGCACACTTCTTTTGAGGTGCTGACTTGACACATAAGCATTTTATGAAAACGCCACTTTAACGTCTCTTTTAATATCTGTCAGGGTGTGTGTCAGCACGTTGTCACACATTCCTCTGGTGCCTCCTTGTCACTTTCCCAGAGTTTTTTTAGATGACTAATGTTGTGAATCTATGGCTACGTTTGCTATATTCCATCAACAGCCCTGATGTGAGGACAGCAGACTGCCTACTTGAAAAAATACATGACAGTGCAGCAAGTGAAGTACAGCTTGCGTGAAAACCTCAGAAAGGGAAAAGGTAGATACACATTCTTCCCTAGCACAGTGCACGGGAAACAACACGCTGTAATCGCATGTCATGGCACAGAACAATCATAGTTAATCAGGATACAACAGGGAGAGAGAACAAGGATACTGAGTCAAGTCAGTAAGTTTCTCTGTGACATGCCACTCTGCATGTTTTAACCCCTCCGCACAGACCTTCAGGCTGCTGATCAACCACTGCCTGTTGGTGTGACCATAGACACATGATTAACCTTCTTGTTTCAATAAGCGCTGGGAAAGTGTTTGTTGTGTTGATGCTGGCAACAACAAATGCGTGGGCTGTGATACAGGAAGGCAACCTCTGGGAGGTGGAGGAGTGGAGGAGTATGCCAGCGCTGCAAAGGCATTTTTGCTGGGAAGTGTATGTGCACATATTACACCAAGAAATGGTTTTATTCAAAAAGCCAGTGTACTGATTTTTACAAAAGGCAAAATGTTTAAAGTGCATTATCCAAATCCAAAATGTTGCCATTAGAATTGTTTGACATGTGAGGAAGTTTCCGAGTTAGGGAAGATCAATGCTTTTCTCACGGATGTGTTACGTAGTCTTATGAGACAGCTGCTGAGAAAGTTACTACACTGTCAGCTTTAGTCTAAGGTTTCTGTCAAACACACACAAACATTTTTAGGAATTAGAAACATTTTTACATGTTGGCCCCCAAATTTTAGGGGCTCAGAGTTATTTGGACACATTAACATAATAATAAATTATGTGAGCTACTTTTACTTCATGTCGATGCTCGTCCAGACTTTTACTGCATCTTTCTTCAGTTCAGTTTGCTTCAGGGTTGTTTTGCCTGCAGTCTTACCTCTGCAAGTGAAATACATGTTCAGCCATATTCAGATCAGTCGACTGACTTGGCTTTTGCAGAACGTTCCACTTCTATGTCATTAAGGTCTTGGGTTGTATTCGCACTGGGCTTTGGGTCAATGTCCATCTGCACTATGAAACTCATTGATCATAAGCATTTCCTTCCCTTTCTTTTTTTCTTTGCATTTATTGTGACACAGAAGAGAGGTGATTAACAGCACAGGGACAATAAGACAATGGACAACAAGACTTAAATCAAGAACAAAGGGTTTGGTGTGTTCATTTGGGTGTGTTCCACTCAGTGCAGTATGGAAAGAAGTATGTTCGTATAATACAGTAGGGTAGGGGGAGAAGGAGGAGGGAAAATAATAATAATTAAAAATAATAATAATAATACCCTTATAATAAAAAATTCTATTTTGGGAACCCTGACAACTTCTGGTACCAGCATAGAAGCCAGTAGAAAGACAGCAGTCAGCCATCAAGAGGAAGCAAGGAAGTCCTGCAAAGGTGCTTCACTTTTACAAACTGGGACGTTTTCATGTTGGGTCATGGTGGGGACACTGAAGGCCTCTTTCAAGAATCTCAGACTACATCAGCATCAGTGAGGGCAGTTCACTCAAGAGGAATCTTAGAGATAAGATAAGACAGAACTTTATTGATCCCACAGCGGGGAAATTTGTGTGTTACCACAGCTCAGGACATAAAGTACAGAAGAGGTATATA
>JAUYWH010000006.1:4539356-4551702 GCA_034779795.1 Ctenopoma multispine
CTGAAGGAGCTGCTCAGCGCACCCACAGACTCATGCAGAGGGTGATGTGGGTTGTTCATGATGGATGTCAGTTTAGCCAACATCCTCCTCTCGCCCACCACCACCAGAGTCCAGAGAGCATCCCAGTACAGAGCTAGATCTCCGTACCAGTTTGGTAGGGAAGGAAAAATTTAGGGAGGAAAAATTGTTTTACAGAGACAGAACTGAGCACGAAATCAGGCAAGAGGTGTGGAACGAGATGACAATCAGAGGCCACAAGACCATGCACTAAGACCAGAGTTTGCTAATGAGCTGAACCTGTTCTATAGTAGATTAGATATCTCTGCTGGTGACTATGGGTCAACATGCACCATGCCTTCTTCCTCCAATATCTCATGCCTCTGATGCTCCACACATCATTCCTCTAACCTCCAATGGCTTTGCAGGTGACAGGGGTTTCCCAATTAACATTCTTCCTTCCATCAACACCCTGTTTCTTGCAATTTTCTCTGTTTCTCTGTGCTTCTCCAAAGTATGTGGGTATATATGGGATGACACCTCACTAATAAAAAGTATAAATACCATAGTGTACAAATACTCAGCAGTGTAGTAAAACTCCTGAATTCAAAAACTACACTCATTTGAATGATCAACATTTTACATCCAGCCATGCATGTTGGAGCAGGATTTATATATGACAAGACAGACCACCTCACCATTTAAAATTACTGAGACACATTACTGACCTCTCTCCTCTCTGTTGCTAGGTAATAAATAAAGTGTAGTGTGACTGGCTAGCATTATATCTACAATGCGATGGAAGCAGATAGCAGTTTTTTGAGGGAAAATTTAATCATGAATCTGGTGGGTGTGACTGTGTCCACATAGACACAATAGTGAAGGTAAAAATATAAAAAAGCATAATATGGCCCTAAGGGAGGGAAAAACCACACAGCATAAAGGACACGAAGAGGCAGAACAGAGAGAAAAACTGACTGATCACAACAAGTTTCTCACCTAGAGTTTGCTAATGAAACCTATTGTCAGCAGGTTTCACACAGCCCCCACGGAGTGTCAGAAAAGTGGCTTTTAACACCTCCACTGCTCTGCTACCCTTCTATTCTGTACCTATGCTAATGTAATGACCACTACTTCCCCTCACTTCAACAAGGGGTGAAGAACATCTCTCCTACACCACTTTCCCATTTGTCCCCCTAGTCTGACACCTCGTCAACACCAACCACAGGTACAACCATCACTAAAAACCAGCCTAAGAAGGAAGCGGGCAGTACGCTGATGCTGGTAGAGGTTGTGTGTCCAATCGAGTAAGGATCCAATCCAGACACGTTTCAGTCCCTGTCACAGGTGGAAGACAGCCAGAGAATGGGTCAGTGTTTTGTTTTATACGATAGATCTTCCATTGCTGGAAAAAAATCTTTATAAAAACAAAAATGACCTTTCCATCAGCAAACATTAAACTTAGCATTTAGTGGTAAACTGGCTGAATCGTGGTAGATATTTCTCTGTGTTCATGAACCTGCTTTACTGCTGATGGATGCTTAAGACATTTACAACAACGTGGAAGGAAGAAACACTGTGTGTCTAACAGATCCCAGTCTGTTACTAAAAACATTCCTAGAATTCCCACAATGCCAAATTTAAGTTAACCAAAGAGCTGTTCGTCTAAAACTGAAAGGATCACACTATAGCTGATTCAAACAAAAAGGAAATTACAAAATAATGTCTTGAAGTTGGGCCACGTCATCTCACTGACTCTTCACTTACACAACACTACGCTGTTAGCATTGTGAAGTATGGTAATGGTGGTGGTTTGATGTAATGTAAGAGGGTTTTAGATCAGTGTCAATAAATTGGGTTAATAAGCTGCAAAAGGTCTCATGTCTCTGACATCACAGGCACAATACTACAATGTCCACATAAAGATACTTCAATGGAAAGTCACTGAATAGTTGGTGTGGTCTGGGTTTTCTTCAAATTCCTGATGAGTCACTTTATATAGAAATTATATTTTGGGTGAGTTAGGGGTTGTGGGTGTTGATGTTTAGTTAGTAATGAAGTTAGTGACACTCATGTTTCTAAGCAAAGCAGAGTGTGTGTGTGTGTGTGTGTGTGTGTGTGTGTGTGTGTGTGTGTGTGTGTGTGTGTGTGTGTGTGCGTGGTTTCATGAGAAATGGTCTCATCCTCTGTCTGTTTCTCTGGAAACATGTCTGCTTCTCAATCAGCAGAGGAAGAGGAGGCTGAGTGTTCGATTCTGTGTAGCAACTAAACATTGATCAGAGCTTCTCCTGATTACTTCTCCTCTAATAACAAATTATGTCATGTTAGTGAAAATATGTGTCAAGTGTCACAGCTATGAGCAGTACACTACGTGAAGATATGCTCCTGATACAAAGCTAACGCTGTAGCGGTGCTTATTGTGCTTATGTCTTGTTTTGTCACACTAATCCGATATATATTTTTCTGTAGGTCATCTTAAGGAATGTGACCAGAGAGCTTCAATGTTCTGGGATAAGGAGAGAAGCAACATTGACTTATTTTCTCAGCTGAAGACCACAGGACCCTGCGCAGAGCACTGACCTACACCAGGAGCATGGACCTCTGCTCAGTCAGAACAGGCTACACACACACCTGGAAATATTAGGCCGTATGAGGTTTTAGTCATTAAAAGATGCATTAACTGTTACATTATTTCCATGTAAGTCCATGTGGGTGAAATGCTGTCAAATGTGGGTAAAATGATGAAAGGCTATTACTGGCAGAACACACTATTACTGAAACTGTGAAGCCAGTAAAGATGAGCCAAACCATGACTTCCCCACATAAGAAAAATCCAAAGCACAACATAAATGAAACTATAACCTTTAAGTAATGAAAATGCAACATTAATTTTAAAAAAGTGTATTTTTAAAAAATCTATTATAGTATTTTTTTTTTATCCCTAAAAAGCGTAAAGTATTTTTTAACTATGTGCATGTTGCCACTGTAAATTATTCCTGCAGCACCTGCTTAACCAGCGACGTAGGTGTCATTAAAAACCCACAGTGCTGCTACAAATAAACACAGATCATTTCGTGTTGCCACAGACACCTTTACTACATGTACGTTCAGTCACAAGGACATCTAAACTTGCTGTGCACGTCCCACACCATCCGCTGTAGTTTACGTGTTGAGCTGTTCCCTGGTGTTTTGCCACAGCTTCTAACCTCCACCACACATGTAGAGACCTCCCTCCTACATTGCTTTAATAAATAAAAAGTGCATCAGACTCTCTTGTCTTGCTTGGGGGGCGTGATGCTTCTTCACAAATATGTGAGATGCATATTTAGAATAGCTGTGCATACTGGAACAGTGGGCGTTGCATTGTCGGATGTCAAGGGTGACTTTAAGCACAAAAACAACCACACATGCATCAGGTCAGGTGTGTCAACTCTGATGCACGCGCAACTTTACAGAGAGACTCATTTACATGCATGCACACACTGAAGCAGAGAGTGTGTGATACTCTTATCCAAGCCCTCTCTGCACAGGAAACTCAAGCATGCAGACACAGCTCTGCGTGATTCTGCTGAGATCTATAATTCACCATTTTTAAACACGGATTCTCCTTTTTACTCCAGAAATGGCACTTTGAGAGCTTAGGAGCAAAAATAATCCATCGAGCAGAGCACGTGTTATGTTGTGTTTGCAAGCGGCAAAATCCACCAATGCAGGTTGAACACGTACTCAATGAAATATGTGTGTGTGCTATTTTAGTTCTTCCGCTAGAGCATTTTCATTTGTTCTTGTTTCTTTTCTCTTGGTAAAGCAGGTGAGAGATCACTCAGCGGGGGAAGCCCTTCTCTCTCTCACTCTCTCTCTCTAGCTCATCAGCATGTGTCCTGTAATCACTTGCACATATTCATTATTCACCTCCCACAGGTTATGAATTATTCAACACCCAGATTTCCACATGGGAACAGTGAAAGAAAGCGCAAAGAATGCCTGTTCCCTATCTTTACTCTTCCTCTGTCCTCTGTCTCTCTCTCTCTCCCTTATCCTTTCTGGCTCAGTCCTCCTCTCTCATGCACCGTTGTCATTCTGACGCAGTGAGAACAAAGATAGGCACAAATCAACGGCCTCTAATCAAGAGTACATGTTCTCCAGCCACACTGACCTTTGTCGTCTCAAGCTGCTGAGATGTGGAAAACCCATGCATGACCCCCTCTTTCAGGGTCAGCGGCAATATGGCCATCAAGTATTTTTTTCTACACTGTTAGACACAGAGAAAACTGCAAATAAAAATTGATCAGCGCCGCTTGAGCTCTAAATTCTTACACACTATGGTGTCACATTATGGTGTCACTATGTCCACTGAGAGCAGCTTGCACCAGTCAGCTATTCTGTCAGTCTGTAGCAGGCAACAGAAATGTGGTTGTCATCTCCTCAAACTCAGCATTACTGCAGGAAAGTAGCCATTAATAAGGCATTCAGGAAAATAGCAGAGATCTGGTGAGTTGGTGGCACTTCTGCAGGTTTCAGATCACAGCCGGAGCTTTAGCAGCGTGAAACCTTGGCACAGCAGGACTTAAGAGATGACTTCCTACTCTGCCATGCGTGCGCCCACTCATCCAATCTGCCACTACTGCTATCTGGCTGAGCCTCCCTGGACCCTCAGTGCAGCTACATCCTTATTTGGGCTTTCTGTTTCCTGACTCGCTCTCATATCTCTGAAGGGGAACAATGGTGCATAGTGTGATTTAAAAAATAACAATAAATATAACTGTGTATAATGTGCAGAGGCAGCACACAGCTATTTAATCTTGAGCAGAGATTACACAAAAAACACGAGAAGCTGCAAAATGTCACTGAGGAGTTAAACAATTAAAATACTGTAATATTATAAAATGCGAAATTAATGAATTTCTACTATTTAATCTTTGTATTTCAACTGCTAGAAGGTCAGAAATACCCATCACATGTAACTACAGTACATCCTAATTGCTTCCTGTATCTGAAGCTTTTTAGTAACACATTTACACAGCTATGTTCACTTCATAGTCTATTAGTGGCTAATATTAGATGCCATTAGGCTGTCTAGGAAAGAGTTATGGCCTTAATAAGTGATAAAAACTTTAGTCTCCTGCTTTTTTCTGTCTGGATTTAATATGGCTTTTATTGCATTAGTCACTCGGAGCAAATAAAAGCTGCCACAATTATTTCAGGTGTTGCAACACAACACGTCTGTGTTAAACACAGTGCTCAAGTAGAGGCTGAGGAGTGAGGAAGAAAGGAGGCTGCAAGCTGTCTCAATGGCCGCTTTCAACACGTATACTCGGAACAACTTGTTGTACAAGCAGAGAGCCAAAAGAAACTCTCCTTCCTTCTGCTCTGACTAACAGCAGGCAGCAAGATGTCGCACTGTGAAAAACTTTGTCATTTGTATGTAATTTTCTAAAACCCCACACAAAACCCTCACAAATTTATTTTAGGAATTTAGGAATATCCCGCCTTTCAGCACATTAAATACACTGCCAAGTTAGTTTGAGGTTTGTTGAATCAGATTGTGGCCCGGAATAAAAGCTAGGAGTAAAGCTATATGATCCAGGATCCATATCAGATGTGCCACCAAGCAGTAAATGTTAATCCAAGTGAAGTGAGGTCTCTCAAAAATGAATCAAAAGACAATGTTAGGTCAGATCTTTCAGGGCCCCAGATATTCTTGGTCCTGAAATGGAGGCATTTTACTGTAGCAATGCCATGGATGGAGAGGAGAGCAGGACTTTGGTTGTGTCAACACAGGCAGGGGGACTAATGTAGGGCTGCAGACACCAGTTGTACAGGAGGCATTAAGGCTTTTCCCTGGTGGCAAATGTTCTGTAGAAGCAGGTACACAGGGGTGAAAAGTCCAGATGGGAAAATAATTTTGTCTACTTCAAAGAGATAACTGAAAGTAAATGTTTATGTTACAGGCATAATTTCTGTTTTCTGTCATGCCAATAGGAAGTCCATCTAGGCCACACTTTCTTTCTGTCTTTCATTTTTTTTTGGTTTAATACGATGAAAGAAAATGCATCTGCTACTTGATCTTAGTATGACTAATTCAGGATCAATACTACTAAGGAAACTTTTTTGACTGAGTCCAAAATGATTGACTCTGCCCTCACCCACACTACATTAAGCTTTATGAATTTTATTAACATCAGTCAGAAAATAGGAGGGTGGTGTCGATATAACAAAACAAGGAGAGATATGAAACCCCAAACATGAAACAAACATGACAGTTGTGGAATCAAGAATAAAAATAGGTATGAAAACACAATAAAAATTAAAAGAAGATAATAAAAAGAGGAATCTAGTAACATATGAAAGATAACAACAAAGCAGGACTGACTGTGAGCATAAACACATCATGAGCCAAAAAACAGACAATAACAGACATGTACATGTTGCAGTAGAAAACACGCAGAAATGAGAACAACAGAAAGGGACAAAAATTGTAAGGAGCAAAAACAAGCGCAAAGGTGAACTATACTCACACTGCAATGGATTAATGGTGTCTTCAGGGTCGACTATAAGCAGATTAATGGAAGAACCGTATCAATAGATCAGATATCAATATCAATTCAATATCAATTCAATTAATTATTGTTTTTTATAGCCAACAGCAAAAGACACACTGAGTAATAGGTGAGCAGTGCACAAATCAATAGTAAAGCTTAGTTTTTACATAAAATAACTTTCCAACAAGTGTCATTGGTAATAGATGACTGGACGTATCTGACAGACATATGCTGTCAGATACGTCCAGTCATCTGTTATCCATGGACCTCCACAACCATCCCACACCTACCTCCCACCTAAACAAATACAAGA
Organism: Ctenopoma multispine; assembly: GCA_034779795.1. NCBI lineage: Eukaryota > Metazoa > Chordata > Actinopteri > Anabantiformes > Anabantidae > Ctenopoma > Ctenopoma multispine. Next base: position 4,546,209 of record JAUYWH010000006.1, read on the forward strand.
AGCCCCAGGTAATCTTGACTTAGTTAAACCCCTGCTACACTGGAACCAAATAATTAGCAGTGATCTGTTTCTTTTATTTCAGTTAGGACTTTTATTACACGTGCCATTGTTAGACAGACACTAAACTGTGTTAAAGTTTAAAGACTGGTAACTTGGTGGGTTCATTGTTTGCTAAATGACCATTACGGGTATTTCAATTTGAAAGTTTGTGACAGCCTATAATAAGATCTAAATGACTATTAAGTGTTTTATCAAATTGTCAGTTTATTCATGAACGGATTCATTCATTCATTCAAACTGAATGCAAGCCCTCGGTTAAAGGAATTGCTTGATATCTAATCAACATGTGGATATAACATGTCTGAGTATTACCTAAGTTTGCACATAACACAGATGGAGAAAAATAACACCTCAGACACTAAATGTACTGGACTTTGTGTAGACTATGTACTGTGTGCTGTATAATACCATGTATTATGATCTCTTCTGTGCATTCTGTATATCAGTGGGCTGTGGTTTACTCACGTGTGTAGAAGGCAACTTAATTTACAGTACTGAGCAGGATGAGCTATTCAGAGCTGAGGCTGTTACTACTCCTCCCAGTGTTTTCTTTCACCACAGATATGGTAGCACAAACGCAGCAGGACTGTGAAAAGCATATCAGCAAATATTCTGGCTTTGGAGATTTGTGTCTCCCTTTATTCTCTCTTTCTCCCTCCCTCTTGCTTATCAATAATGCATGAATGAACGCCCTTTCAGTTTTTAGTGCAGACTACGTTTTATTTTTGCTGACTAAATAGTTTATTGCTTAAAACAACTAGAAAGTTTAACTGCATGTCAACGATGAAAATAATTACTGTCTAAAAATGACATGGATCAATGGAGTGAGAGTTAAACAACGCTTACGTACTTACACCAGAACCCAAAATAATTTGTATTCTGACATCATAAAGATGTCAATGAATGAGCTCTTCTTCACCTCAGTTTCTATTTGCAGACGGGACTTTGAACACGTGTTCAGAAGAAGTGAATAAAATTTCTAACTAAGGCAGAAATGTGCCACTTTGTTAGGATGATTTGCAATTTGCAGTAGCACAAACAACGTACAATATCCATCAGCACAGTTGAACATTAATCTCACATGCACAAGCAGGGCAGCAGGTGCTACTGTTACATACAGAAAAGGACAGACAGGGTAGATTGACATTTGCCAAAAACAAAGCCCTTGTTGCATCATTGCAGTCTGATGTGGACGTGACCCATGCCAGCCTTCGTTTCTAAATCAAGGTTATGACTGAGCTGAGTGTGTTGTTGTTAGCAGCATGTCTCCGTCCTCCTGCAGGGACATTGGCAACACAAAAAAAGTCTGAAAGGCTCTGACTTGTTGTTTTCTTAAAAGTCTGTAAGTTGAGGATGTTTGGATTAAGCTACGCACAGATCTGATGTGATCTGTTATACTCTCCCTAAGTCAACTTTTGACAAGAAGTCAAATCACTGGCACTAACACAAATAAGCAATACAGCTGCAAAATGAGAGGAACTTGCAGTTACAAGCCGTGTGGAACAAGTGGAGTCTTCTGAGCAGCTCATGGATGGAGATGGGTAGTCAGAGGGAGACAGGATGTTGGTAGCTCCAAAAATAGATTAGAAATACTTTAACTTTGAAACATCTCAAATTAAATGGTGGGAAAATGGGACAGGATATTAACTCTGAACTCACCATTAACCTTGCATAAATTTCAGAAAGATGGCAGTGCTATGTATCATCTTGAGTTACTCTGTGAGGCACTTTTCTTAATAAATCTGTGTAGTTTGTGCTTTAGATACACAGTAAATTTTACTCTACTTTGTGCAAGGCGGCATAACCTTGTTATTAATTCAGATTTGATTATCTCTGTGTCATCTAATCAAAGCAAAATATTGTGATTTAATATGAAAGAATGAAGCAGAACTAAACTTTTTGGAAGAAGTTACAGAAAATGACAATATTAATAACAGAGAGAAAAAAAGTGTTGCTTTTCAATGGCGAGAGTCTGTAGAGCTACTCGCGCTAAAATTAAAAAGCTCTGTGGGAAAATAAAACTGACTTTATGGCACTCAAGAAAATGTACCTGGATTGAGAATAAGTCAGTGTATTTCAAACCAGTGGTGGGCTGGTTCATGATTTAGTGTATTTGTATCTGTTATGTTTTATTATAATCAAATCAGGAGTATCACTGTGTTATAAAGTTCTTGCAAGTGGCTTAATGTGACTCTCACTCCTCATTTACCACATTAGGATAATGGCAAACCACTGTTTGCAATGTAGTCCCAGTATTTCCCTCATTAGTCAGCTGACAAGAAATATGGGAAGCCAGCGGTACAGTGAAAACACTATTAAAGGCCTAATTTTGTAAATAATATGGATATAATCAGATTTTATGGCTTTATTAGAAATTTGACAGTTGAGAGGGGACAGAACCTGGGGAGAGAGACAGATCCTGAACCAGGGATGTTGTCAGTGACGTACAGCCTTAGGCCCCAGAGGCCCCGTGAACTGTGTGATATTACCACAGGATAACATCTGCGAATGATTAATAACGTCGCCTGATATGGAACTAAAACAATTGCTTCTTAAATTGGTGCATAACACATAACTGTGAATTAGAAACACTACTGTTATGAGGTGATGGGCGGATTTACATATTTTAAAGATCACTCACAGATTTTGCTACAGACCAAATTGATTTTGAAGCTGTGAAGCCACAGTATTACCAACAACCGATAAAAGGCCTTTAGGGGCCCCAATAATATTCTCTGTTTGTCAAGAGACTCAGATGTAAAATGCATGTTGTGTTGCTTGTTCATTCATTCATACTTTTCTTTTTTACTCTTTAAAAAGGACATGGTGATATTATTGAACAAATTTGTGTTTAAATTAACACAAACACTTAACAATTAACAATTAACACAGCATGTTAATGAGTCCATGTTCAGCGTGAGATGAAAGGACTTGGGAGAGGTGTTGAGGCATCACTGGACAAAACTGGTGTTGATGCCTCTGATACAGATTTGCGCATGTCTGGCGCCATCTACTGGTATTTCTGTAGCTGCACAGTATTCACAGAAAAATAAAAAAATGTATTCAAGTTAAAAGACCAAAAAGTACATTAATGTCTGCAGAAACATGCTGCTTAGTAACCCATGTGTTAGTGTATCATTGGACAGTATAAACAGTACAGTATAGCAATTTATGTTCTTCTCAAATTGTAATTTTTTTTCTTTTTTGTTCTTCTTCTGTAAAATTGCTGACCTGTTTATCTTCCACCTTAGTTAAACTATACATTTACCTTACAGAGTGCCAAGTACAACGTTTCCTGTAGCTTAACGTAGCAGATCGCTAGTTTGCTGATCCAGATTTTTTCTTATAAGGTTCTTTGGAAATGCTGTGCAGATGTTGTGCAGATAACTTAAATTTATTATCTATTAGTGACATTATGCTCTAATCTCCTATTGCTGTCTTTTTAGATTATTCCCAAATATTTAACTACTAACTGAGCTGAAATTGATGTTATACTCACTTTAGTACATGACTTTCAGTAGAAGTTAACATTTTTCAGATTCAGTCTTAGACCAGATGTCTTTTTACAAGCCCTACATTAGACGTAAGATGCCTCAATGCATCTTACGTCTAATGTAGGGCTCAGTAACACTGCACTATACATATTATGGAACATACTGATGGCATTACAAAACTTTAAACCAAAAGAATAAATAAACTTTAAATTAAAGATGTAGTTTAGATGCAGTCTAGCACATCTAAAATAAGTCTAACATGTGTTCACGTTTAATATTTACAGACTGATATTGACCAATCAGAGGTTTTCATCTGTTAGCAGAGCATGGGGTTAACACCTTACAATCATAATATATGATTATATTATGAATCATAATAATTGTCCTCCAGTTATCATGGCTGTGTTGCTCTTTATTAGACTTGGGGAGCAGCTGTTTCAATCAGAAAGGGACATGCTTTGTCTTTTAAATGTTAACTTTCCCGATTTGTGCTGTAAATGTTCAGTGGGGGGCGGGGGGCGGGGCTCCAGGCAGCGCGAGAGCGGCGGCTCTGTGGTCACGTGACCGCCTCACGTGACTGAAGCGCGGAGTTAGTTTCCGAGTTGACTCTGAAACGCAGCGCGACATGTTTCCCCCTGGAAGCCGCGGGCTGCTCCGCGCTGTGTGCGTGTTTGCGGTGTTAGACGCGGTGTGTCTCCTGGACACCGGCATGCTCTTCCCCCGGGAGTCCTCCTCCAGAGAAGTGAAGGACCTAAGCGGGCTGTGGGACTTCAGGGCGGACACGTCGCCGAGCAGGAACCAGGGCTTCGAGAGGGCATGGTACAAGAGCCGCCTGGCACAGGTGAGGGGGACAGAAGCTGACACATGAAGCTGCTCAACTTTGTTAGTTTAACAGTTTAAAAAACATACCTCATATTCTCTGTCAGTATTTTGCAATTACAAACATGCTACGCTGTAAAAGTTAATATGCTGCTTTGTATCATAGATCCAAACAGTGACATCAGGTCAATTCAAATTAGTTTATATAAAATTTAAAAAAAGAAATAAAATAAAACTTTCAAATAACGAACTGCAGTCTAGGATATCTAAAATAAGTCTAACATGATTTTGAATGTGTCTGCCTTTAAGATTTATCTGTCAGCATTAACACAGAGCTAAGATCTTATAATCAATGCATAACAGAGTAATTGGTCGTGCTGGTCTTTACTAGGATTTGTCAGCAGGGTAATGAACCCCTGTTTGATTCTGAAAAGGAGAATATTTGTTTATGATTTGTCTTTTAAGTCTTAACTTTCCACTGCTTGTGGAGGGGGTGGGGGTATCAAAATTGTGAAATAAGGTCAATGTTCATTTATCATGGTTTATTTAGTTTCTTTAAGCAATCCCACTGCACTCTACACTGTAAGACCTTACTGAATATAACTGAATGTATAGATATAGGATATGTAGCTATATTGTAATAACTATGTAAACGAGTGTTGTCAACGCGTATAATGTTTGAGCTCTTGAAGTCTACTTTTTCTGGTTTGGACTCTGACTTGTTACTTCATACTTCAACTGTGGATTACTGCGGAAGTGTGTGCACTTCTGAGGACCCAAGACTCTGCCTTCAAAGCGGGTGACAAGGTGGCCCTTAGAAGAGCAAGGGGCGAACTTTCTCGGGCCATTAGAGATGCAAAGCGCGCAAACGCCCAGAGAATCCACAACCACTTCATAGACAGTGGCGACACAAGGCGCATGTGGCAGGGCTTACAAGCCATCACTCACTACAGGACGACAACACCTGCCTGTGACGGTGACGGCTCTCTCCCAGATGCACTGAACAACTTCTACGTTCGGTTTGACAGGCAGAACGACGTGGCGGCGAGGAAGTCCACCCCTCCTCCGAACGATCAGGTGCTGTGTCTCACTACAGCTGATGTGAGAAAAACTCTACGCAG
>JAUYWH010000006.1:4551802-4621851 GCA_034779795.1 Ctenopoma multispine
CTTATTCTTGCTCTTGTTTGCACATTTGCATGTGCACTTTATGTTGTCTATGTTAGGTCAATCTGTCTTGTCTCTGCCGGCCAGCTGACTAGACCTCTTTATGTTGTACCGTATGTAGCACATTGGTCCTGGAGGGAACGTTGTTTCACTTCACTGTGTACTAACGGTATATGGTTGAAGTGACAATAAAGCTTGAACTTGAACTTGAACATTACATGTGAGCAGTAGAGCGATTAATTTTTCTTTTCTCAGATTTTTAATTTTTACCCAGTATTTCTTTTAAAGAGAAAACAAGTGTGTGACTAACAGGAGTTTATCTTTGAATTCTTGAACCCCCGGCTGGCAGACAACCAACACCATACGATCAAAATTACCAAGTGTAATACAGTCCTTACTATCTGCTTACTATTATCATTGTGCTATGAGCACAGCAGGGTCACTGTTTCACATAAAACTTTATTTTCCCTAGACTGGTCCAGTGATTGACATGCCGGTTCCTGCCAGCTACAATGACATCACACAGGACCCCGCATTGAGGGACTTCATTGGCTGGGTGTGGTATGAGCGAGAGGTGGTGGTGCCTGCCCGCTGGGTTGACGATGAGGAAACAAGAGTGGTTCTCAGGGTGGGAAGTGCTCACTATTATTCAGTGGTGGTGAGTAACACTTGCATGAGACTCGTGACTTACTGTCTATCGCTGATAAACTAGAGCTGACATTATCATACAGTCAATCCCCCTACACACAGCTACTGAATTAGCAGGATGAGGCTTCTTCAGAGTCACTTTCTTTACCTTTGCAGTGGGTGAACGGCGTGAAAGTGACAGAACACGAAGGTGGCCATCTTCCTTTTGAGGTCGAGATAGGCAGCGTAATCCGCAAGGACCCAAGTGTGCCTTGCAGGATCACCATCGCTGTCAACAACACTCTGACTCTGACAACTCTACCTCCAGGAACCATCCAGTACATGAACGACCACACCATGTAACCTCACTGTTCTAGTTTTAAAACAAAACACTGACTTAATATAAATGTTCTTTTGCTTACAAAAATTAATTAAATTAAAGAAATTAATTTTGCATCTATTTTTATAACCAGGTCATTTTTTCATTCATTCATTCAATTCATTCATTCAAAAAATGACCTGGTTATAAAAATAGATGCAAAATTAATTTCTTCAACTCAGCTAGTTAATTAATTATCAGCAGTCTAACATCTGCATTTAACAGTTTTATAACTTCTTTTTCTGAAACTCTTCAGCTGCTTTTTTCTCCACCTTTTTGGTTTTTTACATATCAACTGATTCTACAACCACTTTCATCACTGACTCTGACTTTGGCTCATCCTCAACTGTTTTTCTGTTTAAAAATGCACGTCTATCTTTTTGTCTGTCTATCTAGCTTATATTCTAAATTTCTACTGCATTTGGTGCTTAAAATGTCACCAATGACATCTCAGGTGATGTTTCAGCATTTATACTGTAACTAAAGTGAGATGTTGCATCCTTTACTTATGTCCCTTACTTGTTGCTCTTCTCAGCTGATGCTTAGTATTTTGAGAATTCATAATAAGAAAAATGTAATTGCAACAGGTATCCTCCTGGATTTTTCGTCCAAAACATCTACTTTGATTTCTTCAACTATGCTGGGATACATCGTGCTGTACTGCTGTACACTACTCCTAAAGCATATGTGGATGACATCACTGTGGTGACTGACTTCCAGGATAATATCGGTAAATGAATGCAACTAAATAATAAATGTAATAGAGGAAAAGAGATGTTTAATTTAAAAAACCTTTGCGTGAATGTGTATCATCAGCCTCACACATAACTACAGCTTTTATAATGTTTGTGGGTTTATTCAAAATCACTGTTCCCCCTGTGTTTTAGGTCTAGTCAAATACGATGTGTCAGTCCGAGGTGCTTCCTCAGCCGCCCTGAAGGTGACGTTGATGGACAAAGATGGACACTGTGTGACCTCGTCCACCCAGTCATCTGGAGTGCTAAAAGTGGTAGATGTCCGTCTGTGGTGGCCATACTTGATGCATGCGAATCCAGGTTATCTCTACTCTTTGGAGGTAAGAACATGTTTACATACACAGTCACAATGACTTTTGTGAGTTTCACTTTCAGGTCACAGGAGCATTGTAAGCGTAGTTATTAAGGAAGCAGGTGAATTAAATCAACCAACTCCACAGTAAAATACTGCTTGTAATAGCAAGTCAATATGTAATTGACTTAGATAACACACAAAATACTAAATAATATTTAACAAAAGTATAAAGGTTAAATAAGAAAAATGTACTTTTAACTAAGTATTAAAAGTAAAACTACTCAACTGACAGAAATGGCCTCGCGACTATCATAATATTATACTGTATGTAATATTTGTGTTTTTACTTGAGTAAAGCATCTGAATACTTTGTCCACCACTGCCGAAGATTTACCACCCGGAATATCACAAAAAAAAGTGTAGGTTTCAAAATAAGGGTTTAATTAAAACATTAATTAAATACTTTGATTATATTTTATCTGTTTCATGAATTTCTGTTTCTATTTTCTTTAAACCTGTATTTATTCAACAAAGACTCACTGAGAGCCCTTGTCTGTTTTTCAGAAAAGCTGTGATCACATCTACACAATTGCACACATACAGAACTAGAGTTACATTGGTCTTTCTCAATTGCACCACAAGTGCTGATTTTTCTTTTTCCCCACCCAGATTAGTATCCTGGCAGCACTGGGCTTGCTCACTTCTTGGCCATTACAGACACTGATCAGTTAACACATAATCAATTACGAAATTAATTAATTACCTTTTCATACTTTGATTTTACGCTCATCATATTAGGTGTCTGAAGGTTGAGTTATGGCAACTGGTAGAGACGTTTCGTTCTGCATCCACAGAACTTTTTCAGTCATACTGGTGAAATACAATTAGATAGAAAACAACATGCATTTGATGAGTGTGTCTGAAAGCAGAACAGGACGAGCGCACACATCTATAAGTTGCTTCTTGATAAAAGCAACAGTCACATAGACCAAATTCATCGTGGTATGATTATTTCTTGAGCAATGGTGAACAGGAACATAGATAGATCCTGCATTAATGCGTGTCACTCTTGCATTGCTAAGCATTTTGCTTTGTTCCCTTTAGTTTTGTTTTGTTCCCTTATTACAAAGTGTTACCAAAGACATTTTCAAACATTGTGCAACATTTGAAGTTGTCTTGATTATACATAATTTTGAGATGTGAGCTGTACTTGTTGAGAAATCATCCAAAACCTTTATATACATGCTGGAGGAGGTGCAGACTTTGCAGACATATGTTTCTCATTTTGCTTCACTTAAAATGTGCAGGTTCGCCTAGTGGCAGCCAATGGGAGATATGAAGCATATGAAGATGTGTATACTCTGCCAGTGGGCATCCGCACTGTTAACGTTACCAGCACCCAGTTCTTCGTCAACAACAAGCCCTTCTATTTCCATGGTGTCAATAAACACGAAGACGCTGATGTGAGTACCACTAGAGGGAAGCAAAACCAAAATGTCTGATGAGTGGATGTAGCACTGGCATGAAAAGAATACTGAAAGAATTAGATCCAGCCTGTAATCTAATCCTCTGTTTATCTTGTGTGGCAGATTCGAGGTAAAGGGTTCGACTGGCCCCTGATTGTCAAGGACTTTAACTTAATGAAGTGGCTGGGGGCCAACTCATTCCGCACTAGCCACTACCCCTATGCTGAGGAGATCCTTCAGATGTGTGACCGCCACGGCATCGTGGTGATAGGTGAAAGTCCAGGGGTCGGCATCAAAGACATGTAAGTGTCACTGCTGACATGTCTGTGACTTTGAGGATTTAAGGTGGTCAACAGCACGAGCATCTTACTGTTAGTCACAGTGTTTGAGAACAAAGCACAGACTTATGTGTGACTGCTGAAAGCTCAGCCTGTCTAAGTTGGACAGTCTAACTAAAGTTTACCTAAAGCACGCCTAAAATCTGATCATTATCTGATTTCTGGAGTTATCAGATTATGAAGTGATCATGTAAACACTGTAATGTATCAGATAATGGCAGTTATGTGTTTATAAGAGATAAACACACCTGGATTTCTCCCCTGTACTCTGATGTCTTTGTGCTTGTATACACTCTTATCTGATTTATTTTGGTGTTTTACATCTGCACATGTGTAAAAAGGAAAGAAAATCGTAGAAAACGGAATTGAAGTAATCACATTGTAAGAGGAAGACAAAAGACTAAAAACAGGGCAGGTGCTTGCCAGAAGAAATCCAACCGTCGCTTTCTCCTCGTGGAGCATAAACGGAGGACAGCGGCAGCACGTAGTGTTTTACAGGCCTATTAGCTCCTGGATTAGGACAGCTAACGCTAAGATTGTAGGCAATGCCGTGTTCCACATGACAAGACCGGATGATTTGAAAATAACATGAAGTTTGAGTCCTATGTCACTATGTACATATGTCCTCTGAAAGAAATACGATGATGGACTGAGACATGTAAATGTTTCGATTATCGCATTTCTGTTCTGTTTACTCCCAGTTATCTGATTTTTGTGGTCATGTTAACAGGCCCACTGTTACACGTCTGTTACAGTTTTCATCCAACCTTAATGAATGTTCATGCAGTTTTCCTTCTATCAATATCCCACTCAGCAAGTTTAACCATATAGGATCTCGACAAACAAATAAAGGAATGCAGATTGCAGCAGAAAACAGAATGAGGCCTCCCTGTGGGTTTTCTACCCATCTCTTAAAGTCAGTTTGTGTTAGCAATAGAAATCACTCCACTAACTCGTAACTTGTTCAATAAACGTATGTGTATGTGTCATGAGTATTATTTTAAGAAAGACGTGTACATGACACAATTAGTTCTTTGAATCTGTTATTGACAAGCAGGACATTTTCTCAGACGAGGCTTCAGTGCTGTGACTTACAGGTGCCGGTAAGTGTTAGCTTTGTCTTGTGAGCTCGTGTATGATGGGTGCATCTGGTATCTGTTGTCTGTCAACTGTGTGCGTGCTGTGTCTTTTGTGCCTTGCTGATCTAGTCGTAGTTTTGGAAACGCCTCCCTCGCCCATCACCTGGAAGTCATGGATGAACTCGTACGTCGGGACAAGAACCACCCCTCTGTTGTCATGTGGTCTGTAGCAAATGAACCCGCTTCAGAGATGCCCCCTGCTGAAAACTATTTCAAGTAAGTACTGTTGATTTTTTTTATGTGAACTGCTGCACTGAATGGATTTTTTATTAGTATTTACTTATTATCATGTCATAACTTGATAGATGACGGTGTCAAAACCTGACAACATCTGTGTTACCTGATTGAGAAAAATGAAGCATTTGTAAACTAGCTAAATGACTTTCTGTAGGAGAGATAATGGTTTGTTTATCAGTCACAGCATTTTACTTTACTCCAATGTGTGGAATGCTAATGTAAGAGTAGTCAGGAAGCTGCACAGAACACGAACAGCTGGAGCTCAGCAACAGCCTGAGGCTTCAAGAAGAAAAACAGGACAGACATACACAACCTGCCTAAAGCGGGATGGTGAGCGTGTGTGTCTGAACAAAGTGTTAATGTAATCTTAGAGCTCATTTTCTTTGAATTAACATACATATTAAAGACCAGCTGTTAGCATTGTGTGATGTTGGGATTGTACATCATCATGCGACTGTGGGGTAAACACCCCCCTGCACCTGCATTTTAGACGTCTTTGTTTTTTTGCAGAACTGTGATTAAACATACCAAAGCTCTGGACCCCACCCGGCCGGTCACTTATGTCACAGCCAGTAACTATGCCAGGGACAAAGGGGTGAGTCTTGATAGTACTTGCTCAGCACATTGATTGATTGATTTGTCTTGTTGACAAGATGACATTTATACATGTGTCCATATTTTAATTGCTAATGGAACGTTAAACTGTTTTTATTGTTTAGTTGAACAGAAAAAATATTGTCCTTGCTCACTTCTTAACTTCTTGCAGTGTTTTACAAGTGCACTCCAGATTGTGTCAGTACACTGTAACAGTACCACTAGGTTTTGTCGAAGGTTCAACAGAGTGCACTTCAGGCCACACTCAATGGTTCACGTCGATGACGCCGGCTATGGTCAGAAGTTAAATAAAAACAAGAGAGAGCTGATTTAGAAACTGGTGTTAAGTCACTTAAATTAGTTTGAATGGAAAACTAAACCACTTACATTTTAAGGTCAAATAAAAAAAAAAATTCTCTTAAATTAGTGAAGACTTTTTCAATATATAAAATATTCAAATATATAAATATATGCTTAATATGAGTGATTTTAATCCTGATGACTTGACCTGAATAAGCTGTCAGTGCAAGAAGAAACATTTTGAAGCCCCTGAAATGTTGCAAAACATAATTTCTATAACAATAAAGGTTAATGACTAAATAAAACACAACCAGTGAAAAACATTTTATTAACACGTATCTTAACCCTCAGCCTAATATAATTATGCTCTTGCATAGCATTGAATGTGTTGGTCACATATACTACAAACCCTACAAATAGTTTGTGTTGATAAATCCTGATTAGTGCACACAAGTAAGTGACCAAACCTTTACAACCTTGGTAGAAAATAGTGTGTTCATGTACGAGCTCGTCGCTCATAGTTAGTTGATATAATATGTTTTTGTGGCCTCTATGGGCAGATAATACTATCAAACACATATTTTGGAAATATTGTAAAAATAGTGCAGTGTTTCGGGGAGAGACTTGAGTGAGAGTCAGATTGTTCAGGCGTCCTTCAGAGTTTTATCTGTTGATATTCTGAAGCTCTTGTTGCCTGAGGCCACAACACATCTGAGAATTTTTCACATTCCTGTGCAGTGAGGGGTATCGCTGAAGGCGGTGTTTTGTAGCTTGAAAGTTCTCATTAGCTTTTCGCCACAGACGAACTGCGGCCATTGTTTCAAGGCCTAAAGAAAAGTGAAATCACTACATAGTTAGTTCCTAATAAAAACATTTAATGTGAATAAAACATGTAGAAATAATGTTACATAGTTTGAAAACTCACTTGTTCAAAAAGTATTTCAAATGAGTCTAACACACACACATTCACAAAAATTGTCTATTACTAAACCATTCCTAGCATGTTCTTTATCTTGACAAGTTAGGTCTTATCAGGGCTCTTAGTTTGTAGTAACTCAGATTTTACAGAAACCGAATGGTAATTGCTTGTGTCTAAAAGTTATTTACCTCTCAACAGTTCATTGAACCTACTAGAATATTCCTTGTGTGTGATCTAATTATTAAACAAATATAGAAGTAAGTTATAGTCAAAGCCTTTATTTCTAATTGATGTTCATAGAAGCTAACCATAGGTTGTCCATAGGCTCCCTTTGTGGATGTGATCTGTGTGAACAGTTACTTCTCCTGGTACCATGATCCAGGCCACTTGGAGGTTATCCCCATCCAGCTCAACACTCAGTTTGAGAACTGGTATGGAAAGTACCAGAAACCCATCATCCAGAGTGAATATGGAGCAGATACGGTGCCGGGGCTTCACAGTGTGAGCATACATACAGTTATACAATCAATTACTTCAGTATATTACTCAATCAGTTGTTTATTTTTCATAGTGTACTAAGACTGTAAATAATTTCAGCTGTTTTTTTTTTAACAAAATTTATTTTCCCTCTCCAGGATCCACCTGTGATGTTTACTGAGGAGTACCAGAAGGATGTCCTGCGGAACTACCACCGTGTGTTAGACCAGAAGAGGAAGCAGTATGTTGTTGGTGAACTCATCTGGAACTTTGCAGACTTCATGACTTCACAAGGTACGACAGCTGCGCATCACAACAATCTAAAGCATTTTCTCCCAGTGAAGGCAATGTGCATATTACACGCTGCATTAAACATCTGATGCTGAGGGGACTACACGTAGATTTAGGTTGCTGTTTTGGTAGGAATCATGATCAGGCTATGAATTCATGGTCCATGCATGTAACTTTAGATTTAAAATAATATATTAAGCAAAATGTTCTGGAACAGCCCTAGCTATTTTTTTATACATAGTTCATCAATCCAATTGGTGCTTTTCATTACTTTTGCATTGATTAAGCCTGTGGCTACTACTTCTATGTAAGCACTTTAATCTGTACTAGTAGAATTAACTTAGCTTTATCAGTCTTGTACAGTCTGCACAGTCACCTGACAACAGGCTTCTCTGTTTCTGCATCCTGTACTCGCTGAGGTCCTTGTTGATCTTTCTGGTGTCTGCAGGGGTCCTCCGAGTGGTAGGGAACAAGAAGGGTATCTTCACCAGGCAAAGGCAACCCAAAGCTGCAGCATTCATCCTAAGGGAGAGGTACTGGAGACTGGCAAATGACACAGGAACACTACCTCCTTGGACCAAGTACCCCTGCTCTTTTTGACACCTACCAGTGTCAGGGCATCCAGTCCAGGACAAACTGAATTCCATATAAGCCACTATGCCATATGGGTAAATCCTGGTTAAAATCAGTCAGCTTCTTTTACTCAATGTACCACTTCCTTTGAAACAATGTACATAAGATCAAACCACCATGACAACACAATTTAGCTGTGCTAATCTTGTGATCTGCGTTTATAAACCAAACCACCAATCAGATTTTTCCCAGCTAGCTGGACTATTTTGCATATGTGAGCAGTTTATTATGTTTTATAAGAATTTGTGCTAATGAATAAGTGCAATAAGGTTTTTAATAATGAGAATTACTGTGCTTTGGAGTAAAGACCGGGAGATGTTATTCAGTTGTTACAGGATTTTTCTGATACAGATATGTTAGGTGGTGCCATTCAATTGCCGTCACACAAAGGTCAGATAAAACCCCAATCAGTGCTTCATCAGTGATTAGCTCTGACCTTTCCTCCTATCATGTAATATGAGTTCACCTGGAAGACGAAGCACATCACAGAAACAGGAAAAGAAAGTTACCAATGCTAACTACTCTGTTCCACTTCTGTGTGTTTTAGGAGGAAATGTTATGATACATGTTCATGGCGTTTTAAGGTCGACATAGCTCTGATGTCATGGTTGTTTTAAAGAAATGTAAGCCTCTGAAACCTGTGCTTTACACAAACATCTGTGTAACCCTTTTATATATAAGCATAAACAGAAGAAAATGGTAATTATGAGTCAAGGTAATCAAGAGAAAACTGCACTGTAGTTTTTCTGATTAGTAGTTGGCAGTGATGGAAAAGAAGAGCATGCTGCAGTAGGGACTGTCTCCTTAAGTCAGTCTGTTTAAAAAAAAAAAAAAAAAAAGCACCTAAAGGGTTAAGTGACATGCTGGTTGTGGACAGTGGCGTGACTGCAATCAGACTTCTCACTATCAGTGACTGCTCGTGTGCTCATCACACAGATGACCTTTGTCTGACAGCTGGACAAACCCTGAATATTCTGACTCAGCTTTACTTTAAATAAGTAAGAGATGAAAGGTTTCTTATTTACATTTTGTTGTAAAAAAAAATCTAATTTCTCAAAATGTGACAAGCAATAAAATTTCATTTTCTGGTAATTTTCTTTGTTTTTGTAAAGCCTTTTTTTTCTTTTAATGTAATAAACATTTACATAACTGTGCTGCACAGCTCAAGATTGGCATGTCATTGAACACATCAACCTGGTGTTAACCTGAACCTCGGATGATGAAAAACTCTTCCGGGTGATGTACTCTGGATCAGTTTTTCACCGGAGGAAACATTTTAATATACTGAAGGCAGAGGGACATTTAGAAATATTAAACACATTTTCCATAAACTTGACCCACAGCAAAGCTGAAAACTGCTGAATTCAAAAAACTTGAACGGACAGGTAGTTTCAGAGGGAATGTTTTAATGGTAGATCGTTTCAACATGACAATGACACAATTAAAAATGTTCTCATGTCAACCTTTTCCACAGTTTTCTCTTAAGGTAAAATGGATTTAATGAGATTACTTTTTTTTCACACCCTCCTACCATTCGTGTAACACTTTTCCATGTAAGAAAATACAGCATTTTAAAACATATTTGGCAATACAGAAGCAAACCCAGTTAAGTTTTCCTCTAGAAACAAATTTAATAAACATATGCTGACACATGGATTCCTAGCCCTCCAATCCCTCAACTTTGTTTTCCTAAAATAACCCAGAATTTTAACAGTCTATACAGCTAAAGGGCATAATTAATGACGAAAAAAAGAACATTACAATCATGTAGTTTAAACAGAGTGTATTCTCAGCTAACAAACTAGACAAAATAAAGATATTCAGATAGTGGAGTTCAGAAAAGTAAAAAGGAACGACCATTGATTGACAGGGCATTTTTCTTGAAAGGATTTTTGCACAGATACTGAATATTAAACCTTTGGGAATTACCAATTGATCAGCTTACATTACATTACTTAATGAAGGCAAGCAGAAGTGCCTGTTACTGTTAGCGTTCATCATTTTACAAGGCTATTACTGTTGCTCGTCTTTGGCTCAAGGCCTAGTGATCAAACAGAAGGCACTTTTGTTGGCATTTGTGATGCAACTAACATGGCAGTTATACCTTAGGGCCTAAATGAATATAAATGAGAATGCAGTATCTACCGTTTCGACATTAAACTATCACACAATACTGTGATTTCCAGCCAAACGTTTAACCTCCAAATTCCTTACCCATTTCTTTAAAGTAACTACGCGTAACTAGTGTAATAGGCTTGCATATGACTGGAGCTGTGAACGTTAATGGCAGGCTGCTTACTGTATGCTTGTCAGTAATGTGGTCAAAATTCACAGGACCCATAGTTGATGCCAAAAAAACAACAACTAGCAATTTATGTCAGTTTAATTCATCTAAATAAAAAACTTTGACTTTAGACTTGTCTTACATGTGAGCACACTTTCCCAAGAAAAAAAGGACAAAGACAACACAGTGTGATTGTAGTTTCATTGTGAATTTGAATGAGAAAGAACCTGATGTAAGACCAACAAGGCAATACTGTATATGGAACATCTAAAAGAGGACTTGCTAAAAAGGGATGGAAACATAAAATCATTCATTGGAGGACTAAACATTTTGGACTGTGCTGGTTTTTGCATTGTTTTGCCACTTTACTACCGATCATGTCAACGTAACTGACAATCAAATTCCAAAGCAACCCACAGTGTTACAAATGGGTTTTTCTAAATGGGATGTCAGATTATGAGACTTATGCAGCCTGCTCGTTGTCTCAGCTATTAGCAAAATACACCCAAAATCCTGCACTCAAGTAAACTGAGTTGTATTTTGGGCGACTGCATGGAACAGAAAAAAAGACAGACTAACAAATAAAAAGACATATTGTGTTTAGATTTTTTTTACTGTCCATTGTGACTCCCAAAAGTGAAGTGCTCTTAAATAATGCAATCAAAGTGAAAGTCAAGTCTGGATTTGGGTTTTAGTCTGTCAAACTGCAGCACATTATTATTTACTGTTGTCACTAAAACCAAAAGGACACATGTTAATGTGGTAAACGGGAACCATGTTCTGTCTAAAAAAGAACTGGGAACATATAAAAACACTATGCTTTGGAAAGCGGTTAACAGTGATGTCTATGTATAAGTAGCAAATAGGTCACAACATATAAGAACAGATCTATTTTCTTTGACAAAATCTTGGAAAAAATGTCCAAATTCAATTTTCATACACAAGTGATGACTTCATACAGTCAAAGGGCACATCACTGAAATGACTTTCCTGACAGCTAGTTAACAACCCTCACCCAGTAAAACAGCTGTCTAGGAGAGCTTGTACTCTCTTTAAAATGTGAAGAGGTGTGGAGACTAGCAGTGATGGGAACTATTAACAAGTTGTTTTAACACCATAGATGAAATCACATTATTACAGGTGGCCAACATATACTTAAAACCAGGAGTTAGTGAACCATGCATCTGATACGTCAGTGGATTCTGGATTCTGAATAGAAAAGAGACAGTGGTCCTACTCAGTCACTGAACTGACAATACTGTGAAAGCCTACAACTGCAGTGTGATCAGAAACTATCAGAAACCTGGAAATATTTCCACACCACACACATACAGTTTTGTTTTCATTCAGAAGCTTCAGAACCAGACGTTACATTACCCACGTTGCCTTCACATCCCTTAAATTAACTGTAAATCAGCCTGTCTAGATCACCTGTGACAGTCCAGTGACATCAAATGTATACACGCCAGACAGTGAACAAAAGCCAGATGAACATTAACGCAACAGCAAGAGAAATATCAAGAGATGCTTCAGCCACCAGGTCATGAGCAGACAATCACAGTGTAGCAGCCTTTGCTACCTCGTGAGACTCTATAAGGGAGGAAGAAAACACTTCACTGGTATGTTAATTTACAAAGGTGTGATCATAAAAATAAAGCATTGGACCTGCAACAATAAAAAAAAACAAAAAACAAAAGACAAAGGTAAATTACCTTAACACTCCTTTAGGCACATAAGTCTTTAGGGATCCCACTTGTTTGGTGGTCAGGAATGCTTTTAATGCAAAAACTAATGTTTATTTTAAAAAAAAGAAGGTAAGGGTGCATTTATGCAAACTTGGTGAAAAGAACCTATAGTTCTGTTTAAAAGACTCGGTGGCTTCAGATGAAACAGTAACCACTTACAACAAAGACTCTGAACTGCACGCCTGACCAGGATTGCAGGACAGGACATGTTCTCAGCACACCCTCACAGACTCACCTTCACTTCACTGTGACTTGGAACACGTTTTGTTCAGATTTACTGATGTCTTCTCCTATTTTTTTTTTCTTCTTAAAGGTTTGTGTCATCACTATATCACGATCTAGCCTGGAATATTGCTTAGCAGCTATTTACAGAATTGCAAAACAAACAATCTGACTGATCTACATACAATATCTCACATTGTCCTGTGTTTATTTTTAGTGGTCCTCTTCAAAAAAAAAAAAAAAAAAAAGTACTACAAAGTGTAAACATGAAAAAAAAACTGTAAAAATCATTTTGTCCCACCCCCACCCTGCCATAGAACATCATCTGCAAACTGTACGATCACCTAATGAGTTTTTCTAATTTGGGGAGCCAGTATTTGGTTCCAGGTTTTAGTGCAGATCTGCTGTGCAGTAATAGGACCTTTCTAACAGTGTCAGTGTCAAACCCTTTTGATGTCCTGTATTTTCTTCCATTCTGCGATCATTTTGTTCAAAAAGAGAGCTGTCCTCCATCATTCACTGTTGTGGCCTTCTGCCTCTGCCTGCTTGGGATGCTGTGTTTCCACACACACATTCACTTTCTCTCTGTCTCACACACACACACACACACGCGCACACACAGCAAGCCCCGTCCTCAAGTGAATACAATGTTAATCAAGGAAAAAGAAATTAAAAGAAAATCATGTTTCACTTACAAATCCTTCTGGTATATGCAATCAATATTGAGATGTCAGGCCCAACATTTAAGTTAAATTTCTTCATTTTTTTTGAACACACAGCAGAATAAACATTGGAAGCAAGGTCTCCTGGTGGCAAGTCAAATGTTCAGAGGTCACGTATCTTTTGTTGTTTGTTGTACTTTTCTTGCCGTACCCAGCAGCTTAGTCCTGCTTGGCCTGGAGCTGCTGCTTCCAGGCTTCATTCAAGTAAACCAGTCGCTTGTAGTTGAGAATAAAGAGAATGAAGTTCAGCGCGTATGTGGTGATGCAGATGATGCAGAAGTCCTTTAGGACAAAATACAGGATGTAGCCCAGGTACAGTGAACCCACCACCGAAAAGATGGATGTCGTCATGAGAATAAGGGCGGCCATTGCACTCACAGTCATTCCTAGAGCGAGAAACACAAACTGAAGCTTAGGCAAATGACCGGGGGGAAAAAAAGACAACCTTGCAACACACAGGGATCCTGATGAGTCAGCTCTTTTCTCAAAGCTCTCAGCCTCAGACAGGCCTATTTCTATGATCATCCTCCTCGTGATGACATTTGGATAAACGCTGAACACACTGATGGTACTATTCTGGCGTCACATGACGTGGAGTCACAGCTCTAAGGCCGTGTTTCCTCAGGTTTTTAACAAACACTGCTCAAGAACAAAGTTTGCTACCAAAATATATCTCTCATTAGTAGGGATGTAAGGAAATATTTGAGTATTGCAATGTTAAGTTTTTCATCCATTATTTAGACCTTTGTCCTCCTAAGGGCCACAGGGAGCCTGTCCCAGCTGTCTTTGGGTGAGAGGCCGGGTTCACCCTATACAGGTCGCCAGTCTCGCACAGGCTGACATGTTGTGTGATACCGTATAGATTCTCAAAAACACCACTCATTTTAATTAACAGATTACATGCCTTATCCTGGCATTACATTTTAAAAATAGCTATGTGTTGGAACTGTTGTTTTCTACATTATTCTGCAAGGACTTCATTAAAGTGCCTTGAGATGACTTCTTTTGTGTTGTGGCACTATACAAATGAAGTTGCATTGAATTGAATTTTGTCTTATTTACAGTATCCAAATATATACGGAATATATATCATCATCATACATGTGCCAGATTCTTGCTTGTGGTCTTTAGACGAATCATCTATTAAGACATTCAAGTATTTATAAACCTACGATGTCCTCATTAATCCATTATTCCTGTTCAAGAAATCAGCCACAGTCTGGTCCTACTTTCTCTTCCTAGAAAAATGCCTTGCTAAACCAATTTGGGTGCATCTCTACTCTGTGGCCTGTGATGCTCACTGTGAAACACAGAGGGACAATAACGACTGTACTTTATTTAACTTTCATAAATGAATTTCATTTATTCAATTAGACTCAGTGTTTTACATAGTGACAGACCCAGTGGTGAAAACTACTGAAAGTACATTAACTGAAGTGCTTGAGCATAATTATACTTTACTACATTATTATGATTGATTAATAAAATCAAATACATCAATATCTAATTATATAATATAAATTATTCTGAAATTGACCTTTTACTTTTGGTACTGTATTTATTTTTGGATTCTTATATTTTTACTTAAGATTGTGAACGCACAATATTTTAACTGTATGTAAACAACAAAGCAAAGTTTTTTTTTCTACTGTAACAAATGTTTCGGCCCAGAACTATTGATATGTGAGGATATAGTTTGGGCACCATCGAGCATATATTTTGTTGATCACTGCAAACAGAGATTAAAAAAGTAGCCTTTATCCAGGTGTTAATGCACTGGTAGTTTTTCATAAATTTAAAAAAGTCCAGATGTTGCTGTGCAAACTCAAGATTCAAGACATTGACTTTGGTACTAAGGTTGCAGTCAAAGGTTTTCTTCTCATCACCCTTATACTGTATAGACCCATTTGTGCACTGGTTCTGTGTTGGCTAAGCCTTCCTAAAGTTCCTTTTGCAGTCATTTCTTGTGAGTTCTTGCTTTTCCTTTATGCCCAGCAGAGATAAATGTTTTCGTCCCCTGCGTTGCAGGCCTCAGCTAGCTTCATTTACACATGTCAGATGCTGAGAGGAGCTTACGTTTAATGAGTGTATTTACAAGATTTGACAATTACAAAGATAATTCCTGACCTGCTATCAAAGTCCTAATGAGCCAGTTGAGACAAGTAAATAAAGTTCTGAATGATTTATAAGTTGAAACCAACTTTTGCATAGTTTCCACAATTACCGTTCTTCCGACATTTAAATAGATGAAATATAAATTACTGTTCATTGAATTGTTCATATTTAGTGTATCTGATCTAAAGGCGATATATCTACCTCTTTGCATTAAAAAGCAAAAACAAAATATTTCATTATCAACTGTTTAAGACCATTGTGGAAATGCTTTATTGACAAATTGCATTTTCATTTTTATTTTTTTCCATCAGTGTAAAGACTCATTTGATTTGTGATGTATTTAATTTGCTGTTCCCCTCAAAACAAACATCATTGTCTGCTCCTTTAATCTCTGTGAGTAATTTATTACTGAAAATGAGTGGCCTTGTTTTTAATATGAAAATATTGAAACACTGTAATAGTTTGGTTTAACTGTGCTGTTATTATGTTAGACAAATCAGTGGTAAGAGCTGTGGCTAAAGCGATCTGTTGTTCTGTGCCAGGTGGCAAGAGAAGCCTACAGGCCATTCGGCAGGCAAATATGTTAAACCCGCATGACTGAGTTAGCATTGTCATAACTGTAGTGAGGAGAAGACAATGTGACTGTGACATAAACAAAGGGGAAGAAACCTTCAAGTTAAAAAAGGTCACACATGAGGAGAAATGCTGATCATAACTCTTGTCAGTGTGAAAATTATACACAGAAAAGACTGTATTGTTAGGAATCAAACTTAAACAAATGAAGCCACTAAACTTAAAGCTACAGGAATCAATGCCCTTGGATCACCTTTGTTACCCTATTCATACTGTAATACCTCTACAATATTTTTGCTATATTTTACTAGAAACTAGTTAGAATTATCCTATAAAACACAACTTTCAGTAGGATGAGCTCCAAAAAGTATGAATTATAATTAAGCAGTACATAGCCCTTTAATATGTGTCAGTGTTATGTGAGTCACATTCAGTCAAATATAGCCATGGCAAAGGAAGGCAAAGTGTGCTTTAGAGTCATCACTGAATTTGCAATACTAACAGATTGCTCTGAATTGGATGATATCTTACCTAGCAGGAGCTGGAAGGCATAAAAGATAATCCCGTAGACACTGTTGGGTTGGTTCAGTGCACTGTCATTTCCAAAAATTGAGCCCAAGAGTCCAAATCCTCGACCCCACCTAAACCACAGTAACAAAAGATCAGTCGTAGTAAACTAAAAAGACCACTGTCAAATGAGGCAAACTAAATGGGTGGAAATACGTTATAGGTCAAAGGATATTTTGAAATACTTCCATATGTTTGTTGTATAAGAACCTCTAAAAACATGATGTTTATGTTTGAGATGTGGAATTTTATTTTATTTTACAGGAAAGTATTTCAGTATTTAGTGTACTGGAGCTGTAATTAACCATTTTTGTTGTTTATTTTCTGCACTGCTTATCTGGAAACTGTGACAGAACTGTAAAACTGACCCTCACAGTTTTCCAGAGTTTAAGGTGACGTCTACATGTATCTTGTTTTCCTGACCAACAGTCAAAAATTAAAGCTTTTCTTTTGATCAACTAATCAATGAATTGACAAAAGCCAGCTCAATTTTTTTTGTTTTTGCAAGACAAAAGGCCTTTTTCATTTACTGCAGTGGACAATCAGAAAGTCTTGAGAAGAAGAATCAAAGTGCTAGTGCACTGACAATCCTCCAGCGCATATGGCAGATACAACAATACGTGTAGCAGTCTCATTTTATTTATCATCCTGTGGGTGGTTGTTCTCCTTGTGGATGATAAATTATGTTTTCCTACATTGCTTTCTATTCATTTACAGCCAGTATTTTGACTAGTGATTCAAGGCCTTATTTACAAAATGATTAAATATTTAAGGAAACATGCACAAAATAAGAAATTAAACCAGACATACAGTATTTGCTTTATTATAGGCCTTGATTATAGTCTAGACTGTTAACACTAAAGTCAGTTGTTACAATTCTTCAGTTAGAGGACAAAATTTTGGGACATCAAGTCATTACAAATAGCAAATTTATTTTAGGCAGGCAACCTGAAAACTAAAAATACTCATGAGACTGATGACAACAGCCAGACCCTCTCTAATAATCAAAGAATTCACTCACTCATTTAACAAGTATGTAATAAATCGTAGACAGCCTGCATTCCAGTCGTGCTGTGAGTGTGTGTGCAAGGCCGGCTATCACTCATTCAGTGTGACTGAAGAGATGGGATTCATTCATAGCTGCATGTAGCCACAATAAAGCTAGCGTGGCAATTTGATGCACAGTGCTGATTCAGTACAATGACTGTAATAACTCTTATTTTCACAATGTAAATTGGTGCTATTGGAAACCAATGCACGATTAAACAAATGCTGGCTATTTGCCATAAAAAATAAATCAAAGTAATTCTCTAGCAGCCCCTTGTATCTGTGGAGTTATGGTCTGTAATAGAGTATTTGTCTAACTGGTAACAATGTGAGATGGTGTGCAGCAACTTTAAGACGGCAAGCAGTGTTATAGTCTCATCCACTAACCTTTGGAGCAGCTACAGTATGTGTTTAAGTAGACAGGGTAACCCTTTGGACTGGCTGATAGCTGCCAAGTGACATTAGCACGACAGAAACATGACAGCTAACGTGAGCGCAACCTAAGTTATGTTGGGTAAGCTAAGTAAAGTAAAAAAATTGCGTTACCCAAAACTATACACGCTTACTGTAGCTAGCCTCCAGAAACCCCCGTTTTGCCCGACAGGATGAATGGCTTATAGCAACAACATACACACAACGATAACGTTAATGTGAATCAACTTTTGTGCTCAGGCTGGTGTTTTAGATAGGTCTCCTGTACAGAGTGACCACACGACCTGTTAGCATTAGCCACTCGTCAAGTGATAATTGAACAACTGACTGCTCTCAGTTCATAGCTAACCGGCTAACAAATAATAACAAATTGATTTCGTTAGCTAACGGTTAGCAAAGTTAGCTCCGTCGAGCTAACTAGAGAGCTAATGATGTGCTTATTAAGTGAGAAGGTAACTGCTAAACAACCTGTCTAAAAACAAGTGAACTATCACTCTGCTCGCAGCACGTCAGAAGTTACGGTTTAGCTTTAGCGGTAATGGGCAGCAGGCAAATGTTAGCAGAGAGCATTTGACAGTTTAAACCGCGCAGCCTCTCCCAGATGGCCATAATAGCAGGCAGCTTCATTGAGCGCCACTGTAGGCGCTCTTTGCTGAATTCAAATTACCTTGAGCTGAACACTTTTGAACAGCTGATGGAGCTACTGACGTCGCACACAGCCGTGTAACTCGGATCCCGAGCCTTTTCCCTCTCGACGTGAAAAGCATATAGAGACAATAGTATGCCCAACAGGCAAACAATAAGCCTAGCTATTCTTTCCCACCGAGGGGTGGACACTCTCAGGACGGGCGCCGCCATCACTCTCTGGCCTAGCTGGAGACACGCATACACACGCAGCGAGCTCGCTTGTGAGGCGGAACAGCGACGTGGAAACGCGTCAGGACGTGCCACACGGTGAGGGGCGGGGCGGTCCGCCGAGGGAGCGGGGAGCGACCGCGGCGGAGCCGCACGACGTGAAGCGACTCATGAAACACGGCTCTGTATGAGGAAAAGCGTTCAGTAGCGCTGATAAACCACTGTTGTTTCAGACGTTCAGTGTTAGTACATTTATTATTACTTGACCCCTAAATAAGAGTCATGTTGTGGGTAATACTCATTGTGCTTTGTTTTAATCGTTATAAATATAGTACGCATACAAATGCAAGTGAGAGTATCCTCACCATGTGCTATTACCGTACATTCAATTGATATTTATATTTTCATAACACAAATACACTTAGACATTAATCATACAATAACTGCGCCTTAGCAACATAGTTATTATATTATATTTTTATTTAATTTTACTTTCTAACGTGCGTTTGATGTAAATTTAATTCAATATGTCATCAGCTGCACAGGCAACAACTGGGGAAACCATTCAGTCCAACACAGAACCTGATCATGTGTGGACAAAAGTTAAATAAAAACCGTGAAATTGCATTGGAAAATACATGTATAACTTTTTTTTAAACAAATAACAAACAACTATGTTCATAGAGGACTGTGAAGTCCTTATTTTGCATGTTCCCATCCACTG
Organism: Ctenopoma multispine; assembly: GCA_034779795.1. Lineage (NCBI taxonomy): Eukaryota > Metazoa > Chordata > Actinopteri > Anabantiformes > Anabantidae > Ctenopoma > Ctenopoma multispine. The sequence goes on from JAUYWH010000006.1 coordinate 4,571,536, forward strand.
AGTGGCGCAGCTGTGGTCACGTGACGTCACATATATAAACACAGGGTGACATCATGTGTTTACTCGCTCTGAGGATCGTCTGGTAACAACTGCTGCATCCCGTTTTCCAAATGGCGACAGACATGGAAAGATTCGTTTCTTTCGAGGAAGCATATTACGACCAGTATGACTATTATAATCTGGACGAGTATTCTTGCCATGCTGGTGGCAAAGGGAGATCCAAGAGAGAAATCGAGCTGAACACAAACCGTCACTGCCCCGCCGGACATGAGAGGAAGATAGCAGAGAAATATCACAACAGCGAATTGAAACGCAGAAGAACCAAGAGCTCGTCGTCTTGATCGGCTTTCTTCGATGTTTACAGGTACCAGTGCGACTTATAGTCTCGAAATAGTGTTTAACCATTGTTGGGAAACCATTATTTATTCAGTTATACGACCTTGTAAAAGAAAAACACTACCTGCTACTTGGATGTTTACACAACTAGATTCTGCAGACTAGTCAAGCAGTTAACACCCACAAATGCAAGGTGAACAATGCCTGCTTTTGTGGTCGTAGACAGGACTAGGAAATCTAGGTTATTTTTGATGTTTGCTTTGTCCTACCCATTTGGTGAAAAGGTGGAGCCTATCATTAGACAATAACATGTTCGATTTTTTTACACAGCTACACAACTAATCCATAAAATCCATGAACTGGACTAGTCACTATAACATTTGCCAGCAAAATAATGTAATCTAACAACTAGTAGTCAGCCAACAGAAAATGAATTTGTGATGTAGATGCTCAGTTAGCAGAAATATGAAACCTTCACTGGTTACAGTTTCTCACGTGTGAGGATTTCCTGTTTTCCCTGTTGTGTCATTGTGAACAGAAAATCTTTAAATTTTGGATTGAAACCAAGTATTTCAACATGGTCTTTGGAAAATCGAAATGGACATGTTTAACTAAAACAAACATATTCTAGATAAAAATGATTAATTATTAATTAAAAATAACCGTTTTATTGCAGGGTATGTTTTATAATTCTTATTCTTATTTCCACACAGACGCAGACACAAGTTGGATTTCTGATATTGACCATGGTAAAGTGTCTCTGCCTTTCCTGTCCCAGTAAATGGACCACTGTGACCCCACCACATGCCCAGTACTGAGTCACGAGACAGCTCTCCATTCCATACTGAACCCTGTAACAAGACCTACTGTTCTCAAGTTACAGCTGTGCAAAAATAGTTTGTGTTGAACTATATAGGTCAGTGGTGTGTGCTTGATAAATATATAAACATATAGTCATTTCTGTTGGTGCAGAAGATATTGTAATGTATTTTAATTCAATAAAAATTATGTTAACTAAACCAGCTTGAATTATTTAATTTCTGTTGCTCACGTGGGAAATTAAAACTATTTTTGATGATTTACAGGAATTCCAGATTTGTTTACCTTTACTTGATAATTGGATCCAACTATCTTGCTGCACTCCACTCCCTTTTTCTTCTTCCTGTCTGTGCCAGTGCTTTCACTGGAGGAATGAATTGTTTATTTTTTCTCTCAGGGGAGTGGCATGCACACCCAGGCACAGGCCCAGGACAACTTTTTAGAAAGGCTCACCACATGGCCTGCCTTGCCTACTAGAAAAATACTTTTTTTTAAGTAACAGTAATTTTTAAAGTGTAAATTCATTATTTGTTCTGATATGATTTAGTTTTGACTTGGCTTAATTGCAGAAATATACTGTAAATGTAATCATATTTGACGGATGAAGAAAACTGCAGCGACAGTTAAAAATATCTGCAAATGAAAGATGTGGAGAGTACACAGAAGAGATTGAAAAGTTACACAAAAAACTGCATGAGCCTATGTGAATTTGCCTGCTTTTATTTTGAAGGAAGATATCTGAAGCGGAATAGAGATGACGTGTTTCCTGTCTTTCACACGGCTTGCTATCAACTAGCAACTATTATTGGAACTATTGAGGCTTTTTTTGCCCACTAACATCATGCAATTATGCAATGTGTGCAGCGAAGAGACACCAAAATACAGATGTCCAGTCTGCAAAATAAGATAGTAAGTAACTTAAGCTAAATATTTACAAGGATGAGCTTCGCGATGTGTTTATCTTCGATATTAATGTTAGTCGAAAGTTAAAAACTTCTATTAGAGGTAGAGGATAACGTTATAATAGTCAATATTTTTGAAAACGATTCTGTTATGGTATATTGTTAAAACAATACAAACTAGCAGACTTGTCCATTAGGAGCTAAAGCTAAATAAATGCTACGATTCAGCTGTTGTATCGTACATTTGTAAAATGACACTGGTTTATATTACTGGAAAATACGGGGCTGGAAATAATTATTTCACAATCGAGATATAATGTGAGAGTATTTGTGGACCATACCACAGTTTTTAAAAATAATAGTAAAGTTACACGTGAAAACAATCACCACCACATGTGACGGCAACTCATGTGGGTCAAAAAGGTTTTCGACTATTTTATTCATTGATAGTTATACTGGCTTCTGAACGAACTAGATGTCATGTACCATGAAATAAAATCATACATTTCGTGTATATCTGTCAGTTACCAGATATAATTCAGCATGTAAAACATTCTTTGCTTTAGTATTAGTATTACATATACCCACCTGATAAGCAACTACAAAGTACAAGTACTCAAGTACTGTACAATTTTAAGGTACCTGTACTTTACTATTCCTATTTTATGCTACTTTTACTTTTGCTCCACTACAATTTAGATACATTTCACTTTTACATCACTATAACAGCCTCTATGTTTATGGTGTTTTTCCAGCTGAAAATGTCTGTATACAAATACTGTTAACTGATAAGTGTTGATGTGTTATTATGGATTAATCAGCTGGCATTTAAAGTGGTTAAAATCCACACCATGGTAACTTTATCCTTCATTTTCAATTAATTGCTATACATATTCTTTATCGTCATTTTTAAGTTTGTCAAGTAAATCTGGACAGCATCAAATTTAGTATTATTTAAAATACACAGTTTTCTTAGTGGAGTACTTAAATTATAAAGCACACTTTGTACTTAAGCTGGAGTAAAGTATCTGAAGTGGCAGTTCTACTTGTAGTGGATCTTTTTTAGGGAAATACTTACTAGTACTTGAACATTGAGTTTGTGTACTTCTACCTCTGCACACAGCATTATACAAAAAAACCTTGTTTTTTCTCCTGCAGTTGTTCACTTGGCTGTTACAAGAGGCATAAAGGTAGAGTTGCTGATCTCCTGTATTTAATTGTCTCTACACATGCTGTGTGTTCCTTATTGTCTACTCACTCGTTTTGTGTCGTTTCATTCTCTCCACAGACACTTGCCTTCCTGCTGAGCAGCCTAAACCAACTGTACCTGAAGCAAATGATACGCTGAATTTTGGTATGGTTCTATTTCGCTCACTATACTTTTGTTTGTGAAGTGTAAAACCAAAACCAGAAGTTGAATTGTGGTTGGGTGCGGGCAACATAAACTAAATTTAGAGAGAACTGGAAACAATTTATATAGAAAGAAAAAAAACTGTAATAATGCATAAAACTTAATGTACAACTTTTCACCATACTGTTCACTTCACTGTTCCCATTGCACTGAGGTAGCAAGAAGTGGTCATTTTATGACAGTCCATGTAAAAAGAACTTTCTCTTTGCCATCTTCACAGATCCTTGGACAGTTGAGGATCTTCTACATGAAGATGACATCATTGACAAAGTGCCTCTGCAAAGACTCCAGCTGTTAGGTATAAATCTGAAATGAACTTGTTTGTTCTTAACCTTTCCATTTTTCTTTAACACCTGCATCTTGTATTTACTTAGCACATAACTTAGGTTTTCAAATTCAAAATTAAATTCTATATATAAAAAGATGTTTAATTCCTGATTTTTAATTCCCTCTACAGGTCAGTCAAAAGAGCTGAAAGATCTTCTTTGCAACCCCCATCTCAGACAGTTATTATGCTCCATTGACGGCGCAGACAACAAAGACGATGCAATGAAGGCTGCGATGCAGGAGCCTCTGTTTGTTGAGTTTTCAGATCAGTGTTTAAACATTGTAGAAAATGAAGCTGGAGCTTTGTAAAATTGTGGTTACATTTGTTTGTCCATCAGATCAAACGTCCTGTTCAATGTCATGTCTTGCTACTGTGTGTACATAGTGTTCAAATAAATGTTGAAACATCTATTTCTGAGTTGACGTTAAAGCCTGAAAGTAAAATAAAATAGTAAAATATCATGTAGACAGTGCTTGCGTAGCATGGATTTTATGACTCTGACATTTATTTCAACAAAACAGTCATTTAAATATGAACATAATTAAAGTTCTTCTACACAGATTCCAGATTAAACAGATAAAATCATATTGGCCATTGTGGACACATATTTAAGTATCCACATCTAAAGATGTGCTATGAATCACGAGCTGTACCTTTGATGTGTTGGATGAAAAGCTAGGAGTATCAACATCAGTGTTAAGTTAATTTTATAGGCAAAAATGTCTTGAATGTTAAAACTGTGAATATAAAAAAATCTACTTTGTTCTCCCACAAAAAAAAAAACACTGTAGTGTACAAAGACTTTGGTATGTCATACAGTACTTACACTGCTTTAGACTGCATCTGCTAAAATACACATAATAGTCTAGTCGGATATTTTACAGATATGCATAAAGATTCATTATCAAACAAAGAGCAGCAGTTTGAATAAACCTGATGGGTTTGCTTGTTTTGTTGCAGTGTGGGTTTAATGTGCAATATGTGCTTTACATGTGCAAGACTTGCTTCATTACCTTTTTCCCTGCAGAAACCACACTCAAATGCTGGATGTTACCATCTACATCATGTGTTCAGCTGAATCACCCCAGAAATATATGTATACAATTACATGTTAATAATCACCTTTTGAATAAATACATATATCAACGGCCTATTTGCGGTTTGAGTGTATATTTTTAACAAGGCACTTCAAACGTCAAAGGCCCAGTAGGTTGATCAATATTCAGGGGCTCCAAAAAAAAGAGAAAAAACCTGTATTCCTAATATATAAACCAATATCATGCCATGAAATTTAAAGACAGGCTCTTTAAACATTAGTTGTTCTTATCCTGTAACATTAAGATTATTGTTTTCACCCCATTTCACTGCTATGATTTGGAAGACTTTGGAGCCTCTGGAGCCTAAAGGCCACTACATGATTTCTGACAATAAGATTAAGTTCTTAGTTCACTGCAATATATTATCTGGCTTCATGTTAAGTTAAAAATAATTAGCAGTGGAGGCAAAAACATGAAATGGCAGCATAAAATACTAGGTTTGTCCTTTGATCCTTTATCTGTGTCACTGAAATCTGCCTTTGACGGGAACTCTCACAATGTTTTCTCTAGCAGGATCTCATTGAACCCTGTCACGTCACTCTTCAGGTCTGGTTGCCTGTCAGCATAGAGAAGTGGAGATCGCTGACAGTGCAGCTTTATAGATCCCTGAGATGAAGAGAGAAAAAAGAATCTATAAAAACATTTTTTTAAAATCATCCATCTTACAAAAGCTAGCAGATTTAACAGGACCTCTGTGGGTGAGACCTCACCTTGGGTTGGGCCCGTATGGAGGCAAGCTCCTGCGTGTACTGGTTGGGCTTCACCTTGTACTCCCCTCTCCTGGAGGGCAGGTTGAGTGAAGCCATCACAGACATCACCTTCTGGAAGCCCGTGGCAGTCAGAGACATGGTGATGGATGGGGCCGAGGCCAGAGCCAGGCCCATGGGCCATCCTCGCACTGTTACAGGCTCCTGGATGTTGGAGAGCTGTACAGAACCCCGCTCTCTGATAACAGGGTTCAGAGCTGGCACGTCTTCTTCCACAAACTCGTTAGCATCATCGAGTTCTGCCTCAGCCAAGGATTTCAACAGAGTCTGCCATGAGAAGCAAACTGTAATTTATACAGTACCAATAACTCCACTTTTATTTTCCCTTTATTTAAACAGTGGAAATTAATGAAAGAAATGGTGATCCCTCATTTCTTGCAGCATAGATGCACTATAAGTGAAATGTTACAGTGCCAGTTACTGTTATGGACTGACCCTATTTAAGACTTACTTAAAGAACTTACTTAAGACCAGCAAGAAAAATACTGAAGAACGCTCAAGGACACATACAAAACTACGTATACCACTAGGTACTAATAAAATATGCAAAACAGAAGCATACAATACAAAATACACAAAGCAATGAAACTAAGAATGTATTTGCACTAAGTAAGACAATCTTGTACTGTGTTATTAGTCACAAACAAACATAAAAGCTGAGGCAGCACTTAAAAAAACCGTGTATCAATCTGACAAAATAAAAGCAAGAGCACATTAAAAGCCATGCATGCAGGTACATGACAGCACACTGGCAGAATAAGGGAGGAAACCTAAAACATGATGTGTTTCTTCCAAAATCTCACCTTCCATTTCCTCCACGTGTTCTGGATGACTGCAGCTGCTCCGTTCCATCTCTGGACCTGCTTCCTGACCAGCCAGGACCGCACTGCTGCAGGCAGCAAAAAACATATTCAAGATTCAACATATGACGGAAAGAAAAAAAGAACACTAAGACCTCTGCCTGTTTGATCTGTGCACTGCAAAGAGAAGTGTTGATGTGTTCCCATTCAACTGGACATCTGTCATTAACGCTTAATCAGATGAGAATGTATCTTGGGCTGCTTCTGTTCCTTATGAAGGGATGATTAGTATCATCCTACAAACAGTTTGTACAGACTACGCCATCTGGTTTCTGTTGGCCAGACAGGTTAAAGCCAGCAGACACGTGATTCCACTCAGACATACCTGTTGTCACGGCATTAAAAGTTTACCTGCTTGGATCACAGTAGCAGACTGACGGCGGGCATGGCGCCTGCGACGCTGGTACCGCAGCCAGCAGCACTGAATGGAGAAAGCGCACTGAGACAGAATCTTCTTTCTCTGTTCCTCCAGCAAATCTAGCTGTGAAAAGAGAGCCAGGAAGATCAGTAATCCCAAAAACATCCAGACCTCTAACCTGCTTTATAATCCATGATCACTTATTCAACATTTGCAGCACAGACTAAAGACTATATACCCAGACTGAATAAATACACTTTTATTATGTATGGGAATACCTGTGTATACTGTATAAAAGACTGACCATTGACTGAGTGAGAAAAACTTTAGTCCTCCCGCAGTGTGCCCATGAATTTCGTATTTCATTTTCAAGGCAGCATGAGGAGTCCAAAACCTGGTGCGGTAACACCACCCGAAGTAGCTTCTCCACCTCTTGTCGAAGACTATTGCTGTCAGCCTCCAAATCTGACACAGGGTGGCAAAAAAGGATTAGATAGAGCAAAGCAGTAGAGACATAATTCAAGTAACGGTTGAGCAGCTCTGAAACAATGGAGAGGTTTGGTTTAACCACAGAGAACTGGTTCGACAGCATGTCAGTCAGGTAAAGAGTGTTTAGTGGGTGTCACACATACACATTTCAAATCTGTGCATATCTGAGCAAGTGCACATAAAGAGAAGAGTTGTGATTAGTGAGCAGGTTAACATAGGTTAAACAGTTCAACAATGAGTTACAGTAAGAAAGTTAGATCAAAGACACTAAACAAATATTAGAGGCAAACAACAGGAAAAGCACAATCTGACATCCAGAGTTACATGCAATTACCTTCAAAGCTCATATAAAGTTGTAAATGTTAGAAAGTCCTTTTTATACACTAAATTGAAAAGTCCCAGAAGAGATAAACTAAGGATCACATATAAAAAGAGGGCTAGTGAAGGAAAGGGAGAATAAACCACCAGACCTAAAGAGAGGAAATAAAAATCACTATTTATCCACGATAAACATGCCAAAACTGACCATAAATGGACCCAGCAACAAACTGTACTTGCCCTCACAACAACTCTGCGACTTGAACCTTGAGTCTTTTAAAATCAGTCCATAACGTTGCATGAAGCTTCTGAAAGGAATTCTGCACAACAGAAATCAAAAGTTAATCAAAAACCGAGCAAAACAAAGCAGTAGCAAGGAAAAACAAAGGAAGCAAGGAAAAACTTTTCACCTTATTGGAAAGCCAGCAGCACTGATGTGTATAGTCTCCACAATACCACATGCCTCCAACTGCATGATAACCTAACAGCACATAGGAAATATCCATGAAAACCTCTTTTATTTTGTGGAAATACAACAGCAAATTGTGACTCCTCTACAATCCCAGCAGATTATTTACATCCTCCTTCTTGAAAGTCAGTGGCTTGCAGTCTGGGTTTGGTTTGATGCAGCGAGTGTAGTGTGGAGTTGTGCTGTGCAGGATCCGCATCAGGCTCTCCAGAGAGTTCTACAGTCAGACATTCAGTTAATCAGTGTTTCGACTAAATCTTGTCGGACTCGACAAGCTAATGCAACTGTGGTGATTAAGGCTTTAGGCTTTCCAACCTTGAACTTGGAGACCACAGTGACTTTACTGAGCCCCTTGGTAGACGGGTTCTCAGTTTCCTTGCCAGTGAAGAGCTGCTGAAGCAGGGGGTTATCAGACTTCTGCAGCAGACTGATGAGCTCTGGTGGCACCGGGTCCTATAAAACATCCAGTTAGTAGATTAGTAGATAGTAGAGGGATGGATAATCACAAAGCTTATTGTTTAAAAGCTTTTCTTACCTTGTTTTTCTCCACCATGCCCTGTATCTGGTAGCTGACTTTTCCAGCGTAATGGGCCACAGTGAAGTGTGGCACCTTGCTGAACTTATCCCAGCTGATGTTAGCATTATCACTGAGCTCCTTCTCCAAACGAACCCTCAGCGTTTTTGCGTCTGAGGCTCGATTAAGACGACTCTCCTACAAAACAGGAAGGCAAAAATTTGCAACATCCACTTACAGATTAAAGTTATGCAAACTATTTTTTAAATAATAAATAATTGTATGAAGAAAGTTGCATATAATTGCATGGTCTTATGGCGTTATTTCTTACATGAAAACATAGGCATAAAAGGGCCAAAGGCTACTACTTCTACATTGCCCCCCCCTTCTTCAACATAAAAAGCTAAATCCTTACTTGTTATAAAATAGCTTATAATGTAAGATGCACAAGCTTTTTTTTCTTAACTATTGTACTATTATCTAAAATAATAATATGTAAAAAATTATTTTTCATGTGAAAAATAAGTTTGCTTTAGTGACTCTCTTTTGCTTGATTCCATAGGGGTTAACTGTAAATAGGAAAGTGATGTGGAAAAAATGTGTTTGTTTCTCAGTATTTCTTCATTATTAATATTGTGGAAATTATACAAGACAGACATCCTTTTTATTAGTAACTGTACACATAAAAACAAACACAAAACAAGAAAATGACCAGCTTACCTCATTAAGAAGAGAAAACACACTGACTGGGCTTCCCTCTATCAGATCCAGACAGCTCTGGTTGTCTTGGTATTTGACAAAGGACCACTGTAACCCTTCTGACACATATTCATCCTGAGCAGATACAACATGCATGTTTATTGTTCACGTTACACAATAGGTAAGACTAGTTGCATCCCCCCCGATTGTCTAATGTCTGGATCTACTCAATGAGCAGAGGATCTACAGCTCTGCTGTTTAACTTTTCATGGAAATAAAACTGACAGACGCTACCTGCTGAGCTCTGAGATAATGAGCAACAAAGTGCTGCTGCAGTTTCTCATTGGCGTAGTTGATGCACAGCTGCTCCAGGTTATTGATCTGGAAACACTCGAACCCATACACATCTAGGATTCCTGGAGATTACAGAGAAGAGAGGACTGCTTATGTGAGCTTGTGTCAACAAACTGGAGATATGCATTTGAAGTGTCATGAAAATATTGACTGTACCTATGAAGTTGCACCACGTGGAACTGTCTGCACACATGCTGCTGTTGATGAATGTAACCAGCCATTCAAATAATCTGTTGGAAACAGTAACACACTTACTCCAGAAGAAAATAATATAATCATAATCATAATAAACTGTGACAAGGAGACGCATCTTCCGCACTGCAGACAAATAGACATGATGGTTTCACATATGGGTGTTTAGTGGAAAGAACCATTTCACAACAACTTAGTAAAAGACAAACACAAGTTGCTGCATGACCAGTTCACATCACACACTGACAAACTGCAGTGTTTTTGATGATCAAATCCTCATTCTTACTGGGCGTAGATGACCTTGGTCAGACAGTCTCTCCTCATGCTGCACTCTGCCTGGCTACAGGGTTTCAGCACACTCTGCTTCCCCGCCTTCAAAGTCCTCACTCGTAAACACGTCTGAAGCTCGTCAGCAGGGACCCACAGCAGCTCAGCAGCCTTCTGCAAAAAGTCTGAAGTGCAGGCATGAAAGGAAGATATGTTACTTGTGGATTATATGTTGCATGTCTGCTGATAGTTAAAGGGCAATTTCAAGGAGGTCCGGTAGAATGACACATGTATTAGATCTTAAATAAATCCCAGCAGCCATACATTTCTCAATAAAAGTGATCTAATCACTCACAAACAGGAAGCCATTGACACAAGCTGATTAAATATCGTCTTAAATTATATTCAATACCTTTAGACTGTTCTTCTATGTCACAGGGTTTTGATTCATCTGTCAAAGATGAGAAATTCACATTCCCCAGCTGCAGAATGCCTGCTAATGTCTGTAATTACAGGGGAGAAATAAAAGTCTTTACTTAAAGAGAAGCTAAAACAATCAAATCTAAATTGAAAGCTGATGATCAATATCTTACCCTGAATATTTGTCTCTGCTTTTCCTTATTAATTCCCAGATGCAGCATCGCTTCAAGAGTCTCGTGAAAACAATCCTCTATGGAACATTAAAAAAATATTAGTTACTCATCAAAATCTCTATCTAAAAATGAATGACATTTTTAAAAAAAGAAAAGAAATGAAGTTTAAATGTCACATTAAAGCACAAGACCAACCCTCAATTGTTTTTTCAGCATTTGGCAGCCACACAAACTGTTGGCCATGTGGCATCTTCCACTCTTTTCTCTGCTCATCTGTGGCCCCTTTCATCATCTGGAACAGAATAACTTGTCACCATTTAGCTCTGTATCGATAATGATAACAAACTGTAATATCCTATGGGTTGTAGGTTTGGTCACCTGGTAAAAGATGTGGAAGTTCCTCTCATTAGCAGGTTGGCAGGCCACCCTCGTCTTCTCCAGCAAATATGTTTGTACAGACGCCCCCACTAAGAGCTGACACCTTCACGTAACAAGTAACTCTTATTAAACGTTATTAAATAACGTATCTAATCACAGTTGACTTCCTGACATTATCTCATGTACTGATCAAGGAAGTACAGCAGGTACCTGTCCAGCTGGAGTTGGATGTACTTTCCAAAGCGGCTGCTGTTGTTGTTCCGTAGCGTACAAGCATTTCCTTAATAGAGGGTAAACTATTGCTTAGAGACTGCCTGTTGAGGTAGTTTTCACATTCACAAGTCACCAGAGATCAGCTAACTCACCAAAAGCTTCCATGATAGGGTTGGAGTCCAGCACCCTCCTCTCTATCCTCTCAACTGTGTCCTTACTCTTCACCACTGAGGAGGAGGCCGCCACAGTGGCGTAGTATTTCATCAGGCAACGAGATGTCCATGTCTGTAAAGGAACAAGTTCATAGATCACCAGCTCAGACCTCAATCTCACAAAAACAAATCATTGTGACCCAATTTATAGAGATCACCAACAAATGAAACTATCATTAATAGGTTTTATGGATTGATCTCGCAGCTTTTTCTGTTTTTGCCTAATCTATGCTCTAAAACTGTAAAAGTAGTAAAAAGTCTGACCACAGAGTTAAACAAAGTGTTTGTCAAATAGTTACAGTTATTAAGTATTAAACCCTTACTTTATGAGAAGCCTGATCATCAAAATTAATTAAACAATTAATTTTCTTTAGTGCTCGAATATATTTTTCTCTTGATTTTCAGATGATGAAGGTTTGAGTTTTTGTGGCACTGTCAATATTGCTGTTCATACTATTTATTGTTCTTGTATTTTGACTTTTCATCAACCATCACCTTCATCAGTTTACAAAATGGCTTTTGTGTCTGACTAAAATGCTAATTAGTAATTTACTAACATTTTAGTTTAACACACAATGTGCTGGTTTACCTTTCCTGCTCCGCTCTCACCGCTGACCACTAAGGACTGGTTCACAGACTCCAGCTGACCCTGGACATTCCTGTAGGCTTCTTCTGCCACAATAAAGATATGAGGCTTAAACTCCTGTTGACAAGAATAGAAAGACTTAGTAAGATGCTGCTCATTCATGACCACAGTTTCCAGAATTTAAAGAGTTTGATTTTGATGTCTTGGAAAAAATTTGATTTGTCTGAACAGAGAAATATACTGTTCATAATGTACATAAGAAACTGCTGTTATGCTGTAAATACCTGGGGCTGAGGGGCACAGTGATACTCCTTCATCACATCCAGAGAATAGAGGTCTGGGATTGGCTGGAAGGGGTTAAGAGCCACCAAGGTGCAGCCAGCATGGGTGTAAAACACCCTTACACTGTACCTGGCCTGCAGGCATTTCAGCACTGGCAGAGAAAAACATTACATCTCATTAGATATTAACAGCAAATAAATAGGTTTAGTCATAAAGTCAATATTTTATTGCCACGAGACGCGAAAACAAGAGAACCCCAGAGAAACAGCAGCATAAAAATGAGATAATAGAAAAGAAAAAAGTTTAATAAAATCACTTTCTTACTGTACATAAAGTAACATGATCTGAGTTTTACCCCAAACTTCTGCTGCTAACAAGCTGTACTGCTAAGTTTTTTTCCACTGAGACCCTTTCCACTAAAACCTTCACACAAAATCACACTGAGACACTTATTTTTCTTACATAATGCATTAGTGTACGTCAATGTAAATCCAAACAACTGAGTGTAGAAATGACTACTACTACTAATTGTCCTACTACTGTATATTAGAAGTGTATAACGAATAAAATATGCTTTTAGGAGCCATGTTTTGGCAAGCAAAATAAATCAGGTCTTCAGTTCTGCCTTGGTTCTGAGTGAAAACTTACTCAGCAGACTTTGTGTATACCACAGCATTTTTGTGGTACAGCTATAATTCATGCATTCATTTTTTTAATCTCGATGTAATATGCAGCACATTGTGCAATCCAAGGTGACAAGGTGAGCTGGAAAACATTGTGTCTCACTGCAGCATATTTGTAAATACAGACATCCAACATGTCATCAGATTTATGATTCTGCCATAAACGTAACATCAAAGACATACTTTGTTGACAAAAATGTCAGTTTAAATGTATCAATGTAAGTACAGACTCTGAAAGAGTGCTCCCGTTGTTCACTAGTTACCTGTGGTAGGAGTCACGGGGTTGACTTTGGTAAGGTCATCATAAGTGTGGAGCTGGTCTTCATCAATGAGAAAAGCCTGAATTTCTCCCTCCAGTGAATCATTTGGGGATAGGTGACAAGAACTGACTTTCTGGACGAATTCTTTCACCTATTAGACAAAATGTGACAAACAAACACACTGGTCTTTAAATACGAATAGATACCACAAAACAAAGCAAACTTTCATTTGTTTTACTTTATGGATATAAAAGTGCAACATGATTTAATAAAAGTCAAGGAGAGGAGGATTTTTTTTTAGAATAATGTATTTAATATCTCTATTACAATGTATTTTATATTCCCACAAATAATTTATAAACATAAACTTCTCCGTCTGGAAATTAGAAACCAGACAGCTGAGGACAAACCTCTGATGTCTTCATAGCCTCAAGCCTGAACCTGCCAGTTTTCAGCAGACAGATTCCAGCAGATTTCAAAATAAGAATGCAATCCTAAATGAAGTGTAATATCTTACATTGCATGCTTTTTAACTAGCCAACAGAGGCAACATGTGACAATTACTTCAGAGTGACAAACGTTAAGTATAGTTTATCCTTCACGTGGCTTGGACCTGATCACTGTCAACTGTCTCAGGTGCTACAATGTGCAGACAGATTTAATCCAATAACAGACAGCCTACATCTCATCACTCTGGAAGACAATTTAAACATGTTAACAGCCTTAAAAAATGTTAATACCTAAACTAACTAAGCTACATAAATGTCATTGTGAGAAATTGCCTGCAAATATATCATAAAAACTATTAAGTGTTATGTACTACCAGTATGATTTTTAAAAACAGTAAGTGAATGAATAATAAATATTAATAGTATTAAGTAATATAATATAATATATATATATATATATATATATATATATATTATATATATAGATATAGTACAGAACACATTAACAGTGTCATGTTTTATGTTTTGTGACATCTGTTAGAGAAGCCCTCATGCTTGCTGCTGTTTTCCAACCAAACTCCTGCCGAATAACTAACAATTTAGTGAAGGCTGTTGTATGCAATGGTAACTAACAGGGACCATTGCATACAACAAAGGTCTGGTATTCAAAGGTCTGAGAACCGGTACAGACCTTTGAATACCATTTAATAAATGCCAAAGGTGAACATTTCGATATACCGTCAGCTGAGAAACTGTGGACGGGTCATCCCGTCTGACTTACCGCGCTCCCTCCATTCCTGTGTCCCGCTCTACCGTTAACATTACCTCGGCCGTCTGCTGAACTCATTGATTTGACGGTTACCCTTGAGTTTGTCTTAATTGTAAGACGAAAATCTCTGATAAAAACTTCGTCTAAAGTCTAATGTAGGCGGACTATGGTTATTCTGCTTTGAAGTCTTGAACGTCAGTATTTTCCATTACTGTCAGGAATTCCTCAAGGACAACGTACGCAGTACAGACCGCCTGTTGCCGCTCCGACTGCCTCCCTGACTCCCAAACCACACTCTTATTCCCGCCCTCTTCCTGATGCTTCACGGTCTATGGGCCAACTGAGATTTGTATACTCTAAACAACTCCGCAACATCAGTGGTGTAAATTGTCGCGATTTATCGTTCATAATATTACCAATAAAATAAATTTACATTACTGTGGAAAAAAATGTGTCGGTTTGATTCAAATAGTTTAACTCCTTTTTAGCTCGATGTGTATATCAAGCTGTATGGATCGCATTAACACAAAGCTGTGAAAATCTGTAAGCTTGACAGTGTTTTACAATTAATGTTTTTTAAATATTTTGTAATACGATTCTTTTTTTATAGTTTATAAATGTCTTTATAGGTTGTATGCACAATATATTGCAGTCACTTATTATATAGGCTACTTGAAAGTAAAATAAAGCTTTATGACTCGCCGCTTATCTAAAATCAGTGTTTATATAGTTGTATGCTTGTGTATTTAACAGTTTAAAGTCTCATCATTATGCTAATCTTACTATGTATTTCTTTGTGATATACGATCGTTCTAATTCTACTTTTTCCTTCAAGGTGATGTCGGAAGTTACCAAAATCCGAGCTGTCATGAATGGGTCATGGTACCGAATACGGAAGTAAGCGAACTCCGATACTCCTCATCCTAATGTTGGCAACATGGTTGGTGTCGGCTGGTTGTGGATAACTATGCTGTCAAACAAGTATTTTAAATAACCTTCAGTTATTGCGCATGAACGACGACTCCGTGGTAAGTACTGGTAACTAGAGACATAACTACCGTGTTCGTTATATAAATACCCTAGTGTTGGTACTAGAGCACTTCGATGATTAAACGGAGACCGTCTAGATTTGAAAGGTTGCTGTAATTTGGTGGCAGTTTATGTAGTATCTTTATTTGTTTATAGCTCCAAAGCACGATACCAGTACACTTTTAACACAGGTGCTATTACAGTGACCTAAAAGTTAGTATCCAGTGTATTCTCAGCATAGTATGTCTCTAATCATAATTACTTTTCTCTTGTGTATTAAATAATGAATTTTATTGTTTCCAGGTCATGTCTCAGAGGGAACTCAAGGAAGCTTTTGTCAGTAATCTCAATGGGACCAGTCTGCAGGAGGTAGCACTGGGCTCTTGTCTCACCCCGATATGCCTTATTATCAGAGGACTGGTTTTGATCCTCTACCAGCAGGCCAGAGGGACTCTGCCATTGCCATTGTTTTTTCACCTGCTTCTAGACTTCAGTGTGCTTATTCTTCCCCTCGTCCTGTCGTGCACTGTCCTCAGCAGCATTCTTTACCAGGTTATTGCAAGCTTAATCTTTGTTACGGCTTGCATTTTTTGCTATATGTGTCGTACCAACAGTCACCCTTCAGCTCAGCACACAGCAACCAGCATCAGCACCTTCCTTCAGAGTCATGTTGAGCACAACCAGGTTCCCTTTGTAACTCTATTTAGAGTGTTTGTAAATGTGAAAACAGCCATCAGCATTCTCGCCATAGACTTTAGTGTCTTCCCAAGGCGATATGGTAAAACAGAAACCTATGGGACTGGGGTTATGGACTTTGG
The DNA here is from genome assembly GCA_034779795.1 of Ctenopoma multispine. Classification (NCBI taxonomy): domain Eukaryota; kingdom Metazoa; phylum Chordata; class Actinopteri; order Anabantiformes; family Anabantidae; genus Ctenopoma; species Ctenopoma multispine. The sequence continues at coordinate 4,587,988 of JAUYWH010000006.1, forward strand.
CGTTGGAGCGTTTGTCTTTGCAAATGGCCTCGTCTGTCCAGAGGCACGGAGGAAGAACATCTCAGGATCCAAGATAAATCACATCACAAAGCAGCTCTGGTCTGTGTGGCCCCTGGTTGTTCTTGGTATGGGAAGGTTAGTGAGCGTCAAAATGTCTGACTACCACGAACACGTGACAGAATATGGTGTCCACTGGAATTTCTTCTTCACACTAGCTATCACCAGAGTCGCAGCTTCTATGCTTCTGGTTGTCTTACCAGCCAGTCGGTCAGCGGTCTTTGCCCTTCTGATTTGTGGGATTTACCAGTTCTCTCTGGATACATCAGGCTTGAAGAATTTCATCATCCACAACAACGAGAGAGAAAAAGACTTCCTGCATGCTAACAAAGAGGGCATCTTCTCTGTAGTTGGCTATGTAGCCATCTACATGGCAGGAGTTCAGGTTGGGCTCTATGTGATGCAACCAAGGTCCCATGTTAGAGAGTGGCTCAAAGCACTTTTTAACCTCTTGTTGGGAAGTTTTGTGGTGTACACTGCTTTGTATTTATGTCAGACATGTGTGGAGCCAGTTTCTCGTCGCTTAGCTAATTTACCTTTTTGCCTCTGGAGTGTTGCTCAGTCTTTGTTATTTATCTCTGGCCTTGGTATAGCTGACATGGTTTTACTGTTTTCCAAAAGAACATCAGGCTGTCAGTTTGTGCCGTCATCATGGGATTTGCATAATAAAGACACAGATTTGGTCTCTGACAAAAAGAAAGCTGAAATAGATAAACTCTGTCTTGTTCAAGCTGTCAGCAGGAATCAGTTGTTGTTTTTTGTGCTTGCGAATCTCATGACGGGGTTGACCAACTCAATAGTGGACACACTTAGCTGTAGCAGTTCATTTTCTGTCTGTGTTTTGCTGTCATACATGTTCATGAATTGCTTTGTAATATATGTTTTACATCTGTGTGGTATTACTGTAAAATTCTGGTAAAAAAGGGGAGGGCAAGAGTAACAGGCATGAAATTCATGATATTTAAAAATGTTTTAATGTCATAATACTTTATCAATAATGCTACTTATTGCACATGATGTGACCATTCATAAACAACCATGTCTCGATAAAACCCCTGTAAATGTACGATGAAACCAGACACATTGGTTAGTGTTCTTAAATGATTTACATTAAATTGTTCAAAAAATTGTCTTGTAATTGCTGCTTAATAACGCATTCTACTTATATTGGATCTCTTAAGGATTTAAGATTGGGTAGTGTTTTTACAAACTTTGCAGAAATTACAGCCATTTTTATACATAAACCTCGATTTCAAAAGTAACTACTCAAAAGTAATGACCCTGACTGTATGTATAACATAATTTATAGTCTTTTAATGACATTTTTTTATTTGTTAATTCCCTGTTTATGTCATTACTCAATGTATGGCTGTTTGTGGTAGGTTTTAGTTTACCATCCTCACATCCTATTCAACATTTAGGGTCTCTAGCATCTATAGTTTATTCAGTCAGTGTAATACGTGAAAGCATTAGTCTGTTCATGATTACAGTTGGCAGCGCAGACCCTCAACTAAACACAAGAAGTAAGATTGATATCTAATACAGCAACATACTTTAAATATAGTTATATAAAACTGATTAATGCAAAATGTACACGTGTGAGCTAGTGGATAATAAAGAAAACCGATTAATTTCAAGTCGGGTTTATAACAGCTTTACATAGGAATGAACATTTGAATATTAATAGTGGAATATGAATGAACATCTTGTCCTACTCAGCGAGGCCTCAGCGCGCCCCCTGCAGGTAACACACATTACGACGTCAGTGGTTACGTACGGGGGCAGAGGTCAAATCAGTCATGAAGATTCCGCCACCGTAGCAGCTTGACTTCACTGTCGCACTTGTTTATTTTTTTTTAAGGAGAAGTTTTAGAAGCAGGTAAGCACAAGCAATAATTAGTTGTTTGTATTGTATATGTTCCTTTATTTTGTGAAGGTGTATGCTTACGCTCAGTGTTTTGAACGTCTGTTAAAGAAGCTGATGAAAGCGACACTCGCTAAGTAGCCAGACATCTAGTTGAACTTTATATTAGCCGTATACCAGCTCGCTAACGTTAGCTTTGTTGGACAGAAATGCTAACTAGTAAGTTAGCCAAGTTTGATGGTATCGACAGGCTACAGATAAACTATATATAATCATTGCAATATTTTTATAAATCATTAAGGTGCTAGAAACGTCACAGTATAACAAATGATTAGGATTACTACGCATATAACACACTCACCGGCTTCCTCAATGTCTTAAATCGAGCCAAGACTAGCTAGCAGGCTAACGTTAACTGGCTAACCACTGGTTACTGTTTTATCCTAAAAAAAACACACACACACGTACGTCAGCGTGAATAAACCCGGATTCATACCGTCTGTACTTTCAACCAGAACAGATTTTACAGATATAAGCAGTAGCTTCCGTCCCATTAGAGGCGTTTTCCATGTCGTTCTGTAACTTAGCTGGTTAAATCTGGGTGAGCTGTTTGTACTACAGCTGTTTTAGTAAAGCTAAATCACATGTTGTCATCTTTCAGTAAATAGCTCATGTTTTGTTAGTTTAGCGTGTTTTAGTGCCCAGTAAATACACGCTCTATTGTAGTGACAACGTGCTGCTAGCCTGCAGTAAACTGCATAAAATTAGCATTAGCTTGTTCCAGCCTGTACGATGTGTGTCACCTGCAGGGCAGCCGCACCACAACCGTAACTGGAAGAAGTCATGGCACGTTTGGTAGCAGTTTGCAGGGAAGGGGAAGAGGACTACCCATTTCTGTCGCGACAGATTCCACTGTATATTGATGATACTCTCACGGTGAGTAAGATTACCCAAATGTGTGATCAAAATGCTCTGTGTTGTGAAGTCCCTAACTCAGCCATAACCCTCCATGGGTTATGTGTGATCACTTCCTTATCATTTCCCAAACTGATTGGGAAATGCAGATACAAAATTGATAGTGGCCACTTTTCATTAATATTACATGATGTGTTACAGTTATACACCTCCGGTTACACTATGAAGGGTATCAACCTTAATTGCTATAATACAAAACTGCTGTTTACATATGCTTATGCAGTAAATACTGGCATCTTTATTTAGAAGTGCAGCAACCGGAGTTACAGGTCCATTTATACAGTAGTGTGTGGTTCTAGAAGAATAAATTCCAATTGCCAGACAATGATATTCTTAGATACAGTTCTGGACATTAACTGCATTATCTCATATTGTCAGATGGTGATGGAATTTTCTGATAGTGTTATGGATGTTGACGAGCATGAAATCAACACTTATCATTGGAAACAATTTTCTGAGGTGAGAAGTTTTAATTTTATACATAGTGTATGATTATTATAAAAGTATTTTTGATTGATTTGCTTTATGTATGCTTAATGAAAGATGTGCTGTCTAATTACTTTGCCTTTAGTATCACTCAAAATTGAAGCAACAGGACTTGAATATCACTCTGACGGTGACATCCAGAGAGGTGTACAGTGCATTGTCTCAGCTGGTGCCATGCGTGGGCTGCAGACGGAGTGTGGAGCGCCTCTTCTCACATTTAGTGGAGTCAGGGAACCCAGCCCTGGAGCCCCTGACAGTGAAGTCCTCAGGCATGCTCTCTGTCACCAAGGCCTGTATAGCAGATGTAAAGAAGCTCTACACCCTCTTCTATGTTCATGGGTAAGAGATAGAGAAATGGGTTTCTTTCATTTTCACTTCATTGCAAATGGTGCCACTGCACCTCAGTGTAGTGTAGAATTGCCTTGCTTAATAGCCTTTTAGTTTCATAATTGAATACATCATATTGTGTGTATATATGTGTGTGTATATGATACATCATTTTGAGTTAAATTCAAGAGCATTCCTGTGCATTTTGGCTGTACAAACTCTTTTTTTGTTTCAATTGGAAAATGTATTAAACTATGTATCAAGAGGGATGAGCCGAAACTTGAATGTGATATAAACAAGCATTCTTCTGGGATTGAAATACTAAATATCGATAAAACTATACCAAGCTCCAACACTTCTCTCTAAACACTACTCTGTTCAGTGTCAGATACAAAGACCATACTAGTGCATTTCTATTGTATATTAACTCTTAAACCATGCTGTGTTATGTTTTCTGCAGGTCGAAGTTGAATGACATGATTGATGCCATTCCAAAAAGTAAAAAGAACAAGCGGTGCCAGTTACACTCCTTAGACACACATAAGCCAAAACCTTTGGGGTGAGTAATATGCAAGTTTTAAGAGTTTATTGAATATTAGAAGTGAGCCTGTTGAGTGAGCAGAGTCGGGTAGCTCATTCAGCCCTTGTGGGTTTTTTAGCTGAGCTAAAAACCTTAATTTATTTTATGTAATACATCACACTTCTCTTGTGTTATGTGAGTGTTGTAGACCTTTTAGTATAATATGATTTTTGGCATGATTCAAGTTTAGTTAACAAAGAGACCAAATCATATTAAAATAAAACACTGATTACCAGTTATTTGTCTCTTGGCATTTTAATATAAAGCATGGCTACAAAGCCCCCTACGCAGCCAGCAGTGATGCACTGCTTGTTCTGACACCTGACGATCATAGCCAGCAATAAATGTTTCCCAATCTGATCTCTGTCCTCATCAGCATATCTGCTGTAATATTTGATTTAAGTTAGAAATCCTTATACAGTGCTTGAGGACATAAAGCACTGGGTTTTGTGCACAGAGAAATATTTTCCTTAGTAACTGTTAGAAACTGAATATGAGTGGATATTAGACTTAGATTCACCACATGGCCTTTGAGTCTGCTGGATGTTTAAGTAGCCAGCTGTTGCAAGCAAGCAGGAAATCAGTTTTTGAATTATTGTCCATTGCGATAACACAGCTGGAACCCTGACATTTTTGCTTACAGTGGAAGCTGGATGGATGTGTGGGAGCTGATGTCTCAGGAGTGCAGGGATGAGGTGGTTCTCATCGATAGTGCCTGTCTTCTAGAGACGCTGGAAACATACTTGCGTAAACACAGGTAATGTGTGGCTAATTTACACACACCTTTGTTTTCCTGTCTATTAGAATTTTAGAAGGAAATAGCTTTTAACTGTGCATTGCTGTCTTGCTCACAGGTTTTGTACCGACTGTAAGAACAAAGTGCTGAGGGCATACAACATTCTGGTGGGTGAGTTGGACTGCAGTAAAGAGAAGGGGTACTGCGCTGCTTTGTACGAGGGACTGTGCTGTTGCCCACATGAACGTCACATCCATGTGTGCTGCGAAACTGACTTTATCGCCCACCTGCTTGGACGGGCAGAGCCAGAGTTTGCAGGAGGTTATGAGTAAGTAAAGCTTTATATGTATACAGCGACTGCTGCAGAGCTCACATTAAGCACTGAAGAATTTTATTTGAGTTTAATTGGAGGCGTTCTCTATCATGTTACTTTCAATGTGTTACATACATGCAGTTAAGTGTATTGGGTTTTTTTAAGACGCAGAGAAAGACATGCCAAGACCATTGATATTGCACAAGAGGAAGTCTTGACCTGTCTGGGTATTCACCTGTATGAGCGGCTGCACAGGATCTGGCAGAAACTACGAGCAGAGGAGCAGACCTGGCAGATTTTGTTCCATTTGGGAATCGATGCACTTCGCAAAAGTTTTGAGGTACACAACTTCTAAGCCCTGCATGTGTTCGATGTGTCATTTCAAATTGATTCATCAGTTCATGAATACATAAAGGCTGTGTGATTATGTAACTATTACGTTGTCCCTAGATGGCAGTGGAGAAGATGCAGGGGATCAGTCGGCTAGAGCAGTTCGTCGAGGAGCTGTCTGAGGAGGAGAGGGCCAAGGAGCTGAAGCAGGAGAAGAAAAGACAGAAGCGAAAAAATCGCCGCAAAAACAAGTGTGGCTTTGACATAACTGAACAAGAGGCAGAGGACAAGGTCAAAAATCTGGATGAGGTAATTATCCACCAACACCGAGATTCTATGACATGAAGCTCCCTTTACACATTATTTAAGAAGTCTTATCGTTTCCAGCTACATATGTTTGCCTGTATTTCAGTGTGGCTTATCTGATCTGTTGCAGGGTTCTCTTGACTCTGTGGAAGGACATTGTAAGGCATGTGGTAGCCACGATGAGGAGGAGGGTGCTGGCTGTGAGGAGGGCATCGCCACCAATGGAAGCACTTCCTGTAGCTGTCCCAATAACACTAAACAAGGTGAAGATGTGGACAGACACCACCACAAACCATTAAATCAATATGTCAGTGTAGACTTCTGTACTGAACTAAACCTGAAAAAATTTTTTTTTCCAGATTTGTCTCCACACAGCAATGGCAGTGACTGTGGATACTCTTCAAGTATGGAGGGCAGTGAAACAGGATCACGGGAAGGCTCTGACATTGCATGCTCAGAGGGAATTTGTAACCATGACGAAGCAGGTCTGGCATTAGTAGCTCTGAGATGATGAGGACTTAAAATTTAATTTCAAAGTCTTTTGAATGTTTCTTGAGTCTTTTGTCTCACTCCATGTTTTTGTGTCTGTGCTGCAGGTGATGATCCAAATGTCCATCACTGTGCTGAAGACAAGGAGGAGGATGGGATTGACAGTTGTTTAGACTGCTGGCAACGCTCTGAGGAAAACAGTCAATGCAAGAGCAAAAAGAAGAAGAGGAAGGGCAAGGGTTTATGCAACGATCAGGTGGGACGACAAGCTGTAGAATTCTGTTTTTAACCTTTTATTATGATATGGTCCTTTTTTACTGCTACACCACTAAACATGCATGTCCCAGACTTCCTGCGTAAGTGGAGGTATTGAACATAATGACATCACTTCTAGACGCGTTTGCCAGTGCTTCTTCTTTATTAAAAGGACGACGTATAGACCTGTTCTATAGGAAAGCTAACCTGAAATGACTTCTGTTGTAATCTGACGCTCTCCTCTCAATCAGAAATTGATAACCACATAAACATGAGGGAAAAAATACTGTGAAACCTTCATAATTTTGAAAAATACTGTGATATAGAATTTTGGTCATACCTCCCAGCTCTATTCCTAAGCATAATATACCAAACTGTGTACTAATTAAAGTATGCACATTTTTACAGGGACAGAAAGATGAAGGCTGCGTGTCAACCAGGAACTCAGTAGGCCACAGTCCACAATCATTGCACACGTGCCGAACCAAAGAAATATTTTCCTCACTTTGTGGCGATACGTTTGCCACCATTGCACTACGGTTACCATGGGCAGTACATCAGAAGAACCTCAACCTCCATGTGAGGCCGTCAGAGGCAAACATAAGTCTCGCGGAACTTCTGGTTAGTGATCAATTTTATTTAGACTCATTTATGGTAGCTTGTGAGGCATTCTGAACAACTGTAAGAAGATCTATAGATGCTATTAAAAAAGAAGATAAAAGAATATTTATTCTTTTTTTACTGAAGCACCTCCTCTCATACATAAGATGTTTGATTCTAGCACCTGTGTAATCTCCTTTAATCTTGTTTGTCTGCTTTCACTACAGGATGATTCAGAGGTGACTTCAGATGAAGAGAATTGTCTGACACAGGATGAAATCCAGGCATTTTTAGAAAGAAACCGGTCATTCTACAACAACCGTCACCAGTACCGACAGCTCCTGAAAGAGAAATTCACCGACTACTGCCGCTCCGCTGAGCAGAGTAAGCCCGTCTGCGGAAAGTGGTTTGCCACCACCAGTGTCAACTAACTGCACTAATGACGTCATCTCCTGAGGAAAAACACTCATGACCACTGCTGCAACGTGTTTAGAAAAGATAACAAATCTGAAATGCATTTGGTGTCTTGTTCAGTCATTTCTCATTTTAAAGTCAATGTAATTCTTACTTTCTGTTGGTTGTCTCTCTGTCATTTGCACTTGTACACCAACACACTTTTTCCATCTCATTTCTTGGACACTTTCTCACCTGTAGTTGTTCTCTTTGACCAAGCTTTTGCTATTTGTTGCTGGTCTTCTGTAGGGTTATTGGGTAAGTGCACAGTGGAATCAGTAATGAAGCTTTGCAAGCTGTGACATTAGGGATAAATTCTAGGAGTCTTATGTTTTTTTCCTTTTTTTTTTTTTTTATTTTGGTTTCTGTTTTGTGTCTTTGGTGACAGTTCCGTGTAGTGGTAATGGTTGTACCATTAAATGTGTACAGAAATTCAAAACTAAAGATTTTACAGAGAATAAACATCCATTTGTAATGAGGATTTGGGTGTTGTTAAGAGCGCAATGTGCAAAATTTACTAAATAAAGAATATTTATTAATATGCATTATAAATGTGTTGCCTTTTTATTTTCTTGTCTGTATAGAAGTTAATTTGTGTTTTGATAAAGACAGATTAAAACCACACTGCAAATTACAATAAAAATTGCGTTGACATTGCGTTGAATTTCAATCAGAAATATTAGTCATAGCTGTTAAGGTTTTACAATCTGATACACTGACATATTTGATGAAGTGATTTGAACACTGACTTTATACCATGTGTTAATAGCATCTTTACATGTTGTGATTATTTGATTTAGTTGCCATGTAAGAAAAATTTTAAATACATCAGTTGTCTTACAGTGTCCGTTTAATACAGTGTAAGCCTTGATTTCTAAAATATAATACGTTTCAGTACAGGTTACTGTGTATATTGTAATTACAGGAAGCACTTGAAGGCATCATACAGATCCGTTGTAGCGTTATTTTTATTTGTTCCAGTAGGTGGCGGTAAGAAAACACGCACTGAAAGCATGCCAGCGCTCAAAAAAAGAAAGTGGGAGGTGATGTAAACCAAACATTTACACACAGTGGAGCTCTTCATATTTTCTCCATAGGAGCGCATGGATCCGGGCTTACGCACACTGGCTGTCGCTGTCCTGGATGCTGCATAGACTGAGACAAGAGGCTGCAGCTGCCGCATCCCTCCGTTTGATCGCACCGCACATAACACTGATAGCTGCAGCTGTGACAGACTGAACCAAGCAGAGAGAAGTAAGGTTACGGCTCAGGAGCTGTTGTTTGGTCCCACACAGACCGGTGTAGACAGTAACGCTAAGTGGAGATGGAGCGGTGGAAAGGCAGAGTGGCCCTGGTAACCGGAGCCTCGGTGGGGATTGGAGCGGCTGTTGCCCGGGCACTGGTTCAGCAAGGCATGAGGGTTGTCGGCTGTGCCAGGAATGTCGACAAAATAGAGGTGAGCAATTTAATTTGATATCATTAAGAGCAGTGAAATGAGTCTGTCCGGCACACAGGAGAAGCTAGCTCTGTTAGGTCAAGAAACTAGCTAACTAATGTTAACCGCTAGCTAACGTTAGCTTCCAACTTCAGTTAGAAACGTTTAGCACCAACGCTGGACATAGACGAGATTTATAAAATGCAGGTATAACAAAGGTTTTATCTCTGTTTGGAGAAACGAATAAGTCAGGTATGGTGCTGTGTAACCAGTTTCATTACAGGAATAAAGCTGTATTAATACTCAGTTAAAAAAAACATCTTTACTAAGACGCATAAGACACTGTAACATCATATCTTTAACATAGTTACATTACTACAGGCCGTTGTTTCCAATTTCCCAAATGAATATTACATGAATATTATTGTACGTTGTAATACTACTCCACAGTGAAAAAGTAGTAGGCGTCACACACAGTACCATCCACCGAATAAAGATGCTCCTACACCAGCAATCTGCAAATCCCAGCAAACCTCTAATCTGTGATAATCGCTATTATTAATCCTTATTGAAAAAAAAAACTCTTTTCCTTTTGGTTGATCTTCTCACGTGAGGTCAGAGGTCAGGGTCAGCAACAGCACACCAACATTTACTGTGTGCCTAATGTCTGCCTAATGACACTTTACCAAGGATGATGCCGGCTAAGAACCGACCACTGTGAAGGCCAGTAAGTATGAGGTCACCTATCAACCCCTGGTTCTTCCACTGCCAGTGTTAGTAAAGAACCTGACCAGGTGGATTCAAGTTACCAAAGTTTCCACAGAGATCCTCTCGGGTCCTTAAGTAGTGTCACGATGTCCTCAGCCTTATGGGACACCGCAAACAAAGTATTGTCTGGAGTGTATAAGAATAGATTTCCTGGTTGTAGGTTTCATTCTCACTACTATCTCTTAACCAAAACGCTTAAAGGGCGACTTGACCAATTTCCAGCTTGATTACTATGGTTCTAGTTTGCATAGTAAACGTGTATGAATGATGTTAAACATCAATTTCTCTTTTCTGTGTAAAATATATATACGCTTGTGTTTGTGTGATGTCATCTGGCGCAGTTTTGTAGGACTTTGCGTCAACCAAGACTTAACTTCCATAGTATGATCAACCAGATGCACTTACATGTAGATGGTTATGCTTGTTCTGCTTCTCACAAAAGAAAAGATCCTCATAAAAACCTTTTTTTTTTTGTCTTAGCAGTATATTTGATTTACTTACAACAAACCAATCCACGAAAAACGCAATTTTCAAATTGTTGTACTCATATATTTGTTTTATTTTTATCACCTATTCCTTGTACAGCAGTATTAATTCCTGATGACTAACTCTTGTCCAAACATAAGTCATACGACTTTGTATGTTGCTTATCATGTCAGCCAATAATTAAGCTTGACTCTCTTCACTCCACACCCGTTCCAGCCTCTAGCACTGGGCTGCAGAAAGCGTTTTCTTAAAGCAGATTAGTGCAGTTTGGTATGCCTCAGGTTGTCAACAACAGTGTCATATCCAAATATCTGAGTTTTGTGGTGTGGAATATCACCTACGTACATCCACGTGTGTGGATATACTTGGATGAAACTGCGAATAGTGTGCACTTTATGGTAACAGCCATATTAATCATTTATTTTATTATAGCATTTAGTTTGCAGCTAGTATATGTTGGCTATTATTCATTAAATAGAAGAATTCCCGTGTGTTTAGATGACAGTGCATGTTAGTTAATTGAATAATAAGTACAGTCACAACTAAGTAACCAGAGTGGGAGAGTGGTCTGCTGAAGAGATGGTTGAGAGACTGTGGAAAGTGCAGCTGCCTTCTAGTCCAATCTGCGTTCCTCAGCAAGGAGCATGCGATTCTGTGTAGCATCAGATTAGATGACAGGTGATATTCTGGTGTTAAGCTGTTTGCAGAAGAGCGTTGATTAGCTTTGTACCTCTTCTGGCATCAGCCTTTTCTCTGTAGTGTGCTGAAATTTCAACAATACAAAAAGAAAATCATCACAGCTTTCCAAAGCTCAGGCTGTGCCTTCAGATGTCATGTTCTCAAACATATAGTGTAGAACGCAATGTATGTTATTCAAAGATTTTCATATTTTTACTGACTGAAAAAGAAATTTCATCTATATTTAAATCAGACTTGTTTCCCCACCTCGATGACACAAACACACCCATGTCTCTATGAGCTTACAGTGAGTGTAAATTGCACGATAGATAACCTCCTTCATTCATGCTCTGGTCACATGGTCCCTCCTGTCAATAGTTAACTGCAGCAGCTTGTTTCTGCTCATGTCAGTGACTTGTGCAAGACTAAACAAGGTCACAGCATTTAAAATCAGTATAGCACTTTTACATAATACAAATGTCAAGAGCTGATCATGTTACAGCCGGAGCTACATTACGTATATTCTGTGTCATGGGTTACGATACTCAAAGTCAAACTAAATATCTGATCAGACCAGGTTGAATAGAGGAACGTGTTTCGATCCCTTCCACTGTGACAGATTTCACCACTTGTACAAGACTTTGGAGAGATGTCTGTGTGAGTTGAGGGACAAAGCCAGTATTGTACTCTCTCTTCTCTGTAAACTGGGTTCTTGCTGTAGTTGTGCCAAACCTGGCATGCTGCTAATGGGGGAGGCAAGTGTCTATCACTAAGCAATTGTTCTTGACTTCGCCTTTATGTTTTTCTTTCTTTAATTGGGGAAATAAAGTTTTTATGGTCATTTTTTTAGAACTTGTTCTCTCATAGTAGACTTTATAAAACAGCAGTGAACAGGGGGAATGTATGCTAATGGAGGTGTCTGTTTTTTCTGTGTAAAGACAACATGGATGCAGCAGAGTGAGGAGTTGTGGCAGCGGCATTGTTTTGTTGTCTATGAGACTATGTAGTAGGCAGTGGGAGAGCAGCGACTTGCAGGGAGACGTGTGGTCTCCATGGGCTCTGTGCAGGAATGAAGACGACAGGGCTGCATGCAAGTGGTAGCAACACAGTTTCTCATTAACTCTTGCAAGACTCTACAAAACCAGAGGAAGAAGCTTTTATTTATCTGTAAGGGAAAAACCCTTTTCTCAGTGCATACAATGTATTTTATCAAGGGTACAGAGGACTTAAAAGTGAGGACAGGACAGTCCAGTTCAAATGTGTAATAGCCACATTTATTTACATTTTTAAACCAACCACTGCTGCAGCATCTGAGTTGAGTGGTGTGGAGCAGCTCCATCAAACAGAAGCTGCATCTAACAAAAACTGTACACATGTTGCCTGAGCTCCAGTCTGACACAAAACAAGAAGATGACACTTAATTACTGATTGAACGAGGCTTTTAATACTTAGACCTCTAAGGCGCTGTTGAACTGTGCAGTGTGATGCAGTAGTAAATACACAGTTAATAGATGTATGGACAACATGAAGTCAGACTAAAGTAAAAAAAAGTTACTTATTTGAATTTCACAAATGCAACTAGTCAAGTTGTAATAAAATGTAAATTTGCTGTCGGAATCCACCTCAAGCTGGTTGATAATACGAGTTTCAGTATAGGTGTGCGCCCACGCCCTGTAAATAAGATAGACCATTAGTAGCATTTTTATGTTTTTGAATAATCTACAGGTAATGACGGGTGTAGAGGAGGTTGCTGCTGCTCAGAGGGTGGAGAGGCAGAGATTGAGATGGGGTGTGTCACATTATCAAATTCCGTGGTCACCTATGCACCTACAAAATGTAGTTTGTGTTGCTGTGTGTGCGAGCCAAACGGCATTAAACAAATGAATGTGAGTGGCTTTTTATCAGGACCAGAACAAATGGCCACAAACATAGTCGTTATACCTTCACTTGTAAATACATGTGTATGTACAGTACACAATGGACCTGGGAAGTATTATGATACATACTTATTTTTGCTCTTAAGGCTCCATGCTTTACCTCACTCAATTTTAAATCAAACAACGGATGCAGTATTTAATTTGAGTATATTTATATCAAAGCAGTCCCAAAGTTAAGGATTCCAAAAGTAACATTTTGTGGAAAATCATCTTCAGTCAGTGGCTTCCTAAACTCTTTGACCGCATTAGCAGACGTACCTAACTTTCCTGGTGAGCACAAGTTCCCAGATACTTTTTGGGCCACTGTTTAATAGAGTATGTGCCTAAATAGTCAAATTTCTTCTAAATGCACAATAAACATTATCTTCTGGATAACAATCTGTTTTTATTGTGGGTCTATTTAAAACTGATGAGATGAAACTGGCATGTCCTTGGTGCTTTGAGGCTACCCACAATAGAGGCATCTGTCAAACATTCAAAGCTTTGGCTGCTTCAATTATAGATCAGATAAATTTAGCAAACATAATTTTTGTGGTTTTAGTGCTGAACAGATTTGTGGTCGTCACACCAAAAAGCCTGTGTTAGCAAGGGATTGGGAGGAGATTGTTGATAAAATGTGTCCAAAGAAGATAATCTAACGCTCAGCACAATAATTTGACATAAAGTTAAAACAGTCTGGGATAAAAATGCAGAGAATATGAGGAGTGGCACATACTGTACGTTGTACTGAGGATCAGCGCTAGCAGAAAGGTGTTAAGCTGGAATTGTACTAAACCACTGCGGATCACTGTTTTATATAGTGATATTTGATCTCTTGGTTATATTCAGCTTCTGATTTTACCTGTTTTAACAGTCTGTCAGTTCGAAACAATACACTTCATTCCAGCGGGCTTGTATCAGGCTGCCAGTTTGCTTCCTTTTACTGCAGCTCTGCACAAAGCAGAATACTGCCTCAGCATCTTTTATTTGAGTGAGTACCTCATAAATTAAAAGTTGAATTCCTTGGCAGATGAGCCAGAAGGTTAAATTCAGACCTTGGCTGACTAGCTTAAATGTGGTACTCACTCAGTCATGCTTCATATGCAGAGGTGACATCAGTGTCTCTGTCTACACTGAAGCTCTTCCTGTAGGTAACGTGTGGACAGTCCGTCTTGTCAATCCAGAAAGATTAGAAGTGGGTCCGATCAGACGGCTTTACCCTCTGTCTCCACTTTATGTTTCTTTTTCTCTTTTAGTCTGTTGTTTCTAATGCCTTGTATCTATGAATAGGCCTGTCATTCTATTTTAAGGCTGTGCGTTCTGCCGCGTGAGTCGTAACCAGCTGCGAGTGAAATTACGGCACTGCTGTCTTCCCTTGCGCAGCTGCAGTTTCATTTACCGTGTCAATTTTTTCCTAAGGTCATCAAGTAAGTCCATGGCTTCTTCAGCCTTCAAGTTTTTGTCTTAGCTTTGCGGAAAGCTTTTCCACTGACTGCACATTTTCCACTAGAGCTGTGAGCTGACAATAACTAACTAATAATTAGATTTGTTTTTGTGTGGATCCTGCCTACACGAGAAGAAGACTTCATACCACCACAACATATAACACGTAATCCTCCCAAAACAGCAGTCCAGAATGTTTTTAGTGACATACAGCTATGTAGACACAGGCTTTTAAAATAAGGGTAGTTGAAGCTGATAAGAAACTATTTTATGTGTAACAACTAAAGAGCAGCTTGAATCAGATCAAGCTGCCTTTTATTTATTGATTCCACTCAATTATTACTCAAAATGAAATGTGCAATAAAATAAATGAGAAGGTCTGAATTAAGTCATCATACTTCTTCTCTTTGACTCATTAGCAAAGAGATTCCCTCAGTCCTAAGTTATAATGCAGCCAGTCCTACTGTCAGAAAGTGGGAAAAAAACAGAACTCTGAGCTTTCTATGAATTTCTTTAGGCTTTTATGTCAGCCATGTTTTTAATTACTTCTGCTTGATCTGCTGGTCTCACATAGTTAACTGTCTGATTTGTCCAGACAGCTCCAGTGACCCCCATGGGCCACCCCCCGACTGCACCACCACTGTGCTGTCCTCTCTATGCTCATCATCTTTCAAGGTGTAAGATTTACTAGCATTGACAGTCCCCTCCTCGGGCCTCGTGCCATAATAGGTGGGGCCCTTGCTGTTCTGTGCTGTTGAGGACTTACTGGAAAGCTCTTCTCTGTGTATATGAGATGATGTGGAGGCGAAGAAGGCGTCATGTACAGTACATACTAAATGCTACACGTATATGTGTAGTAGAATAACAAGAAAAGTGCTTTTTTCTGAAAAAAATTGTTGTACAAACACAACTCAAGTTCACCAAGTTCAATATTTAGAAAGCTAGAGAACGGCTGAGAAATAATGCACATTTTCTCTTCAGTGGCAGCCAGATTGGATTTGTTGCCGGGTGTTTGTTTGATACTGGAAACACTCTGTGGCTACTCTAAGCTCGCATTCTGAACAGACACAGCTCAGCCTGGCCCAGTTTGAAAGGTTTTTATTTGATACGCGTCTGATCAACACTGTTTCCATGAGAGTCCCCTACGCCTGTTTTTGTTATCCGCTCTCAGCCCAAGTTGTCATGTACTCAGCATGCATAATGATGTGGCTCAAAGCTGGCATCAGGCCCGCCCACGGGCCTGTGGCGAGAGGGGAAGTTGTTGTTCTGATGGCCAGCATCAAGTGCAGAAATAACACATACAATACACTACATGCGGTAATGGAGGCACGTGATTCGTGCTGGTTCACGAGGAGGAAGCTTCACCTCTCAGCAAGTTTAAACGGCAAATGTCTTTTCTTTTTTTTTAGCATCTGACGCACATGTGAACAAATTAATCAAGGCTGCGCTCTGTAGCTAATGTAGTATTTAATAATTAGTTACAAAAATGTTGTGTTTGATTTTTGCCACTTTGTTTAGGAGTAAATAATAATTAGAATAAAATCTAACCCCACTGGTTACACCAGTCTGTTACATGACACGTGGCTGTTTGCTGGGTCCTTCAAGATACTCACACCAAACATCATGCAGACACACGTTGTTTTCAGTCTTGACATCAGCACCATTTGTGAATGTAGAGGTTAATATTGCTTAGACTCCCTAAAGGGCCCCATTGTTAATAACTCTTGCAAATCGACCCAAACTCAAATGCCTGTCAATGGATAGAGTTACTAACAAAGACTAGAATTATTTCTCTTATCTGCCTTACTGGTTGTAAAACCACCCTGTTCAACCTTTAGACCCTCTAGAGGCAGTGTTTCAGCGTGTGAGGAAGAAGAGGTAATCACACAACCGTCCCTTTAACCCTGCTGCAATCCTATTACACAGCCTGCTCTCACCCTTCACCCCTCACTTGTTGTGATTGTGCTCAGACTAAACCTGAAAGTTTGCTTTTATGTCGCACATTAGTAGTTGAGCTGAATATTGAGTGATACGTTTTTAAAAGTGTCCTCAAAGACTTTTTTTTTTTTTTAGGTTGTTCAGAAAAACATTTTCGTGATTTATAGTTTTAGGATAAGTGATGATAATGGCACTGAATTAGTCATGTGTGAGTAATTCTGTGGAGTAAAATATAGTGAAATCTGATTAGCCTTTCTGAAGTGCGCTTCATGTTTTGTTTTGTTTTCTCTCTCTCTCTCTCTCCTTCTGTTTCACTTTTTGGCTGCCAACCCTCCCTCCTCTTCTTCCCTCTTGCTCTCCCCCCTTCTGCACATTTTTTTCTGATCGCAGGACCTTTCAGTAATGAGGATGAAAACACTTTATGACAGGCAAAATAGTTTTGTGTGTCACAGGTACTTAAGACACAGGACAGGAGAATCAGTGGGGAGGGGACCACTGGCTGACTTATGGCTGCCTTACAGCTTTTGAATCACTTTCTTTTCAGACAATACAAGAAGGAAGCGTGTCTTATAACATGATCCTGTATTTTTTTCTGGTAGACCTCTTGAGTCGACCTGAGACAAATCTAATTTCTCAGCTCTCTCTGTTCGCGGCTGCTGCCTTGTGCTATTGATCTGACTCACCACTGAAAGCTTATGTGCCTTCATTGCTTTGGCGTCTTATTTTTTGCCTCTGTTGTAAGCATGTTTTGCTTTTTCGTTTTTAGCAGTTCCTGGTGGAGAATGTGTAAATGATTGATGAGCATGTTGTGAGAAAAGATGGTCCCTTGTATCGTAGACTTTACATAACAGCAGGGCAATGAATGCGACCACATGTTGCTATGTGCACATATGAAAGAGAGTGCAGTATCTAATATGTAAAAGCTTTATGACTTTCTGGGATATTTGTCTTTGTATTGAAAGACTTTTAGGCTTGGTCTTATCAGGACTGTCTGGGTAATTACAAACAGTGATTTTTATTTGAGTTATGGAGCTGTGCAATCTTCAGTATATCAAAGTGGACCTCGCTACTTGGCTTCAGTTTTGTTTCCCCAGGGCTCATTTTGGGGCTTGCTGTGCGGGTGATGTCATGTTTTCCCATTGTCTCGTTCATTTCTTTAGCCCTTATCTGTCAAAGTTGTGATGCCAAGTCCTGGAGATATTTGCTTCAGTTCAGAGTGTGATAAATCAATCTTGTGTACAGGCTGTCTATCTGCCATTTCAGTAGGTGTGGCCAATATGAGGGCTGGTACTGGCCGTGGCAGTATAGCTGGTGCCAGAATTCACCCACACACCCACCAACACACACACACACACACAGATTCACAGCCTGAGACTTCCTGTAGTTGGACTGAGGTCAGAGCCTGTTTGCTCTGCTGCTCCCATGTCAACCTCAGTAACACAACTAATTCTCCTACTCTAACAAAAGCATGGCCTGGCTTCCCCTTTAAGTTAACCTCCTTTCTGAATAAAGAAGAGCCTCTGCACCAGTCTGTCTGCCTGCTCCTTCCTGCCTGAGAGCCAGCTCCCTCCAGGTATTCAGGCAAGTGTAGTAAAGAGCTTTGGTTTAAAGGTAGATGAGAGACTTAACTTTAAAGGCTTTGCAGCAGCTGAACAGACGAATGATCACAGCTGCACATTTAAGGTAATGGACAATAGTGGTTTGTTTACCCCTTCAACAGGGGCAAATGAACTGGTTTTATTCTCGACAGACAAGACTAGTGTTTTAGTATTTTGACAGCTTTATTCGGGTAATGCCTTCTCTTTAGATAATCCGAGTTAAACAGCTTAGAGGCAGGTCAGGGAAATCTGAACACTCAAGTGTGAGAGAGGGTGCATTTACTCAGTTACACATTTTGTTAGAAAAAGCCACAGCGATCCCTCAATTCAGTTTTATCCTGATTATAAAAAAAGGCTTCATAAGCACAATCAGTCTTCTTAAGTTGCCAAAACAGTCAGATGTTTAACATCACTGTATCCAAGTTACTCCAGTACTAAGTCATACAGTATGACAATTACCCAGATTCTGCTGCTGTTTTTTTCATTTATATTTAGCTGTAATCTGTAATTTCTCATACCTTTTGTAGCATCAGATCATTTATAAAAAATCATTTGTTTATGATTGTTGTTAATGAATAGGTAAATACCATTAGGTATTTAAACAGTGCAACAATCTTCATTGTTTTCGGCTCTGCACACGACCTCAAGAGACTGATTTATTATGAAATAAACAAAATGTGCTTTAAGTATAGACTGTCATTTTTAATTTAAGGAGTTTGAAAATATTCATATTTATAGAGGCCTTTAAACATTTGAACAAACAAACATGACGCTAAATCAAATATTCAGTTTTAGATCTTGGTTGAAATTCCTTTGCAGTGTGTGATGTCTGATGTCTGGAACCCGTGGGCGTCACAAGATGCTGTGTTTCTTTCCTGGTGATGCTCTGCCATACCTTTACTGCAGCTGTTTTCACTTGCTTGTTTTTTTTTGGGTGTTTTGCCTCCACTGTATGATTTTTAAGTTTAATTAGAGTGACTTGACCAACAATATGAGTTAGGCCATTGTCCATCTGCACTGTGAGGCATTTGGCTGAATCCAGGCAGATCATACATTGTAGCTCTAAACACCTTAAAATTCATCCTGTTGCTTTTTTAAATCATCAGTCATATCATCAATAAATACAAGAGAACCAGTTCCTTTGGCAGCCGTACATGCACATACATCATAACAATAACTCCACCGTGCTTCACAAATGCAAATGCATCACGTAGAGTCTTCTCTAGGCATTTGATCTACTTGACAACATGTAAAGTCTTTATTCTAAGAATAAAAATATACAGTTAAACCTGATTGTTTAACAAAAATGGTGAACTGTCTAAAATAATACTCATAAATATTAGTCAAAATTAAAATTTAAAGATCTGGTGATCTGTCAAACAACAGAGGCACAACCCTGTCAGGCTCCATGCCTGCACTGGAACTAGATGAAAATGCTTTACAACTAACACAGCAAAATATGTACTGATAGTTGCAGGGCCCGGTGCTACGTGCTCTTCAGTATGTCTATATGGTCGACTTCCTCAGCATTTAATGCTTTTGCCCGCTCGGTGCTTTACATCCTCTCTGTCCCGACACTCTGCTCTCATCATCCACACCCCTCCTGTCTGACGGGGCATCTAGAGTGAGACATCAGGTGACTGCTGCAGCTGTGCCTGGCAAGGGGATCTGTGTCAGCTTGTATCAAACCCCACAGTGGTGGACAGCCTGTTGACCTGGTTGGACTGTAGCCTGCTGAGCCTGCTGCATGTGCAGTCCAGCTGTATCCTTAAGAAAAAGGCATCCCAGCGGTGCTATGATTGCTTTATCACATCCAGGCTCATCCAAAAATCATTTAGCTTTTGGTAGAAAGTGGAATTTCATTAATTAAATTCCAATTAAAATGATTTTTTTTCCAAAAGGAAAGAGGTGTTGGCTACCCTGGTGCAACCAGACTACTTATGGCCTTTTACTGATGTGGTGTTGATTTGATGGCTCCATGTTCTCACTGCCTTTTCAGTGTCTGAGTGTAGGGCGGGACTCTTTATGATGGTGCTACAGGTTACTAATTTCTAGCTCTTGCCTAACAGTTGTCTCAGTCCTGATAATCAATTTATGGGCCATTGTGTGGCAACATCTGAGTTTGTTATGCTTCAGCAGTTTTCAGTCTGTTCACTTGGGTGTGATCTGTCTTTTTCAGAAGCTGGCAGCAGAATGTCAGAGTGCAGGCTACAGCGGCACATTGATCCCATACAAGTGTGACGTGTCCAATGAGGAGGAGATCCTCTCCATGTTTTCAGCAATCAAGACACTACACAAGGGCGTGGACGTGTGCATCAACAACGCTGGACTGGCTCACAATGAACCCTTGCTCAGTGGAAAGACAGAGGGCTGGAGGAACATGATCGATGTGGGTGGATGCACATTATGGCAGAAACAAACTGTAAAGAAATGTAGAGTTTATATATTCTCTTAGTTTTATTTTTTTCGGTTCTTATTTGCTCAAACAGAGAAGCAGAGAAACTTATATGGTTTTCTCATGTGAGTGGAAGGATGTAGAGTAAGAGTTAAAGCAGAAACGTGTGAATACATGGGCCTAAACACACACACACACACACACACACACACACACTGATGCCCTCCCCTCACAGAGGCTGCTTCGTTGGCTCTGTGGAGACACTCTGGCACAGCAGAGGCCCACTAATAAAAGCCAGTACTATTTCTCCTGTTAGGACTTTACATGCTGATTTATCAAGCTCTTGACCACAGAAGACCTGCTGCTCTAAAGTCTCCATCTCCAGAGTGCTGCATTCATAAAGCTTGTCCATCTGTTGTCATGGCAGCCCACATTTATATGTACAGTATGTACTACGGTTAATCCGTATTCTGCTCTGTGGTCACCTCCCCCCAGTCTTGCCACCATGTTGGCCACCATCCATCAATATCACTGTGAGAATAGCTTCAAACACACTGATCCAGTGAGCATCAGTGAGATAAACTGATTATTCAATTCAACTTAATAATTTGTGAATTTTTTTCTGATCATTTTAATAATAATGAAACTTTGACAGATACATAGACTGACTTAAATAGAAATGGTAAAATTAATTTGCTGTCTTTGCCTCCTTGAAGGTGAATGTGTTAGCTTTGTCTATCTGCACCCGTGAGGCATATAAGTCAATGAAGGAGAGGAATGTGGAAGATGGGCACATCATCAATATTAACAGGTGAGAACGAATGTGTAGATTCATCTAAAACACAGATCAGATAGTTTGTTCAGGTGATTTTTATTCTTTTTTTTTTAACCAGCAGGGTCCCTGACAATAAAAAATAACTAATGTTAATTACTAGTAAATAATAAATCTGAAACTGTAAGTTAGGAATTCTTTACCATAATTTGGGCTTGAATCAGGGTTGAGCTACAACAAGCAGGTCATAAATCTCCATCCCTTCTTCCACATGTTAAAGTATGGGTGGACACCGGGTGGTGCCGAGTGCTGACAAGCATTTCTACTGTGCCACTAAATATGCTGTGACGGCTCTGACAGAGGGAATACGACAAGAGCTTCGAGAAGCAAACACTCACATCAAAGCAACAGTAAGTTAGTTGTCATTGCAGTGTTGGAGTATCATCCTATAGTCAGCCTTTACTTTAAAAAGAGAGAGTATGTTTTTTTGTCTGACACCAGTAAGTGATTTTATCTCATTTTACCTCACCCACAGTGTATTTCTCCTGGAATAGTGGAGACCGAGTTTGCTTTCCGGCACCACAACAGTGATCCAGAGAAAGCAGCTGCAGAGTATGAGAGTATGAAAGTAAGTTTGACCAATTGTCAACAAATGTGTTTCACAAAGTAAAAACAAATGGAACGTTAGTATAAATAATCTTTTCTCTCTCTACTTTTTAGTGTTTGAAAGCAGAAGACATAGCCAGTGCAGTCACATTTGTCCTCAGTGCCCCTCCTCATGTCGAGGTACATCTCTCTTTTATACTGTCAGTAAATCTGTGTTGACTGTCAGTTGGTTGTGTTATTGATCTCACTTGTTTGTGTCACCAGATTGGAGATGTGCAGATGAGGCCAGTAGAGCAGGTGTCGTAGCAGTGAAACCGGAAGCTGCAGGAGGAGCAGTCATGGTGACTCCTTAGCAACCTCTGCAGGGGCAAGCGATGGGGTGGGGTGACTAAAACAAATCAACTACTGTGTTGTGGATCTGCAGGGATGTCATCAAGGAGGTTGTGTGAGGAAATGTAGGTTGTGGACTTTGTAAACCACTACAAAAATACTACTGAATGCAGCAACTCATTTCTGTGAATTGTTGAGCACAGTTCTGAGCTGGGCTAACTCCAAAATACAGTAGGAACAAATAACAAAGGAGAGAGTTGTTGCTGTGCTCTATGGTCATCTGCACGGCCATCACTTCAGACAGAAGAGTATGCCATTGATTGCACATTTTTTGTTTTGTTTTTTTCTTTTTTGTAGGTCATATGACATATCTTTTTTTGAAATTCAATGGAAAGAGTAATTGCTGTTTATAAAAGTGACATTTTTGTTTTAATTTTTAAATAAATATTTTAACATTTGATCAGAGGTAGATGTAGTGTCATGCTCACTAACCATATACTTTACTATGTCATACTAATTAACTGTCAACAGGCTGTCCACATTGTTTTTACAAACATGTTTGGTTACCCTTGTTTGGATCTTTCCAGTTTTCAACCCCATATAATTAACCAGGAAAAATATAAAAGACATATGCCCTCGTTTGTTAAGTACATGGGTTTCTACAGTTCAACTTTTTGCCTGTGTAAGTTTTGCAAATGATTTCTATGGCGTTATAAGAAGAAAACACTGGCAGCATATTTACGTGAGTAAACTAACTCAGTGCATACCTTAGAAATATGTACCTTTCAGTGGAAATAAATAAAAAAAAAAAAAATTTGCCCACATAGAACTTTTGTGTTGTGTTGAACAGACTTTTGACGTCAGTTTGTCATTGATGAAATAAGACACAAGTTGGACTTTGACATGTTATTACACCTTATATGACATGAGATAAGAAATGCATGACCCATGTACTCATCTGTAAACCAGCAGCATATTTCATCTTTATCAGCAATGCCTTGTTGCATTTGACCTAATAAATGAGTCAGCCATCGTGATTTGGTCCACAGTGCTTTGTTTTTAAGAAAGCAGGTAACAACAATAGTGGTATTTTAATAGCTAAAATACTAAATATATGTACAGTACCTAATTTTTTTAACATGTACCAATGCAAAGTGTGGCCAAAAGAGGGCACCAAAGGGCAGCAAAGCAAATCTTCAAATGAAAGTGAAGAAGTGTGTTGTGCGCATGTCTCCATTTGTTTTTGTGGACAAATTTTGTTCAAATACTATTCTAGTGGGGACATTTTAGCCAGTCCTTAGATTTTTGGGTTAGAATTACATTTTGTTTAGGGTAGGATATTTAGTTGGTAGTGGTGATGATGGTAAGGGGTTAGGGGTTAGGGAATGTGTAATGTCATTAGTGTCCTCAGAAGTATAGTGAGACATGACTGTGTGTGTCATTCCTTCAGAGCACACACAACAGAGGAAGTGCTGGCCAAACATTCAGGACACACAACAATACAGACTCTAAACAGGCATCTGTCCAAAAAAAAAAACAATACAGCAGAAGTTCAACACAATCTCACAAATTCACAAGCTCACAAAAGTGGCCACTTTAAGTTATCTGCATGGCAGATATGCAGTGACAAATTTTTCCAATCATATAAAAACGTTTTGCAGGAGGTTTATGCTTCACTTTCCAGAAGTTTGTTTAGAATCTAAAACTAATTGCTAACAATTTCTGATCAACCGTAGTTTGCTAAGAATGTTCCACTAATGGTGATCAGGAGAACACCGTGGTTGTGCCCAGAGGTATCAGAAGTTCGTCTGAATAGGTTTTTCTGTTACGCAGATGTTGGAACTGATGACAGATATGCCTGGATATCCTTCTTTTCCTCCCCTCTCGTAATATGGCATTTTGGACATCTCATCCAGTGCACTGGGTGTAAAGGACAGCTTGAGTTTCTGTTGAATATTTTACACACACACTTATTAACGCACAGCTGGATTTTATGGATACGACATGACACCACATGCAAATGAATACACATGCAAATGTTAAATGTACAATACCTGCATGAAAGAACCAGGCAGCACCCATAATGTGTGAATGGCACCCAAAGGAATCCAGATGATGGAGGCCATGGCAATGAGCCAGCCGACCCCCTGAGCCCACGGCGGAAAGACGTAGCTCTCATAACGTGCTGGTTTGAACTGGATGATGGAGAAAATGAGGATAACCTGCCGCAAAAAGAAACACACTGAAGCTGTGAGATTTTTCACAATCATAAATCATAAACTCATGTTACTGTAAAAAATATATATTTGTTGACCTACAGTGACCAGCACAGGAGCAACTATTAGCCAACACAGCTTGAAGAAGATGTTTGCTCTTTTTCCAGTCATCTCCTCAAGGTTGTCAGAGAGTCGATTCACACCTGCATGCAGAAACTGCTTTACACAAACTTATGTAACTAATGTTACTGTGTAACTGGTACTGTCTCATATTAACTTACCACTAAAAAAACATAGTTAAACATGTGTTCCTCACCATAACTCCAGCAGATGGCTACAACCTCAAAGAATGCCAGAAACATTATGGAAACAATGGCAGTGTAATGGTCCATCAGCTGGAAAACATAGATTCCCACCTGAACCGAGAGAGAAACATTTTACAGTTTAGTTATAACCTACTTACAAGCCATCTAGTAAATTAGTGAGTTGCAGCTCTACCTGCATGACACAAGGTATTCCTAAAAGGAAAGCTACGCCACAAACGGCAAGAACAAACAGCTCCTTTCGCTTGAAAAATCGAATCAGTTGTTGATAAAATTCATCCATGAAACTGGTCACCATCACTTCAACCATTGCAAACTGTCAAAAAAGAAAAGAAAAACACACGAGTCATTCAAAAACTCTTTAGGATAAGTGCAAATAATGTTTTTTTTCTGTAGGTTTCTAGAGCTGCAATGTTGTTTCCCCAATTTCCCCATGAACTACCTCGCTGTCCAGTCCAAGGCAAAGCAGCATGAAGAAGAAGATCACAGCCCACAGCTGAGCCACAGGCATGTTGGCAAAGGCTTGTGGGTAGACAACATAAACCAGACCTGGACCTGTAAACACAAATGCACAAGAAAAAATATATCATGGCCATCAAAGATATGAAAAATGTGACAAAAATATGTGAAGAATTCATCAACAGCAACGGCAAAAAACATTCACTGAAACAATAAATACACAGTATAAAGGTCTTAAATGAAAAAGCAATTAAAAAAATATAAGAATTAAAAGAAAAAAATAATGTGAAGACATCTAGACTACGTGCAATTAAAAGTGATGTACTGTATATTTTGTGTGTGTAAACAGGTGTCACAGGTGTTGGAATCTGCTAAAAGTATTATAAGAGAAGAGAGGACACTCACCAATTTTAAATGAAATTAAATCAAACCAATCTCACATGGCGCTAAAGATATTATCACTTGTTTTGTTGCCTCACCGTCCACAGCCAGATCACTGACAGGAATGCCCTGCAGATGAGACATGTATCCAAAGGCAGAGAAAATGACGAAACCTGCCAGGATACTGGTGAAGGAGTTGATGATGGATATCATCAGGGTGTCCCTGTGGGGAGAGGAAGAGTTCAATATATCTTACTATCTTATTGCTCAGAGGTCACAGTTGCCACTGGTAAGAGGGAGGGGGGAATAAGTGGATGAGGATTTCTGTCATATTACTTTAGAACGTTGTTGTTGAAGGAGTTGTAGCTGGACATGGCCATGAGGGAGCCGAAACCAATCCCGATAGAGTTAAAGATCTGAGCTGCAGCATTCACCCACACCTGCAACATATTCAAAACTATTGAGCACTGGTGATTTCCACCATTACCAATCATCAGTCTCGTTTTACCTCCACTGAGAGCAGCTTGTCCCATTCCGGCACGATGAAGAAGGTTATCCCATCTAATGCTCCAGGAAGCTGTGCATTATTGATCAGCAGGGCAATCAGAATAACATATGGGAACAGAGCCGTGAAGTACACCACCTGCACACAGAAACAAAACAAGGAATACTATTCACTGTGTTTCTTTATGTCTCTGTCTCAAATTCTCTCTGTTTTTCCTCACCTTGCCTGTTGATTTCACCCCCTTGAAGATGCAAAGGTAAATGAGGATCCAAGCCAGGAGGAGGATAAGGAGGAGCTCCCAGCGCACCTCTCCTGTCTCCTCCACTCCACTAGTCTGCTCCAGCATCTTATATCTTCAAATATTTAAAAAAGAGAGAAAAGGCTCAATTGATCAAGTTCAGTTCCCTAAACATTTACATTTAACATTAATACACTGAAACACACTGTAGCAACCAACAGACTTTGAAAACTGATAGCGTGTGGTGTGCCACAGGGCTGAATTTCAGGGCTTTTAATGTTTCTGATTCATTCTGGTTGCTGTGTTGTCATATTCAGCTTACCAATAAGCATTGACCATGTTTATCAAACAGATACTCTGTCCTGCAAAAACGTATCTGCCAGAATATGCTCCATTTTAATTTGGTTGCCCAGATAAAAATTGTAATTATAATACCACCACCATGGTGGTACTAGAACATGTTTACACGTTGAGCTCTGAAATAGCAGCATTAATAGATAACCATGGAATATAAGACAATCGTTGTTCTCAGAAGAAAAAGCCTAATGACTTTTGTAGTCCCCTGACCTCTCACACACTTTTTCTGTCAACATCTTCAAGCCAGTTGTGCACATATTTAGTAAAGACATTTGTGATCCACGAAGGATCAAGTCAAGAGGCTATTGTTAATTTTCCACTGATGCCACCAGCAGATTCATATCTTTTATTCAGAGTGAAATGTCCTGATAACCCTTGAATGGCCCTGACTTTTCATCAGGTGACTCTTTACCCTCAAATTCACTAAATCATGGATGATATGACAAACCAGTACCATACTTATAGCCCACACATTTTACTCATGGTCTATTTCTTTAAATCAGGTGTAAACAGTAATCTGAATGTGCTTGTCCATCAAGAGTAGCCCTGTACAGTTAGTCTTGAGGAAACAGACTCCTCTGAATATTGAAAACTTCCACTGTTCACACATTCCATGTAATTTAAGTTGTTTACCTGAAACCTACACTCCTACATTGGTCCACTAATTTCAGTTAAAGAAGTTAATAAGTAAACCCGTCTGAAAACGTGATATTTCTCACCACTGTCTACACGTTTGTTCTTTATGAATTCTTCAGTGTGGCATCTTACGAAACTAATTTCAATACTGCCATTCTCAGTACTTACGTGTCAAAATCAAACCAAATCAAAAAACTTTGCATTAGTGTTAGAAGGTGACACAGTATTTCCCTTCACTTCTTTCAGTTACTTTATCTGCTTGCCAAAGCGTTATCACTGGCCACTTTTATTGTTATCCCTCAGATGACTGATAAGATGTGGTTTCAGTTCAGTGTTTTGCTGTGTATGAACATCATTTATGTTCACACAGGGTTTGTGCTGTGTGAGCAGGCTGATCTCTTGTCAAGTCAAATAGATTTTCTAATCCTGCTAAAGCTATAAATATAATTATCTAGTCTGCATTTATCATTTTGGCAACCAGCTTACTTGAAGAACTCCTGGCTAGCTGTGGAGGAGTAGCTGTTGTTGGTGGCATGATTGGTACAGTTAGGTGTGTTCCAGGTGTTGTTGCAGTTCTGCCAGGGTAATGGTGCCTGGAAGGAGCTGAAGAGATAATAAAGAGCCCAGGTGATGACAACGTTGTAGTAGATGCACATGATGAAGGAGATCGCCACGGATGCTATGCCCACTCCTGACAGCAAATAAAAAAAATGTCTGAGTAAAGTTTATGCTTCTATTTGAACATCTTACAGTGACTGGAAACATGTGTTTATGTCACATAGTACCTTTTAACAGTGGGCAGACAGTCGCCAAAGCATGCACAGGTCCTCTCCTTGTGTACTGTCCCACAGTCAGCTCCATGTAGAGCAGAGGGATCCCCAACACCACCAGCATAAGCAGGTATGGTACCAAGAAGGCACCTGCCAGGAAGATGTTTAGTCAGCTGTCACACACAATTTGCTGTTAAATTAATTTATGACTGCTAGATTTATGGTCTCCTCTAATTGTTAACCTTTGTGAAGATAATCCTGCCCTGTATTTATATGCTTATATTTTGGATCATTTGTAAAACTGAAAGATGAGGTGTCAAAATGTCACATGTTTAGTATTGTAAACCAATGTTCCTGTAAATTGTTTATGCAGAACTTGAGAGTGAAGTATGGACTCATCCTAATACATCACATGCACTGAGATGATTACAAGACAGGATCAAATTAATGCTATTTATTTCAACATGATCAGTATTGCAACAAAAGAAAATGTTAGATGTAAGACTCACTAGAAACATGGTTGTTAACCGTTAGACCCACTTTTGAGACCGGTGTAAATGCATGTACAACATGTACAGAGGTTAATTTGACTTCGTAATTCTGTTTATGGAAGAAGTGTCTTTGTGTTCTCACCTCCTCCACTCCTGTAGCAAAGATAAGGGAACCTCCAAACATTACCCAGACCCACAGCACAGCCGATGCCAGCCAGAGTGAACTCTATCTGCCTGCTCCATGTTGGTCTGCTGAGCTCTTGATCCATGTCTGCTCCCTGTGTCGCCACTGTCGCTCGTCTGGGCCCAAACTGTGGAAAGGGTGGCAGGAATTTAAGTGAGTCTCTGTGATATAATCTTCCTTTTTTATTATGCTTAATGATTAGCTTTCCAACACTGCAGTGGCTCTGAGGCTCACATGAGAGGGGAAAGTTTAGCTTAGTTAATAGGTGTCATAAAATTCAATAAATGAGTTGTTTTGAATAAAAATACAAAAAAGTCAAAGAGCACATTTTGTTCACTTTATCATGTCTGCTTTTGTATCATTACTTAGTCTGCTGAAGACCAAATAAATAATAACAGTAAAAGTAAATAAACGTCTTCTAACAGGATGTGAAAGTTTTTTATTGCTTTGACTGGTAAATGAGCAAAGAAATTACACAATATATAGCAAAAATTACTTTAAAAATACTTATCCTACATATGTTTTATTAATAAAATATATTATTATTATATTATTATTATGACATTTAATAGACTGCGCAAGCTCTCTGTCCCTCATCAAATCTAAAGCTCTCCAGTACACACAAAAGTTCTGTTTGTAAGTCAGAGATGTGGATAGTGGCTTTTGAAACCATGAAAACACGAGTTATGCAAAAGCACAAAGCAATTTCGTCATCAGTTAACTTCCAGTAAACATTAATAGGGGAACACAAAAAGCTCTCAACATCTTGCTGATGGGAAACTAGACATACTGTGTTCTGCTGATGGCAGTGTCAGGCATATAAACACTGAAACGTGTTGGCAAGACTTACTGGGTCAAATGAAAGCAGCTGAAAAGAAACCAGTAACATCCCCGAGGGAAATGGATTCAGGAGGAACAGCAGCCAACTAACAAAAGTAGAGGCTACATTTGAGGATCACAGGCTGAGAAACATGTCTGGGGTCTCAGTTGCAACTTATCCTGCTGGAAGAAGGAACAGTGACAGCGTACAGCACTACTGATTGAGAGTGTAAACCTTTGCACTGGCTTGTGCTTATGCTGGGTTGTATATACTTTAAAGAGCCTGCTGCCATTGAGAAATTATAAACAGGAGAAAGAATGAGGGCTTTGCATCAACAAATCAAATATTAGCTACACAGCCTGCATCTGCATTACATTACATTACATTACAAATACATGCACTTCACTGTTAGTCTACTGTAGGCAATATAACCATGTCAGTGATCAGTGAAGATAAATACTCAGCGTTAAAGTCAACACTGTCTCTGAAAAAGTTTATTTAGGTTATTTGCGTGACAATGCAACAACCACGCCTATTTCGTTTTGGTGAAATTATATCCCCTTTTGTGGAGGAGGGGCAGCAGACAAGGGAGGGGTATTATGTTAGGCAAGGATCGGCAAAATCATTACGGAAGTATGACAATGTAACATTCAAAATAAAATCAGAGCGACTACTTTAACACATATTCATTAGCAGGCCCTTTATTTTGAAAGTCCTTCGCGGAAGCACTGCGTCGTAGTAGGGGAGCGGAGAAACAACACGAGTGTTGTACTGAAAATAATCGAGTTAAAGGGGGAAAAAGGAGAAAAAAACAGCGTTTAAAGGCCACATTTGTTGCGTACGCGTCGATAAGGTGTTTTCCTCTGCAGGTAAAATGGGAAACTGCCACACCGTTGGACCAAACGAGGCCCTTGTGGTTTCAGGTAACGTAGAAGCTGCTTCGGACGATGTTTTGACGATGTTTTGACGATGTTTAGCTTCTTTGGCTCCAGCCTGGTTCTTCAGGCGCGATGAAGAGCTTCTGTAGGAGGGGGTCAGTTACACCTTCCTAACCTGTATTCAGAAAGTAGCATGTGTGCTAAGCTGAAGCTAACATTACGCGCAATGTTAAAACAAACCAGGTTCCGCGTCACTCCGAAAGGGGAAAAAAAGGCAGGTTTCCATGTTTTTCCCGCAAATTTGAACACTAGTGTGCGTTTTATCTGGGATAGCCACCTCACGTCAAACCACCAAGGTTTATTTTTTCCCATCAGACATGATGTTCTCACGTGAAAGCCTCTCTTCTCTTTGTAAATGTGTCTCCACAATGTATGATATCATATATATATATATATATATATATATATATATATATACATTTTTTTTTTTACAATTGTGTCTCATCCCCTCATTATTGTGATTGTTTGTGATTTTAGTTCCACTTCCGGTGACACGGTGTTACGTGCTCAGTAAACTGGTCACCTGGTCATTTTAATAACTTATAAAACCGCTATTATCAAACTCATGGGAATTGAGAGGTAGGGAAGCTGGCTAAAATGTGTGCTATATGTTTATTTTACACCTGATCCTAGAAGATAAACTCCTGACACAGGTCCCCTGTTCAGCCCTAAGTGTTGGCACTGTTTCTTCTTTTAATCAAGATTGTTTGTAATGCTTCTGAGAAGAGCATCACTCTCCACTGATCCCTTCTCTTTGCCTCTGTTAAAATAAAATAGTTTCAGTTTAAGTGTGGTGACACTGGGTTGTGCACGAACACATTCTGGCATGGCTCTGTAATCTGTTAGGGCTGTTTCCTGTCTCTCCCTCCCTCGATGAAAAAAAGAGAAACCAATCCAAGATTTTCCATTGTGAACAAATGGTATAGCAGTCATCACGTATGTGGAGTAATGTGGATTGAGAGCATAGATGCGTGGGTGTGAGCTGCACACACATGATCTTAAGAACGATTCAAATCCACTGTGTGAAGAGAAATTACTTTCTGTTTTTTGAGGAACTTGGCTTCCAAAGCAGATTTTTACCTATTGTGAAATATGGTAAATTACACTGCTTAATCAATGTACTATGACTAAAATACTAAGTTACTTTTCAACAAAGAACCTGCATGAAGAAAACTTGTTTTTTTAGCTTGTGTACATTCTCATTCATTCACTCATTTTTGCAAGGACAGCCTCCCCTCCTCCACCCTGGAGTAAATGCAGTCAAGAATGTCAGTTATGCCAGTCCTACTGGGGCTCAAAGGGTGTGCAGCTTTTACTGTTTTTAGTTTCTCTATTTGTTAGTTCTTTAGTTGGCATGTGCATTTTAATTGTAAAATCCTGTCTCACCGTCACTGATTAATTAAAACAACTAGGAGAACATATCTAAAAGCATATGTTCATGTTTTCAATTGTGCTTGTGGTCAGTCTCTGGTTCAGCGTTTCAGAATTTAAGTAGGTGAAAGAACAAATGAAAGTTACTTAATTTACTCTGTGGTTACTTTTGGTCCCTTTCCTGGTCTGCACATTATAATAATGCTACAGTTTCCTGTGGGATATTGTTTAGTCACACCAGGGAAGTGCATTATTTGTGTACCATGAAAAAAGGGAAACCTACTGTAAGAGACACTGAAATTTCTGCTTTACACTTTTCATATTAAATGCCTTAATGCAAATGCCAACGAAGAAGCAGTGTGCGAGATGTGACTCAATAAATTCTTCTTTAATGTTGGTGTGTGTGTGTGTTCGTAAAGATAGCTCAGTCTGTTAGCATGTGACAGCTGGGAATGTCACACTAAACACTCGAGATTAAACTATCAGACCGAGGCCCCAGAATGAGACTGATACGTTTTGCCTAACTTGCATCTTAACTGGAGGAGCTCATTTACTGCACAACTCCTGGTGCAATAATTTATACAGTGATGCACAGGGAGCGTCTTGGTGTATATTGTTTCTTCATGGGATGTTTCTGTTGTGTATGCCAACAGAAATACTGTATATTGTGAAGAACGAACAGTTTGTTTGAGAGCTTAGTTGCTTTTATCAGCAATGTCAGGTCACTTTAATTTATTATAAGAGTTGGATTAATGGTGTTCATTAAATAATATTAATGAGCACAATCAGAAAAGGCGAAATCTGTGAACCAAGTCCACATCGCTGAACTCTTCACAGTATGTCACAGCATGTGACACACACCCCACACTGCCACTTCTGTTAGGGATGCATTTCAGTGTGATACGTCTAAACAAGGTCTTACAGTTGCAACACACAAGTGTTACTCCTCTAAGAGGTAACATCAAATTAAGAGATTTACAAACGACACCAGAAAGCAGTAGCAAACTACTTGCTCCTAGTTAAACACCACAGGAGCAAACACTGTGTGTGTTGTGGTTGGAAGACACGGATGTTGTGCATTTCTTGATTTCTAAACATCACGTGATTATCACATGAAACTAGGTCACTGTCTGATTGAGGTTACGTCTACCCTCCTTTGGGTTTAAAAATTTATATCCGGCTACAGTTAGATAAAGTATTCCTTCTAATGATATGTTTTGCTTTGTGTAGATACATGTGTGAATGTGTTAAATGCATCAAGAATATCTATTTCCAGCTGAGAAATTAGTTAAGACTTTTAACACTAAACAATCCAAATCAAACTGCTGCTCTCTAATGTCCATTTCACCTGTGTTGATCCAAAGGTGGCTGCTGTGGCTCAGACCAGAAGACGTATGTCGTGGGAGGTTGGGCGTGGGCCTGGTGGCTCATCTCTGACGTGCAGAGGTAAGACCTGTCTGCTCTGGTCTGCTCTGGTCAGCTGAACCTGTAGTACAGTTTCCTCATATAAAGTGACTTTAGAAAGTTTTCTGACCCCTTCAGTTAAAGAACACTTTGTTGTAGGTTAAGTGTAGACAAGTGTCTTTTTGCCCATCAGTCTATACTCACTGACCTAGGTTTATAGAAAATGTTCTACATATAAATATATTAAAAATTAAAGCAGAATTTGCCACAGCTTGAGTTCGTCATGTTCTAGACACATCTCAAGGATGTTAAAAGTAAACAGGAAACTCCTGTCCAAGATTCATGTCAAGAGGAAGGGAGACAAAAATGTAATTCTTCCTTTCTAATAAACAAGCAGATATTTCTAATCACATTTCCACTTTGTCCTCATGGGTTACCGAGTGTTGATAGAAGGCCAATTTCATCAGTGTAAAATAATCCACAACACAGTGAAGTGTGCAAAAGCTGAAGCTGTCTGAAAACTTCACAAAGCCGCTGTACATGTAGTTTATTCCTCTGTGTATGTCTGTGAAGATTCTCAGTCATCCAGGTAAAGTAGTCTGAGGATTGAGTCATGGCAACTGGACTTCTTTCTT
>JAUYWH010000006.1:4621951-4688300 GCA_034779795.1 Ctenopoma multispine
AGTTCTGTGGATGCAGAACGAAACGTCTCTACTTGGAAGAAAGAAGTCCAGTTGCCATGACTCAATCCTCAGACTTCCTCTGTGTATGTTCATGAGCTATTAACAACACACACAAAACATAGATAAGTCATCATCAGACATTGCATTGGTTGACGTGTTCCTACATAATGTTGAACATGGCCTTTTTTTAGTCTGTTACATGATAATATTGTAGAGTAAATAATCTCTTGGGCCCCCATGAGTAGGCTATAGAAAATTAGTTAGTTAGTTCCCCAAAAAAATTTCCTAAGAAATTCACTATTACATTCTGTCTGAGGGACATTTGTTAAAAATTGCAGCTGAATTGGAAAAAAATTAACTAATTTTTGACACTATTACAATAATTGGACTCAAAGCTGAGGGCAACAGACATGGCGGGGAAGTCAAAAAGGCACATTGGAGGTTTTGGTCTTTTCATATTGTGACAAAAGGAAATAAAATATGATGGCTGACTTATCCTTTAACAATTTAAAGTACAAATTTTTTTTTGTTCAGGCTAAATGTTGTTTTCCTTGCTTACATACACAATATATAATGTTGCACAGATTAAACTGTTTATTTATGGTGAATTTAGACCAATAACATCAGTATTAATGTATAATATTTAACAGATGTGTAAACATAGCGGCTCACCTCTGTCTGCAGCCTTTAAATTCTGCTCAGCTGAGTCAGCTTCAAAGATAACACTGGAAAGGTAAACAAGGTGAGGGAGAGTTACCAACATAACATGTAGAAAACTGTACTGAACAATTACAGTTAACCTCACATTATGCTGAACTCTCCCATCCTGTACCATTAACACTGAGACAAAAAGAATGAACTAAAAGTGAAAAGAAATATGAAAAGAAATACACGTGATCAGAATTTAAACTCTGCATGATTAAAACCAGTTAACAAAATATTTAATCTGATCCAGACTAGTCTTCATTAAGAGACGAGACCTGCAGCTGAAACACTGCCAGTCAAAACACAACTCACAGGGATATACTGCACGTGCATCTCTGTAAAGTCTCAGTGTTATGGCACTGAAGCAGTTTTTGTTTGCAGTAAAATTGTCCAGGGTCTTGGCTCAAAGTCCATGTAATCTATAACTGAAAGTGTAAGTGATCAAAATACAAGTTTTAATTATATAGATTTGTCACTTAAAAGCATCAAGCCACAATTGCAATTTTATTTTTTCAAAAATAATTTGGTTATCACAGAGCAGTGTGGTGACGTGTACAGTAATGCTCTGAGATTGAACTAACCTGTTATAATAATCTTTGACTCTGGATTTTCTGGCCTTCAGTACTACTATTTGCACGCCTCTGTTTCTTCTCTGCTAACCTGCTTTGCTTTGTTGGTTGTTGATTTCACCCATCAGCCTCACTGTGTGTCATGTTATCCTTTTCCCATTACGTGCAGCTCTCTTTCTAGTTGCTAGGAAATGTAATGGTAGACCTGGACAACAAAATAAACAAAATAAAAATCCCCTTTTAGAGATGGATCATCCGAGGACTCTTATCTGTTTTTATTGTGAGTTTAGCATTAACATTTTAGATGCTTTCCTAAAAGATGAGAACAGGAGAAAAGCTCTTGCTACTCTCCACACTGGTATGTGTTCACCAGTGTGGAACAGCTAAAAGCTAAAAACAGCTAAAAGCAAGGAGCTGAATGACATTATAAAAACAGGGGGGAGGGGGACAGTGTGTCTTCCTGGTTGTGATGCAGTAATGATGTTAAAGCCCAGCCCTGGTACTCATTGATCCAATTCTTCTGGAGAAATAGGCTGTTGAGCTTTAAACCTGAGAGTCTCCTCCTCCAAGTGCAGTCTGCCTCCCATGTCCTTGGCTCCCACAGAAATGAATCTAAGTATTTATTTAAAATAAAAAAAACAAGAGCTCTGACTTTTTTTCAGCTTGGAAACATAATCTCACATAAACAGTCCAGCTGCACTAGTGTTGAACTAGAGGATAATGATTGTTTGTAGAAGGCATTCCTGTGTAATCTCCATACAAATGTAATCTTTAAGTGACACTTGGATCAAGAATCCTGTCAGCACTTTTAATCAATGGCTCTAATGCTTTGTGAGGTCAAAAAAGTGAGGTCAGACTGTGTCTTTCACCTAGTCCTTCTTCTGTCTTCTTCTTGTCCTTGGTTACTGACATTCCTAACACCTGTTGTCCAACTTACTGTTTTGCCTCTGCTATTCCCGCCTGCCTGCCTGCGTAGAATGTCTCTGGAAGTTATGACCATCCTCTGTCGCTGTGAGCATATCGAAACCTCGGAGGGTGTTCCCCTGGATGTGACAGGGGTGGCTCAGGTAATGCATTTAAAAAAAAAGCAATGGCTGGCTCAAGACCAAAGGAACACACAGGAAAATGGTTGAACTAACTAGCTAACTTTGTTTGTGTGTGTTTGGCTCTTCTTCTTCTGCAGTGAAAAGGAGACAATCTGCTGTCACTAACTTGGGCTTTGCTGTAAAGCTGAACTCTTGAGTCACCTTTGGCAACGGGGTCACTAAATGAATGCTTTCCAATGCAAAATGCAGATTGAATTATCGGAAAGAAACTAGTGTAATTACAGCAAAATACTGAATCTATTTAAAACTTGTATTGTAGACAGCATCTC
This sequence comes from Ctenopoma multispine, assembly GCA_034779795.1. Classification (NCBI taxonomy): domain Eukaryota; kingdom Metazoa; phylum Chordata; class Actinopteri; order Anabantiformes; family Anabantidae; genus Ctenopoma; species Ctenopoma multispine. Next base: position 4,624,601 of record JAUYWH010000006.1, read on the forward strand.
ATTTTGCTCCGTTGTTGGTGATCTGGAGTCCTTGGGTGAATGGTTTCACTTTGTCCTCTTTTATTTCCACATGTCTGGCCCTTCCCTTCATTTGCGTTGCCTCCAAACATGTCAGTTTTTTATTTTATATTTTTTTCACATTCTTCACAGGCTAACGCTTGAGATTATGACCCTGCAGCCCAAGTGTGATGATGTAGAGACAGCGGAGGGTGTAGCTATTACTGTCACTGGGGTGGCTCAGGTAAATAACCACACTTTTCTGGGAATGCCAGTTCAGACTCCACCAACCCACACATCCCCCTGCTCTCGTTTTCTCTGGCATAACGCAATAATCACAGCAGAGGGGGAATTTCACACAGAGGGCTCAATTTAATATGTACAGTATGTTTGATTGAAACACTGAGACGGGTGCACATACAGATGTTTTCTGCATCCCTCCCCGCATTACCCTTAAATCTGGGCAGAATACACGTAATGAAACTTACCTGAACCAGGCTGACAATAGCACCGTGTCAGAAAAGACACAAACTATACAGAGTTAGTACCGTTCTGCTCAGTCGGCACTTCTTGGTTCATATCTCGTCGTGTCACTGGTACCAGTAACAGCACACCCACACTGAAGTAGGCCCTTGTGACACAGTGTTATGGAAATTGTGCTGGTATGACAAGGGAAGGGGCCTGTGTAGAGCCTCGTGTGTATTTTATTGTCAGTGTTTTGTTTTTATGTGTTTGTATGTGATGTGATGGTTGATCCTGTTCAGTACCAAAATGAACCTTTTGAGATGTTAAAGCAAAAATCCACCACAACAAAACTGACTTCACATTTTGACTATTTCCACAGTAGATTTGGCTAAAAATCCTTACACAGCAAACGTTAGCAGAAAAAAAACACAGTTCTATACATTCAGGGGGGTTAACATACTTTAGGTTGAGCAGTAAGTGGTAATCCAAACATGCAGGTGGAAGAAGTGCAGGATTGTAGTCATGTGGTGGACAAATTACCATTCAGTCCTAACAAGGAATTTCAAGCTAATCTATTATCACAGTGAAACCTCTGCCTGCAACACTTCACAATAAAAAATATAAAAAAGGAAACAGTGACTGCAGGGTCCCAGTTCATTAGTGAGACTAATGGATATCTAGTCTTGCCAAGTTTTGTAGAAACACATTCTTGTAAATCAATGTTTAAAATATTTTTTGTGGTGGTTTTTGTCTTTAAGAACATAACATTTAACCATGTTGCAGCTCTGAAAGAAGCCGCTTTATCAGTTCTGTATTTTGGCTGCGGTGATGTTCCTCTCCTCTGTTTTCCTACATGCATGCTTGACAATGAGCCCACTGTTAAGAGCTGAACAGCCCCTCGTTTTCACTCCGTTCACTTCAGGGAGGCTCGTCATGCCACCGTTTGATTGGTCGAACCGGCCAAATCTGTTGCGATGTATGTGTGTACTGGTGTGTCCTTTCTTAAATTAAAGAGACACATTCAGTTTAGACTCAGACGAGTTCATCAGCAAAATAAAAAAGAATTATTTAGAATAATTAGAATATTGTTTTTACTCTTTATTCTTTAATCTCCAGACACATTTTACCATATGACCTGAGTATCTGTGTCTGCTTTACCAGACCACTGGTCAGCTAACAGTAGAAAGAACCAGGAAAGGACCAGATGTTATATATTAGTTATCACATGTACATACATTTTGAAATTATGCACTTTCAACAACCAAAGTTGAGGAATGGCCTAGATATTGTTCTGTAACACTCCTTTTATTTGTGCTGTTGAGTTGTGTATCTTGAAGGAGCTGTTTGGAGGAGGCTGGAGCTGCACGATGAAGGGGTAGGGGTAGAAATTCAAGAGTTGAGGGCAAGACTGTACTGTTTCACCTCTATTCCAGTCTCGGCTGTGGCACGGCTCCCCCTGCTGACTGTGTGGACTGTGTGTGTCTGTGCAGGCTTGCAGCCTTTTCTGTTGTCGGATGTGTTTCCTTAAAATAACATCTACCTTCCCTGACATTGTGTTGCTCTCATGACTGGTATGAGTGCATGTTTGAAAACAAAACGATGTGCAGACCTCTCACCCAGGACCCGGCTGACTCACAGTTACACTTACAGTTCCAGTGGAGTAACAACAAAAGGGACACCTCTTTTTCTTGCTGACTGTCGTTTTTATCTTTTAATCTTCAGGTTACTTCTGTTGATTTCCTTTTATTTTGTTGATAAATGTTTCCCTCATTCAGTTCCCTCAGTTTTGAATTATACAGATCTTTTACTTTCTAGAAGAATCACACAGTATGTTTCTGTATTGTGACTGGTGCTGTGTTATAAGGAATCAGCTCAGATTTTCTACAACTAAGCAGAAACGACAACAACATATGTTTAGTACATGTTTGTCATTATAAGCATAAGAGGATTTTAGATCTATGTCTTAACTTTCAATATTGATGTTAGTTATTGACAAGGATGCTGCTCTCTGCAAGTGCAGGCACACACAGCGTGACTACAGTCACTCGATGATTTCTGAGATATAAATATCTATGAAAAGTTGATCATAAATTATACTGTGTACATTCAAAGCTAGTAGTGCTGTACTGAACATTTATCTGATGAATCTGAAAAAGCCGCCTCTGCTTCAAATCACTATTGACCTATATTTTCTAAAGCCTTGTTTATTCAGAGATTGTACACAAGAAGATGCCTTCCCAAACTGTTGATTTACTTTTACTAGTATAAATAGAAACTGAAGTCGTTCATCACAGTGTACAGTCTTATGTTTTGCAAGTTTAAATGATGCAATTAGGATCATTCTACGCATCCTTGTCACAAATGTATTGCAGACTCAGAGTTTAATTCTACTTGTGTGTTGAGTTCCCATTTTACTTACTTTTCTTTTTCTGCTTTAAGCATTTTAATATATGACTGTAGAATTAGAAGAAAAGAGTGATGTGTGGGAACTAATGATGCCACAAAAGCCACGTGTCACGTTGTTATTTGTGCCTGTATTTCTGTCTGTGTTTGTCAATGTGTGTTCAGCTGACGATCTTTGTCCACACTGGCACCAGGTGAAGGTGATGACAGAAAGGGAACTGCTGGGTTACGCCTGCGAACAGTTCCTGGGGAAGTCAGTCGTAGAGATCAAGAGTGTCATCCTGCAGACGCTCGAGGGTCACCTGCGCGCCATCCTTGGTAGGTGGCTTCTGAAAGCTGCATGGTCACTCAATTTTGTTTGTGTCTCCCAACATGTGCACCTGTTTTTTTCCATCTTCACTAATTTAGCAACACCAATGAAAACACCAATTTTCTGTAGTTTGCAAATGACTAAATGCTCATTATGTTCTGTAATCCTAAATGTTGACATATTTTGTACCTTTGTCCTTGTGAATATTTGTACGTCTTAGAAGATTGTTTAAAGCCCTTTTGTCTTCATTATGAGGAAAGAAGCTTTAGCACTGTGTGAAGCAGATTTAACAAAACTGTGGTTTTGGAGTAAATTCTGCTTCTAGCCCTGATGTTCAATTCTCATCCTGCTGAAATCTGGAGTCTGAAATCACAAAAGCAGACAACAAGAAACTCAAAATGATCGTGTTCACTTGTATGGCAAAAAAACTCAGAAAGGTCAATTTGATTGAAGCAAGTAGCACAAACGAGGCAGGATGGCACTGAAGACACACATTATACTGTGAATGTATAATGGAAGATGTATGTAAAACACCCTTGATGCCATAGAACAAGTGTTTAAAGCATCCAGTGTAAAATTATTACTGTTTTCTACCAAGTGACAGTGGAAATGTGCAACAATGTCACTAATAATTTGCTGTCTTGACGAATTGATGTTTGTCAGCATGCTTAGTTTAATTAGACAGTGACAGGAGCAGTAACAGTTTGAATCAGAAGGCACTAAGGACAGTCTTCATATTTCAGGCACGTTAACTGTTGAGCAGATTTACCAAGACAGAGACAAATTTGCTACCCTGGTGCGAGAGGTGGCAGCACCCGATGTTGGCCGCATGGGCATCGAGATCCTCAGCTTCACCATCAAGGTTTGAACAACACAATATTGAGTTTGCTTCATTCTGCATTTGTGTTTTAAATATCTGTTTCCTGCCATGTTAAAGAAACACAAATAGTTGAATAACCTGCCATGTTTGTACCTCTGTTTTTATTTGACTTTCAGGATGTATATGATAAAGTGGAGTACCTGAGTTCACTGGGCAAAACTCAGACAGCTGCAGTACAGAGGGATGCAGACATCGGAGTGGCAGAAGCCGAGAGAGATGCTGGCATCAGGGTGAGAGGGAGGAAATTAGACTTGTAGACAAGCAATGCAAAAACATCTGTGCTATTAGCTATGACATTAGGAAACTAACAAACCGCTTTCTTTTCCAGGAAGCTGAGTGTAAGAGAGAAATGATGGATATTAAGTTCTTGGCTGACACAAAAATGGCCGACTCTAAACGAGAGCTGGAAATGCAGAAAGCTTCCTTCAACCAGGAAGTGAACACAAAGGTATTGGTCTGAAAATATTGCTTCAGCTATTTAATTCAACAATCAAACATAAGATAAGACCATTAATAGAAACTCCTGCATTTTCTAGAAAGCAGAGGCCCAGCTGGCGTATGAGTTGCAGGCTGCCAAAGAGCAGCAGAAGATTCGTCTGGAGGAGATCGAAATCGAGGTGGTGCAGAGGAAGAAGCAGATCACTATTGAGGAGAAGGAGATCGACCGCACTGAGAAAGAGCTCATCGCTACTGTGAAGAGACCTGCGGAAGCCGAAGCCTTTAAGATGCAGCAGTTGGCTGAGGGACAGAAGTGAGTGGATCTTACAGTTTATCCTACCACAGAAAATCTACTTTTAATTCTTCTATACTTTTTTTAGCACTAATATCAAGGCACAATAAACATGGCTGTGAAACTGGACTGTGCTATATTTTTGGTTGTATAATCATATAAATGAATAAAGATGTTATTTGACATTTTACACATTAATGAACTGTACCGAACAGTCATTTTGACACCTCTCTAACCCTACCGCAGAACAAAGAAGGTGCTGACAGCACAAGCAGAGGCTGAGAAGATCCGTTGCATCGGTGAGGCAGAGGCCGCCTCCATCGAAGCGGTGGGGAAGGCAGAGGCTGAGAAGATGAGGCTGAAGGCTGAAGCCTACCAGCAGTACGGCGAGGCTGCTAAGACAGCTCTGGTTCTGGAAGCTCTGCCCAAGGTCTGTGAAACACATTTATACACCGCTGGTTGTATAGATAGTATGAAGTGGAGGAATCCGTGAAATAACAGTTGCTCTCTGTGTTCTGTCAGATTGCCGGTAAGGTGGCTGCACCGCTGTCAAAGACAAATGAGATTGTCATTCTGAGTGGAGAGGGCAGCCGTGTGACCGGAGAGGTGACCCGTCTGTTAGCTGAACTCCCTGTGTCTGTCAATGCCCTCACTGGGGTGGATCTAACTAAGGTGAGAGAGGCACATTTCCCAACAAGAATGAGCTTATCTCTTTGGACTGCTGTTGTGAACCCTTAGTTTTCCTCTGCTATCCTCAGAGTCAGCTGGAAGTTTGTCTTTTGATTGTTCTCAGATTTCAGTGCTTGAACTTGTTGAACACAAAACATCCTTGTTTTACAGCTGTTCATATGATTCATATATTATAAATAACAGCTGGCCAGACACACACAGATGCTGCATCTTACCAAGGTTCAGCCTCAATGTTGGTTTGTCTTTCACATGTTCAGGGACTTTCCAACTAACTAGCACAAATGCAGCAGGAAGTCAAATTTTACCACCCACATGAACAACAACAAGTTCTCCAAGTTTTTTCATCAAGGTTCTTCATCACTTCTACATATTTCATTCAAGCTTTACCAGATTCTGTAAATAATATACTTGAATGAACTTATTTTTAGTTTACATTGAGATTCCAACGAGCCTTTAGTTAATAGTTCATGTTCTGGCTGCAGCATAATTTAGCTGACACACATGCACATGTGGAAAATTACGATGGTACTCTTTCAAGTGTTGGCATTACAGAGACATGAAACTTTGAAACGACGGCTCCTTGTTAGCCACGATTACCCACCAGGTGGTGCTGAAGCTCCTATAAGAAAATGTTTCAATGGAAGCCAGCAGATCATTGTGACCACCCGTGCACCACACACACAGCAGCATGGCAGCAGTCACCTGTATGTTTTTACGAAGGTGGTAAATGCAGTTGTTAAGTTGATGTAATGTTATACATAGCTGTAGTTTCTGAATGTGTGGCAGCACTGTGCACTCGCTTTAATAATCTCTGTTAAAACCAGCTAATCCTTGTTTCCCCTGATCCCACAGATCCCTCTGCTCCAGAAGATGACCAGCCCACAGTGCCAAACAGCCAACTGATGAATCAGGCCAGAGACTTGGTTCTCTGAATCCTTTAACATATATCTGCCTCAAGCATGAAAATAGTTTCCAGCCTCTGACCCCCTTCTACAGATGCCTTTGACCAGAAACACTTGGCACTGACCAAGAGAATTTTTATATTTTTAAGACGTTTTAAATTTACTCAAAGTAAGAAAAAAACTGGGGCCTTGCTTCTGAAGGACCAGGCTGTATCTTTCTCTATCTGTTGTTTTAAGTTCTTGTTTTAGACACACAGATTTTTATTGCACTGTAGTAGTTAACCAGGATCATATGCTGCAGACCTGCTCGGTCGTAGAAGTCATCTGAAGCAGAGCTGGGTATTTTTGAGAGAAGGTAAAACACCACAGTGTAAACAAAACATTAAGGACATATCTGAAAATCGTACTCCTGTCTGAAGCTGTACATTTCTGCCTGGAGTTTGGAGTGCTGTTATGACATTCATTCAGCTTTGGGAGCAGAGCAGACCATCTTCATTAAACACTGATTCACCTCAGAGCCCAGTTAGTGAAGTAACTTGGCGTAGACTGAGCATAGTGTGAAAAAAGGAGCTTTTATTTCCTCTTTTCTTTTGAAACTGCATTTCATGTAGATAAAGTTAGAGTTAAGTCAGTGAGGACTTTATGGTTTAGAAATCTATTACACTTAAGACTCACCAGATCTTCACCCACTGTGACTGTAAAATTTACAATACATTACGATATCAGTGACATTTGCATAACTCGTATGATAATTCTTACCTCGTGGTTTGTTGTAACGTTGCCTGTCTCGTTCTGATGTGCAGTGCCTGTTCACCACTCAAGTGCCCAAACCTTAGGACATTGGTTTGGCTTTAGTTATTTTAGTTATACATATATATTAGTGTATTACTGCATTATAGAATTAAATGATGCTCCCTGTTCTTATAACATCAGCTCATACTAACAGTAGTGTTTTCATTTGTTGCATGTGTAGATAGAGGTAGATATAAAAGATTAGGAAATGCATAAAACAAAGCCATACTTATCTAGAATATAAAACATATTATAAAATGTCATCTAGACCCTGGATGCCTACCAGGCTTAATATACATTAACATATTACCTCAAGTAGGGCATGGTAGTGCAGGTATTTTGTGACTTTACCCCCACACAAAATCGTTTTATGGCAGAAAAGTACAGTTGTGCTGCAGATTGAAAGTTGCCACCATGTTGCACCTCTCACCACGTCCACCCTGTGATGACAAAGCAGGATCTTAACTAAAATAAGCACGTGATCAGGTTGTAAACACCGTACGCGACGTGGTTCTCAGGTGGTCGTTAGTTTGGTAAATGTGGTGTGAATATTACTGTTGGCTTCACCTGCTACAGTCTGATTACTACATGTAGTCTGTCACAATCGTTAAACACTGAGAGTGAGATGATCATTGCTTGTGTTGTGGGGACACTGTGTGTGCAACAAGTTGTGAATTTCAACCTCTTAAGTTCAACTTCAAACCGACTGAGCCTTTTGTTGCTTTCTGCTTCTCCAATCAGCTTACTATGCACACAGATAGCTGTGACTGCCCTTTTTCATTTTTGTGAGTTGTCTCGTAAAACACATCGTGAATGTTCATGAGCCTCTCTTCAGAGTCTGACTGTATTGTTTTATTTTGCCATTGAAGGTTACAAAGTTATCATATTTTTGCAAATTTTCTTATTTTGATGTGAAATAAACACAAGGCTTTTTGTTCGTTTGGCCTCCGCTGACTTCATCGTCTTTGTGTTTTTGACATGAATGTTACAATTTCCTCCAGGTTTCAATGTTTCTGCAACTGTTTGTAAATGTAAATGTGGGTGAAAACACTGCTCGGCTTTCCGCAAATACATTGATTAGATGTGATTTTCTTTAGCATATCTTTAAATAGCCAGTAGTTTTTAAATCATCCAAACACCATCAGCCGCTAAAACCTGGTCGAGGACACACTGTCCCATTTTCAAGCTGTGACTCACTGCAGCCTGGCAGAGCCCTCCAACATAACATGACCAACGTTTGACATCAAACCTGGACTGAATGATTGCACCAGCATCTTGCAGTCAAACTTTAAAACACAAAACGATTGTGTACCCACACTTTATCTGGTGAGAAACATGACATTTGCAGAATCATTTTAAATCTGTAGAAGTACATTTTTGCTTCTATTATCAAGTGGTTGTTTTTCAAAACATGTGTTTGAGATGTGATCTGTGCATCGACACGTCACAAAGTAGCTAACAAAATGATTAAAGTTTGCAGTACTCCTTTATTGTGTCTGTTCACAGTGCCTTTGTTAAATTTGGAGTTTATGCATACTTACATGTGTAGTTTGTTGGCTGTATCAATCCTATATTTGGACGTACTGATGGGATATTGTATTACATTTACTGTAAGATGAAGACTTGTAGAGTATGTACTTTATACATATATAGTTTTCTGTTTTTTCTCTTTTATTACACTGAATACTACAATTTACATATGAACACAGAAATATATGTAGTTAGATGAGAATTATACATGTAACACCAAGTCGAATTTAACAGCTTTTCGTGTGGAATTTATCATTTATTATTTTGGCCATTATATTGTGTGCCAACAAATATAAATTTCCTTGGTTTGCACTGTGTAATCAAAATAGTGGCAAATTCCTGTTACACCAAGTAGCATTTGAGAGGAGAATGTGGTTAAAGACCAAATATCGTAGACCTATGCCTTAACATTTGTCTTCATCTGTCCATCTGTTGTCTATAACTTTCTTAAAATCATTCAGTGGATTTCTCTTGTGATCCAGTACGGTATTTTAAGGATTTGTTCATATTATTCTGTGTTGTGTGCCATCCTACAATAAATGTTACACCACCAATTTAATGTGTACTAAATGGTTCCACTGCACTTTACACTGTTTAGTAAAGAAAAACACACACACACAAACTTGAACGTACCAACAAATCAAATCACAACAGCATGGTGTAGCTGTCTAAATCGTTGGGAGATTAATCCTCGCCATATCTGGACTGTGTCATGTGATTTTGTGTGCGGCGGCTCCTTTTGGCAACATGACAGAGCTGCGGGCTCCCTGCACATGAAGACAGATTAAAAGCTGCGTGTCAGCAGGAGCAGATGTGTCCTCTCACCAGTGACCTCCACTAGAATGGACGTCTTCATTATCAGAGGTCAGAGGTCTGAATGTTTGTGAACTAGCCGTGACAGTAAGAAAATATATTCAAAACGTTAGTCATGTGAATTAATAAAGAACCTGATTCATCACTGTGCAGTTTAGTGTGTTGAAGGTAAAGAAAATACTTCTATACATTACTGCATTGATCCCTCCTTACTAAACATACAACCTACAACGCGCAAACACGCTGTACAACCTTTAATTGCACCTTTCCTGCATTAGATGTGTGTTTTCATGCCTGCTTGATTACCACACTTTCACTCATTGTCTCAACCTCTGGCTTTACGATTCACGTTTAAAGATTATTTCTTAAAAGTTATTGGTTGGTAACGTTTTGTATTCAGGTCTGAATGCAGACGCTGACGTTGCTGAATTTGTTGCTGTTGTCATCATCTAAGTGTCTTGCTATCTTATGTATGTGTTCTGTCAATTAGTTTTAGGACATCTTGCCAAAAGGCTGCTTTTGAAAATGAGCTGGCTCCCCACACTGGCACACTTACAGGAAGGCTAATTAACAAGGGTTGTACTTATAAATAGAGGAAATGAAATGAAATGAAACACTTGTTGTCAGTCTTTGGCAGCTGATTCCAACAGCTGATGGAGGACATGACTGTGTGTCCTGATCCGGAGATATTTTTACATGCGGCCTGAAGGGGGCAGCCCACAGTCATCTCTAAAACACTAGCATGAAACACAGTGTAGTGCAGCCACACATTTCACTTCTTCTGCTGGTAATAAAAAACAACCAGAAGAAGACCACCAGTAACACTACAACAACTACTATTAGCATCACTGTATCTATAAATAATTACTGCAGTACCATATGTATTCATATACCTAACTTAAGAAACAAACCATGTGGGACTTTTAGTACTTCTGCGTGTTTAAAGCAGTTTGTTAGAGATTATATATAATGTCGTGCCAACATTTTCACATATGGTTTGATTCAGATTTTCTCTCGTTGTTTTGTTGCCTTCCAGGTAGCTGTTTACTTTAAAACATAAACTTATGTAGTATCATCTACATGTAGTGAAAGTATCAAAAGTCAAAGTAGTCACTGAGCACAGAAACGGCCCCTGTGACTGATTGTGTACGACACTATATGATTGTTAGTACTGATGCATTAATGTGAAGCAGCATTTCACTTTTCTAACTACAGGTTCTGTGCTATTTTATTTAAGCAGTGTATTTTATAATCCTAAATTCACGTATATGTATAATCTTTCAAATATGAACATTAAAAGAAGAAGAAGAAATATGGTCGTCAGATGACTGTAGAGCGGTAAAAACTACACAATTTGTCTCTAAAATGAAGCATAGTGGCAAAAAATGCAAACGTAAGCAGAGGATTTAAATAAATGTACAGTTACAATCCATCACTGCTCGTCTTGGTTTGATACAACCTAAATTCATGAACAAGAAATGTATGTGAAAAAGTATTCAGTTGCCACTTTGCTGACAGTTAAACCAAACTTCACACAAACATGTTTGGGGCCTTCCCAGAGGACACAATCTCCTTGTCATAAAAATAAATGATGCGGCTCAAATTACCCCTGGACAGGTGTTTTATAGTCTCTGAAGTGAAGCCATGGACTCAGGTAATGACTGGTAAATCAGCCTGCTAATACAAAAAAGACTATTTTAACAGTGTTTTACAGAGCGGCCCCTGGTCGTGAGTAGGTAGAAGCGCGTGGTTATGTCTATCACCTTGTATATGCACTAATTTGGGTGCATTTTTTACCTTCTTCTAACAGTTTAATCAAACCCCAACATGTTACAACAAGTGATTAAAGCCTGGCTTGTTGCACAATGAGACCTTCCTCCCCGTTTATCTCTGTGAGCACTAAAGAATGTAAAAAACGTATCTGCGAAAGCAAATGGAAGTTTGTAGAGAGAGTAGCAGCATTTCTGCAGCAGATAAAGAGCCGGAGGGAAACCAAAACACTCAGATAGTCCTACCTTCATCTTTATCTGTGCCCACAGGAGGACCCCTCACACCCCGAGCTAGCTCCCACACCCTAGGGAGTTGTTACCATGGCAACAGACGTGTCCCACCTAAGCCGGACCTTAAGTAAAACCATGTCACAGTTCACATGCACCACAGAGCTTAAACAAACACACAATTACAGAAGTGAATTACTGGATTATTGTTAAAACATTTATGATCACAGTCCTTCCTCTACAGATACAGGATGTACCTGTGATAAATGAACTTGACCTTAAAGCTGTGGTGCAGTGGCAACTGTGAATATTTCTTTGGTAACGACTTGTTACCAAAGCAGATGTGTCATCAGCATTACAGAAGAAGTCACCTGAAAAGGGGGGGGGTGCAGTATTCTCGTGTATATCCTGCACTATGTGGCTCAGATCATGTTCAGTTATCACTTAACAAACTTTTGCAGCAGTTTTGAGATTTAAGGTCAAATACATAGAAGAAGTTAAAGGGTGAAAACCTGAGACAAACACAGGTAACCTGCTCCATCACAGTCTGGGCATAAATTGATGTGCAACGTGTGTGAAAAATAGATCTCATCTCTTTCCGTATCCTGGAATCAAGCCAGACGTGTGAAAGAGAAAAAGTTTTAAAAGTCTTGTAACGTGACAGGAGCTGACATATTGTAGTATTAAATTCCAATCCATTAAAACATCACACATAAATCCCAGGAGCTATGAGATTCAGACGACTTACAGGATGAACATTTGATCTATTACCACACTGAGAAATGAAGTTCAGTGTTTTTATAACAGATAACGGACAAATCCTGTTTAAGCTTATTGCCTAGATCTTTTAGAGGTTATACAAGAGGTATTCATGACCAAGAAATGTCAAAACTCACAATAAGAGTCTGTAAAGTGGGTTTGAGCACATAGAATATTGTGTTTACATGTTGTTTTAAATTGCTTTATGGCACAAAATAGTATTATACACTACTAAAAGTAGCAACTTTCTCCCATGATTTTAATATTTTTGTCCTGTAAATTCGTGCTTCTGTCCACTGTTTCTGATTTTAAATAACAGTGTTGATAATATGCAATTAAAAAAACGTGGGATATATGTGTGGACTCCATTTTTCTGTGGAGTCCAGTCTTGGGAAATAAGGGTGTGGACCATCATCGACAGAGGCAGTCAGGTTGGGACCAGATAAGAAAAAAGTTCAACCCGTGCTGCCTGGTCCACCCCAGATGTCATCACAGTATGCTAATGAGCCAGGGGCCTTTAAGTGCCGGAGTCCAGCAGGCAGAGCAGTCAGGACACCGTGAACCAGACGTGGACTCATAGCAGCTATAAGATGTTGTGGAGGGAAGAGTCAGCAAAGATGCAGTGGAAAAGGTGAATGTGCGGCAGAGAGGAGGTGACGGAGGCCTGGCTGGGCCTCAGGGCTCTGCAGCAGGTGACACAGTGGTTGTTAGTGCTTGGTTGAGGGTGATTTTTTTAAAATAGTATTTAAACTGCATTATTAACATGTCATTGATTCGTTTTCCTTTTTTTTAACACGTCTACCACCTACACTTGTCTTGCAGATTACAAACACGACGACAGCACGAAGCCAACACTTATCTCTTGCGCCCTGGACAGGATATCATCTTATACTGTAAGTTTATTAAAGAGACACTACAGTATAGATGATGTACTATCCAGGGTTTCATTCCACCTCCAGTGCTGCCAGCATGCGCTCAGGCCCAAGCGACCATACGCCTCACACTCTGCAGAGGAGGGCCGTCAAACCGTTACCATTACTGAGTTTTAGTAATGGTAAGGGTTCTACGGCCCTTTCTCAACCACATCTGGACCAGCAGGATGAAGGAAAGCAAACGTATATTATATGTGATAGATGTATTATTCATTCTGAAGGACAGTTCACTGTGTGCATGTGGATGCATGTGAAATAAAGCTTATGCCTCCAAACAAATGAGTTGCTCTTTATTTGGTAAAAAAGACACACAAAGGCAGTATTAGCATTCTAGATCTTTAGCGTTTGAAGGATTACTTTAATGTGCACGCTGACATGCCGGCATCAGCTATAATATTTTCCAGCAGCAGTTGGCTTGTCTAAGTGGTGATCTCTGCTGCACAACCGGCTTGTCTAATCACTAGGAAGCAGCTACTGCAGAAAGAGCTTGAGGGGTTGACACAGCTTCTGTGAGACATTCAAGGCCTCTCCCCCACCCATCTCCCTCCCTCATCGCCCTCGCTTTAGGCCACTGGCTGGTTATTCATCAAGATGCCTCGGATAGAGTAACCATCAAACTAACTCACAGGCAGCAGGAATGAATCTAATCACCATTATATGACCCATTTTAGCATCAGGTTAGTGCTCCATTTTGCCATCCATTAGAGAGACAATTCAGCCCTCAGGGGCAGAGCTGGGCTTTATAAGAGCCAAAGAAGCAGACGGAGGGAAAGGGGGGAGGGGGGAGAAAAGAAGAAGAAAGCAGCCGGACAAAAAGTGATATTCGCAGGGATGGATGGCCACACTTCAAAGGCTAAAGTGATGTGGGAGTGCAGGCTACACTGGGGACATCTGAGCGAACATGACTGAGCAGGTCCCACTTCACTTTATCTACAGTGTGTGTGTTTGCGCCCGCCAAGTTAAAAGCTCTGAGAGCCAAAGATAAACCATCGGCCTTTTTGCAGCTCGCCAAACCCGCTCGGCCATAAACACACGGTCAAACGTGTCAAAACATCCATTTGATGAGCCTTTGACATGCTCTGAACTAAAATGCAGCTTGTGTTGCTGCCTTGAATCAATATATTTTCTGTACTTTACAAACTCAGAAAACAATAACAAGTGAATCCTTTGAATACTCCTGCGTTTATGTAGACATTTGTCTAAACTGTGTTCAGATCTTCATCTCCTGTGTTATTATTTTAACAACACCCAAACCGTTAACATCATTTATTCACAGTGCAGGTTGGAAAAAAGTGTGTGTACCTCTTGACCAACTAATGCAGCTACTACCAGCTATTAAATAACAACAAAACATTGCACTGTGATAACCGCTTCACCACTATGATGACATACGTTTATAAGTAACATCTTTACATAGAAATCTTTAATAACGTCTTTTGGGGCTGCATGAAAGGATGCTTCATTTCTTAAAGAAGTACGAGCTCAGTGGGAGCCCTCCTACTGTGGATACAGTATATGCCCCACAGATCCATGTCAGACTCTTGATAAGATTTCTTCCCAACTCTGCAGGTCTTTGCAGAGAAAAATACAAGACGGGTCGTGTCAAATCCAGCAGGATCTCTTCATCTCTTCAGCGTTAAAGTCCTCTTCATTTCCTCAGCTTGACTGAAAGCTTCAGTTTGACTTCCCTCAGGTAGACCCGGCTCAGGTCCTCGCCTGCCTCACGGGCGATCTTTGCTACCATCTGGCCAGCTGTGCCAATCACCATTTTCTGCAGACACAGAAAACACAGCACCATCAGGCACCAGTGAATAGACAGGGCCATAGATTCTATTTTGCTGCAGGTCCCAGAGGTTTAAAAGATAATTTTTTTATTAAATAAGATTGTGATATTGACATATAAAAACACTAAAATGCTCCATAGTAGAAGCTTTTATAAAATCCAGTTTAAAAGTCATGAAATAAATGAGATTCCTCTGGTCAGTCATCCCTGTGTGTGTTCGACTGATTCTACATTCTGCTCTACTCATTCCTGTGTCCAGGGTAAAAGCTAAAAAATTTTCTGAGTCTCACTCTTCTCTGAAGTCACTGGCTTTGAAACATTTCAGTGGCACAGACGTAGCTTCAAATATTCTTTCTTATCAAATATGTATGGTTTAGAAAGGCTGTTCAAATATTTACAAGTTAAAAACACAAGGAAAAGGAATCTGGAGGTTAAAAAAAAAAAAATAAGAAGACGACGAATGAGAGAAGCTTCAGGTGTCAGTAATGGAAAGACTTCACTTCCTCAAGCCATAATAATAGTTTCAAGTTCTTTCACTTCTACCAAAGTTTGTTTGTTTGTGCTGCATTGAGATTACAGGACATTTATTTGTCACTTAGAACTGGAACCTAAAATGATGAAATTGACGATTACAGATTACACAGACCCAAGACACAGGGGCAAAAATGTCATTAGAGACACTTACCATATGACTCTCCTTCTTGACAGAAAGTTTCACAGAAATATCGAGCTCACCACTTTCTCTGTCTTGCCAGAGTTCAACAGCCTAAAAACAAAGATATTTAAATTTAAAAAATGAAATACAGGTAAAGGGGCTTAAAGGAAAGTGAATGGTTGTTCAGTTAAAATAAGTTAAAATACTAATTTTAGATAAAATGTCAGGATATGTCAGCTGTTGGCTTAGAGCAGTGGCCATTTTATATCCCACTACTCTTTTCTTGTATATTGAAGATGTCGATAGCAGCCACCTAGCACGTCAGCGTGTGGAGTCAAAGTGAGTATGAAGGGCTTTAAAGTAAGGGAGAGAGATATGATGGGTGCTGTCAGTTTGTCTGTGATCACGTATGACACAGCATCCCCGCAGAACGGGTTCATTAGTCACCTGTGTCACTGAATATGGCACTTCCTGGGGCAGATACTCCAGAAGTTTCTCTCTGATGATGTTTGTGCAAACTTCCTCAGGACTCTGATCAGTCAGGACCTCACTGTGGTACTGCCACGAGCCAGGCTTGGCTGCAACCATGAAGTAGTTCTACAGGAATGAGATGAAACAGGGTGTGAGCATACACAGTAAAACTAACATAGCAAAATTAAAAATTGAATTAAAAGGAATATTTACATAAACATACAGAGAACTAAATCCTGCAAACATTAGTACCGTCTTCCAGTAGCATGTTATGTTTGCTAACTGAACTGATCATTAGGAAACCATGTGCAATGATGGTAACACAACTGAACACATGTATCTTTTCAGGAAGTGTATATTTTGAACGTATATTCAGCGAAAACATATAATTAGATTTTCCGTGTACCTTCAGCGTCTCCACGTCCTCTCTGTCCACAGAGGAGAGCATGAAGACATCCTTAAAGTGAGGCCACCCCTGCTGACTCCTGAGCACCTTCAGCTGCTCTGAGCTGAGAACAGAGTTGGGCTCAGCTGTCTCTTCATGACCTGCATTGTCCTCATCAGGTGATGAATCTCTCTCTGGCCTCTTTTCGGCCCATGGAGGCTTGATCACTGGCCTAACCCGCATTCGACGTCCATTCACCACTCCACATGTTAACTCTGCTGTGAAATCCAGCAGCCTGTCCTTAGCCTTCACCAGGTCCACCTTGAAGATTTAAGAACATTAATGAATACATCGGTAAGACTCTTCAGTGCAGATAAATATTTCTCTAAAGGGAGAAGTGCTGTTTTTCCTATGGCCCTGAAATTCTTTTAAAAGACTGAAACCGACAATGTTCTGCCTGTGTTGTCCAAGTCTGATGCTGTGCATGTTCTGCGACCATATCTGCAGCCATGTGCTTGATTCAAATGTTCCTCAGGTTGTCAGGTAAAAATAACACACTCACCCTGAGCAGGACAAGGTCACTGTATGTTTAAGTGGTTCAATATGCAGACACATGGACAGTTTCTGATGGTGTGAATGAAGCTGACAATAGTGTGATACCTGTGAATAATGAATACCTTATTGAGGACCAGGATTGCTGGGATGTCTGGGTGCTGGGCCAGGCATTTGAGCACCTCAAAGTCAAGCCTGCTGCACATCCATCTGTCTGCCACGTCCACCATGACGACCACTGGAAACAGTTGCATCTATTAGCGCTTGGATCTAAGCACCAAAAACATATTAATGGCTCAGAGGAAATGTGAGTCATACCTAGGTCAGCTTCTTTGACTGTGTTCCAGGGATCTACAAGTAAAGACTTCTCCAGCTGATGTCTGTGGAAACAAGGGGTCCATTCATATAGTCATATATTAAATGATATTAGTGTACAGACTACAGAATTTTAATAATATCAACAATCTAAAAAAAGAAACGCACCTTTTAACCTTTGACACAGTAGTGAGACCAGGAGTGTCCAATAAAATCTATTAAGAAAAATAGACACTGAGTATTGACTGTGTATTAATCTTTAAATGGTATTTAAAAGACATCAGATTAAAATGTAAAAAAACAACTCTCACTATCTGTGTATCGTCCACGGTTAGGACGCCAAGGGCACGTGACCGTGTAGTGTGCACTTTCTTGGACACAGCAAACACCTTTAAGAAAAGATGACTGAGTTAAAACGAGCACCACCTCCCCCTCAGCATGACAGATAAACACACAGAGAGAGACAGAGAGAGACCTTTCTGCCAAGGAGCTGGTTGGACAGTGTGGACTTCCCAGCATTTGGGGCACCTATTATTGCCACTTTGAATATTTTGGAGTTGTCAGGCTGATCTGGGTGTCTCAGTAACAAAGACAGCTGTTCACCTAAAATAACAGAAGACTAGTTAATCATCACACAAAAAAAAAAGGAAATATACTGACAGTAAAAACAGGAAATAGAACGTGAGCTTGTTGGTGTGACGATGTCTGTAGGATTTTGGGGTGGGTGGGGGCCTGGGACAGAGTGACTAGGGATGCAAATCTCTGAGGCAGTGGTCTGGTTACCGCTGTCCGGAGGAACTGAGGCTGGGAGGTGATGAAAGCTGCTGTCTGCCTCTGCTGCTTTGCCTTTCATCAGTTGGTTGTGAAGCACCTCTGATGTAATAAAACAAGCAGGAGTGAAGATAAATCCGTTCCTCCGTCCTCCGCTGCAGGCAGCATTTCCTGTAAAGACATCACCATCTCCATCACTTCACTGCCAGCAGGTCTGCAAGGTAACTAAATGATTATGATTGACTGGATGTTAATCTGACTCCGTATTACTATGCACAGGAGGTGTTTGTCAAAAACGTATTTATATAAAATGAGTCATAGACGTAGTCTAGTCAGCTGAAATGCTTTATCTGTTAACTGATTAGTTGCCCTGACTTAAACCTGAGATGAACTGTGTTGTCTTGTCAGACTGTAGCAGGAGCTTCCACACCAGGTGGAAATGTACCGTCCTTTTAAATCAGAAAATAACTACTTTTCCCCGACACACTGTCTTTATCTTTCATTTATTCAGAGACAACAACAGCAACACTATTTTCAAGAATTAGCGTGATGTTACAGTTAACTCATGTATTTCCATCCGTGTACGCTACTATCCTGAATGTCACCAGTCCATAGTTTGTATTATTTGTTTCACGGTTTTATATAAATCAAATTCAACAGCAGAAAAATCTGTTGGCGACTGACCCGCTGTGAGAAACCATGACGCACTTTCCTGTGGCGCAGACACGACGACCCGTCTGGAGACGACGTCCCTGAAAAACCGACCGCACACTCGTAAAGCCATTAATCTTTGATAAGAGGTACCGATCTGTTTCAGGAGGTAGAACAGGACCTGTCGTTTCACGAGTGAGCCGCTTGTTTACATTCACATTGTCCACAGGGTGAAACCATGTTGCTGCGACCAAAGACAGACGTCTTCCGCTCTGAAGAGGCTCCTCACAGAGGTTTGTCTGGAGGCTGCAGCGCCCCCTGGCGCCCGGAACCACAAACTATCACTCTCCCTCACGATGCCTCTACTTGTTATTAGACTAAGTGAGTCTAAAGAGACACTAAAAGGAGCCGGGTTTAAAGGAGTAAAGGGTCGACGTTTACTTTACTTTTAAATTGTTAACTAAACGTCCACATCAGAATGAGCTTCAGTTCCTCCTTCAAAAATCACAGATCAGAATCTAAGTGATCACAAGTGACTGTGTAAGAGCGAAGACGGACAGATATAAAAGAGAAACTAGCGAGTGAAGAGTTAAAAGGGTTGCAGCGTCAGGAACTCATTCAGATGGACAAAGCTGCAATACAGGTTGTGAAACCACTCTGTGAAAATATCAACATGGTTATTTTACATTTACATGTACATTAATTTGTAAAATTACGATGTAAAATAACAGCCGTGCATCATTTTGCAGCTAACCATCTGTAATTACGTCAAGACCCCTGGGGCCCCGGTTTGGAAAACCACCTGTTTACAGCCGTCAGGATATTCATAGGGAAAATTTAGCAAACAGCGTTTCCAAATCAGCTCATCACAATGCACAAGCACATCTGCCGACATGAGCAGCTCACAGTTTAAAATGGATGACAGCGCTCAAAGGATCTCTTGGCTTGGGTGATATTCTCCAGATCACTTTGTGAGGGAAGGTGAACCTATAACCACAAATCAGATTGCACTGCACAGACTATTTCTTGCCCTCCTGTCCCCTGAGAACACACAACAGAGCTTATCCCAGAGGGTACCTGAAGCACAGTTGTGACAATGCAGCTGAGGATATATTGAGCATCATGCCAACCTAAGAAAAATGCTGCTCTCACACACTCTGTTACTCTTCAATACTAATTCACAATGACATGCTGATATAATGACTTGATAACCATGGAGTCTGTAAGGTTAATCATCAGACTGAAAGGACACTGTTTGCATATTGATTGATTGCTGTAACATGTTGTTTTCACTCTGTATGGCAAAGCCAGGCAGAGCAGATGTCTCCCCATAGTCCATCAAACACGCCGGCTGTTTGTTAGTCCTCAAGGACTTGCTCTGGGCGGAACAAACACCTCCATTGGGAAGGATGATGAAGGATATCAGGTAGCTCACAATCTGTCATCATCTAACTCTGAAAGCTCAGCAGCAATGGAAGGGCAACAAAAATGGAGCTTTTAGCAGACACTTACTGCTGACTTCCAATTGAACCAGAAACCAAAAGGATATTTGAGGATCAGCAATGTTTGAACTTTCTCTCTATCTGCCTCCCTCCTACTCTCTCTCTCCCTCTCTCTTCCTCTCAAATTCATTCAAGGCCTTTTCTCCCTCTGGGCTTTCCTCACATGGCCATTTCACGTGGGAGTGTATCAGAGTTCTTTCTATGACTGCATTAACTTTGGCCTTCAGAAAGAGCTCTCTCTCTAAAAACAAGACAAAAAGGCTGTGCCTGCACACCATTTAATCATAAGCTGTAGCCCACTTTGCCATTTGAAGTGCACTTGCCAATGAGATTCAGCAATGGTGTGATGGAAAACCTCTCTCCACTGGGCCAATTCGGTGCGCTGTTGATTCCTAATCAATCTCATTTTCTATAATTTAAACAGCACACTTTGTATTGACAGGAATTGGGGTCAAATTTCCCTTAATTTGTTGAATTTTTCTGCAAGTTAACCAGGTGATGTCAGACACAGGGTTTTAGCCACACTGAGTGTCAGTTTGCAAAAGCTGGAATTAGACTTGCAACAACTGGCAGCTTCACCGCTAATAAGAAGACCTTGGTGCTCATGAGGAATAACAAAGTTTCTGGAATAACAAGCAGTAGTGGGAAAAAAACAAAACAATCTGTCAGTGCGTCAGAGCATCCATCAATCCATCACTACTGACTGCAGTGAGAGGAGTGATGCTGCACAGCTGGCTGACCGTCTGTAAAACAGCCACTCCTGAGCTTTTTCATGCTGAGAACTCAGACGCAGACAGGGTTATTTGTAAAGGATCCCACAGATTAATGAATAGGCGAATGAATTTCCACATCTGATAAATGAGAAAGCAGCGAGATTTAACTGTTATGTCTCATGTGATGCCCCGAAGGTCCCCCAAAGGTTCCTCGATTCAGCAAACACTGCTCCATACGTCCTTGCTCAGACTGCTTTTTAAAAGAGGCGATTTAGCTCCCAAACTACCCATATAGGTCACACTGATCGTCTGATTGTACAATCTCTCTCTCAGTGGGGGACATAAAGGGGGGAAAAAAACTTTTATTCATTCTAGACTTGCAATCGATGGGACTTGTCTGTGAAGTGGATCAATAATGCCTCCCTTTGAAATCATCAATCACATCAGCGGTGAATTTAAAAAGCGTAATTAGGAACAGCGTTCTTAAACATCCTGTATTGACGTCTTCTTTGGTATGGAGAAAGACACCATTCTGCATCATTAACTTTGTATTATTGCCTGATGGAGCCTGCTGCTGCTACTTCCCCACCTGCTGAACTCAGAGCGCTGCGTGTGATTGGGCTTTCAGACCAAATTCTACCCTCTTTCACTTGCTGATGGGGGGAAGTGAAGCTTGCAGGCCTAAACTGACTAGAGTATTGTAATAAGCCCCGTCCATACTGAAACACAGGAAGTGGAGTTATCCTTCACAGTGCTGTATTTCATAGATATTGGTGGAACTGAGCGTGTGTAATTTTCTCTCTAATCAACTTATGTGATCACTTTTGTGCAGATTCTAACCTGACATGTTATAGAAAGGCCATGAGCATGCATTCTTAAGTGTTCCCAATATTCAATGTTGTCCATCTGTCTCTCTCTGGTAATAAAATAGTATCAATACTGTGGAGAGGGCAGGTGGGTGAGTGTAATGGAGTAATTTATTTTAGTTGTCACAGAAATATAAGTCTTTGATTAGGGAGCTATACACATCAGGCTGCACAAATAGAACCTTTCATCAAATCACAAAGCATGTGACACTATTGACCGTGGAGTCTTCTCAC
Source organism: Ctenopoma multispine (assembly GCA_034779795.1). NCBI lineage: Eukaryota > Metazoa > Chordata > Actinopteri > Anabantiformes > Anabantidae > Ctenopoma > Ctenopoma multispine. The sequence goes on from JAUYWH010000006.1 coordinate 4,646,699, forward strand.
TAGGTTTTATCCTCCCAAGAAAGATTCATAATACAATATGTGAAGAGCTCAATGGAGCAAAATCCAGGGGTAATACAACTCTAGACAACTATTGTTCCAGGTGATTACAATCAGGCCAATAAAATGCCCGAACAAGCCGTATTTTTGAAAAGTATCCTGAAGAAGTTGGTTCAAGAAAAATTGATTATTGCTATTAAATGACAAATTGGGTGTGTTAGAGATTTCTGACATCCACACCACAAATTGATTGCCTCATCACTGGATGTATTGCCCATGTTGAAGCCATGAGTTTTTCTGAAAGGATATGTTCACCAATATTACAATTACACACACTCCTAGTGACATCTGATTGCTTCAGTTATAATTTCTAAGGATCCAAAAGACATGACCAACACACCAGTACAATATAGTTGGATGGAATTGTGTTGCTAGTCGCCACCCTCCTGACAACACTGTGTTTAAAATCTAATACCCATGTGGGTGACTCACCTTTAGGTTTTGGGCATCAAGCCCAAAAACAAATCTAGGATAAACCTGAATAAATTTGTGTATAAACACAGCAAAACAGATGCTCCCATACAGGTCACAGTGGCTCACTGAATCATTTGATGAATATAAAAATGATGTGAATCCATTGCTGTGGCCTTCACAGTCACCAGATCTCAACCCAACACCAATAGGAGATTTTAGATTAGACAGTATTCTCCTCTGCTATTTATGAATCTATGCCAAGGAATATCGAAGCTGCCCCGAAGGCTCGTAGCAGCAGAACATTAAGGTGCTTTCAGTAGTTTTTTTCTTACATACTGTATGTCAGTTCATTATTGCTCACTAACTAAAAAGTTATATTATCACTGCATAAAACCAAAAATTTTGAATGTGCACTCAGCCTCAAAAGTTGTGAGCATCGTGTTTCCTCCTCCTTGTACTTAAAGGGAAACACATTTGCAAATAAACTATTACAAAAGTAAAAGCTATGTCAAAATTACAATATTTCTTTCTTAAAGGATATAGAAGTGCAGGGTTGCACGAGATACTCGGTTTAAAGCTACACCGTACGCAAACTTTAACAATGAGTATGAGACTCGTTAATCTGACCAGCCCTCTCTCTTCATTTATATACCCTTAGCCCAACAATTCGGGTAGTCTTATGAAATCACAATGAACAGGAATCCTACAAAGCAGAAATAATTGTTCTTCTCTAACTGCAACTGAGGGACGAGCCTCGCGAGGGACTAAAAGAGAATACCTCTGCACTGTCCAGCTGTTTAGTGTGTCTGCATCACAAAAGCCTTTGACCACACATCTGCAAATAGATTTTTGTCCAAATTTCTACTGAAAGATATTAAAATAGTAACACTGTAGCTTTAAGTACATCTAAGTTGTATTTAAATACACTTTTTGACTAAATCCAACACTGATGACAACCACTAGATAACAGCTAAACAGAGGTTGCAGATGTATTATGTCATTATACGTGCAACGATGATTAGACATTTATTTTGTGTTATTACACTCTTGGCATCCATCATGCAAATATTTAGAAGCTGCTCTGCACACCGGCTGTACCTTTAAACCACTCGACTGTCCTGCGCAGCGCACGGCGCAGGCTGGAACGGTCCCGGGCACTGCGCATGCGCCGGAAGTTGGTGCCGCAGACAGCAGCAGCAGCAGTGATTCGGCAGCGCAGGGCAACGGGAGAAAATCTGTCCGTTTAAACCATGGCGACGAATTAAACGATGCCTTTCGCAGAGGTAAACGGAGAGTAAGTAGTTGTATTTTAATAACACGCTTGCTCACCGACACTGTGTGACATCCTCCCAAATGGTGGCATAAATATTAGGAAGGGTTGAGGAGGCAACAATGGGATTGTGTATGTTTCAGCCTGGCTGGCTAGGTTAGCTAGCCAGGAGCCTGGGCAGTCAGCTGGCACACTCACTGGCAGCATGCAGGTTTACAGCTCCTACACTGACCCCCGGTACTGTCTGTGTGTCTACTTTAAGTCGGTACGGCTTAACTGCCTCTTATGAGCCTCAGATATTGTATTTAGATACTAACGCAGCCTTATAGTCTTGTTAAAAGCTGGTGTTAACTGAATGTAACTGAGCTTGTGTTGCTGAGCTGGTTAGCTAGTAGTTTTTTTTGCAATATGACAACAACCATTGAGGATTGTGTTTGCTTTTTTTGTCTGCCAAATCATCACATTTATTATAATAATTTTCAATAATGTAATGCCTATAGCTTCCTAGAGAAAGCGCTTATTTCGTGGATGGAGCCAGCTGTGGATGAAGTTGGAAGTGTAGTTAATCTTATGTTATCCACGGTTTTCAAAGTATGTTATAATCTGCCACTAAGTTGTCTCTCACTGTTAGTATGTGGTATACTCGTTAGAACATGCTCATTTTCCATATTTAGAGTGTCAGACGTGATACAGATGCTGTGTGTGTGCCCCCCGCTCGCCAGGGGCGTCTACAAATAGCAGCTCTCGTTGTAAGGACGGAGGAAAAGTGTTTCCACCTGCGAAGGCAAGTGTTAAAAGGTGATAACAAAAGGTTGACGTCACCGGACTCATCCTGATCCTGCCGCACAACCTCGACCACTGAGGAGGTGGAGAGGGGGGGCGTGCAGAGGGGGGGTGCAGGAGGAGTAGTTTCACAGGAGGAGAGCAGCTTTTCTTTTTTGCCATAACGTCTAATGGTTCGTGTCTGGAAGGAGAGGGTCTATCTCTGATCAAATTTCGGGTATCCTAAGGGCGCACTTAACTAATGGGATCCTATCGATGTATCTCCCCCCTCCAAGCCTGATCTTTACACGGCGGAATGTTAATGTTGCTACAGCCTGTCCGTGTTGTCTTTGGCTGCTCCGGGTCTGGCGTTATCGTTGTAGTCGGTCTTTAATGACATGGAGCTTGACGGATGTGATTTAAAAGCATACCGCAGTAAATCAGCCCTTCTGTGATTGACTGGACATGATCGTGTTGACTCTGCACATGGTAAGACGATAAGAGGAGAAAATGACATGTTGTGGGGCAATGTTGGAGATAAATAAATATATATATGTTCACATTTGCATGACAATTTTAAAAGTTTGAAAAATGTTTTTGAATGCACAAAGCAGTTATCTGTTGTTAACCATAAGAAATGTGAGACACTTTAGTTTCTGACAGCAGGCGGGAGGATGTGCTTAGTGCTATCCTTTGCTTACCCCAACAAGAGTCTGAACATTGCTCGCCCAAAAAGTGCAGTTTTTGCAATGTAGCTTTCTTCCCCTGCATTTTCCAAAGAGCAGATAATTAAATTTCAGACCATGTTGTCTGGGAAACTCAAGCCCCAAGACTCTTTGCAATTATCGTGCAGAAGGAACCCTTTTTACATTGGTGTGCTATGTTTCCCAGCACAATGAAGATTAATTAGGTCTTAGAAACAAATGACTGTAAGGCCTCTCCCCAACTGTAAAATGCTGCTTTCCTCTAATGACAAACTGACATATGCCTAGAAGAATGAAAGTCAAATGTAGTAAAAATATTGTGACGCAAAGCCTAACAGCTTGTCACAGTATATACTGTATGTCTGTTTTTCTGTAGCTTAAAGTGTTTGAAGTAAAAGTTTGGCTTTGGTGCAGTACTTGATGAATTTATAATTCATGAATTTCTGTGTGCGGTCTTGAACATGTGCTTATTTCTATTTAATCTGCAAAAGATGCACATGTTTTCTCTAACTCATAAAGGCAGCAGAGCAGCCCGAATGTCAGGAGCACCTGGTTCACTTGTTCATGTCATGCTGGTCAGCACTGTAGTAAATTACACCGTTCCACCCAATTGAAATACCACTTGAATGCATGTGCTAATTTGATCTCCGTGTGGCTTTTCAAAGTGTCTCTCCTCCTCATCCCATGAGTCATGTGCTGACTCTTTGACCTGTCACCACAAACTGAGAGCCTTTGCTGAGGGCAGACTGACAGGAAGGCAAGTTTGCCTCGCTTTTTCATCCAAGCACTGACAAATATATTGGAGCATATTGATTTATATCGTGAGCAGATTAGGGTAATGTCTTCTACAATATCTTGGCTGGTTTAGCCTCTCAGTCTACAGATGCCTGTAGATGAGGTTAAACTACTGCAGAAAATACATATTGTGGCAAACAGGCACACCTACGTGTTTAAGCTTACTTGAGTGGAAGCTTTAAAGTGGAGAGTCGAGTAGAGTACAGTGTGAATCTCATATGCACGCCCACATCGTTTTCTAGATATTAATGTTATTGTATCAAACTTTCCTCTTGGAAGCATGTGGCAGTGAGTGATGATAGGACTCAAAATCAGTCGTTCTGAGCCCCTAACAGTGAAGCCCGGATGTTTTGTGTCTCAGAAGGTTCTCCACACGACAGCCAAACAGTCCGATTCCTAACATTAGGCTTTTTTTCAGACAACTATAATAAGAGGATAACATCAAAGCTCTGCTTTATTTCTTCAGAGACTTCAGAGCAAGACTATGAATAACAGATCACAAGGTACAAAGAGTGAACCAGAGAACTTGAGCAGCTTTTATGTTTCAGCTGTTGTTGGGATTCACAGGGAGCTCATTAAAATACATTGATTAGTAACAGTCCTGATTCTGTGATTGTTGACTGTGAAATGGCTCGACTAACCAGCATATTTTTGATGCAATGATTTTCTGTGTTGGAATGAGCCACTTGGCTGATGCTCATTTTGGGTTATTCAAAGGCAGTCATTTGATGTAGCATTTTAGGAACAGTACTTGAATTGGAAATGTGTAACCCTGTGTACCCTGTGCAGCACATTTGGTCCTTTCATATATTCCAGCGGGCGCCTGTGTATGTTAAATTTCTTGCAGGTGTTGTCTGTAAATTTGATATGCATAGCAGATTTTTATTTTCCTCATTTTAGATGTGCAGGCTAGAATTTTTTGAATATCATCCATTTGCTAAATGAGGCTGCCCCCTTGTCCCGGACAGCAGGGCAGAGATTTCCCAGGTACCAGTGATCTGCCAACTGGTTCCACTTATCAGTCCTCCAGTCACCAGTGCAACTCGCAGTCACCCACCAGTTGGAGAAAGTCTCTGCCTCCTCAGCTGTATGAGTCTGGTTTCAGACAGGTAGCAGATGTTTTGGAGACTTTGTATGAGTGGGCAAAGTCAGGAGACATAGTGTGAGGGTCAAACGCAGGTCGGGCGGGGAGTAAAGAACTGCCGCCACATGATACATCCAGATCAGGTGTTTAGGACATCATGGACATCTTGTGGATACCTTTGACAACAAGGGACTGACCTGCAGGGCTCAGGCTGGGGAACAGCTGGTACATGGTATTTAGTTTAGTTCACATTGGTTGTTTTATGTTATGCCAAATAACTGCAGGCCTGATATGAAGATGCACTTTCTGATTTTGTTTGCTCCATTTTTATGTTTTTCCTGACATTTTTTTGCTTAGCTTTGCATGTTAGCCAGCAGGTCCAATTAGGGCAAAAAGCCCTGCTCTTGCTGGGTAGTTTGCGTAATCAGCAGACCTGTGGCCTTGGGAGTGCTGCAGACTGACATTACAAACACCAAAGACCAAAGGGCTTTCTGAAATTGTTGTGTCTTCCGCTTGATGGTTATCATGGAAGAATCTAAGCCTCCTGGTGACATTCACGGCAAAAACAACAGTCATTGCAGCCAGAGGAACCAGACTCTTCTTGGCTTAGGACAGTATCTGTCTGATTGTGCACCGGAGACAACAGGGTTGTTTATCCACCTCCATCTCTCAGGAGCAGCAGACAAGCAGGGCAGATAGTGTTATCTGCGTACAGCATAAGATAAGGCCATCTCCATTGGATCACTGATCCTCCATAGGCAACCACCAGCCAAAAGCCAAGCCCTCTGTAGTAAGAGGTTGCCAGGCGAGTCCTACATCACTGTGAAGTAATCCTAATAGATGCCATTAGCCCATCCAATGGTTATTGCTGCAGTTTTCCAACGTCCATGCCAACTGTACATATCAGGGCATCATTAGCCACCACAGAGAGACTCTGTGAGTACAGAGTTTGACCTGGTGTGTGGGGTCAGAAAGAATGCCACAACAAAGCACCAGTAAAGCTGTAGGGGATATCAAGTGGAGGCAATAGAGGGAGAGTGAACTCAAAGTGTCATAGTTGGTGCAGACATTAGATAAAGCTGAGCTACCACAGGATTAGAGAAGGAGGAGATGTAAAATGCTATCGGCTAATTGGGCTTTATTTTTAATATTTCAGAAGCTTCATTAAAGACTAAATCGGTGATGGATTTCAGCTGTGCCAGAATACTTGGAACAAGTATTGTAACCCGAATAATAGCAGAAAAATGTTATTGAGGTCTTGTCATTGAACCCAGGGTGTACAGTATTTCATTTTTCATTAAAAGCTACTTTAGGTTTTTTTTTATTTTAGTTATGTTGTATGTCTTGCTGTAAAACAAACAGCGATCTTATATTCTCCTGTACAATAAGGATACACTGAAGTCATGTATTTGAGGTATTTAAAATCAGTTTTTTTTTGTCAAGAGAATGGCTGTGTGAACTTGTTAATAAGAACAGTTTTTTTTGCTCTTTGTAATCTCTAAAAAGACAGAATAGCCTGAAGGATGGCGTTTAGGGTATCATACACTCTCCAAATGTCAAAGCAATGAATGTATCTGAAGGCCTGGGTGCTTAGAGCTGTGCTGGGTGAGGGACGCAGGCTGAGCTGAGAGAACTGCTGAGGTGAGCGGTCAGCGCACGGCACTTTGCCATGACCCTCCTCAGTTTATCATCGGTTGCACCACTTCTCCAGGCTTCAGTGTGTGGGTGGTGCGCGTCCAGTATACTGGAGAGCGAGTGGCGTTTAGAATGGGGCCCTTTATAACCTCCTAACCCTCTGGTCCTGTTTGCAGCCATTGTTGGCCACAGTGAATGGTATCTCCGTGCCTTGAAAAGTAACCAGATGACATTCTTCCTGTTGTTCAAAAGGGCCCAGGGTTGTGTTGTGAAAAGCAGCTGAAAGGATAGGCTAAGACTGTGACCTTCTAATCTCTGGCATGTCATTCACTGCCGGTTTGAAGCAAATGCAGACCTTTCTCGCTGATAGCAATATACCAAGTCAAACAAGACTGAAATTCCTAGGACATTTTCAACAGTTACACTCCAAAATCAGTCAAGTTAGTTTTTTATTGAACTTCCACTATATAAAGGGTTTTGCAGCAGCTGAACTGAATCGCTATTCCAGACAGGCAGTGTGTCTGACACCTACATTGTCCAAACATCCTCTCCAGCCTGTGACTGAACCCTCTGTACACAGATCTGTGGCATCAGCAGCCCCTCTGTACTGCAGGCTAAAATACCGCTGCTGCTGTGAAAGCTGGGACGGCATAAAATGCACTTAGTGAGACTATAAACATCGGTGCACCTCTCAAACTAGCTTACATTGTTTATGTCTCCTCTTCTCTGGTGTATTTGCTGTCTTCAGCTGGCTTCACTTCCTGGAATGTGCAGCGATGCAGTTGTCGCTCTGCGGGGTGGGGGGTTTGTTGATTCTAATCACAGTTCATAGTTCAACTCTGTAGATGGACCCAACTCAGCGACAATGCTACAAGAGTTACATTATTCTCTAAAAGGCCACAATTAAGGATAATGTTTTTGTGCATTTAGATCATCTTTACAGGATTTTTATTATGGAGTTTGGTGGTTTCACAATAGGTGCATGTGCTTTATTTTCTTGTACATTAAGAGTTTAAAACCTGCTACTTAAACTTTGAACCACAACACTTAAATTTCTGACAACAGCCTTCACAACATAATACAGTGTTACACATTTGTAGATTTTTATACAACACTGTGACTCTCCAAACCCCTTTAACTAGATGCTTTTAGTCTAAACTCAGAACAGGTCTTTACCATTAATGTGTTCAAGGGGATTTGCTTTCCAGCACATTAGAATACACTTAACTTGCTGTGAGCTGTCTTTGTGCCTGTTTAAATGATCTCAGAGAGCAGCTCTATGGCTGAGAAAATTTTCTCTCTGTGTCTTGTGAATAGCACTCCTGCTTCCTGTGTTAGCGCTGTGCCACCTGTAAGGGGTTAAGTTTGGGGTCAGACCTCTTGCTGGTGTCTGTTGTTTGGGGCCCCTTATGCAGGAGCTGGTTGTGTCATGGGGTAGGAGGGCTGATGTGGAAAAAGAAAAGCTGTCATGTTTCTAAGGGCTCTTTTGTCAGACATCTTTCACCAAAAAATGATTGGCATATCTCCTGCCATTTCCCCCTTTTGTTTGCAGCCCCTGAGTTTGGGAGCAAGTAATGAAATTGACCATTACGTGTGATGTGTTTGCAGCCTGTGTACGTGTGCACGTGTGCGCATAAAAAAAAAAAAAGGCGAGGTTGTTTACAAAGGAAGCATTGAATTAGAAAAGGAAAATGTCAACTTTTATCATGCTAGTGCACAACCATTTTGCATTAGTCAGAAAATATCCCCTGAAGTAGCGTAACATCCGCAGAATGTGATTGAGATAGAGAGGGAGACGGGGTGGGGGCAGAGGAAGAAGGGTGGGCCACAATTTGAAAGGCATACTTGAAAGTACTCATGTGTAAAGAGTCCTGAGGCAGGTCATGTTGCTGTGTGACAGAGAAGTATTCGTCTTGCCTGTCTATCTGACATCCCAGGGTCTCATTGCGAGCGTTTGCCTGCGCTGCATGTCGACTTGCTGTAATTAATAGCCAGTAGCCCTCTCACCCCATCAAGAGACCAGGTGCTGCTTAGATCTGCTCTGGCACGGAAAGACAGCAAGCAAGATACTCTGGTGGTGGGTTTCACTGTTATTGGGAAAGAAAGAAAAAAAAGCCCACAAATGTCACTAACATTTTTGCTCTGAACACATCTCAGTTGTCTTTGTATAGAAAAACCATACACACAGTTCTAGACTGAAAACAAAGCACAACTGTGAATCTTAATGGTGCACTGCTGATGGATAGCTTTTTGGGAAAAGATGAGGTTCATTTAGTCTATTTTGTGTCAAGCACCATTGTACTCATGTCCTGTGCTGTTTAGCAAGGCTTGCGGCCCTGACAGATTGCCATCCCGATGGGGAGATTTACCCAGCCAGCACTGCCAATGGCACTGACACCATCATTAGGCTTTGATCAGCTACAGTCTGCAAGGGGAAGAAGAGAGTAATATTCTTGATCTAATTACTAGGAGACATTTCAGGCAGTGTAATGTGTGATTTAACCTCTTGTCAGAGGCTATAAAAGGAAGCTGGGTTAATCTTCCTTGCAACCTCTTTTCCACACAGGGGAGGGTGCCTTTAAATTTCCTTTTCCCATGAAGCTGGTTAAAACCACCATGCCAGAGCTGTATGCTGACACACTGCTGCTGACTTTTTACTTGAAATCTCTCAAGGCAAGAGCTCTCTGACCTTTGAATGTTTGCAACAGCTGGTTAGGAGGAAATCATGTGCTATGTGCATTTGGAGAATAGCAAGTAGAACAAAAAAGCTGTCCTTTTGACTTCTGTATGCATCCTCCAAATGGATTGTTGCAGCCGCCCTTTGTTTCTCTCTTTCTCTCTTGTTCTTTTCTTTCTCTCTCTCTCTCTCTCTCTCTCTCTCTCTCTCTCACCATCACCACCCACACACTGCAGCATGATGAGTGCAGGAGACTTGATTGAACAAATAGATTGTAAGTGGAATCGAGGGGCTTGGGTTAATCAGTCAAACATAGTTAAACAATTCTTTGGACATGAAGGGATTAGTCTTGCCTACACTGAGCTCATCAGCGCCCATTCTGTCCAGCGCTGGCCGGGCTTTCAGGGCCAAGCGCCACGGCCTCTCTGGCTCCATGGAGAACCACACACGCACCCCTCAGCATGCTCCACTGCCTCTGAATGCCCCACCACTCTCCACTCCCTTTGTTACAGAGTACAATTGGAATGACGGATTAGCAAATTAAATGTAGACCTTTCTATTCATGGTCATCCCTGCTCAAAGTTTCATTCACCGCATCTAATCACAAACCTACTTTAAAATGGTTACTAAGTTCACTGTATGTCTTTTAAAGCTTTCAGGAAAGAGTCTTTATTTTTACTTGAAACATATTCTGAAAACCTCTTCGGTAACACTTTCCCAACATGAAGCCGCTTAGTATCTTGTTTTCACAGGATGACTTCCTGTACACTTTCTTTCCCTTTTATTACTGAGTCCTGATCACACTGATAGAACGTGGCCCTGTTATGATGATGTGTTGTTAAGCTCTGTGCACAGCTACAGACACACTGAGCCTGTTCTAAGTTACCTGTCTATTATAGAACTCACCATACAGATTAGATTGACCTGTCTGACCCATCTTCCCTTTTAGTATCCCATAATTCACTCTGAGATACCATTTTGTTTTTTGCTTTTTTTATCGATTGATTCATCGGGATTTGCTGTCTTGTGTTACTACAGTGTTATTCAACCGTCCTAACACCAAGTTCACATTATTCACAGCGTCTTTACCACACTTAATGCTCTACACTATTTGATGAGAAACTACATATTTTTGTGTTATGTAAAACATGCAATCTTGTCACAGCAGGTAGAGCTTTGGGTACCTCAAATTTATATTTTCTGAATGTTATAACATCTTATAGACACAGACTAGAAACTGTAGTGATATAACGTTTATGGTCACCATAAAAATATCCAGTACTTTATATTCAACAACGTTTTTACTGTTTTCCATCAGTACTGTCCAAGTTTCCTTTAATAATTTATAATTTAGTTTTTGAGCTCAGGTCCCCCTTTTTGTCTGTTCCCCTCTAAGCTATTAACCAAGGCCCCTGCTATCACTTTTTTTTTTGCCCCACAGCCCCTCCTACAGTGCAGTATGGAGGGGGCGGATTGCTGTGCTTTGTAGAGACCCCAATTAGCAGGACTAGCAGACCTGCTGAAGGTCACACCCAGAGCTTTGGTGTGAGGGAAAAGAGGAGGCTCTGAGAGTGACGGGGATAAGGCTCTCAGCTGGACCCAACTTACACAATAATCACACTTTCTCAACAGCAGTTTGCATATTCTTCATTTTGGACTGCACAGTGCTGGCAAAAAAGTGGCTCAGGGTTTTGTTAAAGGTCAAGTGTTCTCGGCAGACTGTCATAGTATACTGTGACCATATCTGAGAGATCTATTTGTCATTGGCTCCAAAGTCCCCTACTTCATCAGGCTGTGTCTGGTGTCGACTATCTCGGCCTGATTGATGGTTCTGTCCTTATTGCAGGGAATGGGGGTCGATGGCAAAAAATTTGCTGCTGGGTGCATTAATGCTGTGTTCAGTGGCATAGACCTTTGAGCATGCCTCATCAGTCTTGAATCATTGGATGGCCACAGGAGAGCTGTATGAGGGGCGTGATGCAAGAGAGAGAGCGATAGGAAAAGGAGTTTTTATCAACTGGGCCAAGTCTGATCCTCATATAGAAGATAAGAGTGAATATTAAAGTTAAGCTTGACGCATTCAATGTTATTTGAAATTTTCTATATACTAATATCAATACAGTACGTGAGTTTCTGTCAGGTTATGATCTACCCAGCCGTAATAAATTCTGAACTGGATCTCAGTCCACCTAATGTGGTTGAACAAACTGGGGTCAAGGGCAGAATTGTTAAATTTTTGACATCCTAACATATTAATTTCATTTAATAATCATGACATAGTGTTGTGGCTGTTATGTGACATTTGGTTTGTTTGCTTTGGTATTGTAGATAGTTTTTGTATAATAAAGCAGTACCTGTGCGGGAGTAAAAATTCTGGTGCCATGACAACTTGGGTACACACTAACAGTATGTGTAGGCTCAGAGTCAGACAGGCAGACAGACGGAGGGACCCGCGAGCCTGGGAGTGCCAGATGTTCCCATGCTGACACAGAGGTGAGATGTTTGCCATCCTGGGCCTGTGTTTGCCTGGCTCACCACAGAGTCACCGGCTGGCTGCCTGGTGCCCCAAGACTGCGTCTGCTGGGGAAAGAGGCGCTCGCATATACAGAGGAGATGAAGGGCAGACCTCAAATGTCTTTCGTGTCGCCAGGGGCAAAAGGAACACATCTCACACAACCCTGTCCAGTGGAGAAATATCTATTTTATTCTTCTGCTGGTCTGTTGATGCAAGGGGGACTCGTTTGGTCTCGCTGGAGGCCAGACTGAATGTCAGAGCTGCCATGGAGGCGGCTGACCTTACCAACCTTCTATAGATGCAGAATGGAGACGGATCCACTTTCATCGAACACATACACAGCAGGGTTTGGAATCTGCATGTAGGAATTTGTTTTTCACTTGTATGGCTACACTTTTTAGTGCAGCAGAATATTTTCACTAGTTCTGTGCATCACATCAGCTAAACAGTCATCTCAGGAATAAACTCTTCCGAACTGTAACAAAAGTAAAAGAATCTCAGAACGAGCTGGAATAATAATAGTGGGATATTTTCTATCTATATTATAAAATAACATTCAGTTAATAATAAAGCTCTGATTCATTGCCATTCTTTTGGAGGTCAGTGTTCATAAATGAACGAGTGGCCGTGAATTATTACAGGGTATAAATTTTTAAAATTGACAGTATTGTTAAGGATGTAGGCGCCGCTCATAATTTCATAATGTCATGAGTCCCAGTTAAGACGTTAAGGTTTTTAAACTAATAGCATGTGAGCAAAGTGCCAGCATTGAATAAGAAGATTAATGGTAAAGAATATTATGTTTTAATGCAGAACAGTAAAAGGTTGAATTGAGTGAGGTCTCCTGCAGAGTTAGATCAGGCATACAGTGCATCTAATTAGGATTTTTTTTTCTTTGTGCGTGTGGGTGTGTGTGTGTATTGGTATATATACAGCTCATACGGGAGAGAGGCCAGTTAGTATAATGGCATAGTGGATAAATCTCTCACAGCAGGCCTGTGTAACACTGGAAGCTGTTTTTGTGCGTTAAGCCCTTTTAGGATGATTTGTGAGAGTCAGCGCTTGCACAGTTCTGCCTAGCAGAGCTGCTCTGACCTCCTCTTAAATCAGCTCAGCTGCACTCGCAAACAGGCCAGGACTGATTAATGCTGGGTCAATAATATGGGTCTGGGTGGGACAAACACACAGAGGCTTAACTTTTTTCTCTGTTAAACACAGCGTACATGTCAATAAGAAAGGAAATACTAGAGGAGGTCATTATTCCTGCAGGAGAAAATCACTGGTGTATATGTACATTTGCTTGTGCGGTTTCTTATGCATGTACTGTGTGTGTGTGTGAGTGTGAGGGAGAGAAATATGGGGAAACAGCTGCATTGATTTGGTTTTGTTTGCTAAGTACTCAGAGCAGAAATGTAAGCCGTGGGAACACCTGGAGAGAGGGGAAAATGGGAGAAGAGGTGGTGGTGGTGTCAGCTCTGCTATTGGCTCTGCACCAACCATACATGCATGTGTGCGCACACACACACACACACACACACACACACACACCTCTGATGTGTGAGGGCAGCCAGGGATCCCAATCAGCAGCACTTAACAAAGCTTTCCTCTTTCTGCCTTTAATCGCAGGCTCAATTTGTCACTGGGGTGTCCAATTTCTGATAAGCGCTTTTAGTGAGACGGGCAAGGTGGGTGTGGGGAAGAACACAAAATGGATGCACCTGCTAACAAATGAAATCAAACCACTCCGTCTTCATTTCCCCTTTTTCCGCCAGCTGGAACAATGCTGCAGCGCTTTAGCTCTCAGCACATTGAGTTATTTCCCACTAACCAGGCAGAAGGCCTGGCTGACGTACAGTCAGATAGTTAGAAGTGGCCCACAAGGTTTCAGACCTTAAAGGAATTCAATCTAGCAGTCTAATTGCATAATTGCCTGTTGGCCACAGTATTTTCAGATTTTAGGAATGTTCATCAACACATTTGTTGTCAGAATTACAAAATGCTTTTCTTTTTTTTTTTCCCAGAGCAGGATGTGACATTCATAGGCAATGCTGGATACATCTTTCACAGACACAGTCTTATCTGTTTGTTTAGGTTTCTTCCTCCACAACGACGACTTGTAAGCAACCTGAAATGTGGTGATGTCTATCGCTGCACATAGCATAACACAGATCCAGATAGTAGATTTACAGCAGTCCTGTAGCTGTATATATGTGTTGTTCTAACCATGTCATTCCAGTCCTGTTGTAAAGCCCACAGACTGGAATCTGACACATACACGTGACTCAGGACATTGTTGTCCGCTGTGATATGACGATATGTGAAGATAGCACAGATGTGGTGGCACCACCGAAGAGATGAAAGGAGCAGTGTTGTTCTCAAATGTATGAGCACCATCTCTTGTTGTGTGATCTGATGGGGACCAAGAGGCTGGATTACAATGAAATGTGTTTAAATGTGTTGACTGGTTTGTGACCAAATTCCTACAAAACTAATGGTATTCAGTGTCAGCTGTACGTTGTGCTAATTAGAAACGTTAGCATGCTAACACATTATATTAAGATTTTGAATGTGGTAAACCTGCTAAAATAGAAAGTTTTAGACTCGGTCCTGTCAACATTTGCTTTTAAATACTAAGTCATATTTTTATAATTGCAGTGCTAAAACCCAAACAGTTTAGTATTAAACAGTTTGATTAAATCAAATCCAATCTCTGGAGCTGCCTCAGTGATCTTTGCTTTCTTTTACCTAATATTAGATCCTTTTGTTGTTCACCCTCAAGTGGTTCAAGACTGAAGTCATGTCTGAGAGCAGGCTGGCTTTTTCCTCAGTGAGGCATGCCCAGCTTCTGGCTGCACTCTGGATGGATTTGCAGCAGATAAATAAATAACTAGGCTGGCACCCCTCACTTTGGATCCCCTCTGTTTTGGCAGGCCATCCACACTGCATTTTCTATCAGGTGTAAACATGTCTGTCAAACGGCACGGCTAGAGGCCGCAGCATTTTGGCATTCATGACGCCACATGTGCGGTGCTGCCAGCTCTTTCTATCTGCCCATCTGACCTTGGCCATACTTGACATGACTGAGCACACTTAGCTCTACCTTCCACATTTGTAGGGCTCTTTGGGAGGCCGAGTGGGCTTAAGTGGCTGTTAGTGAAACTGACCCTATATTGAAGAATGGACCTTGGCCGACTGTCCTCGCGGCACTGACGTGGTGGACGGGAAATGATGATGACATAGCTGTGGCAAAGATATCCAGGCCAGGACAGGCCAGGACACTCCCCGCCTGATATCTTTTCATCCTGTCATCTTCCCATCATTACTGTCATCTTTTTCACTGTGAGCGGCCGCAGACATGATCCAAGAGGCCAGGCCACAGGCTCCAAACCACTGATGTAAAGACAAGAGTCAAGGAATGAGGTCAATCTGATAAGAGGAGGCCTCATCATTTTCCAAGTATGTTTCCCTCTTTTAGTTTCATGGTACACAGCTCCTCTAAGAGCCTGTGTTCTCATTGTGAAACCAACTTTCCGTGTCTGACATGTATGCAAAGACTAAGCCAATCCATCTGTGGACGATCATGCATTATTCTAGGGGCATGCTGTCTCTCTTCGCTTCATATCCACCATCTCACCTTAGGGAACTGTCACTTTTTCATCAGTTAGTTACTGAGCGTTCATGCAGCCTCCCAGTTCTTTCTCAGACCCCTCCCTCCCTCTAAAGAAGAGTAGTTTCAAGTAGCTGTCTTCCTCTCTCCCACACTATGGCAGCAGTTTCCTTGTTTGACAGTTTTATCCCTGACACACCTTGTCTCGCAAATTGGGAACCACTATTTTACAGACTCTCAGTTTGTGTGAAAGTTGGGTTTGGGTTGGTTGTCTTCTCTGCGTTCACTGTCACGGCCATCTCCCAATGTCTGGCCCTTTCTCTTTTGGTGTGCAATAACAGTCCAGTTTCCACTGTCTCTGCTGACTGAAAAAGCAAGCGGATGGTCCCATACACCCCAGGATGTGCTGGAGTCATCAGGATCCATTGCGTGAGATCCTGAGCCAGCCTGTCATAGCCAAACATGCTCATGGCCCTCTGCTAGCAACAGAATTTTTTTTGCCTACCTCTGTTGTTTGTTATTGTCCAATGGGCTCATGAAGGCCATACCAATGTGTCATTTCTTCCTAACACGCTGAAGGCTTTTTTTCTCCTTTCATTTTTACAGAATGCTTGGTATTAAAGGGTAAGAACCTGTTCTCTTCTTCCTGCTCCTTTTCATTCTTTGCCTTCTATTCAGAGACTCTGGTTGCAAAGAAAAGTAATTTCACTCTCTCTGTCCCTGGGAGAATCAACACAGTGAGGTTGCATTGAATTTTTACTGCAACATTTTTTCTTGGCTCTATTTCAGACCCATAACCTAGGGGTAAACATGCAATTAAAATAACAGAAGCCTGCTTTCTCCTCCACTTTGCTCTCCTTTAGCCGTTAGCACAAGCAATGTACAACATGGTGACTTGGTTCCTCTAATTGCTTTTGTTTTTAATTGGTAGAGTGAAGCTGCTAATATTCAACCAGAGACCAAATATTTTTTTAAATATTGTATTACATCTTTCTTTTTCATTAACTATTTTTGGTGCACAGTCCTCGCTTTTACTGCGATTTCCCGCTGGTGGATATTTTAATAGATGATTTCCTCTGCAGTTAATGGTATATGGTTCCCAAATTTCAAACAAACAAAGATCATAGTTAACGAATATTCATCAAAAAAATTCAGTACATAAACGCTATTGCTTGGTCTAATTTCCTAAATGGCTACCATCTATCCTGTTCCTTCGTCTGTTCTACGTAGTTTTTCACTTTCAAATGGCTTTCATTTTCTCCTTCCCCACTGAGGAATGAAAAGCAAATATAGGTCAGCTTTTATGGGAGCAATTTGACACATGACACAAGCCATGCGCATCACTTGCTCAAGTCCCGCTTTGTCTGCTTGCCTTCATTTGTCTATAATGAAAGCCACACAGTTATTTGCACACTCTTATAATGTTTCTATAAGTAGCTAGTGGAGACTTGCCGAGTCACGGGGGTCCCCTAATACTCTGAGAACCCTGTGGTGGGTGTCTGCATGGGGCTGATAGTGTGAGACGCCTGACTAAACTCCACCAAGCCAATCCCTGCTTCACAGGCCTGCCCAGCTGGCTCAGCTCGGCCTCCACAGACGCAACTTAACTTAGTTTCCACTCAGGACAGGAGGGGCTATGTCTCTATATCACAAAGGCTGCTAAGCCATTGGGGTAGACACCTATCTTCCTGGATGTCTGGAGGGTCAGGCTCCTGTCCAGACCAGGCTACACCCCTTGTCTGATGGGCAGAGGGCAATTAGAACTCAGCAGAAGCAGCAGTCCCTGTCTGGACTTAACACTCTGTCAGGTGTAGTCATCCTACTCCTGATACAAATAGTGTAATGTGCTGAAAAAAAGCTTGTGTGGGGGTGTGTGCCATTGTAGAAAGCGCCAGTGTTTGGCGTGTGATACTTGGTTTATTTGAAGTTGCTTTGGCAGCAGTGCTGATAGGCGAGTCAGTAGACGTCAGGCTTCTGTCTGCCGGGTTTCATCTCCTCCAGCTCTGCACTGTAAAGCGGAGTGTCAGCTGGGGCATTACCATAGGCTGACCTTTGCCGCTACACTCCCCACTGCACAGTTTTCTGACATTCAGGGGCGCTGTGGGGGAGGCAGGAAGGGGGTGTGCTGATGGCCTGTTGGCTGTTTTTTTGCCTGTAGTGTATTGATGTGTGTGTTCTTATAACAAATGAACTGAGTGAGTTTATGCTTCTGTTTTATACCCCCCACACCCTCCACATCATTTCACTCTCTTGGCACTGTTTTGTTTTTAAACCCCTAGCAAAGACACTGTTATATTTGATATTTAGTTTTTATCCACCCCAAATCTGCCTGTTGTCAAAGAGATTGCTGTTATCTTTCTGAAATCTTGGCACCCTGAAAATGAGAGAGAGCTGGAAACCTTGCCTGCTGACATCAAGGCGCTATGTACCTTAAATCCTTCCAGGGCAGACAGAAAAGAATAACATATCAGGCCAATTAAAGTTAATGCATGGTGACACACTGAATCGAGGGCATGAATTGCTGCCATATGGCGGTCCAGGCTGTAAATCAGAAAGCAGGGGAAAGGGAGGAGGATGAAAGGAGAAGGAGACTGGGCACCAGAAAGGGTGATGCAGAATCAACGGCACCAGCCACCCCCAAAATCCTCAAATCTGTCTCAAGACTGCTGCTCCGCAACCCACCAGTCTCCTGCCTCTCTTTACCCTTTTCTCCCTTCCTTCCCTCCTACCGCCCTGCCCCCTGCAGCACCCCAAGGTGCAACGCTCTCAGGTATCTGTGTAGAACTGGCAGCTTCATTAAGGCTTGTTTTTTCTCCTCTCGCTGGGAGGATTTAAATGAGCTGTCATCCTGACCTTTTTGAGCTTCTGCTTTTAAAAGCAAGTTCAGGCCCCCCACCACCCCGAACCTGCCACTCGTCTTTCTCTCTTTCCACCTTTCTCTCTCGCTTTGTCACTCTTTCCTCCACTTGTCTCTTCTCCCTGCAGGGGGGAAGACACTTTTAAGCCATCACCCTGCGGCAGACAGGCATGCCAAGGTTGTTTTGTGGGTAATTGCCTCTCTCATAGACGCTGTTTGTCTGCACACACTTGCCACCCTCTTCTGATGCCACGCAGCAAAAGGGGAGGGCACGGACTCTGTAGACTTAATTTGCTCCCTGACTGTTCTTCAGTGCTGATTAGGCAAGCATCTGTGGTGTTTTGAATACAGCAGTAAGCCAAGTGGAGCATGGCTAACATTTTCCCCCTCTCTCTTACAACAGGTTATTGCAGTGGCAGGCGTTTATTGTCGCTGTAGCTCTGTTTATTCACTTTTCACCACAGCCTGAGCTCGCTCCATTGTTTAATGTCCCCAAAATAAAGGCCTCTTTGAGGTCTAGAGGACCGCAGTATCGATCAGAGACTCACTAACGTGTCAGCGCCAGACCTCTTGAGTGTGTTCTTTTCGAGTGTACAGGAGTCATTAATTCCCACCGCCATGGTCTGGTAGAGGCAGAGAGGTAAAGGTAGCAGGGTCCAACTAGCCGAGTAACATGCAGGGGAAGGAGGCACTGAGTCGATTTAAAGCTGCCAGCCCCTCAGGCCCAGTCTGCCCGTGTTACTTCAGCTGTTTGATGTTTAATTGAAGTTGTTATTGGCAT
This sequence comes from Ctenopoma multispine, assembly GCA_034779795.1. NCBI lineage: Eukaryota > Metazoa > Chordata > Actinopteri > Anabantiformes > Anabantidae > Ctenopoma > Ctenopoma multispine. The sequence goes on from JAUYWH010000006.1 coordinate 4,665,857, forward strand.
CAAATGTCACCTTACCTGATGCTCCAGGTGTGAATCAGTTTCTAATTGAAAGGTAACTATGTCTCCTTCAGCCGTGTGCCTCTGGGGATCGGCCAGAGAGTTCTATTAGTCCGACCCAGCCTCTGTATCACCACGCATCATGTGCTGCCTTGCAGTTATGTCTGACTACTGACCTCCTCCCCATCTACACCCCCGCCCCTCTTCTCTCTCTCTCTTTCTCTCTGTGTCTCTTTGCAGTGTGAGGAGAAGTGTGTGTCCCATGTTGCATTAGTGTCTGTGTGAAATGCTGGCCTGTCTGCCAGGGCCAGGTGACCTCCCCCTCCAGCTTCTCCCCCACACGCAGATGAACACTGGACTTCAGAAATGTAAGTACTGATCTTAAGACACACACACACACACACACACTATTAACTACCACCACCATCCCACACAGTAAACCAAGCTGTTACGATCCTGCTGCCCACCCCATGTCAGATCCCCCATGCCAACTCCAGCCTGATTCTCTTCTGCAGCTCTGTGTTAAAATCAGAAAGACACAGAGAATATTTTTGTGCTCCAGGACCATAGATCTATCTTCAAGGGAAATTAGGATGAATTGCGCCATTAATTTGCTGATGAACAGTGAACTGGCTCCCTTCCCTCTCTGCCTCCCCTCTCTCCCTCCCCTCCCTGAAGATCTGTGGTCTTGTGTGCTTACCACAGCACTTTCACCACATTCATGTGTAGGATCTGACCATCTCGGTTCTTTTACACCATCAGGAAGGGTCAGTTACTGTCAGACTCGCACACAGATTGTGCCAGAGCGGTTTTGCCCTGATGATCTTGTAAGACGAGTGAATTTAAGACTCAATCTGCTGCCCCGGTTTAACAGCAGACGGGCCAGAAATGGCCCAGTTAATTCGATGCATTTGAATTTTACAACTCAACTGCTGACTAACTTGGACTGTTCAGGGTGTGAGCGGCTGCAGCACAAGTGGAGAGTTGAAGTCAGCAGTCAGCAGAGAGACTAATTGGCTCTGGAGGACATTAATGCATGACAAGTTGATGAGTGAAAATGGGAACTATAAGTCAGTACTGCTGTCTTTCTGTTGTACCTAATGTTACTTCAACCTGAACACATTTAAACTGACATTTCTCTGCTATTAAACGTGCAAATGATCATTCAGCAGTTTTTGAACATTCATTTAAATTAACCTATTATTGTATTCTGCAATTAAAGATTTCAATGATAACTGATCACATTTATATTTGGATATTGCTCTGCTTCTTTAAACTTTTTCCCACAGATATTTTTAATATGAATTCCCTGAAGTCAGCCACTTCACAAACACAGATTATGGTCGATCTCATTGGTCAGCTTTTTTTTTTTTTCTTTAATCATAAAAATTCTACATCTTTCTTTCTTTCCTGCCTGTTTTTCTCTCAGTAGAAACTCAGCCCCAGCCTGACCCATTTCTGCAGCTTTTTTTTGTGGTAAAATGCTCCAGCTCATCAAGACTGTAATTTCAGAATCACAGTAATCAGCCAACCCCCAGGAGATCAGCGAGCGTGAGGGAGTCTGCTAAGTGCCAGCGTCTGTTGCCTCACTCAAGCAGGCTTCTGACATGGTGCAGCCATCAGCTAGACTGTTTCTCTGTTCTTCCTTTACGTGACACACTAAGACACATCAGAGCATGAGGCGCGACTGGAGTTCAATTTGTTTGTCTGCCCAGCACTGTGATCCATTTTGGTGATGGAACGAGCATCCCACAGTACGGCCGTTCCTAGAAGTGTAATTTCAATCTTTTTTTTTATTTTTTCTGTCGTTATGCTTTACCTTTTCATCTGTGCTTTAAGATACAAAAAATCTTATTGTGTTCAGACTAAATAATTTTTATCAAAGTATCTTTGGAAAAAGCAAACAAAAAAAATTCTCAGGTTGCTTTCCTAGCTGCCTGCTAGTCAGCACCTTTTGATCACCTTCTGCATGTCTGCAGGTTGTTATGTTTTTAGGCAGTAATTCCCTGTGTGCCGCCACACAGGCCAAAACCAGGTTTCATCTCTCAAGTAACACTGCTGTCTCATGTCTGTTCTGCAGTTCCTCGTCATTTACCTAGCATGCAAGAGTTTTAACTTAATGAGAGATGTGCTTCACTGCTTTTTGATGAAAGTCATATAATAGTTGCCACTTGAAATATTGATTTAATACACTGACAAATTGCTACACATAAAAATAAAATGGAGAATTTACATACTTAGCTTATGTTTCCATTCGCCCATCCGTGACCTCTGTTCTTGCCGCTACTCTGTGCACTCAAAAGCTGAGTCATGTGTTTCAGAATCTTGTCTTTGACACTCACCCTTCCCTCTGTTTCCATCAAGAGCTCCAGATCGCCAAGCTCGCCGTGCACTGGCTTCTCTCCTGCGGGTAAATCTGTGCATAGCAGAGTCATTTAAAGTTACGAGCACACAGGTTGCTGTCAGAGGCAAGGCCAGAGCAGCTGCTCTATTTATCATCAGGGAGTGACTGCTAACAGACGATGGCTGTGAATTGTAAAGGCTGATGGAGGAGTAGATCAGATGCATAAAGACAGCGGGTCACAAAGAAAAACAGCTCATCCCCCAGGCAGGATGACTCAAGTGCTAGGAAGTGGCCCTTGGTCCTCAGTTCTTACAGGCAGAACAAACAGTGAGTACAGCTGGGCCACTTGGCTGATTTTCACATGTCAATCCCTAGTGAAATCAAAAACAGCCATCTGTTCTTCCTCTGCTTATGATATTTTTCATTTTTCCAAGGTCTTGCAATGTTGATCCGTCAGCATGGGGTGCTCTGCTCAAAAGTCTGCAAAAATGCAAGGAGGTTTCCTCATGTGAGAAACCAAATTCACATGTCTAATTTGATACCAAAGCTTCAGACCTAATTTCCTGCTCTTGTGTGAAAATTGCAATTTACAGCAGCATGAGCCCCTGCCCCCTGCTGCTTAAACCTTGTTCAATAAAAACAGTAGTTTGAATAAAAAGAAACCCTAATTAGTGCCTGCTGACTGTGCACTTGTGTTCCAGCTAGCTAGCTAGCAGCGGGGTAATTAACGCTTGGCCAGACTGGCCTCTTTCCCCTGCTCCCTCCCTGGGAATGTGCTTAGCTGGAGATCTAAGAGATAATATGCTCATAGCCACTAGCAGCCGCCTTCAAACTTCACTCATATCCTAATTAACCCTTGCTTGATGCTTAAAGCTCTACAACTAATCCAGGTTTTAGGTTAAGGTTGAACTGCTAATAAGCTACACTTGATTACTATAACACATAATCAGCAGCCAGGACCCTTAAACAGATGTAAACAGCAAGAGGTCGATTTTATCCACTGCCAGGGAAAACTGCTCTAAACACTAATTTACCGATTTCATTACACATTTTACACCAGTTCTGTTTAACTCTTGATTTTGATTCCTTTCTCTAAAATGCCTGCCTAAGCTGTGATAACAATAATCCCTTTTCCAATTTAATAGATTGGTCAGTTTCCAGACATTGACATTTCTTTCTTTGCTTACTTGACTCTTACAACTTAAATATAAAATAAAACTCATGACACAAGTGCAAGGAAATAAAACTATACGCACTCACACAGTTACTGCTCATTGCAACAACTGTCGGTACTGTCTTCCCACGTACCCGGAGCCCTTTCTACAGCTACATTGACATGAGGTTTTGACAACAGTTGCTGAGGCTCTGCCAAAATCTCAGAGGTTCTAAATTTATCTTCAATATTGATAGAAAACAAGTTGCATTTATCAAAGCGTAGTTTTACTTAAAATGGTATGCACTCAATATACCCTCAAAGCTAGCCAGGATAGTTGTTAAAATCAAACTGCTTTTGTATTTATTTAGTTTGTCTTCATGTCACTGTATGGAGCATCATTTCCAATAAGCTCATTAATCATCACCTGTGTTTGACAGGTGAAGTCCGTCCTCAGCATGTCTGTCTGTGTGTGTAAGTGTTCATTTATCTGTGTTTGCTTACCCTGGCATTTTTTCTGCGACAGACATTAGGCCTTAGTGATGGCGGGTGTCGAGCTCCAGCTCCTTGGCCCAGACCCTTGCATTAATGAGGCTGCCATCAGCAGGCTGAACACTCTGTCACAGCAACCCCCTGTGTGCCGCCCCATACCGGCCCCGCACATCACTGCCCATTGTTTCCTGTTCACAAATAAAGCAGGAATTAATTAGCCAGTTGGCACAACTCTTGGTGCCACTGTGTCAGCGCTCACAGTTCAGCTCTGTGCCTCATCCCTCAAGCCCAATCTGCCTGCTGTGAGACTGAGCATAACAGCCATGGCCGCATGAAACTGCAGACCTCTGCCAGCAATTCAAACATTTCAAATTACTGCTTACTCAACAACAGAGAAAAGTAATTTTAGTGACATATATTTTGACAGAACTGAAAAGCCCCCTCCTCAGAAATAATGAAAAAGTGAAATAAATGTTTCTCAGTAAATGGATTCTTCCCGCACTTAAGCCCATCCACACAAACGCTGTGGTTTAAGTAGGTCATGCTAGCAAGGCAGAGGTGATCAGGACACTGAGATGGAGGAAAGCAGGGAGGCAAACTTGAGATTCTCTAAAACTATTATCACTGACTTTTATTGCGTTAGTATAGAAAGTGGAAGTGAGCACTCTGCATTAAAATGAAACACATCCACCCAGACTAAAATGGATACATTATGTACGAGATGCTGACACCTGCGTGATCTTGTTGCAGATTTTAAACAAGTTCATAAGTGAAACTCACACATGCACATACACATAATCATGTTCACATTGTCACTTTGGCATTGTTAAATTTAGCCTCAGTGCTTAGCAGGTGTAACAAATGTCTGTGAGCTGAGGCCTGGGAGGTGTTCCCGCAGATCAGAGACACTGCTACTGTGTCTGATTACTTGTCTGCTGTCATGGAGCTCTGCTCTCTGCGTCTATCTCTTTCTTTCCTTCTCCCCAAAGCAGCCACAGGGGACCATCACTGCCTCGCTCATTCTTTGTTTAGTTTGGGATTTAGTAGCAAGCAGCAGAGCTCCCCATCAGCTGCATACTTATTGTGTGCCTGCATGCTGCATCAATTAAGGCCACTAAAAGCTCCTGACCTCAAAGTCACAGACGCTACCACAAAATTAGATTTTAGACTGGGGCTGTGTGTTGGCCACAATAGTTCAGCTGAGAATGGGATCAGAAATGTCTCTCCATGGCATGACATAAGAGCTGTGAGGGATTTAAAAGAAAAACAGTGAAGTATCGAATATGAGAGTGCTGTCCAAATCAGGTTCCTCTCAGCAGCTCAGATTGCAACTGATGTGCTTTTTTGTGCCATATACACTTCTACCTGGATTAAGTTGTCTCTCATTGTGCTTCTCTCCCCATTCTCCCTATCTCCCCGATTCTGTCTCTTCCTGCTTTCGGACTCATTTCTGTCCTGTCCTGTCCTGTTCTTTCCTCCAACCCAGGGGACACCACACAAAGGATGAGATCCGCTCCGTTTCCAACCCCTGCAGAATTGGATGCATATGCTAAGAAGGTTGCTAACAACCCGCTTACCATCAAAATCTTCCCCAACAGTGTCAAGGTCCCCCAGCGAAACCACGTGCGCCGTACAGTCAACGGGCTGGATACTTCAGGCCAGCGCTACAGCCCGTACCCTTCTTCTCAGGCGAGTGCCAAGACTGGTCTCCTCGCCATTGTCAAGGTGCCCACAGTCAAAGGCATCCTAAAAGATTTTGACGGCAGCCGGGCTCGCTTGCACCCTGAAGTAATTATGAACCCTCCCACTGGACCGTACCAAGTGGCTTCGACCAGCACTTTAAACCACCACCCACCTCTGCCGAATCTTCCCCGGCCTCAGCAGAACGTACCCCTTCAACCACAGAACCCACCTCAGACTCTACAGATCTGTCTCCCTCAGCAGCAGGGTCACACCCAGAGCCTCAGACACCCTCCCCCCATGGCCCAGCACCCTCAGGGCCCACCCAGACATCAGACTCTGTCTCAGCACCCAGCCCTGGCCCACCCACAGGGACCCCCTACTGTCATGCTTCAGCATCAGCATCTTCAGCAGCAGCCACCACCTGGCCTGCAGGGGGGCAGAAAACTGCCAGATGGTGATGCACCGCCTAATGTTACCGTCTCTACCTCAACCATTCCACTCTCCATGGCCACCGGGCTGCACCAAGGCCATCAGGCCGACCTGAGCACCATTGTGCATCAGATCAACCAGTTCTGCCAAGCTCGAGCTCAAGGTGCAGGAGCCACCTCTATGTGTGAGGGCCAGATCGCCAACCCCAGCCCCATCAGTCGCAGTCTGCTTATCAGCGCCTGCTCCAGGGTGTCCGTGCACAGCAACCCTGCCACCCCAGGTTTCCCCCCACCCAACTGCATTATTGGCCCTCAAGAGAAAGCCACGGCCCCAGTAGGAGCTCATCCTCCACCCAGCGTGGCTGCTATGAACCACTTGCCTTCCAACCACACTGATCTCAAGCAGCAACACCACCTACAACAGCACCTGCATCCACAACCAAATCCGCAGCAACACCAGATGCAACATAACACGCAGCAGAAGATGCGCTCTTGGAATCAGCACCAGTTGGCCCATTTACCACACATTCAGAACGGTGGGACCCACCTCTGCAAGCAGCCCTCCAGGGACCCCGCCTTCCATTTCAAGGGTGTGGGCTACCCTGTAGAGGTGTGTGTGGGTCAGCCTTACACACTGAAACCTCCCATAGAAAGGCCTACTCCCTCTCCCCCCGTCAACAACAATGGCATGCCCGGTCCCATGGCCCACTACACTAATGGGCACTACTTCCAGTCCCATATTTGGAACAACAACATTCTACCCACACCCAACAGTGACAGCTCCGGGTCTCAGGACGTAGCCATGCCATTCCACGGTGTGGGCCCAGCGGGGGGCACCACACTAGACTGTGGGCCCCCTGGGGCTCCCCATTACAGGCTAGGAGCGAGCTCCTCCTCCACCTCCTCCACCCAGACTTCTCTGATGCAAACAGCAGATTACTTGGGTGGGGACTTCCAGACGCCCTACTTCCGCGATCAGAATCTAGGGTTGATGGGCAAGATGCACAGGCCTCCTCTGAGGGTAGGTCCAGAGGTCGGGGATGGCAGAACCGCTCTCATCCAGCACCCAGGGTACAGATAAGCTATGGCCTTGTCTACACAATTATCAAACCCATTTGTTTAGTCTTAAGAGAGGAAACACATGAATAAAACTAAATGGCTAACTTAAACAAATGACCCCTAATGTTAAAGAGGGTAAATTAATATATTTAATGAAGAACAGTAATTCTCTTGTTCTTTTTTAATAAATCTTGCAAGTGATCAATTGCTAGTTTTATTTTTGTTAATGAGCGCTTTTACCAGTCACTTTAGGGAACTTTTCATGTTTTTTCATACTTGTCTATCTGTGCATCTGGATCTCAACAGATCCTGTGTTATTTGTACTTCAGACATGCCGGTAAAAAATTCTTATGCATGTAAGAAAGAAGAAAAACACATCACTAAAAAAACCTACTAATGAATGTTTTTCACATGGGTCATTTCAGGAATTTTTAGTTTAGTCTTAAGAGAGGAATTTTTAGTTTTATTAGAAAACATTTGGTCTTAACACTCAAATCTAAGGAGTAAACGCAGTAGCTTGAAGACAGAATAGAGAGTAATGTGCGAAGTGCAAGGCCATCAGACACTGGAGGCTACATAGTACTGTTGAAAAAGCTTGTGGTATGCACATGTAGACAGATGTTTTATTCGTTTTAAGTGTAATTATTTATTTGTATAATAGGACTGTTCAACATTGATTCCTCTCTCATGTAGTCAGTGTTTGTACATAGCAAGGATCCAGCAGGGAGAAAATAGGCAATGCTCTGTTCTGTTTAAAATGCAATGAATTCAGGTGTTTAGAATAAAAAACAAAACTTAGTGCCATTTTTTTTTTCTTTTTCCATGACAAAATGACAAATGTATTACTTGAATGTTGAGATTATTTGTTTTGCAGGTATTGAAGGTTAGTCACGAGGACAAAACTCTAAAGTAGAAGAAATAATAGTGTTACTAATGTCATGTAGAATCTAACTACAAGCCTAACCAGAGTTTTGATACCGACTGCAGGAACTTAAGTGAATTAAGTTATGTGTAAGTTGCTACTGAATCTGATGTGAAGTCTGCTTGAAAAGACCAAATTGATCACTTGCAAGATCACAAAACTTACTTTTTTAAGTTTAAAGTGAAACAGCAAATGCATTGTTTATTTTATCGTACACTGGCTTACCTACTAGACTACTGTAACTTTAAAGTCTAATGATTGTGCGTGAATGTTGCCTGCTGATGTGAGTACAGTTAAAGGTGTGTGAGTGAGTGTGAGTGGGTGTGAGCGAGAGCGTGCATGTGTGTATAAACACAATGATGCCCATGTTTTGTTCACATAACTCCCTAATAACCCTTAAAAAGCCTTAAGTGTTTGGTCCTTGGACTTTCCTTTGAAAATGAGCATGGTTTTAATCAAAACCCCAAACAATAAGGAGAAAGAAGATGGAAAGGATAAACAGAAACAGCATTTTCTTTTTTTCTTTTTGTTTTAATTAGGTTTTGTTGAATAGATGAGCAATTCATTAGAGATTCTTTATTATGGAAAACAAGAAAAGGAGTAATATTTTGTAATTATATATTTTAGCAATGTGTAGTTATGAAAAACATTTTTTTTTAATTCTCAAAGCTTCAGTTTGCAGTTGTGACTATTTATAATACTTGATTTGCTTGTTATTTAAAGTTTATTTTCTTCTTTGTTTCCTATACTATTGCTGTGAAATGAAAGAAGGTCCATGAGCCTTTGTTTTGTGTCATCTGTACGACAGATAAGAGGAAAAGCGTGAGAGTTGTGCTACTCTTTTTGTAATATTGTAATAATAAAATAAAGTTCTAATTTATGCTTTGAAATGAGTCTGGATTTTAGTTTGGATAATCTGAATGTCGAAACTGACAACAGGTGTTGAATTGCTCACACAAGCTCAGATACAGCAACTTAACAACTGCCATCCTGTGTGACTGTTCAGGTATGTTATTATTCACACATTAGTCTCTCACATAATCATCCTAACAAGCAGCTGAATGGTCCAAAAGGTCAGTCTGAACCACATGTAATTTACAACTGCAAAACCTTGTGCTGAAGTTCGGGATTGTTGCACCAATTGCTGTGCTTTCATGTCATTTATCTGAGCCTGCCTTGGCCATATACAAACAGGAAGAAAAGTAGACGAAGCAAGCTGTGAAATCTGCAGGACTATCTCCCTGTGGTAACTTTAGCTTGCCTGGCTGTGTCAGGCACACAGCGGGAGGGCAGGATCAGTACCTTTGTGATCAGTGTTACTCCATAAAGGATGAGCTGTGTCTGAGGTGCCAGCAGGTTACGGCCTCTGTTCAGAGAGGATGTGCTTCCTGTTCCGCTGGTGATAGAATTAACATTTGCAGAAGCCGTTGGATTAAATGTTTAATGTATTTCAAATGCATTATGTCCTTGGAATTAAAGCAGCACTTGTTGCAGTAGTCATTGATAATAAGTATTTTCACCTCACACTGTCAGTCAGTTGAACAAATATCTACAATCTTCCACATCACTGCTCATCTCAGTGACATATTGCCCTGAAGACTACATTTAATATCAACCTGCCACTCGAGTATCAGAACGACAGTTCAACAGTTCGGCAGTTACAGTAAAGTCAGGTCTTGGGGAACTGAAACTGAAATACTGTCTGTAGGTTTGAATGCGTCATTGCTCAGGTCAGTCAGGCTGAGCAGCCACAGTGACGCGCTCTGTTGTCTCTTTAGACTGGTGTGGTGCTCAGAGGACTCATCTCATATGTCTGCCGTCGTCGACCACTCTCTGTGAACAAGCCTCTCCAGCTCCTCCCTGTGGAACAAGCAGGGAGTGTTACTAAACGTGGACTACTCTCCTGTCAGAGAATTGCTCGGCTCTACTGTTTTCTAATCCAGAAACTTTGAGCGTGTGTTGTGAGTCTGTGTCCTGTACCTCGGTTTGGTCTGTGTAGGTGGGTCTGTGATTCAGGCCGTTGGACATGATCGCAGCAGCCAGGATCCTCATTGATTTTTCCCAGGTTGATGTTCCATTTGTTCCAGTTGACTTCCTCCACTCTGAGACGACAAAAGGACACATGCTCCAATTACTGTCTGCTGTGTGACACATCAATCAGCTGTCAGAGGAGGCAAATTGGTGAGGAACATGGTGTACTGCACATCAGTCCATCCTGTTCCCACAGCTGTATCCCCAACCCTAAACCTTTGTCTCTGCGTCATCAACTTGTGACTTCTTTTGCTGCTCAGAGGATCCGCCTGTACACTGCTGAACAATTGTGAGAAACCTGATACAAGCAAGCTTACTAACTATTTATGGACACATGCAAATTTACAATATGAAACCACCACTGACATGTAGACAATAAATGTTCTAGATGTTATTATTCACATTTGCAGTGCAATAACTTATGGATAATACCAAACACAGCATATGTGAATGTTTGTCATATAAAATAAGTTAATTTACTTCAACAGTCATAAACATAGCAAACATGGTATTTTCTGCTACTGAATCCTTTTGGTTGGCTGCACCTTCAGATTTTTATTGCACCTACAGTGCACTCTGAAATGATTATTGTCCCCTACTTTGCTGTGCATCACTTGCTGTAATCTGATGAGATAAAAGTGATAGTAGTGCATTATATCAACTGGACATTTTAATAAATCAAAGCTGGGTATTGAACAAAGCACTTCTAGCAAATGATCTCAAATGTCCACTTTCAAAACAAGACAGCACAGCTGATAAATGCTAATATCAGCATGCTAACAGGTCCACTGTCACAGCAGGTAAGTGTTCAGAATTATAGTTAGCAGGATAGCATTTTCAATATATTCTAAACAATAAATTAATTCATGCTACAGCTACATTATGCGAATCATCATGACTTCTCAGTTATGAATGATGTGAAAGTATTCTGTTGATTTGTAATCATCATTACTTTATCATTACGCTACTTTATTTTGAATAAAGTCAGACTTTCTGTTTATTTAGATATCAGGAAAAAAAGTAAAAAGTCAGTTTAGTTATGTAAACATGGTATTTTATATTTCACATACAAACCTTTATCATCTTAAATCGTACTACCTGTTTAAGACGACCTATTCATAGTATACAAATGCATAATTTATATTATAATTCAAAGTTATTTTTTCTCACGTTCTGTCACATTCTTAAAGAAAGCAACACAAATTATTGGACAAAGACACAGTTACTAAGATCATGCTTACTTCATCACGACTCCATCGTGTTTGTTCACAACTATTTTTATATTTGCTTTATTCTCGAGACTAAACACGGCAGATAAATAAACAATATTACCTCAGAACACATATTAACTAGAGTGGTTTATTTACTGTTAAGTGTCGGTGCAGCTAAGATTGTCCGTCAAAAGAATGGGCATGTTACCACTTTATTAGTAGGGAAACAAGCACGAAGAAGTCATGATGATTCACATATCTCAGTTGTAGCATTTATGTATATATTGTTCTTAATTGCTAAGTACTTCGCTCTGGATTATAGTGATGGTCTGACCACACAGTCATTGCCACATTTGGGTTCCTTGTCAATGATGGAGCAGGAAGCATTTGTGCTTGAAACATGAGTAAATAGTTATTTAGGACAATCACAAGCAGCTTTTCATGTAAACCTTTAAAATAGTCACTGATTGTATGAACAATTAAACGGTAAGAACCAAACCTGAAACACTGTCGAGGGTCATCTCCAAGAACTGTGTTCAGATTTTTCTTCACCCCGCAACGAAACCTCCTCTTTAGACAGGTGGGCAGTCTTTTCTCCATGTCCAGGATAGTGATGGCCCTCTGAAAACAGTGACAGTGTTTCATCAAAGCTGCTTTGAATGAATACTCACATGACCAGGACCACTGAGCACCCTGAACGCCTCACCTGCAGCTTCCAGATGCTAGTGCTCTCCATGGTGATGTTTTCCACAGTGCGGTTCATGAGGGCGATGAGCATGTTCAGCAGCAGGATGTAGGTGAGTATGATGTAGCCGATGAGAAGCACGTAGAAGACCCCTTTGTACTTGTAGTCCTCAGTGAACTCCATGTCACCCATGCCGATGGTGAACTTGAAAAGCTCCAGGGTGGTGTAGGAGATGTTTCTGAAGGTGGGTTTGACACACTCCTCTCCGGGATCAGGACCAAAGAGAGGCAGACGTGGCTGCTTATTTATTGTGATGTTTTTCGCAGGAGGCTCTATGAGCAGGGAGACCACCGCTGTGACAGGAGATGAATGAGTTAACAGACAGCAGGTCCACTGTTTACAGTTAATAACTAGTAACATCTAGTGCCATTTTACAGAGAAAAATACCTGCTGAAAATCCAAAGAGGAAGACAGCGTAAACAAAAAGGAAGCGCGGGATATCGCTGAGTATCATCTACAAAGAAGAAAGGAGACGAGACTTCAGGCATGAGACTGTCCACTGTGATGTTCTCTGTGGGGCAGTTTGACTCATGTGTTCACTACCTTCTGGATCATGACGCTGTAGATGCCCATGTGTCCGGCTCCCCTGGAGTAGTAGATCAGGTTCACCCAGCTGAGAGCGAGACACGTCACGAGGAAGCCGAGGTACTCGTGCTGCCCGCACAGATAAAGTACAGCTGAAACCAGGAAGAGGGTGCCCTGCACAAAACTACAAACCACAGAGAAACCACGGTGAGTCTGCACAGCTTCATGATCATACTGTGTGTTTTACTTTTCCTTTTACTTAAAGTCTTTGTTTCCTCTTGAATGATTCTATGTTCACTTAAAAACAAATCTCTCCAAAGTAATATGTGGAAGTAGAGTCATGGTAACTTCACTTGGATTACTGACAATCTCACTGACATATCTAGAAAGTGATGAAATTTGACCAAGTGATCTAAACAAAGTACATATTTACATACAAGTGAAAAAGCCAACAGATAAATGGAATAAAGCCACATTGACTCCATGCTGCATTAAAAAAAAACATGAAACCCTGAATACTGTGTATATCATCAGTTTTTTGATGTTTTTGATTAGTCCATAAAGGAGGAATGTAAAGAAATTTGCTCCTGATGCGTCAAACGTGTCAAACTTTTTTTTAACTTTAGCTTTGTCAGAAATAAGTTTCACTTACAAAAGAAGCTCATAATATCCATCAGTCTTCAGTGTTTCCAGCTTTGGGTGCTTCCTCTTCATGTCTATGATCTAGAAATATAGATCATATTTTTAATAAGACCTATGACTGGAACACAGCTTCCGCAATGTGATGATCTTCACTGTTTAAAATAAACACCAGGATCCATACATACCCCTACCACAAAGAAATAGACATTTGCCAGTGTTGTCACTAGCTGACCTAAAACAAACAGGTAACCCGGTGTAGTGCTTTCTATGGGAAACGGCGGCTGTGGAGAATATGAGAACAATCATCAGCAACATCAGCACAAGTCTGTCTGCAACACGGATCAATCACACAGTTGGCTGCTCACCTCTCCATCCTTCTTATTGTAAGCCACAATAGTGAAGATGATCAGGTACAGGAAGTAGACCAGGAAATGGAAAAAAAACATTTGACCTGCATATTTCTTCCACTTCTCTTCCAGCAGTTGGCACAGGGGCTCCATCTGGAGCATCTCATGACGGTTCTGAGAGGCGACAAGAGCAGACAAATGTTTGAGTACAGTAAAACATGAACAGATGCTATGAAGGGGCTCGTAGTAACAGCACTCACAGGGATGTCATTGCTGTAGGTCAGTATCTCCAAAACGGAGTTGTCCTCATATGAATCCAAAGAGGCCATGTCGTACAGGTAGCAGTGGACGGGCCCGTAAACCCACTCGGTGAATTTGCGGGACAGGTGTTTCATGTAACTCTCCTGAAATTCCCGCTGCAGGATGTGTGAAAAAATCTGCAGACAATGAAGAAAAGAGCCAGAAGGCTCAGTCTCATACCTGCAGGTAAATGAATTCATCTTAAATTACCTCATGTCTGCAGGTTCATAATTTCTGTCAAGTGGATTATTAATTGTGCCTTAACCAAAGTCATTATTCATGTGTATGAATTATCCATAGGGCAGTAATGGACCCTAAAAGGTGTAATTTCTCATAAGCATGAACCATCCTTCTAATTTTCATACGTGTTCATGGACGCATACTATATTCAATGGAGGCCCCTGGACCCCTGTACATTTTTATCTAGTTGTGGCTGTACTGACCCCTATCTTGCCAGTTTTGGCAGCCAGTTTGAGGGGCGTCAGCCCCACGTGGTTCTGTATGTCGTCCAGCTTCAGCTTCGGATGCAGTCGGGCCGCGTTCTTGAGGATGCGGTCGTACATGCTGGTGACAAACTCTGTGTTCTCTGTAGAGTTGTCAGCCACCACCACCAGAGCGTGCAGCACCGTGTTGCCCTGAGAGTCCGCCAGCTTTGAGTTCGCCCGCTGGTACTCATTATTCATCAGGAAGTCCACTATGTTGGGCTGGTTGGTACAGGCTGCCAGAGACAGAGGCAGCTCACCTGAGGACAGCACAGAGAGGGATTTATTTCAGTCACTGATCTTTATCTAGAAGTTTTCCTCTGTGGAACAGATTCAAATGCTTGATTTTGGAGTTTTGGTCTATGTTCAGTTCATCAAAGTTTAACTATAACCTTTGAGGCTGCTAAATTCTTGAGATCTTTAATATAAAATATTTAAATGTAAATGTAGTATATAAAATTAACATTGGGAACTTCTTTGTAAAAAATCTTTTACATACCCTTTGAATTTTGACCATCAATTGTGCATAGCACATCTACTTTGATCAAGAAGCCCACGAATCTTTTGAGATAAATCCTGCATCTTATGACAGCACAGTATGCATGCAGTAATCCAGCAACAATTTGTTGATCTGTACTAAAAAGGGGCAATGCACCAACAAAACAAGGGCAAGAATACTATATACTACAAAGTGCTTCTGTTACTCTGGAGGGATCTTTTCAAAGCACAATAATGTAACACTAAAGACGGCAACATCACCGATTTCCCCAGCTTGTGTAACAAACTGGCAGGAATGAAGGCACGCTATTGATTTGCATCATGAGAAATTTAAAACCCCGTGTTTGACTGACTTATATTAGGAACTACAAGCCACAATAACTCCACTTTGTTTTAATTTGTGCCAAAGTCCTCCAGGTTTATGGAGGTACAATACGACTATACTTCATTCTCTTTAACTCAATACAATATTAATCAATACGTCTGGTGAAGAAAGCAGTAGGTCTCAGTATGAAGTTCCATCAACATGAAACCCACACTGTCTGACTGACAGAGTCAGCTCAGAGTGAGAGAGACAGAGTGATACAACGCAGGTGATGATATTAGTATGAAGCTTCAGATGGGGGGGACTATTTTCTGCAGCATGGACTCACCAAAGTAGAAGCTGGGGCCTTCTTGTAACTGGAAGAATGTCCCGTCGGCTTTGGTGTGGACATCTGCTCCTTTACTGACCAGCAGCCTCACATAGCAAATACTTCTCCTCTCTATGGCTATATGGAGGGCTGTTTGTCCTGTCAGGTCAATACATACCTGTCACATTTTAGATTTTAGAAACCAAACACTGCACATCATCATAAACACGTGTCCCCAACAGGATGCACTGTGGTAGCAGCATCGTGCTGTGGGGACGTTTTTCTGCAGCAGTACCTGAAAGACTTGTGACCTATACAAGCATTTATTTTTGTAATCTTACTTAATTAAGATTACTTTTTATAGATCTGTTTTTACTTCAATGTGGCATTTAAATGTGAAGACTGTAAGGTGAAAGCAGGGAGAACAGTTTTTAGAGGCACCGTTTGCCCACTTCAAGCTCCCAGATTTAAGTTCACCTTTGTAATAGCTGTTTGTGTAGGCTGCGTTCACAAACTCTTGAATGTCACCCAGCTTCTCTGAGATGTCGATTAATAGTTCCACGGTCTCGTTCTTGCCGTCTTTGAGGTGCAGCAGAGCCTTCATCAGGGCGGTTTTTCCATAGGACTGATCTGCAGGTGTAACCAAACGTGCTGGGAGTTAACACACACACAGCTCAACAGTTTACAGCGTGTGGTGCATCGTGGCGTCCTTTCACACTCACATAAGCTGTCAGAGAGTTTCTTCATGTTTTGGTACAGGTACTGGTACAGGCCTTCCAGGTTTTTCACATCGCCGCTGGCCACTGCTTCAAACAACCTATTGATGTTAAATTTCTCACTGTCTCTCTTCTTATTGTTCTGCTCCTTACCTCGAATCCCTCTACAAATATTTTTAACAGAGTTATGAAAGATAATGTGAGTGAAAAGGTCGAGCAGCTTCACACTCCACAATAATCTGCAATATACAGCTTGATAATACACAGAACCTTTATAATAAGTATTTAAATAGGTCACAACCATATTATCACTGCATGGAGAGGCTCACTTGTCAAAGTTGAGATTGAATCTAATTTGAGGCTTTTGTTTCTCCATTTCTTCCTGGTAATCTGTGTCCATAGGAGCCTTGGGGGCCTCACGGCCAAAACTAAAACCATCGTTCTTTGCTCCTTTTTCTTGCGATTTCTCCTCCTCCGTCCTGTCGTCCGTCTCCAGAGAGAAGCCAAACATCTCCGACTTGTTCATCTTTACCTCTCTCTCCACAGGCCTGCAAGGTAATATGACACAAATACACGATTCAGCTGACAATCCACAGATCCAGTGAATTATTCATTTCACAGGAGGCGTTACATACAGTAAGTGGTGGATTAACTGGCTTCAATGAAATAATCCACTGTCAACTACAGATTTCCATCTGAGAAGTGTCCAAAACATGTAAAGATGTAATAAAAACACAAACTTCTGCTACACAAAATATTATTTAATCACATCTTGCTTCTAACATTACACAAATCGAACAATCTTCAAAACAAGAACATCTCACATCTGTGTCAGACGCACATCATAAAGTTTCAACGGCTCAAAAACCAAAACAATGGTTATATTATGGTATGGTTATACATATTTTTAATGAGTTCATTTTAACATTAGCTATTGTGTTTGTATGAGCTGCATCTAAGACATGTTTACCGCCGGGCATCGCCCCACTGGCCTTTAAAGGCACAGACATTTGCAGACATGTGATGCTTCTCTTCCAGTGACTAACAAAGGAGTGTATTTAGAAGAACATTTCCATGACAGCACTTGATCTGTCGGCCACTTCCTCGCAATATAATCACGATGTAGAGCCGGAATCAACGAATGAATCAAGTGAAAACATTTCTGTGCGTTTCTGCTGATCACGCTGAAATGAGAGATGTTTTGATGTTAAGGAAGACACGTTGAGGATGCTGGGAACCTACAGTTATCTTTTGGTGGCTTCTTGTTCCCCTTTTTACTCAGAAAATAGGGAATTAGTGACTCAGTGGAAACATCACACAACTCCATGATCATCACATGGAGAGGTACATATATAGCACATAAAGAAACAATGGCTGGACAGACTGAGAAGAACTGTAAGCACAGCTTATTTACACACGTCTACCTGTGCTTATACTGGAACTATAGGGTTTTTTTTTAAATAACACTAAAACAGTTTGCAGAGCTACCCATTTTAACACTGTTATTATTTATGGCTGCACAGTAATATAAGTAAGTAAGCCTTTACTTTTAGCAGGACCCACAGCTTTATCTGTAACTGTAAAAAAAAAAAAGTAATATTGATGTAATCTGTTTCCTTAAAGCTCATAAAATTGAATATTGACTCGTACATAATGTCTGCATAGTGGTATCTTCACATGTACAAATGTGCCATAACGCATCAACCGACTCACCAGATGTCAAGTCGTCCTCTTCCAGATTCTCTTCTGATTTAAAAATCTGATCATAACGTCAAAAACAAACAAAAAAAAGCACACAATGGAGCGGCCAGCTGTATGAATCCTGTTGTTCTATCTCCTATGATGCTCGCAGAACGTAAGGAGAGATGAGCAGGATGAAGTGACCCACCCATGAGAATACCAGAGCACATTAGTGGAACCCTGAGTGCGTAAGAGGATGCTGTATTGATCATGTCTGCTCATGCAAAGACATGAATGTTCCACCATTTCTGCACTGTAGCAACTGACGGTTGTCATGTGTTTCATGAAGAGTTCATCACAGGGCAGCTGAGGAGCTCTGTAAACTGCTTTCCAACTGCATTTAGACAAGAAAATTACAATCTATGTACTTTAAGTAATCTACTGAAGCACCTAGCTGGAAGGAAAAACCAGAGGCACCATAAAACACTAAACATCCCCAAGTCTGTGAAAATAAGCAGTCTTACCCTTTTTGCCTGTCTTGTACGGAGTTTTCTGTCACAATATATATCACACAGTCGTCTTAAGCAAATGTCCGTATTTAGTCCATAATGTTGCTCAAGTGCTTCCTGTGTTTGTCGTGTAGCTTTTGAGAGTTTCGCTTCAGTGGGTGTGAATGTTTTCAGTGCAGCTGTGGTCCTGTGATCGTGTGTAAGTGTCTGACTACAAGTGCAGGCTGAAGATGTGCTTTCATGAGATCATGCGATTTCCTTTCTTAAGAAGACTTCCTTTTTTCAGAGTTAAACACAGACGCGCTCGCTCTCACATAACCACACGACTTTAGTACATTAGTATCTAAAAATGATGAAGTGTTTTGGCAAAATGTACAAACTTTCAGCTGTTTGCAGTGATCAAATCATTTAAGAACAAATTAAAATTAAACTCAACACAACTAATACTACAAGAATCAAAGGCTGCAACCAGATTTCTGTGAGGTGACAGGTGGAGAAAAACCTTTAAGTGACTGCAAAAGACCTGCAGCAACTTGGTGACAACAGCCACTAGGGTTTCAGTTTGCACAGTAAGGCTCGTGCTAAATGCTAAAGGTTTCCATGCCAGGACTCTAAGACATACACACCTGAAAAAACAATTCATGTAGCCTGGTTCAATACCCAGGCTACATGGCAAAGTGTCCTTCGACAGGACACTGAAACTCCCTAGTAGTGCTGACATGTTCTGTCTGGCAGCTCTCCAACAACAATTTTCCCAAAGGGATCAATAAAGTATGTCATCATTATCATTCATTAACATCATCAGGTGTAAGCTGAGGTGATGCCAGTCTGGCCGACAGGCAGCAAGAGACCGCACGCGCACATGCTAGCCTGAACCCCTGGGCCCTGGTACTGCATTAACCAGCTGACTGTTAGGGTTTTCTGGTATCACAAACCTGGTTCATTTTTAACCAAAGGAAATCACCATGGCAATGACAGCTGCAGCCAAATCGGATAAAAACTTGCTGATCAGAATCCTGGAAGAATTTAGCCATCGTTAATCACTGAACCTGACCGAGTTTAAAATGAGGTTACAATTAATAAAATGTTACTCAGCAGTGTTTTGCTTTAATGAAGCTACTGTCGAGGGAGAAATGAGCTTTTCTGACATCTTTAGCAAATTGAAGAGATATGTGCTATTTTCAGAGGTGGTAGAAGTACACAAACTCAATACTCAAATACTTGAGTAAGCCTAAGTACATGCTCTAAAAACTTTGTTGAAGAATGACTTATTGTTATTATACTTTTTATTGATTAATCTATCAATCTTAATCTTATGATGCATCATAATTTGTTGGTTGCCTATATTTTATATTATGAAACTGCAAAATGTAAATAGTAACTAAATCCATAAAATAAATGTAGTGGTGTAAGGTAAAAGTAGCATAATATGAAGTACAAGTACAGTAATACACTGCAGTACTACAATAAATACACTGCTCAGAAAATTAAGGGAACACATAGTCGTCACAGTATAAGACCAAGTCAGTTACACTACAGATGTATCGATCTGTGCATTTAAGTGATTGTGAATCTACTTTAGGGCAAATGAAAGTGACAACAGGTGTAATGGAGAGACAAAAGCAAGACAGCCTCTAAAAAGAGGAATGGTTTTACATGTGGTGTCCTTACTTACTACATACTTTGAGTCAATACGTCAATCATTTGGTCTTTTGGTCCTATAAATCTCCAAACTGCACTGAGTCACAAGATACACAGCTTTTGCTTTTTAGATGCACAGAGCAAATGTTGCAGGAACAAAGCAAAGTCATTCAGAAGATGTGCAGAACAGTGCAAAACTCTCAATCTTGTAAACAGTCAGAGATTCCCCATCTGTGTTAACAGTTTCGTTCAAAGTCTGTCGCAGAGGACCAAGGTTACGCCAACGGCAGAGTCCGCATTCTGTCCATATACCACCGGCTGAGGAAACGCCTTCTCCACTTCTTGTCTTAGCACTTCATTACGAGCGAGTGCACTCCCAGTGCCCACGATCCTGGTGACCCCTGCGTGCTGCAGGCGCTCTGCAGGCATCATGGAGGTGATGTTGTCCAGCACTCCGCGGCACAGCGCCCTGGTCACATGACCCAGAGAGAGATTGGAGGCAGAGATGTTGATTACCTGACCAAGGGAGAGAGGGTTGTGTCTCTCCCCTAGGATGGTAGGAGTCACCCTCAGGTCACTGGTTTCCTGGTTAAGGGCACAACCAATCAGCTTCTCATATACAAACGAATCACTCAGCTCCACATCTGCGAGGAAAAGGAAGGAGCATTTAAACATGAGACATTTTGCCAACACTCCATTGCGATCAATAAAATTACTCACACTTACTCTCTTTCTGTGGTCAGCACAGTAAAAACAACTTGCACTTTGCTAATTGCGGTTTGGATTTAGTCTGTATGGATTAATTGAACTTGACATGCACTTTGACATTCAAATTGGATGTGAAGAGGATTACTGATGGTTCAGTCTTTCTCATATGAACACTGGCGTCTCTGGTTTCTCATTGGTCGTTGCTTTCAGTTTCAAACTGGAAAAACTCAGCGGTTAATCTGCATGTGTAATTTTTTTTGTCAAAGAATTCTCCAGACTTATTTTTCATCTAAATGATATGGAAAAAAAAAAAACACACCAAGCTCTTTCATCCAGGCAGTGAGCATCTCCACAAAAGTAGCAAGCACGTTCCCTCCATTGAGCGACGCCGCTACTGCCAGGTATGAGGAATCAAAGTAGGGAAAGTAAGTGAGGGAGGAGGCCGGCTGAGGATAATCTGGAGGTTTGAAGTCTTTTGGCATGGCAAAGGTGAGCTGGGCTGAGGTGCTTATATTAAGAACTGAAAAAATTAGGAGGAAAAAAAAAGTATGAGTATGAATAAAAGCAACATAACAAGCAGGAGACACTAATGGCAAACCATTATCTTCTGTTATTATCTGCTGTTTTACTATTGTTCAGGTTTTCTAGAAAAGATTTATATTCACGAAAGTCACATCACTGGTCTGAGACTGTATGTTCATTACAAAAAAAAAAAATCAGTGTCAACGTCAGTACACTCCAGCAGTTACATTAGTGCATTAGTAGAGGAGATCGAATGTCTTATCTCATTATTAAGCAACTGCCTGCTACAGCTGTAATGGGCCCTTTTTATAGAATGGATGCATTAAGCCTGATCCCATCCTGAGAGAGATGAGTGGACTTCCTGTTTCACCTGCATCTGTCCGTGCACTCATGCAGGAGTAGACGGAACACTGGAAATCTCCTAGGGCGGCCCCTACCGGCGTACCAGCAGGGATACCATGCCAGTCAGAGCACGTCTGTCCCGCCAGGTCACCGGATGGCACACACTGAGGGAGCAGGCGCAAAGGGAAGCCGGCATCCTTCAGACTAGAGCATGCACACACAGAGTGTTCCAATATGTAGGTGACATGTAACAGCTCTGACACGGTAAGCTCGCATTGATGTTAAGTGACTGCGATTTAATGGCAAACATGCACCAACTACAGAGAGTTTGTCATGCTTTTAGTTGTATAACTGTATCTTATTAGAATGATGTTCTGCCATGACGTCAGGCATTTTACATACATGTCTATGTTCCACTGGTTGGAGGACGTGTTGAAGAAACCCCAGCTGGCTGCGTTCTGAGGTGTCATCACACACCTATCCAAACGGCACAGCATGGACACCACATAGTCCTGAATGGTGCCTGCAACTGTGAAATTCTCAAGGAACTCGGGCCTGTGGTGAAAACACACATTTAGATTTTACTCTCATATCAAAAAAGCAAGTAATTCAGCAATCTCAGCGTGGGGTTAAAAAAAACTGTGTGCCGACCTGTTTCTCATGTACCAGAAGACTGTTGCACAGCCAAACCCCGTAGCTACACTGAGATGTGAGTCTGGTTTAGGAAGAGAGGACAGGAAGTCACCGCTGCAGCGTCCATCCTGCCAAGTAATCAGCTGACTTGTGTCTCTGGCTGTGAAGAAGTCCCCATTGGACCAGTCACAACCTATTGGAG
>JAUYWH010000006.1:4688400-4725133 GCA_034779795.1 Ctenopoma multispine
TAGTCAGAGAGGGTGCGGCCATCTTCCAGCTGCTTGCCAGCAAAGATCAGCCTCTGCTGGTCAGGGGGAATGCCTTCCTTGTCCTGGATCTTGGCCTTCACGTTCTCAATGGTGTCGCTGGGCTCAACCTCCAGGGTGATGGTCTTACCAGTCAGGGTCTTCACAAAGATCTGCATGTTTGCACCTAGGAAGAAATAGAAAGATACATTAAATCAGGATGGGAATTAAAACTAGTAATAAGATGCAAGTAATCTGGAATGAGGTTGGTAAGGCAGTAACTTAGTGACTTAATACTGCTGCGTGTACATAAAACCTAGAAAAATAAAAATACATTTGTTTTTAATTTCAGATTTGGATCGCGTCTCCAAAACTACAAATACTAATGTAACGCTCCAACTCAGCAGCCATTCTATGCCGAGCGCCATTTTGAGATCATGATGACCTTCCCTTTGTTCAGCTAACGCTACCCGCTAATGGACGATCCAGGAAATGTTGAGTCACCGCTCTACTTAACAGTGGCTTAACATGGCTGTGTTACAGTATTGTCGAAATTTATTGTCGGCAGAAAATTGGTATAAAGATAGAAAAAAGACAAACCGACATCAAATGGTAATTTACAACAACTGACAGAATTGTTACCGTTTCTCATAAGCGGAGCTCTAAAACGCTGATCATCAAACCAGCTACAAGGAATTTCCATTGTATGGTTAAGAGTTTAAGTACGATAATACTAATTAAAAAAAGAAAATGTGTACTTACTGTGAAGTAACGCAGCAAAAAGGCCTTTATTTTGTATACGAAGCTTACACTTCTCTTCTCTTCTGCAGAAAACTACCGCAATTCCGGCAAACACCGCTTTATATAGCGTAGTCGTATACGTCATCTGTCCATATCCGTCCGCATTGAAAACTAGTTCCCCTTGCCGAAACACATTACTTCAACCCTGTGAGTTTTTTGCTGTGTTGTATTTCATAAGACTCATGCATGTACTTATATATATATTTATAGTCAAAGTTAAAATTATGTTTTCAGACATTTCTGAGGTAGAATATAGTTCTGCCTCTAGAATTTGCCAGAACTGCCGTGGCAACAAGAGCGTTCTCCGAGCTTCTGATTGGATGTCGAGTTGTTTGTTTGACCAGCGATTGGTTGCTATCTTACAGTGAGTAACGTTTGATGACTAATGTATTCTTATGACTATGGTATTATGAGACATTGCAGAATTATACAAGTAGGAAAGGATAATTCTGTGCTATGGCAGAATGGTCATCATGCTTGTAGACATAGTTCAGTCTCTTCTCTTTCTAAAATACAAAATATGACAGCCACTGGTACATGAAGAATATGTCTAATCTGATTGACTTGGCAAAGTCTGACTGGCCCTCACGAGGCTTGTGCAGATGAACAACCGGTTGATCTCCATCAAACGTGCCAGTCAACAGATGGAAACCAGCTTGGTAAACATGATACCAGCTGTTGTGACAACAGGATAAAGTATTTTTAGTTAGGGTGGAAGGTAACACCTTATTTCATGTACTCCGAATATGCACATGAGATTTCTTATTATGCAGAGCAGATCTAAACAAAGAATACATTCATGATATCTATGAAATATCATAAATCTATGAAAACATATGTTCCAAAAGCGTCACACTAATTATTTCTAACTTTATAGGTTGTTTTCTTTGTGGCTTCATTTCAGGTTGAATTATGAAAGTTTCTCAGTTTCAAATGTAATGTTAGTTTTAGTTGTTAATCCTTTGAGTAATTGAAGATACAACGATGAGCTATTATTCTCAAAGTTACAGGCAAATGCTGGATCACGTTGCCATGAATTTAAATCTAACTGCGCATGGCACAACGTCACTGTCCAGATGATGCTGGAACATTTCAACAAGATAAACACTGGTTAAAGATTGTGTGGAAAGACAGTAGAGTTTATCAGTCAGTCAGATAAGGATTTCCACTTGACATACTATATAATATGTGTACTGTTTTTCCACCAAGAATCTGAGACTCAGGTCAAGTGGGTCCAGGGAGCCAGCACGTGTCCAAAAAGTTAGTGACAGCCTTCTGTACTCTTTCTCTTTCGTTTAGCTTCCTTCATGATTAAAGATTTAAAGACATCTGTGTCAGTGTAAACTAAAAAAAATCAAAGAGCAAAACCTCAGATGGGGGTCTATAGCTTAGTGGGCTGCTATTTTGGGGTTAAAGATATGATACAGCTCCTAGAGTCCTAATTAATGGATCTGGGTCACAACATTTCCTTAACCCACCCCTCCAGCACCCTGTCATATGACACCCAACCCGTGATGCACTGAGCCACAGTTTTCCAACACAGAAGGAGGGAGAGAGAGCTGGGAGTCTGGCTGAACTAGTTCAGCCTCCGAGGAATGTGTTTGTGCAAGTCTGCTGTACTTTGCCCTGCCCCTTGCTTAGAATTATTATCGACTCTCTGTTCCAGGAAAAAAAAAAATCTTTCGGGAAATAAGCCAAGCCAAGTACTGCGAGAGCTACTATAACATGAAATGAAAATGTCTATGGCTCTGGACAACAATCTTTACAGTGGCTGTTCTTCTTAAAAGTACCTACATTTAAATGTAAATCACACAATGATAACATCAATAGCTTTGAGGAGACAAATGAGTTAACTAGACAGAGGGGTTTTCTTGTCAGTGTGACAGTGTTGGACTTTGACTCATTGTGTTTTCCTCAGTTGAGGGATTGGAACTGTTTTGGGTGGGGCATCCAGTTCCACGTAAGCAAGTTTCATATCGAACACTTCACACAGGTTTTACCAGAAAGAGCTGGGTAAATACTTTCCTATTCTTTTACTTGTTTACATCAAAGTGCTTCAAGCTATAGGCTCATAATCTCAGAATATTTACATATACATGAACACATTTATTTGATTTAAAGGTCTTTTATTTTCTTCATGCGTACAGAATGGATCTTGTCAAATACAGAGGTGGCTGCCACTGTGGAGCTGTCAGATTTGAAGTTTGGAGTTCCCCAGACCTCCATGTTTTTCATTGCAAGTATGGAAATGATCAGTCATAATAATGTGAATATAAACAAAATCAAGACTTAATATATTTAAATCTATCAAATCTAAAATTAACAATCATTATAATAATATTATATTATAAAACTGTACCACAAAAGCTACATTTTAAAGATATATAAAAAATACTATAATACTCTAATTATCAGAAATTGATGTATATTTATATTAATATGAACTGATTAATATTTGTTTCCCAGCTGTAGCATTTGCACAAAGAAACAAAACCATCATTTCATTGTTCCAAAGAATAACTTCACACTCTTACAGGTAGGGAACTAATGCTTCACAATTTACAACATAAAATATCAATCATAATATAGAGTATATTAAGTGAGCTCTGATTTTCTTTCTTCCCAGGGTTTGGATAATCTAACCACATACACATTTAACACTCATGCTGCCAAACACACCTTTTGTAAAACCTGTGGAGTTCAAAGTTTCTACACGCCACGTTCCAACCCTGATGGATATGGTATGAACTCCAAACTGCACTGTCAATCCTGTAACTGAGACGTGCTGGAAACAGTGAACCATGTTGTTAAGAAAATTAACTTCTTTTCTCGCTGTTGCTTTCTCCCCAGGTGTTGCTCCACACTGTCTGGATCCAGGTACTGTGCGCAGTGTCTCAGTGGAGACGTTTTGTGGGGAGAAGTGGGAAGAAAGCATGCAAGCTCACAAGAGCATCAGAGACATGTCAAAAAGTTCAGGAGACACCCGGCTAAGAGAGACACAATAACACACTGTGATATCACAATCAAACATTTTTAATCTGGAGCACATCAGAAATACTGTACAATATAAAAAGATATTTACAACTGTTAGATGAAAGGTAACACAAGCAGCTCCCCCACCTGACTCACAGCCCAGTGTTGTTTTGTACAGTGTAATGACTGAATATAATAAAGAAGTTTATACAAATAAAACATTAAATTACTGTCAGTTTTATTGATGGAAAGTGCTTATAAAAGAATACCTAGCCAACAATTCATCTAATAAATCATTAGATATGTAACCAGCTAATAAATTCTGTCCTATCACTGTATCCACTTAGTGTGAAACCCAACAGTGTAACAATCAGTGCGTCAGGACAGGACACACTTTTAATAAATCTTTAGATTCTTTGGTCCTTGAGGGATCATTTGAAAAGTATTTATGAACATATACCGTGAGAAGGTGATGTAGAGGTAACGAAACCACAGGAGTTGAGTGCGATGACAAAGCATGGCAGCCTGACAACAAAAGAGACATTATATAACCTATTACACGGTGAGAGGTGAGTTACGTGGTCAACTTCTGATGCTTAGTGTGAATGGACTTATTTATTTATGTAGTATTATGAAATGACATGTCTCTGTATAGTTGACAAACAAAGCTTACTTTGGCTTGTTTGTAGCCCTGTGAACCTACAAAGCAGCAGAGACATGAGGGCAGCAGCCAGCTGAGGGGAAGATCCAGGAAGGAGAAATACTTCCTGAGGAGACCAACGGTCTCCAGGGAGAGCAAACAGCAGTCTGGGAGAACAGACAGAGACCCAGTTAGCCACAGTCAGTTAAATAGGCCATTGCACAGACAGCACACACAAGATGTTCACTCTGTCCGTTAGTGTTGAAGCTGCAGGTTGTGAGAGCGACTGGTAACAGTTGTAAGGCTGCTAAAGGCTTATGTGTCAGGCGAACATAGAAAAAACTGGACGACCTGTTACAAAAATATGACATTAAATTACAAAGCACAGACTGTCAATATGGTACTGAACTTGTCATGAGTTTGTGGGGCACAAGAACCTCAAAGCTGCTGGTAATGACAACAATCTTCTTACAATCATGTTGGGCCAAATACTCTCCCTGACAGTCTGCGGGGAGTAAAGGCATATGGGTAAGGTAAAAATGGCTGTTCATAAATAACCAATGATTAATGGCACACTAGGTGTTTAAGACTGATCACAGGCACTGGAGGCTAAATAAAGTACGGCAGACTGAAGTAATTCTGTCCTAAATAAAGTGCGTGTTTGCTGTGGCCTCATACCTGAGATCATTATGCCATTCAACAGCCTCGTGCAAGAGTTCACATCTCATATGATTAACTACACGGGCCAGTAGTGCTTGTTTCTTATCATGCTGTCTGTCAGATTGTAGTGTGGGTGTTCTCTGTGGGCCTGAATGCTTACCGAACTCTCAAAGCAGCCACCCTGCTCCAACACGTTTCCTCCTCACTGCCCTACTTTTCCTTTCACATTCTGTTTAAGAAATTTCCCATGGACATCAACGCAAGCAACTAAATCTAAAACAAATTCTGGGTTGAAATTGAAAGAGAAAATGGCATAAATGTGATCCAGAAAGTAAAGATGTAAAGAGGAACACGGGCAGATTTTACCATCTGTGAGCCTTTTATTTAGAATGACATACGTCATATGTGGTTTGAGTACACACATTTGTATTGCAACTGGTGTTTCTAACATACACCTGGCCTCATGCTGCCATCAGCAGACCAACATATATAGAAGACTTCTAACCACATTGAACAGTAGGGGGCGCAGTACATTAACGAAACACACGGTCTGAGTCAGTGTTTACAGTACTTTCCAGAGATCTCAATGTGAAAAATGCAAAATGAGAAGGTGGTGCTTCTCTTGAGATGATCATCCAGGTCTTGAAATGACCTGGATGATCCTAATTAAGCTTAATAATTCAAACCTGTCAAACCTACCATTGGGTACTTGTCCAGTAGAAGCGAGGTGGCTGTAGGCGGAGAGAAAACACAGTGTTAACTACTCAGTGTGTATCAAGGATGTAAACAGTGTTGAGTTTGCACAGAACTAACTAGAGTGTCACATTTCTACTTGCCGATATGTATTTGAGATTAGAGTTTTGGTTTCTGTAATTACAACACAAATAGAAACATAAGAAGCCAGTGACTCTAAGCCCTCAAAAAGGCCACGAGGTCCTGCAGCCAAACTACTGCTACATATTCATGTGTGTTTTTGAGTCATGTTGCATTGAATAATGGAGGCTTCTTTTCAGTGTAGCAACAACATCATTATCCTTTTTAAATTACTCTTTCTACCTTTACGTCTGGTTGGGAACACAGTCTTCCATATTAAAAACCCAAGAGCAAACTATTGAGATTTAGAGCGCAGTGAAACTCACAAAGCCCCTCTGGGTTCCAGCCTAATGGGAATCATGAGATGTGATTTGGAGAGCTCACATCTTATCAACAGATGAGGCTCACAGATTGACAGAGACCCATACAGGCTCAGTGAGGTAAACCAGTGTAACATCAGGACAGCAAAGTACACTTAGCAGTGCAAAACAAATTTTTTTTTAACCAACGGTCTGATGCAACTTGCTTGGTTGGCCTCTCCAAACCAGAGCTGCCCTCCCACCTCACCACTTCAGGGACAGGATTTACTGCAGCTCTCTGGGAGCAGAGCCGAGTGCCTCTGAGGACTCTGTTTGGATGACCTCTCAGCTATGTAACAAACCAATTCTGAAAAACATGGTGTGTGTGCGAGCGCGCGCACGTCTTTGTGGGGAATCATTTGGAGAGAGGGATGTTGATGTGGGTCTAAATGTTCTGCATTTTCCTGGACAGCGTTTTATGATCGCAGAGGGGGCTGGTTTCAAGGTGCATGTCTAAGCTACATAAAAGGTTGGCATTTTTAAGTTGAGGGATTTACAAAGATATATAATCTTTTCTGATGGCAAAGCCTCAAAATTCAGTCTGTACCTGACAGCTTTATGGACAGCTACGTGGTTAGCATGGCCACTCACTCCTCTTCCATCAAAGGTCAGCACCTGAAACAACAAAATATCCCAATGTGGGTGAAAAGCCAGAATCATGGTATCTAAAAGTGAATTTAAAATAAAGCAGAGAGAGAGCTTTTTTTCTTGGGTTAGTGGAAGGGTTTCTGTGTCTGACTGTGGAGCTGCTTGGCAGCTGAAAACTGATATTTAAAAAGCCTTTTTCTGTGTGCATGCTTGCACACCAGAGGAAGCAAGTGAAAAAAAAAGAATCAGGTCAAAGGGAATGAAACAAAGTGCTTGGCTAAAGTCTTGGCATTTGCTATGTTCAGGCGTATTCTACCACGACTGTATCTTTGCAATCAAGTTTAAGATCCCGAACAACGTGTATTATAGGTAACTTGTAAACCTTGACTTGTGTACATGGAAAATAATAGCATGGTGTCAGAACACAGAAACTAAATCATTCAGTTTAACTACTTTTTACTCAAGTTAAATGTTTTCTCTGTGCTTATTTTTCCTGTCTATAATTGTTAGAAAAGATGTATATGTGTGGCTGACATAATTCTCAAAGCTAGTTTTTTGTGTAGAGGCTTTTTTTTGCTGCTGAGCTTGACATGATGGGAGAAGACAGAGGTTTTTCTGTCATCTCTGATAATAAAAAAAGAGCAACTACGGCATAAAAGAACCCTGTTGTACCTTTCCATCATTTACCCTGAAGAGTTGTGTTTTTTTCTTTTTGCCATTGCTGCTGTACTTTCTGCTTTTCTGAGCATTTGACTATTTTTACTCTTGTTGAAATAGCCTGCATGAAATTTATTTGATTCTAAATTTGCAACATTCCCATCAGCTAATAGTGCAGAACTGCACTGGGCCTGATAAGAAAACAAACACGGAAACTGCTGACGCGATC
Organism: Ctenopoma multispine; assembly: GCA_034779795.1. Taxonomy (NCBI): domain Eukaryota; kingdom Metazoa; phylum Chordata; class Actinopteri; order Anabantiformes; family Anabantidae; genus Ctenopoma; species Ctenopoma multispine. Next base: position 4,696,118 of record JAUYWH010000006.1, read on the forward strand.
ATTAAATAGACCACAGTGGAACTGGGATAACGAGCAAGGAAGCTGTGGTGCCACAACATATGGTAAAAACAAAACAATACAATAAGACACATGAATTAGTAACATCAAACAGGAAATGACAAAAAGCCACTGCTTTGAAAGGCATACCATGTTGATGGAGTGAGCTCTTATGTGCTTCACTATTAAAGCGGAGAGCAAAGAGATGCTCCATTCTGCCTTGGGATCGTCTGGAAGTTTTCTGGAGAGCAAAAAAAAAGGGGCAACAATTATCTACATGGTTATTGTTACACTGTACAACACTGTTTTACGGATGTGCAGGAGTGCATCGTGTCTGCAGTGTAACTTCACACATTTCTGAACGACAGAAAACAAAACCAGTTGTTTAGGGTATGATGACTGTAAGGTACAGCTTGGTTCTTCTATCTCTTTATTTGATTACAAGTTTCAGGCCAGCATTTGAAAATAAAATGTTGTGGAATGCAAACACAAGGGAACGCTGGGAAGTCTTAGGATTAAGGGTTGGAAAACCCTTGGCATCCTGTTCATCTGAAACTACTAGTCTGGAGACTATGTAGCTTGTAGACCAGACATCAGAGCTAAAGAGACTCATTTATTGGTAGAAATAAAAGCATTTCTCTGCTTTACGTTGATGGGAAACACAACCAACAAAGGAAACTAACACAACTGCACAGCTGTATTGACGGACTTAGCTGTGGGGGTGCTGGTTTGACGAGATAAGGAGAAAGATCAATGATGCTCTGTTGCTGGTATACTCTTTGAGTAGCAGGGTTGATGGTGCTTGCATCTCTATGTGTATGTGCATAATGTGGAGGAAGGTGTGGGGGTGTGTCAGCGGTTGTTCCCCTCCTCTTTGTTGCCAACAATGAGTCGGGCCAGTTGAGCTAGAAGAGGGAAGTGATGAATTAGGCCACAAATCCATTGGCTGCCAGCGACGTGAGGGTAAGTCTTTGGTGTAAGGGGTGGGGGGTCAGCTATATCACAGGGAGGAGGGTGATGTGGAGAGGGGCAGTTGGGGGTTCAGAGATAGTTTAAAACTGTCTGTCATTGACTGAATGCACTGCTGTGACACTTTGATACCAGTGACCTAGATATCATATGCGAGTGAGTTTTTTTGGAAAGCGATGGTACTGTGAAATATCTTATCACTGTTTAACGCTGCCTAAATTAATAAAGCTCAAGTCTAAAGACACAGCTTTTGTCTGCTTTAGACACGAAGCTAAGAAATACAAGCACAGGAATTTGTGAGGATTTGGCCAAAGTGCTTAAATATTAAGTATCATAACATCGCCACAGAGTCCACAGCTTGGTTTTACCGCAGCCGATCTGTGTTGAATTTATTCATTTATTATTTTAGACATTATGCCTTACAGCTTGACAACCGTAGCTAAGCACAAACCTGCAAGTAGGAGAGGGAGAAAGACAAATGAACAAAAGATATAAAACGCCTGACCTTTCTCAACCAGGATGGGTGTCAGCTTCGCCATAGTAACAAAATGTCCTAAAGTAACCTCCCCGGCTCGCTTTTGTAGCTTTGCAAAGTGGACGTCTAATTGCTTACAGGCATCTGTATGCAGTTATTGAACCTTGGCCCAGTAAGGGTGTTCTGTATGTGTGTGTGTGTGTGTGTGTGTGTGTTGGAGAGGGCTTGTTTAGTCTGGTCACATGGATCATAGGTCTGTGGAGCTACCAGACTTCTGTGCACACAGTCACATTACATGTCCTGCCGGGAACAGCTACGATGCCACTACATGCCTGCAGTACTGCCACAACGTCCCTGCGTAATGGGGCAGTTACAACTACAGTAATGGACGCGTGTTGAGTCACAATGATTTACAGACATTTGCGGTTTCAGGTTTGCCAATATTCATGCTGACGTAACAAAGTAGCTATAGAAATAATGCCGTTAAGCGTGGAAATAAAGTTGTTAGTGTTGTTTGAAAATAAGTTGAGCAGAAAAAGAGTCATCTAACAAAATCACAGTTGGTTGCTTGCTGCAGGATTCAGTAAAAGGGGAAAGCAAATGTTTTACTATGCAGAGGCCAGCGTGTGTTAGTGACAAATGCATCTAGGATAAAAGCACAGCCAGAGGTCAGTGGCAGGGCTACAACATCTCTCCACAATGTACGGCACCCTGCCATGTGCTTATAAATCAGCATGACATATTTTTACTGCTGATCAATGTATATTTAAACCTTGTGTGTGGGTAGGGTCTTACTGCATATGGATTCACTTTCCAGAAACCCGTGCTAAGCTTTGTGATTTACTTCTGAGTTGAGAAAATCTAAAGAAATCTGAGGTATGTTTACAGACAGAGCCATATTCTTACAGTTACAAACAGATGTGATGGGTGAGTGAAAGGCCTCAGTTCAGTAGAATGGATAATGTAATGAAGAAGTGGAATGGTTCGATTTGTGCACTGAGCAGCTATAATCGAGTCCAGGGAGCAGACAGTGGCCAGTGCAAGTGGAGAGGCAGTAGAGCGTGCTCAGATTGAGCTTGATCACAAAGGCCCCAACGTGGACCAGGGCCCCAAATACTGTCAACACAGCTGTCCTATTCAGTGAGCATTAAATGGAAAATCCTATTTTAATGCAGAATCTATGTGTCATTCCTGTCATTTTAGAGAAGTGGGCCATAGTCACAAGTGAACAAGCTTCACCTAGATCCGTCATCATGAAACATAACCTACACTGTGTGCTAGACTGTTGTTGAGGCCTCAGCTGGAAAACATTATCCATTAGAGCTATCCCAAGGAATTAGATGACAGTACTGTACACACACATTTTAACATTCACCTAGTGACTAATATCCTGTATTTTATCATCTTTGATGATTGCACTAAAGAAAGCTTGACATTTGTCTGTAGATACACACTTTAACTGCTGTCTGCAGTCACCACTTAACCTAACAGCATGTCTTTAGACTGTGGAGTACCCAGAAACGGAGAATATCCACACAGGCACAAGGAGAACATGCAAACTCCACAGAGAAAGGCACCAGGCCGACTGGTGGATTTAAACCCAGGTCCTTCTAGCTGTGAGGAGACAGTGGTCTCTGTAGATCTTTACAACAGTAATTTCCCAAACTAACAAAACTTACATTATGTGGCTCGCTGACTTCAATGTTCATCCAAAATCTAATACTTTTCAGTATATGTTTTCTACTGCGTCCTCGTTGACCACATTTCAGTAAATTCATTGAACCAAGACAGTTGTTGGTGAGAAAATATAGCAAACAATGAGGTATGAAATTGAACTTTGCATTCATTTCGCTACAAAACGCAGTTGTGATATAGAAGCTATCTGATAAATTCAGTGGACCTTGAATCCTTTTTAGATAATAACAATGCAAATGTAGAGAGGCCCACTGTATGGCAGTCACAAGTGGCTATAAAAACACATCTTCAACATTACTGTAAAGCTAAAATCCTTACTGCGTTTTAACAAAACCTGATGATTATAACCTTCGCACACAGATAAAGTGTATTGCAGGGCTGTTATCGTATTGGATTTGTCAGGTCAATCAGTTTGAGTCATTGTGTTTAAGTTTCTACATCAAATTGATAGGATGCATAAAAAGCATCAAACAGCAGATAACTGTAAATGTAGAAAGAATTACAATTCTATATTTTGTGTTGTAAACATGAAAAATGGTCTGACCATCAACAGTTGCACTACATCCTTTTCTTTCTTTGTGCACAATAAAGTGACCAGTAACACACAAAAAAAAAGGAGAGGTCAACTCAAGGATGTACATCTGCACATATTTGGGAAGAGAAGAGCAAAGCCAAAGTGTGGCTAGCCATGTACAAACACACAAAGAGAAAAACTGTTTGGAATGACCTACATTAGCAGTGCTCAGAGCGTTGCCAAAATGTATCCCGCAGTCCTTGGCAGTTGGCTCCAGCAGACATGCACAAGAGGAGGAGGGGTGGAACAGAGGGATAGACCAGAGAGGGAGAGAGAGCTCTTGGTTGTGAGTGTGTGGGGCTGAAGCTCTCAAAGTGCTGATTAGGTGTATGTTTTGGGCAAACAACAGAATACACGGAAAGGGAAATGGGCTACACTCCACTTCAGAAGAAGTGCAGACAGCACTAAGATCAAAGTTCAGCTATATTTTGTTTGCACAATACGATAAAACTTCGAAGTCTTTGCTTGTGTGTACTTAACACACACACACCAACAATGTTCACTAAGGCAAAAAACCTGGGCTGTGTGCCAGCTTATTACTGTCAGTTCCAGGTTAATGTCAGAGTTCATACAGCTCTCTGGTGAGCCAACATGTAGAGACTCACATGTAGGCAGCCCAGAGTTTCTTAGAAACTCAAAACATTTTCAACGAAATCTGCTGGGTCGATCCAAAGGAACAGCCCCTCCCCATATTTTAACATCACATTTTACCACTACTTTCTCTGTAGCTGGACCCTGCCAATAGCCAAAGCCAGGGGACTGAAAGTCTTACAGCTGCATCAACAACAACACAAAATATAGAGGAAAACAGAAAAGAAGTAAGTTCCACAAGAATTTCGGCAACAATACAGTTTGATGTTCTAACTCCAACTTTTGCTTTGAATGTGAGATGACAATGGTTATGCATGAGGTCTGTTTTAATTTGGCAGAAATTACTGTACAGCCACACTGAAAGAATTAAAGCTGTTCTTATGCATGATTTATGGCATTCCATGAAATACAAATACATTATCAGTTAACTGATACTTTAAAAAGCTGTAGTACTTTGAGAGGAGTGAGAAATAGCAAATAGAAGCCAGATTTTTTTCTTCAAACTGTCATGTTCCTGCAGCAGAGCTATGATGTGCAGCTACCACTAGTTTTTAGAGCATCACTCCCATCAATTTAGACTTTTAAGAAGCTTGAAAGGGTAGAGCAATTGTCTTCAAACCTGAGTGTGAGTGGTTCGACTCCCAAACAAAACAAAACACCAAAACCCCATACTAGCACTGATACGTACTGTCTGGCAGCTGTCCAACAACAAAGGAAAGTATCAATAATGTAAGAAATACATAGAAAGTGTACTGACGCTTTGACATATAAAAATTACCTCACCAAATTACCATACAATTCTGTGCTACCTGACTCAGAAGCTACTATTGAATGAAGGGGCTGTATTTGGGCAGCACCAAAATAATTGTTTAATTTAGTTGGAAAACTTAGCGATTATAGTCATTCCAATGTGCCCAGTTTCCTCTAACGGATCACGGTCATTGACTAATCCCTCATAACTAGACAGATGAATAGACGGACTGATGGCATTTTCAAGGTTTTTTGGCAGTTTTTGTTCAATGGGAACCACGAAGTCCACCATTGTGCTTGAAACATGCTCATTTATCTCCCCTGTGACACACGGAGATTCTACATCAGAACAGGCTAGATCCACTCTGTTGTAGTAAGAATGCATGGGTTTAATTTGTGGTCAACTCTTTATTGATTCTGACAGACACTGGGTGGACGGGAGGATACGAATTGATTCCAGCAAGCTGACATGCTGAGACCTGCATCCTGTAATGAAGGCAGCATAGTTGGTACATTTTGATACTTTATTTATTTTAATATATGAAGAAAATGAGTAGTCTCAGCTTTAAACCATATTCAGTCAGTGAGTCAGCAATGGACATGTAATAAATTAAAAATACAATAAACAATAACAATTTCAACATTAAAGGCACTCAACTGAAATGTTGCAGTATGTATGTTGTGTATTTGGTGCCAGGTTACTTACCTATGGTCTACTATGGTGATTCTGGAGGCTGCGATCCCCAACACCCCACAGCTGCTGATAAGTTCTTGTTTACGTTGAGCCCCTTGATTGTAATAGTTTCCTGTATATTAGAACATAAATAACTATATTTGAGCTGTTTCATAATAAAAGAAAAAAACTCAAGTCTAAATAATTTTGGTTCTTAAGATAAACATTGACATTGTCAAGTTAATTTTATATTATGATTATGCAACTTTTCCTTTCTTTCTTTGGTTTTCATATTTTACCCAAATTTCAGCTATTCTTGGTATTAGAAAATCTTTCCACTGGAAAAAAATAAAACGTACAAAGTTTGCTTTATGGGCTCCTACTATAATTTAGATAATGAATAGTGTAAGTCTCTAGATAAATCACGAGTGAAAATATCAACAAACAGCATAAAATTTGTATAAAAAAAGCTTTTACGCCAAAAAATTAACTAAACTACTAGTTCTACTCATTGCACTAATCTTTCAACTAAAGAATGGACAGGACTTATAATATATTATGTGTTTTTTTTCCAATTATTGACAAAGGTACATCACTGTTTTGGGACAGGTAATCTGGATTTATGCTTTCCTATTATCCATAAAACTAACGAGTCATGTAATTGCAACTGGCTAACGCTAGCTAGCAGTAAGCCATAAGATTATTAATTATTTCGTTAACTTTACATTGTGCTGGTAACCTTACTTAGACAAACATTCTAGTGTGCAGTCACCGTACCTTCAGACAAACACAGCAAATGAACGCTGGCTTTTAGTTTAGAGAGTTGTATAATCGTTGGCGCGAAGAACATACATTCATCATCCGGATGCGCAGTTAGAATCAGAGCTCTGATTTCAGAGCTGCTCGTTTCTCTGCTTGATAAAATGTTCATTGCATGTTTCAACGACTTTGCCAGCGTTCGCTGATGTCGATAGTAAATGCATTTTATCCAAACCAGATAGGATAAAACTAAAATGAAAATCAGGTAAATAGTCATTATTTTTGTACGTTACCATAAACAGTCCGTGTAAAAACAAAACGTGCTGACGGTTCCAGGTGCAAAAACCACATGCAATGTGTCTGATATATCTAACATTACCCTTTTATAAATTATGCAAAATAAAGTATGATAGCTAAACACAATAAAGCACCAGCTGCCATTTTTAGCCTCATAATAGTGTGTTTTACCCTCTTGATGTCACAGTTGCTTTCTAGTTTGTTTTTGGTTAAAATCAAGTTATTAAGGAAATTAATATGTGAATGTCATGCGTATTAGAATTTATATTATTTAGAAAACATATAATAACATTACATAAATAAGCCGAAATTTGTATTTTTTTTTAATTAAAATTAGAAACCAGAACTATTAGTGTGTAAGGGAACGATTTAGTCGTAACACTACTATTATCCTAGCAGGTACATAAAAGTCCAAATCAACAAATGTAAGTATTTCTCAAACTAATTAATAACAGCCCAGATACTTTACCAAATACATATTTAACGATTATCTTTATGCAAAGACACATGTCACCAAATATATTTTACCCAATAAATTTAACCGTGTAGGGACAATTTATTTTAACCTGTCATGACATCGACCGACAAATGCGGTGCAGCCTTCAGTCTGCCCAGTCGTCCGCAGTCCTTAACCCGCGGATTTAGTCCTCAAGTGACACATATTTCTGCCCAGGGATATATTTCTGTACCATCGCTACATTTTCCAAATATGAGGTAAGTACAAAATGCTAATATGAAGCAAAGCAAGATGTCTCATTAGCACGCTATTTAAGCGCCCCGGTCTACGCTGAAAATCAGCCTTGCAAGATGGCGACGTGGTTGTGAATTCAAAGGTGAATTATAGGCTAAGTTAGCTAGCTAGCAACAATAGCAGCATCCTAAATGTCGTTTTACTACATTATAGTGCAAACGTAGCATATACTTGTAAGTGGACGTTAATTGTTGTACATGTATTGGTGCCTTTCCGGAAAAGCTCTGTGTTGTGGAAATAGACCCATCCCCCAAGATAAGCTACAAATCAAATTGCGTTTATATGTCAGTGTGCTGTAAAAGACAACAACAACAACGCAGAACAGCAATATTTCTCTCTAACGTTACTACGTTGTGCATAGGTCCACAAAGTTTGCAATAGCTTCCGGAAAATCATCAGAACGACCATTATAAATGTTTTCTGAAATCATATTTACGAACTTTAACGGGAAATGGCTAACGTTAAAGCAATGTCATTTTTATGACCCAAAACTGCATTCCTGCACTCTGCAAATGTTTTCGGCCACGTAGGAAAATACAATTAAAAACAGCTTAAATAGAAATTGTAAAGGTAGGGCAATACCCACGAGCGTATTTTCTTAACTTGTTTAACTTTTCTGAACCATTAAAGTCAATCTCAATACTGCAACTTAAGTTACTACAAAACCAAGGGTATAAACTAAGAAACAGGCTCAAGTATGGTCACAATAATAAACGCTGCAGCAGCTGATTCACATGATAACCATGTTCAGGTTATCCTGTATACTCAGTTGCTTATATAAATAAAGAAAAAATAAGATGCAGGGACTTAATATCTTGTTTTAACACACAGGCTTGAACTTGAACCCTTTATTGGTGGCACAGACAAATGAACCAGTTTTTAATAGGTAATAGTAATAGTAATTAAAGAAGAAAAACCTCACTTGAAAGATGTAAAAGTATTTTGTGGCTGGATCTGCAATTTCTGTTTTCTGTTTTATTGATTTGCTGTAAGGACATTTTTCCACTTGATAGTAGTATTGAATTCTTAATTTTTTAGTATACATAAAGAACACAACATAGGAACAAACTAAATCAAGTATGGAAAGAAGAGAACTTAAATGTAAAAAGTGTTATGGGTGCTCTTATAAAGTTTTCTTTGTTGTTCAGCCTCATTTTTTGCATTTCAAATCTCGTCATTTGCATTAAGCTGGTTTGTTCTCTCTTGGTTTGGTGTAAACCGTACTGCTGAAAACAACACTGTATACATTCACATTATCATCCATGGTCAAGAGTTTTGGGATATGGCAACCATTCTTCTGCTGCTGTTGAGGTTTGTAAAGCTAAATTACAATGGGTACATGTTAAAAAACACCACATAATGGCAGCTTTGTCTGCACTTGGTTAATCAACACTGGTCATATTAAAACAATCAAATCAAACAAAAAAATAACAGCCTTCCACTATGTTATAGTGGCAGTGGTTATACTTTTCCAAACCTGAAATTAGTGTCATAATGTTTTGGCGTGAGGTCACACTATAAATCTTGCAGTCTGAGAATAAATAAATATAATCAGTTAGTAGAGTACAAATTCACAGAACATTGACTAAAAGAAGCAAAAAAGAAGCAAAACCCTATGATGTGATAAATAATTAGACAAAATGCAAAGTCTACTTGTTCAGTTGAAAAGTACTGTCATACTTGGTGTGCAAGTTTTTATATTTAGACAACAGCCATCAAATTGTCCTGGGTTCCCTTGTCTATTAATTAACTTAGCCAGGCTGGCATCATTGTAAGCAGCTAAAATAAATGTGTGAATTTTCATCCAATTAACAATGCAATCTTCAGATTCAAGTTGAGTGTTGACTTGTTAATCTTGGAAACAGTAGTATTGCATATCATTTGGATGCTATTTTAAAGTCATTTGAACATGATTGGAAAGTTGATCACGGCTCCTGACTGGTTGCCATGACATGTTAGTTGAATATAAACTTTTATCCCACAGCAAAATTAGGATCTCCGACTTGTTTTAAATCAAAAAATAATTAAAGCATAAAGTGACAGACCCAGTCTATCCCTTTAAATAGCAACAGATTGAACAAGGCAGATTAAGACGATGAATTGATAGTACTTATAATAGTCAATTTGCTATCGTGTTTCATACTATAAAAAACTTTGCATACACTTTAAAACAAGACAAAAAGAACAAAACACAGAAAAATCTGACTAAACCATCGACAGTCAAATCAAGTTACCTCAGTTATCTGTGTTCAAAGAACAGGACCCTGGTTTTTCCACCTATGAAAACCTGTTGTGTTTTTTTATGTGGAACTCCAGATGCACAACAAAACCCAGTGTTGTTTTTTAATCCCCCAGTTGTTCCAACATCGTCCTTGCATATTTGATTAAAAGCCTTGACTTAAATTAGCAAAAGTGATGGACTGCATGCATGATTGTTTTATCTGTTATGTAGTTCATACTAACTTGAAGCACACTGTATGTATCTATGATTGGATGTTATCATGTTAGCATTTTTTGACATTGCCGTTCAGTATTCCCAGTCTTAGTATGGTTAAATCTTTGCTAGCTGAACTACTTCATCTTTTACTGTTCTTCGTGCACAAAAATATATTTAACAGGCTTTAATAGGTTTATTGCAAAGTTTGATAAAAATACCGTCTGTCTCTGTCTTGATTCAGGTGGTTTGTGTCTCCAAACATGGTGTAGCTAACGTTCCTGATCCGTGAAGCAGCAGCTGCCCGCTAGCACTGAGCCAGGATGTCCAGTAGCTCGGGCTACCCTCCCAGCCAAGGGAGCTTCAGCAGTGAGCAGAGCCGATACCCACCGCATTCTGTTCAGTACACCTTCACCGGCACACGCCACCAACAGGTATTTCTGACTTGTCATATTGAGAAGTTGCGTTCATTGTAATTGGGTCAGCAGTTTGGTAAGATGGATAAAAAAAAACCCAAGTTAGATTAAGATTTGGTTTGGCAGGTTTTCCGCACACTGTAATTCCAGGCTCAAATGGAGCCTTATCGATTGCTTGGACACTGAGTCTGTTGCAGTGAAATTCAATGACAGATATCAAGTAAAAAAGTAAAGGTACTAACAAGAGTTTCATTATATTAACCACACAGTTGCCTCCAAAATATTGTAATATTGTCCTTCAACAACAATCAGACAATCTAAGGTGGTGCCATGAAAAGATGGGAACATTGCTGTGGTCTGTTGCTCGTGTCTTAACTGTATCCATTGTTATTTTTAAGGTTTCATCATTGGGGAAAAGTAAAGTTAATTTTCTTTCACATCCAAAAGGGAGAGAGGCACATCAAACTCTGTATAAATACTTGCACTAGTGGTGAACAGAGCAGGGGCCCAACTTCAAAAAATGTGTATGTAACATCAGAATATGAAGCTTTATGGATCGATGTGTCAGAGCACACTGTGCATTGCAGCTTACTAACACCCACAGGTAGTGTTAATGTTGTAGCTGATCATTGTATTTCTTAGAAGTGCACTTTCACAGAAAACTGTTAGTGGGTGCATTTCTGAGCATTTGGATTGTTTGCTTAAATCTGGTACAAAGCTAGAGTTTGGAAATATTTCCTGTAACTGATTTTGCTTCTTCAGGTTTGTTTGGAGGTCACTGTGTGCTGATAAGATTTATGTAATATTTAGTCAATACCTTTTTGATTAAAACGTCATGTTAAAAGGATCCGTTTTAAAATCAACAAAATGTAGTTTAGATTGTCAGACAGGAACAGTCATGCGGTAATTTCATTGTGCACTGTCTGATGAGATGTTTGACACAGGGATGAAGCTTTGTTTCACTTATTGGACAGTTTTTATTGCATTATTTCATATACGTTTTTCCTGTAATCGTTCTAGTTTCCATACTTATTCTAAGATCCTTTGACATTCCCTGTAAATGCTGATGAACCTATAAACCTTGTTATTTGAAATAATTCATTAGTTTGCATAGTTAGCAGTTAGGCCTCCAAAAACTGACATTGTTTTTGTGGCTGATAACTGCAGTTGTTTTTGGGTAAAAAAACAAACAAACATCAGATTGAGTTAATTCAGGAATGTCTCCTTTATTACACTGATTATTGCACAGAGCTTTCAGGAAGTGATGTGGGGCAGAGTGAGGGAGTAACAGGCAACAAAGGTCCCCAGTCGACATCAGATTGGGGACACTAACATTACATGTTCAGCGCCTTAATCATCCAGGCCGCCAGGATTCACCTTGGACAAGAACTTTTAACAGTGCACACAGCCCAGCTTTCAAATTGTGTAGATGCAGAAGTTGGGAGAAAATAATTAAAAGCAAAAAAAGATGCTTCAGGTCACCGATATGTGCAAAGCATAATCGCAGCAGCCAGTGTAGACAGATGTATTGATTAAAACTGATGCATGATAATATCCATTGCATCACACTGGGAAACAGATGGCAAAAAAAAACAAAAAAACATGGCTCATCCTTGCTCAGTGTAGAGAGGACTTTGCCTGTGTGTAAGCATGATTTAGTCCCTTCATCTGTGAAGTGCCTTTCTATACCTGCAGCTTCACAGGGACTCATGATGTTTTCATTTTTCTGGTCAGCATGCCTATCCATTGTTTTACACCCCTATTACCCCTACCTCATTCTGGTGTGACTTTAATCATATTGATTAATGAAGTTTGTCTTGCCTTCAGGATTTCACCGTCCCAGACTATCGGACTCATATGTCGGATGCACAAGGTCGGAGAAGGCCATCTTTACTCTCTGAATTCCACCCAGGAACTGAAAGGTAAGTGCTACACCGCTGATATCTGGCTTATTGCCTAAATATCTGACAAATAAGTGCATCTGTATACATTTAAAAAATTCTGTTATGGTCTATACTTAGTAATTGTTCATGCTTGAACTCCCGCCAGGATGTCTGTGTCCACATGTTGTTTGGGAGTCATACATTCATACAGACACGTGTCTTCCGATCTGTAAGTTTATTGTTTGCTTCTGGTCTTCAGGCCTCCAGAGAGACGCCATGGTTACGACCAGACGTTTCACTCTGTCACAACTCAGTCTGAGCATGATGCCTTGGAAGCTAAACGCCCTCGCATGGAGACTGTTGCTGAGGTCCACATCACCCGCACACCTTCCTCTGCTGGGAGTATTGTCCTGCCCATGCCCCATTCAGTGCAGGACAGCCTAAGAGCCACTGTGGAGGTCAAAAAGGTGGGGAAGGTTGCTCCTCCCAACCTGTCTTTGAAAACCAAGACATCCCAGTCTCATTTTAGTTTTTCTTCTTCTATGAGCACAATCTTATTTGGTTAATTAAAGTCTAGTCAGCTTTTAGTGTTTTGTATAACTGGGTGCTATTGAACTGCACCGTTGTATACTGCACTTGATATTTTATATCCCTTTCCTCCATGATGGGGAAAGGATTACTTCTATCTGAAATTTACACTGTTGGCATGTATTTTCATATATACTATTGGAAATATAATCGCTGCTTTTTGAAAGTTTCAGAATGTAACTGTGGGTATTTGATGTAACTGTTCATTTTTCTACAGATGTTTTGCTGTTTTTCCATGATCTCAATGACCTTTCATGTGGCTTTTCCAGGAGTCTCAGTTCAGTGTCAAAGTGGAGTCCGCGTCTCCAGGAGGACCTACACTACACATGGGGGAAGAGCAGGACACATCGCCTTCCAAACTATCCAAGGAAGAGCTGATTCAAAGTATGGACCGTGTGGACAGAGAGATTGCTAAAGTGGAGCAGCAAATTTTCAAGCTGAAGAAAAAACAGGTTGGTTTTCCAGCAAGACCTTTTTTCTTTCTCTGAACATGTCATACTAAACAGTGGAAACTGTGTAATAAAACATGGCACAAATGACACTTTCATTAGCTTTTTATTTGAGTAATAACCCCTGTGATGCTGAGTTGGCAGTAATTTTAGAGCAACAATGAAGAGAAAACTGACTTATTGCCTTAAGACATGTAATTATACGCCAATTTACGTTTGGTGTTATGTATTCATTTTGAAGGATCTAGCTTTGCAGTGGTAATTCTATCTAAGCTTAAGAACAGACATACATAAATCTGTTAATGTATCAGTTTTCATTTGAATTAATTTTCCAGTGGCAATTTAGTCCAGCAACAATTTAAATAGAAACATTGATCAGAGAAAAATGTTACATAGGCAAAAATGACAGTAATGTTAAGTTGGCCAAAGAGAGTATTAATAGTCACAACTGAAATATTAGGCTGAAGCAACAACTGAAAACATTTATGGTTCAGTTTAATTGACTGCAAAGTTATGTCAGAATTAAAATTACACAATAATCTACATTTATGAGAATTTCCCTTCAGTCATAGCCCTTGTAAAAACTTGGGTTTCATTTTCTCTGGTGCAAAAGCTAACATGATCCAGTCAGTGTTAGCAGTTCACCTGGGCTTTAAGATGCTTTTAGAGATCTGCTGATTAACTAGAACTGCAGGCTCATGCTTCTCATCTTCCTGTCTGGATTAGTTTGTCTTTAATCTATTTTCTGGCTGTTTTATCCCTTTCTATCTTTTTGGGGGGATTCCATGCCATTAGATAGGAATGTAAGATTTTTTTTTTTTAGATTCAACTTTATTGTCATTACACATGTACAAGTACAGGGCAACGAAATGCAGTTTAGGTCTAACCAGAAGTGCAATAAGCAGCAAGTGCAGGATAAGGTACAGTAGTGTGAAAAATAATATACAGTATTAACTATGATCAGTGTATTTTACAAATGTGTCTGTCTAGTAGATATATACAATTACAAGTGGGTATGAACAGTGTGGTGCTGTTCTTTGCTGTTCTTTGCTGGGAGAGAATACTCCTTTCTACTACTTTTTTTTTTCAGTCTGCCTTTTATGAAGATTTTGAGGTATCTATTTGTTTGAGGTATTTCAGGAAATCACAATCTTGTTCCTGTAACCTGGTGGGTTTGCATAACCTTTAACTTGTAAACATTTACCTACCAAATACTGACCATTCAAGCTTGTCTTTCATCGTCATCGTGGCCTCGGTGGCAGAAACCTTCAGTTCTGTTGAAAATGTTGTTCTTGAACAAGCCTGTGCAGAATAATCTGATAATGCCTCCATGGACCTAAGATATCAGAAGCTAAGATCAGATCAAAACAGTGTAGATGAATTTGCGTTTTCACTATTAGCTTTATATGAAAATGACTATAGATTACTCCAACTATTTAATTGGTTCATGCAAAGAAGAAATGACGCTGTTTTGTCTGATGCCTTCTTTTCTTTATTTTGTGTCTTTTATTATATTATGTGCCAGTGGTCTAAATTTTCTGTGTTGGTGTTGTCTCTTAGCAACAACTGGAGGAAGAAGCAGCAAAGCCTGTGGAGCCAGAAAAGCCAGTGACCCCGCCCCCAGTGGAGCACAAGCACCGCAGCATAGTTCAGATCATCTACGACGAGAACAGGGTTAGTCATTTGCTGCAAACACCAAGGCACACTGACAACAAACAGTTCTCCTCTATTCGTCCATGGACATAATGTTATTGCTTTAAACTGCTACAGTTATTCTTTTAGCTGTCATTTCTGTGCAGCCCTGAGGCAGATAAAGTTAGTTTTGTTTATCCACTGGCTTTGAATTAGACCCTTAAATTTGGGCCACGCCAACCTGAGAACACATGCACATCTGCTGTGTCTTCACAGCAGGGGTTGACCATGATGACCATAGCCAGCCACTAACAGTCTCTCTCCCAAACAAGCCATCTTGTGCTGCACTGATGGCTGCACATGTGCCTTTAAGCCTGTCTGTGTGCAGCTTGCAGTATTTCTGTAGATGAATCTCTGTGGTTTGGAGTTTAATTTCACTCCCACATGTTTGTTTGTACTTTCAAATATCAGCCCTATTTTACTTGTTACTGGTGAAGACTTGAACCTGAAATTCACATTTCAACCTACCACTGTTGGACCTATGGGAGCATGGGATACTATAGAGTTGTAGCTGCTACAAATAGTCATTAATGATTTTTAAATCTAAAGAAAAGGAATTGTCTAGTTATAATTACCTTATCACTTCATTTATTGGGCATAAATAGCAACCATTTGATGGTTTCAGGTTATCAAATGAATTGAATATCTTTGAGTTTTGGACTGTTGTTTTGATAAAACAAGACATAATATGACTAAGTTGCGTCCTGGAGGATATTTAACAAAACAGCAAGTGCAGTGGTAGGCTTTGTTATCTGAGTGTGTGTGTGCTTGTGTGTTGATTGAGGTCACCGCAGTTCGTGTCTGTCAGATAAAGGTTGGAGAGTGCTGAGACACACCTTCCCTCTTAGTCAGCCATTGACCCTTTAGGGTGTAAAGCTGCTCCAGCTCTGTGTACAGCATTCAGTGTGGCATGTCTGTCTCAGTCTGTAGATGTAGCCTTAAGAAATGTGAAAATAAAGAATTATTCAGTATCATTCTGACCTTTTTCAATAAGCCAGTATGCACTTATGAATGGAAACTATCATTGCCAGCCTTCTTGATTATGCTGTATCATTCTTTCATTCAGTTTTTTTCTCTCATCATGCATCACTCCTTTCAGGCAGGTGCACCTGCTCGCTTATAAAATGCATCAATTCCTGCAGCTCATAGTTTAAGAGCAAATTAAATGCATCTAAACATTTTCACACTATTGTCTTTTTTTCAGGACTAAAGGTTATTATTTAAATAGATTTTGAGTTTACTCTAGAGATCACACATTACATAACTTTTTCAAATATTTCTTGCCTTTACATCCATTTCCATGTGCCTTATAATTTAATTGTCAACTGTTTTCCTTTTTTTAGAAAAAAGCAGAAGAGGCCCATAAAATACTGGAAGGTCTTGGTCCCAAAGTTGAGCTGGTATGTGATTAATTGTTAATAATTTTCATAAGCTTTCATAAAGAAGTAATTCTTAGCTTATTTGCAAATGAAATATTACTGATTGCCAGATAGCCAAAGATTAACCACTACCTTTTCCTTACCTGCTTTTTCTTTTCTTAGCCCTTATATAATCAGCCTTCAGACACAAAAGTATACCATGACAACATCAAGACGTGAGTATCTACATTTGTTCCACAGATTAATTTCACCAACAGCTGTTGTCTTGGAAACATGCAAAGCTGACCACAACTACAGTATAAAAACCATCTGAGCTGAGCAACAGGTTGGGATAATGCTGACCTCAGCATGATAAACCAAACTGATAATTCTTTCTAATCTGCTAAGTCACCTGATTAAGTCACCCCCCTGACACCAAGGAGAGTGACTGAGATAGGAAGTGAAAGAGCATACATGTGTCAGCAGATTTTTGGGGCTGAAGGCCACGCTGTCTAGAATAAAACCCTTATCACTGTGTATTATGAGAGCGGCGCATCTGGCTCAGTCTTTTATCAAGACAGACGCTGCCTCTGTTTGAGTCTACTGTATAGGCAACAATCTCAGGGTCAGTGCACTTACTATTCTCTCCCAACAGCCTCCATCATGAGTAAACAGAAGAGTTCCCAGTATTTTGTACTTGCCACATTGCAAATAAACAATATATTCATGATATTTTCTGCGTCTGTGTTTGAAAATAAACGAAGGCCCACCCCCAAAGAAATTTCTAATTCACAAAGCTACTTTTATACTAGGCAGCAATGACTAGATGCTGTCTGCTGAAATAATAGATTCTTATGTTACGTTTTTGTATTATGCAGTTTTGCTTAATACCTGATAGATACCTCAATCATTTTGCTAATGAATGAAGTAATGTCTTCATTTACTGAACAGTTGTTGTTGTTGTATTTCAGCAACCAAGTCATGAGGAAGAAGCTGATTTTGTTTTTCAAGAGAAGGAACCATGCCCGTAAACAAAGAGTAAGTGTCCCTGTTGTAAGGAGACCACGGAGGAAGTTCTAGGACTGTGCCACCCATTTCCATGGTCACATTAAGAGTCATATCAGGCCTGAGTGTTTGCACTGAAAAGGCAGATACAAGATCAGTCTATATTATGACTAGAAGAAAATATGGTTTTACACAGTAAAGACTGGAGCAAAGGGTAAATGTAATGCTGGTTGTCTTTATTTCTTAAAAGTACGATGTGTAATTACAGGGTATTTGTGCTAAGTGTGAAATCTGGAAATTGTGGACTGAAACCAGCTGCTAGCAATAGTCTGCAGACATTCTAGCAGCTCTGTGAAGCTGTACTCATGCACAGTTACCTAATAATGCTAGCATGCTCACAATAACACTGATAACGTGGCAGTTTTTAACGGATGCATTACAACTGCTAATTAGTTCTAAAATCAGTTTGTAGCTGAGGCTAATGGTTGCGTAATTAGTTTTACAGATTAATGAAGTAAAACTGTTACAATAATTACAAAAAAGTCAGCCTCGTGGTGGCGCTAGAGGAAACAACAGACGTCATTAGGTGTTGAATCATGAACTTAAGGTAGTGTGTCAACTAAACTTGTGGGCTGCCTGGTCAACATTACCATCCCTTGAGTTATGTGGCTGTCACTGTTGTTTTTATAGCTTGTGAAACATCCTGACTTTTTCTGTATTTTATTACATACAGTAATATATTGTCACAGATCTGAGTGTCTTAGTCTTTATCATAAGGGATCAGAGATTTAAATATTTCAGAATCACCCCATGTTGAAATTCTCTTTTGTGTCGTAATGGTTCAGTGAGTCCCACCTTTTTTAGACTGTTCCCTGTGGGTCAGGCAGGACTTTTGGACTCCAAACAATGACACATGGCCACATGCCAAGAGGAAGGTGAATTGTTTGTCCCTCGCTGCAGAGAGTTGAAACAAGGCTGTATTGTTCTCCAAATTCAGGAGTCTTTCCATATCATCATTAAATGTTTTAACTGTTACATGTCTGTTAATTTTGTTAGGAAAAAACATGTCTAGACCGTTCTCCTGTAGAATTACAGTTTACCAGACTAGCTTTAAATGTATATAAATAAATACATTTGAGATACACATATATGCTGAAAAGTGAGCTTTTGTGACAAAATGGCGGTGAGCTTTAGAAAGCTGTTTGTAAACAGAATAGTTGCATTAGAACAAACTGTGCCTGTGTTAGCACGCAGGGTTAGGCAATGTGAAAGAGATGCAAACCCACAATGAACACAGCCAGTTCTCGAGCAGCATGCACTCTCTCAACTCTTCTCTCAAGTTTCCGCACCATGTCTGTGTTTACCTTTATGTTCACTTTCAAAGACCACGATTTTAAAAATGTTGCTATTGTTAGTCTTGTGTTTTTTTAGAAGCCTAAATAGTTTTTATTTAGCTTTCATTGACTTAGAACTTACTAAATAACTCTGAACATGCAACATAAGATCAGTGTCGTTTTAATCTGCTTTATAATCACTAGATAAATAAGCCAGTGTAGAAGTAGCAGATGGATTTTATTTGAGGACTGAAAAACTAACAATCTCAAAAGCTCCAAAACTATTTTCTTATTCTTCTGTCTTACTATATATCTCCTGATACAGTTGTACAATTTTCTGTGGTTTCTGCACAGGAGCAGAAGATCTGCCAGCGCTACGACCAGCTGATGGAGGCATGGGAGAAGAAGGTAGAGCGAATGGAGAACAACCCCAGACGTAAAGCCAAGGAGAGCAGAACACGGGAGTACTATGAAAGACAATTCCCTGAGATCCGCAAGCAAAGAGAGCAGCAGGAACGCTTCCAGAGGTAGTAGTCTTTACCTTTGAGTGGTCGGCACAGAGATGTAAAATATAGCACAACGTCCAGTTGACTGGGATAGGTTGTTTTTCAATTCAGTGAGTTTTTGGTTCGTATACTGTTTAAGATCAAATGCAGACTCATAATGGGATGTTTCAAGCTATATGCCATTTGATTTGCTTAATAATAATAATAATAATAATAATAATAATAATAATTAATAATAGATACTTTATTGATCCCCTTGGGGAAATTGTTGTGGGGTGCTGCATGACCTACACTTGGAGAAAGCAGTATCTATATGTCTACAAATGTATATGTATCTCAATATAGTTTATTTAGAAAAAATATTGAGGTATTTCTTGTCATGGTTTCATAGCCCAGCAGTCTTTCTATTTAATACAGATTTTATGATGGAGGCATATAGCTTGTATTTCTTACATTAGTTGACTTTATTTTAGCTTTATTCTGTTATCACAGCACAGAATTCAGCAAACACTTAAAAAAAAATAAATGTGTATACTAGTATATATATTACTAGTACTGTATATAAGCGGTGGATTTACTGTGTGTGTGTGTACTGAATCAACAATGAAACAACTAGAGTGAAATCATACTAACTCGTGTTCTATAGATCCATTGATAATGTTATCAAGAACTGCATCTAACCAGAGATTGGAGAATAGAAGTAGTCTTCTCCATTTTTAGGATGTCTGTTCGGCTATCACCTAAATTGAGGACGCTAGGTGGTGTGCAGTGGCCTACTTTTGGCAGAGACACTGGCTGCCTGTGTGCCTCTGGAAAGGGTGGGAGACAGGGTCAGGGTCCAGCGTCTGGTTGTTCCTGGCGCTGATGCTTTGTATTCATATCATTGAAATTTCCCAAATTGGAGTTTGCCTGTCACCACTGTTTATGCAGTCTGCTAGACCGTGAAGGAGGAAGCAAGTAATAACTGGTCAGAGAAACTTATAAAAAAATTTATAATGGTTACAGTGATTCTGTTTATGTTGTTGCTCATGTTAACAATTTGACTTGGTTTTGATTGGAAAAGACCGAACATGGAAAGAAAGCATGGAAAATGTATTTCCTTGAAAAAGAACGGAACGTAGCTGATAGGACAGCAAAAAAAAATAGCATTTAAATGTGTAAGATTTTTACATTGGTAATACAATATGTCCCTGTTTTCTTTCACAGGGTTGGACAAAGAGGAACAGGCCTTTCTGCAACAATTGCAAGAAGTGAGCATGAGATCTCTGAAATCATAGACGGCCTTTCTGAGCAAGAGGTGAGTCTTTTTAAATTTATTTCAGTGTAGTTGTGAAACTACATGACTACATAGTACATAACTGGCTAAATAGAAGTGTTGTTGTTTTTTCTTCTTAAAAGCAATTGCCTCAAATTTATATCACAAGTTTTCAAGGAAATTTGCAATAATGATATTTATATAAAAAATTACTGAACAATGTTTTATCAGTGGTGGCAGCTTGCAGGCAGCAGCACAAGAAGGGCATTTTCCATCGTGTGCATTTTAGTTACCAGGTTACTCAGCTTTCTTGAGTAGTTGGGGAACCGAACTTTACATCCACATAAGAAATCTGCATATAAATGCAATTTGATTCCACCTCTGTCTCAGACATATTTTGGAAGAGCCAACAAATTTTTATTTTACAGTGAAAGAAAAGGCTGCTTTCTGTATTTTTTTCTTTTGTTTGTCTAGCTGCAAACACAACAGTGTAGGGAGAGAGAGGAAAAAAGAGTGGAGAGACATAGCTGATACACAGCATGGACTGTCTGGGGGAAAAAAAAAAAGTCACGGTGACTTATTTAGATTTCTACGTTAGTTTTTGCGTTAGTTTAATTTTCAGTTGAACTTTAGGTGGACTTGGATTTAAAAACGAGACAGCATTGCTTAATAATAATCTCGCCATTATTAAGCTCTCTTTTCGTATGCATATGCGCCTTCTGCAAGAAATTTACCTCGGCCAAACTTTCATGCATGTTGAAGTAGCTCCTTTTTTAGGTGCTGAACCAGAGTCTGACAAGCTGCAATGAGAGCAGCTTGTGTTGTTGTGTGCACTAGGGAACGCAAATGCGTCATAAGTCATTGTGTCACTATTGTGAAATGACACTTTTATTATCACATAAAAATGTATTCCTGTGTTATAGTGTACGGTATGATATGGCACACCTCTACAGCGTTCAATGATTCACTTTTTTTGTTTACTTAATTGTGTTGCAGGTTTTACTTAAGTCTTCTCTCCATAACCTTTAATTTTTGCAAATTAAATAAAAATTAAAGGCTCATATCTCTTATTTACAAAAGTATTCAAACCCTTGATTCATTACTGTGTAGAAGCCCTCTTTGCACTAGGTATAGCTTTAGCTCTCACATCTGGATAGGCCATTCATTTGGCTGAATTCTTCCTTTGATCAATTTGGAGCACTTTCCCTTTCTCTGCTGCAGAGAATCACCATAACATGATGCTGCCACCACTGTGCTTTACCATATGGATTATGTTAGAAAGAACTGAGCAGTACCTGGTGTTCAATAGACATGGTGTTTGGAGTTCTGACCAGACATTAGTTTTTTTTCTCGTCAAACTATCTCATGCTCTTGTTCTTTTAAATGTCGGACTAGGTGAAAATGACCTTTAAAACTGCAGACGTATTATGTAAGTTTATACACTGCTACTGATATAATAGACTGATAAGCATCACCTTCCATTGTGATAAAAATCTGTAACCTCCCAGTGAGCAGATTAAACAGATGTCCATAAGTAAAAATATGGTTTCTTGAACAAGGAGAATGTTCACCAGTGGAATAAGTATGACAACTTTTCTGGTACTTTTCTGTTTCACAGAACAATGAGAAACAGATGAGACAGCTTTCAGTCATCCCTCCCATGATGTATGACTCAGAACAGCGGCGAGTGAAGTTTATCAACATGAATGGCCTGATGGATGACCCAATGAAGGTGTACAAAGCCCGGCAGTTCATGAATGTTTGGACTGAACATGAAAAGGAGATCTTTAAGGAGAAGTGAGTAATTTTGATTCTATTGGCAACACAGTGTCTTGGTGACAGTTTATTCCTCTGAGTCAGCTGGTATGGTTTATGGACCTTCATGCCAGCTTATATATATAAACGGATATATTTGACATGTGCATAACAGCTGGCATCTCTTTGCAGGTTTGTCCAGCACCCCAAGAACTTTGGTCTGATTGCCTCTTATCTAGAGAGAAAGGTAAACCACTATATTTTCACTTAAAGTATTTAATGTTGTTCATGATCCCCTTTTCTAAAGACAAGGCAACACTTAATTCTGTTGAACCCTAGAATTCAAAGCTCTTTACCTTTCGTAGTAAAATATAAACTTTAAAGTCAATGTTGTAGTTGAGTCTAAAAGGTAATAATCAAGTATTTAACTTTATTTAAGGCTTCATCTTAAAACCCTTGTATTACTACTGATTTTAATCTATTGTGTACAATGATTTTATTAATGTTGCAATTTCTTGTTACAGTGTGTTGCTGACTGTGTCCTATACTACTATTTAACAAAGAAGAACCACAACTATAAGACGTTAGTGAGGCGCAACTATGGAAGACGAAGAGGAAGGAACCAGGTAAATCTTAAACTTTATAAAAATTAACAGTTAACAATCCCTACACAAATTAACAGTCCCTACTGTTTTAACAAGATGGTGACTGTCTCTTAATCTACTGCTCTTGAATATTCTATGATAGTAAGTTATCTTAAATAATAAAAAAAACACATTAAAACATTAAAGACAAAAAGAGGCAATACAACAATGTTTTTAACATTTTAGATGTGACTGAACATTGTTTGATTCTTGACTCACAGACCACCAGTTTTCTAATCAGACTAACAGTACATTTTGTGTGTGTTACTGTATGTCTAACCTATACTATATACATCAGATGTATACATAGTGTTAAGTGCTAAAGATTTGGCATCTGCATTGCTGTTCCTATTAATGATCCAAAGTGCACCTGCTCCTAAGGCACGTGGTGTTTTTTTTTGTTGTGGTGGACACGACTACATAGGGCTACGAATTGTGATGCACTTTGTGTTCTGACACCTAAAGTGAAATAACTCCATATTTATTGACCAGTGTTGAAGGAGTAGGACTCCTTTAAGATATGTCTGTCTGCTTGATTTTATTGCTATGTCTGCTGCATCAATTTTTTCTATTTGTCATAGTATCAAGAACAGACACACGGGACTTTTAGACTTTTTATAGTTGTTGTCTTTGTACCAAAATCCAATTTGAGAACATGCATCTCCTCCCACTCCTGCAATGGGGGACATGATTTCCTTTTGTTTCCTTTTTTGCCTTCACTCGAGTTTTCTCCTTACTGTTTTTCCCCTACTTTGATGACGCCATAGTTCTTGTACAGAACATTCTGTCTCCTTGTTGAGTACATCTATGTAACACGGTGGGCTGTTTCTAGACTATTTCTTTGCAATGTAATGGGATAGCTTGCTATTATATCTGAAACACAAAGATTGTTGTTCAAACTTTATTTAGTTATCGACTTGTACAGTTGCTACATAGATTAATAACCTGTAGTTAGCCTTTTACTTTTTGCACTTTTCAAAGCATGGTTAGAGATCTGTGACACATTCATTTATTTTGTGTGTGTTATATCAAGTTACGTCAGTAGAGCTATGTGAACATAGGACCAACAAACATTCAACAGTTCATACCAGACTCTTGAACACTGATAAATACTAGATTGTCAGTGTTCACACAAAATCCAGTTCATCATAAAAACTGAATTTTCATATGTTAACCTGATGAAAGTTGGTCTCTATTATTGTTTTAAGATGGTGGTCAGTTGTTTTTCCAGATCATCTTGTAGTTGTTGAGAATCTAGTAATTTCTTTCTTCGTCTGCCATTTGCAGTAATGCATATCGAGATGTAGTGGATTTCCAAGCTAGTGGTATGACTTAACAACTGCAGTTTGAATGAGTCATTAGAGAGGACAGAGTGAGCAAAAGCAGGAGAAGTGGAATGTAGGGTGAGTGAAAAAATGCACAGCAAGACAGTCAGCGTTGGCAGCCTATCTTCAATGTGTGCAGTTTTTTTTCCCATTTTCCATTTCCTCTTTCTTCTGTTAGAGAGAAGGAGAGAGAGAGATAGAGAGAGAGAGATCATGAGAGAGAGAGAAAGTCACCCCTCTCTGAAATGGTTGACTTGGTATAGCCCAGGCATCTGACAGGCCCAAAAAACTCACTGTGCTGCTGTGAGTGCCAATCAAAGAGGAGTGCACGGCAGGGATTACCTTGAGTGACCCTGCATAGATTAGTACGTGGATGTGAGATGGACAATTCTTTGGGCGGCTTAAGCGGCCTGATGACACGTTTTCCTGGAATATATGCAGCGGTGCTGTGGCCCGGCAGCCCTTCTAAGGAGCTCTGCTATGGTGCTGTCCTGCCCCTCTACTGCTATCGTTACCACCGCTATGGAAGTACTGGAGGGTAAACTTATATTTGCAAGACCAACAAGCTGTGGCTCACAGCAGAGCAAAGGGGTTTTTATGACCAACAAATGAGCTTGCAGGTACGTCACTAGATTTGAAACCATAGATTTGGTTTGGTTTTCTTTGTCCAGTATCATATTTTCTGTTGCTTTTTGCTTGAGAGGTTTGTTTCTTAGCATACATTCTGTATTTACTTGAAGCTCGTAAGCAGTCAAACTAAGCTATTTTAGGGTCGTTTTTCTAGGACACGTGCGGACATGACAGTCAAATGAAGGCAGCATGGTCATGCATCTACATATGTAGTTACACTATGGGGTATGAATTGTTGTGGTAAAAAATATAGGAATTAGTACTAATCTCATATTTTAAAGAGGGGTGAGACACAGTAACAACTTTATAACTTTTCTAAAAAAAAATGTTCTTCAAACATTTAAGCATATGTCCCTCACGCAACTGAACCTTACTGATTGTACATCTGATCTTTATAAATATTCTGAATCAACTTTTGAACACACAAAAAGGACATTAAACACCAGTACTCACAGTGCACATGCTCCAGTAAGGCTTCAGGGGCAACACCCCACTGTCTCTACAACAATTTCATTGGACTCCGTTGTGAAGGCATTCTTGCTCATGTCGGTCTGTTCTGACAAAAAACTGCATCCTAATATATCTGTCGGCTACTAGCTCCACCCATGAACAACAAAAGTCAACAATATGTCTATAGAATATATGGCAATGTATGCAGGTTCAATTAAGACCAACAACACTACACTGTGGTATTTCATAACTTTCTCTTATGTTGTGATAATTAGTGGGTGTCATTGTGTCATATTTATTTACATTATAACTAAAGGAGGTATACCTCAGTGATTATGCTACAGCTTATTTCTATAACTTTCTAGGTTATTATCAGTTGTCAGTCCATATTGACAATTTGATTTCTTTCTTAGATAGATTAACCCTATAA
This sequence comes from Ctenopoma multispine, assembly GCA_034779795.1. Taxonomy (NCBI): domain Eukaryota; kingdom Metazoa; phylum Chordata; class Actinopteri; order Anabantiformes; family Anabantidae; genus Ctenopoma; species Ctenopoma multispine. The sequence goes on from JAUYWH010000006.1 coordinate 4,721,803, forward strand.
CAGATCACATATCTAGGCACATATGCACAGTATTGTTATTGGAGCCAGTTTTGTGGTCACTAAAAAAGTTAAATCTATTCATCATCCATGTCAGGAGAACCAAAGACAAATGTCAGCCTTACTAAATAATTAGAATTATAAAAAATAAGTGAGTTTCATTTAACAGTAAAAACATTTTACATTTACACATGACATAAAGCTCAAATGAAAGTGCTTTGAAATATTTGAGTGGTAAAATATTAAATCTATGAAGACACATGAGTGTAACCACAAATGGCCTCGAAAGGCTGGGAGTGGCAGCAGCACACCTGTGTTCAGTTCACTGCTTAGATTTTTTTCATACTGATAAAGGCCTATGGCCAAAATAAAGTATAATGAGATAAAGAATATTATAAAAATGAGCAGGCAGAAATGCTGTAACATCCACTGGCTGTTGTGGGTGGGTGTGTGTATAATGTCTCTTCTTTGTTATGAATAACCATAAGGTTTGTATTTTTCAAATGGTTACATTTGTTCAATTCAATTGTATTGCGCCAAAGTCATTACAGGTACTTCACAGTGTAAGGTTTAAGATCTTACACATTACATAAATATATACAGAATATTGTAGAAAACCCAACAATCCCACTAGAGATCAAAACAACATCAAAGAGCAGCAGCCGAGGCACAGAGCAGGTTGTTAGGACCAGTAACTACAGCTCAGAGGCCGAGGATACCTGCAGAGAGAGAGAGAGGAGGAAGCACAACTAGGGGAGAGAAATTAGTGTATTGTTCCACTATGATCTCTCCAAAATTTATATTTATGGGATGGTTGCGTAGACGTATTTCCTATTCTTTTCCTTTTTCGTCATTTTATAGGATTCTTTTACAAGAATGTGTCTTCTGGCTAATTGTGTCAGTAGATGATGGCAATTACTGTAATTGCAACTGAGATGACGCATAGTAATTAATTTTTTCATTTCCTATTTCTCCAGTGGAATTGCTTAAACCAAAAGTGAGAGATTCCTATAATGGCTGAAATTTGTGCTAGAAAAGAGAAGACTGATTAAACCGATCTTCTGAATCAGCAAGAGTAGAGCAGAGAGGTCAGAACCACACTGACATTTGTAGAATATCTGTCTAGAGGTTCTTGACACACTGTGGGAGAAGAGGCAGAAATGCCATTCTAACCACCTCCAAAGCAAGCCCAAGCTCTCCCAGACCCACAAAGAACAGCATCCAAATGAAGCATATGTAAGAGTAGAAGATCTCTGAATTATTAGGGGCTAAAAACATGTTTTTGCTGACAGGTGGGAAATAAATCTTGAGTTGCATGTGTCAGCCTACAATCTGAGCTCTTAGTCTGCAGGCTTTTCTTTCAGATTTGGACAAAAATAATTTGCATTCATTTTATTATGCTGTATACTCATACTAAGTATGATTCAACACATTTAAAAGGCATGGCACCATCACGTGTAACATTGAGAGAATTGAGCCACATCAACATGTATCAAACATGATTTTCCAACAGCATGGTAAGACGTGCCTGGGATAAGCTTGATATACTGTTACATGCAGTTTTCTTTTAGCTATTGTAGATTTGACTTTGCTAGTCATGCATCGCCACTCCTACAAGGCAGAATTCCTCTGCTTATTGGCTGTGTATGGGTAGATCTGGCTACAACAACCACAATTTCGAGGGTTAGGAGACCGTTTTAAAAAGCTAAGAGTAGCTATGACTGAGTCTGAAACAGCTGAAACACTGCATGTTTCTAGAAAGTTGACAAGAACTTCAATATGTATTCTGTCTTTGTTCTCTTTTGCATTTACCATTGAGTGAAGTACATTCCTTGGCCCCATCTGGTACCAGCATGGGATGTTTGGCTTGGCATAGCCAGACTTGTTCCAGCACAGCGCTTTCATGGAACAGGCAGGAGGAAGCATTCTGTGGTGTACCGCGTCAGCAGTGATGATAAAGAATGTGTTGCTCTGTCCTTAGTCACTCTGTCAGACCTTTTTTTCCTCCATATTTTTGAACTTGGCCTCATTTATATTTTAAAATACTAAGATAATTTTCTCTTCTACTTCAGACTTTCTATGTTTTCTGTCTGTTGCAATGTGGTACACAGTGTAGCTCATTATGAGCATCGTGGTAAAGCCCTGTTTTTCATTTGAGTGGTTTATCGAGACAAACAAGGGTTGAGGACTAGCCACATTCCATATTTTATCATTCAACATCATTAAAATATGGAAAAGCCTTAATTGTATTTGCATAGGTAGGGCACATGATACATATGTATGTATATCAGATGTAGAACATAACAGTACCATACATTCACAGTTACTACCTGAGCTCGTCTGTCTTTCTCCAGCACTGTTTAACATAATTGCATGTATTACTGGGAAAATTAGATAGTAAAGGTTCAAAATCTCTTAGGGTCTAGAACTTCAGAAATAGAGCACGACTAAACATTTTTGGTAACTGTTTATAATTCCTCCTTGGAGGGATCTTAGCCCAGTCCCTCTTACAAATCGGCTTCTACTCAGGGATGTTTGTTGTCTTCTTTGCATAAACTACCTGCTTTAGGTTCCACTGCATTTCTATTTAAACTTTTTTATATTTCTCACTACTGCTTCAACATTCTTTGGTTGAATAACTATTCTGTTTATTAGACTAAATTAATACATCTTATAGAATGAATTCATTAATTAATTGAAGATGGTAAGAAAGTTTAGTTCAAAATCATAAAACTGATGACACTTGACACTGAGTTTAACAGATGGAATAAGATTCTTATGCTGGAATACAGTATCTGGTCATGACCAAATATAATGCTCATCTTTCAAGCCAAAAAGTTCTACTTTGGTCTCATCCGTCCATAGAACATTCTTCCAACAGGGTTCTGGCTTATACACATGACCTTAAGCAAACTGTAGTTGAGCAGCTGTTCTTTTTGTATACAAGCTGCTAAACCGATGAATGGTGGAAACCAAACCTCATCAACAACTTTTATTTTACTTTCTTTATAAATTTCTACATCTTTGTTTAAGCTTTGACACAGTTCTACAAATCTCTGTCAAGATCAGAATTCGATATTGACCCAGATTATCATCTTTTTTATTAAAACTCCTCTTTTAAAATCGCCTTCAAATTTAACTGATTGATTAATACTTGAGGTTCACATAATTATAACACACACAATCATTTTCCACAATAACTAAACAAAAACATATCATTTTGTCTTTGTTTTTTTGCCTTCCCCTGCCTTTGAGGTCATATACAGCGGGGGAAATAAGTATTTGACACATCAGCATTTTTATCAGTAAGGGGATTTCTAAGTGGGCTATTGAT
>JAUYWH010000006.1:4725233-4738347 GCA_034779795.1 Ctenopoma multispine
GTGGAAATTTTGCATCAATAGCCCACTTAGAAATCCCCTTACTGATAAAAATGCTGATGTGTCAAATACTTATTTCCACCGCTGTATTTGTTTATACAAACATTCAGGTAACACTCTATATGCCACCTGCATTCCTAGTGCTTTACTTTGCAATGTGAACATATATATTTCTTAGGTTGTTTAGCTCAGTGTCATTCTGGCCAAAGACACGACTGTTACTGCTTTGAGTTAAGTATAACAAGCCACTGTGCTGTGTTTTGGCATCTAATAAGCATTGAATAAGTAAGTCTGTGCCTCCAACTGGATTTCCCAGATTGTATTTCAGTGTCTCACTGGTACGTGAAACAAGACACCCCATCAATGCAGCCTTTTGCATTGTATTAATGTTGTGCTACTTTGAAGTCTCATATTTGGTTGAGTCACTGCAGTTAGTTTCCTACAAACAAAAGATTCTGCAGTCCAGACATCCTCTCAGATAGGAGGGAAAAGACTTTAGTATGGAAACCTGGTGGGACATAAGCACTTAAGTTGGAGACATAGTCACCATAGATTTTTCCAGTCTTGGCAATGGATCGTTTCTTTTATAAAAGAGATCTAGGTCCCATGTGCATTCTCATAATGAATGGACACAGTTTAATTTTTTGTATCAATGAAAATCGGGTGGTGAAGAGGTAGACAGAAATATGCCTAGTGTATCCTCAGAAAAGATATTTCAACCCCAGTCACTTGGAAGAGCATGTTAGCACACAAAAACCTGCAGAAGTGAGAATGGAACCCACGGACAAAACTTGACCCATACCATACCGTCCTAAACTAAGCCCTACATTTAAAAACACTGCTCCTAAACTGTACACTTGACCAATACTCTGTGTACAAAAATGCAGACACTCAAGGGAATGCTGTAAAATGTGTAGAAAACAATGGAATAAAATAAATTGTGATTTTTCACATATAGAAGCACAGAAAGCAATGTTGCAGCGTTATTACTAAGGTAGTAAATGCAAAATGTAAATTAAAGTCTGCAGGTATTTCGTTATTGCAAACAGTGCAGGTAGTGCATGACATTTGTTTGATAGAGTAGGAGTGGAAAGGCTCAACCAGGAACTGTGTGAATGTCAGGAGAGAAGTATAAAGTTTTGATAACTATATGTGGTATATTTTGTATGCAGTGTGCAGTGGTACATCTGAATTGAACTAAGTATTTTTGGGAGTGCTTTACTTAATTTTTTAATGAGAAACGGGTAAATGTCTTACCTTTATGTTTCGTCTCCAGCAAATAACACGTCCCTCACAAGAAGACAAGTCGGACGACAAAAACGAAGAGGACAAATCTGACAAGTCAGAGAAAAAAGAGGACGAAGAAAAGAAGGACGAGGAAGAGAAAGATGAAAAGGAGGATTCTAGGTGAGTTATGAATAGTTGTGGTCACTCTAGTCCATGAAGGCCCTAAAGGTAAAGCTATCCTCTTCTTGCTGTCTCCCTGTAGTTACCTCTCTGTAGTCAATAACCTGATTGTTTAAGGCCTTAAGTCTTGGTTAAGGATTATACATCATTCTGTGTGATTTATTTTAATGCTGCTAACTAAAACCTATTATATGCGTATATGCAAAATTGTCATATGCCATTAACCCTGTAGTTACAGCTGTGTATGTCACCAGTGTGTATCCAACCTACAAACTTAAGATATGACTGTAGCTTTGTTAATTAAGCATTCCTTCCTGCAGCAAACCCCCTGACATTGACTACGAATGTCTCCAAACTGACTTAACATTCAGATTTTATGGAGCTGGCCTAGAAAGTGACTTTTATCATGCTGCAAGAGTAATTTCATAGCCATAGTGAGTTGCCCATTGTAATCCTGTTGTAAACATAATGCAATTCTGTTTTGTGTTGTCTTCTGTTGCCTCATAAAATAGTTAATGAACATCAGAATTAGTACAGTGGTAGTGGTGAGACAATTTTATCTCTCCTCTCAGGCAAGCGGTAATGATACATGTTTCTTGTGTAGAAAAGACTTAGAATTTAGCAGTATCTGTTCAGTGCCTTGATTGTCTTGACAGCTTGCTAACTTGTTAACAAGTCTGTTTAGCTTGAGTGTAGACAAAATCTGACATGTTTTTTTGTTTGTTCAGAATTGATTGCAATAAAGGGTTGTTATTGCTGAGTCAAAAGGGAATGGATAAAGCTGTGTTTTCCCTGTCCAAAACCACAGGGACATTGGCAAGGACAAAGACAAGTGTGACGGTGGGGAGGACGAGGACGGAAAGGAGCAAAACACGCCGCGTGGCAGGAAGACTGCCAACAGCCAGGGCCGCCGTAAGGGAAGGATCACCACACGCTCCATGGCCAATGAGGCTGCCTCTGTGGCGGCTGAGGAAGCACCTCCCCCTGCCCCTGAGCCTTCCTTGCCAGATCCTCCGCAGCTCCCTAAACCTGATCCAGCACAGAAGGCCATGAAGGAGCCTGCAAAAGCCCAGACTCCAGTAGCCAACATGGATGCTAATAAAGGTGATGCCTCTTTTCAGGTCTAGATAGCCATTTCACATCTTGAGGGTTTCACTCAATTTACAGTTTTTGCACAGTGAGAGACATTTAAAATTTAGTTGTGTTTAGTTAGTTAGTTAGTTAGTACACAAAGTAAACCGTAGTCTTCACAATTACCTTCAGTTACTGTTGAAAAATCAAGTGTTGTCATTTACTACCCGCCTTAAATGTGTAGACTATTTTTGAAAACTTTAGCTTTAAAGTGAACATTTGGTTCAGTAGCTTCGGGCACTTACGGCTAAGAGTGAAATGCTGTCCTGCACTGCATTTTACTCAGGAAGCTATGTGAAGTCTGTCCATCACCATGGCAATCTGGTTCAGCTGTTGTCATAGTACTTAATCAAGTCAATCAAGCACTTGTACTCTTCCACTGCTTGAAGTCACTATGAGCATGTCAGCTCAGGGTTTCAGGTATTCAAGTCTGTGTGTGTTAAGCTCTTTGTGGCATTAATCTGTATCATTAATTTACTGTTTTGTGCTGTACCACCTGCTCTCCTGCTGCTGTCTGTTGAGCTTTGCCTCCCTTAGCAGTCTTAGTTATGCAAGGTCTGCCCTATAATGTGATTAATTAACCTTCTACAGTGTGTTCTTCCATCCTGTCAACCCTCTGACCTCTCTGGCCCCATTCTGGGCATATCAGGGTTTACGTGAGATTGTGTCAATGGTAATCTCTACTAGTAACGACAGTGTGTGTGTGCGTGTGTGTGTGCGCGTGTGTGTGTTTGTTTGCTTGCTCAGTGGTAACCCCTGCAGCTATGGCGTTTCGTAGAAATAAGTGGGCCAGGTGTTAAAGGGTAGCTATCTGTCAGTCCTGGTTACAGTGGTGCCAGACAAGTTTAGGAAGCTGCTGATTCAGTGGGGCCTAATGGTGGGGGTTAGATCTTGTCTGAAGCCATGGGGGATGGTGTGTGCATGTATGTATGTCATTAGGTGAGATGTTATACTGTAGGCAGACACCTTATCTGTTTTCATAGCCCAGAGATTAGTGACCACCCTAGAGGGGTCTAACATGGCAGAGGGCGAACGTGTGAGCTTCACCATGGGAAAAAGATGTCTGGTCTAGTGTACATTTGTTTAACTACATGTAACAGACTGTGTGACCGGGGGACCTTTTGTAGGAGCCGTGTAAACAGTGAGAATTGATCTCTTCATCTTCGAGGTTGGTGGAGTGGGGCAAGCCTCCTGTTAATGTCAAGGGTACATCTGCTGCTATATTAGTCCAAATGTTTACACAGTCTCAGTGGGTGCTATGGAGGAAAGTGGGCTAGAGTTCATCTGGCCCCCTCCACACTAACCATGCGCTTCTGTGAATTTTGTGTGGGTGGTTTGGAACCTTGTAGCAAAGAGGGAGGAAGGAGGAGTGTGTATGAGATATGCAGTGTGACAGCAGAATGGGTGGGGACATTTTGGACTGGCTCTTCTGTCGGTTTGTCTCCATCCAAGGCCATTTCCCAGAGAGGGAGGCATGGCTTTTAACTACTTCACTGTCTGGTACTAAATCAGCTGACCATGGCCCTCCCCTTTGTGGATTAGCGAGGAGGAGGGCCTGTTCTGGGCTTTGGGGAAGGGGAGAGAAAGACATGGGAGGAGTGAGGGTATGAGGAGAGTGAGGTAGAGCAAGAGAGTAAGTGAGGAAGCAGGTCTCAGCAGCCTGAATGTAAACAGATTATTAGATTAGTGGCCATGAGAAGGAGAGGGCTGTCACTCTTTCTTTCTCTGCCTCTCTCTCTCTCTGTCAGTTTCTCTGCCTCTCGGTTTTTCTTCGTCTCTTTTTCTTTCTGTCAGTGCTAATGGGGCTGTGTCTGTTCTTTGTGATTTAGCTGGTGCTGGTGAAACTGGAGAAACTTCTCGCTGGACCGAGGAGGAAATGGAGGTCGCCAAAAAAGGTAGTGTTTCAATTAAATTTTCTCTCTCTGTTCTTCCTCTACCCTTCCTTTATTTTTCGATGTTTCTGCGGCTCCTCTGCTTTTTATAATCTTTACTCCTTTTCTACCCCTCCTGGCTTTCTCTTTTTCCTCTTCTGTTTATCCAATGCTGCCTTACAGTGTCCGTTTCTTCCATGCACACAGGAATGAACATGCACATATTGTTACCCAAATAGAAACTAGTGCTGCTGGTACACTAAAAGCTCTCAGAGACCACTGAGTTTTTTTTTCTTTCTTTTAGCTGCACTGCTGGCTTCTCAGAAGCAATCTATTAAGGCCATCCATTAAACAATGAAGCATGGCATTTGTGGCTTCCTCCGAGATCACTATATATATCTATTATTCAGTTATTAGATCCTCAAAAAGATTTTAAAGTTACTTTGATCTCTTAATTCTGCAAAATGTTTACAGCCCACTCAGACTGCATTCTTGCACTCATTAGTCAGGTCATATGCCATTCAGGTTTGTCCTCTACTGCCTTTTTTCGTTGTCTTTGTTGGTATAGGAGCTTACATAGAATCCTTTCAGTGCCAAGAAGCATAGACTGGCGGGAGTAAATAAAGGGATTAATGTGGATTAATTAAGACTCTACTGTGGGTATTGGAGATTTGCTGTGTTCAATTTGCACGCAAATTTAACACAGTTCCCCTATAAGTCCTAGTTACTTGTTGATCTGCATAAGCCTCTGTGTTGAGTAAATACATCCCAGGCACAGTAGTCGACTAAGGGGGGGGGAGAACTTGGCTCTGTCATAAGAATAAAAAAAAAACACGGTTTTGTTTGTGGTAGATGTGCATTGTAATATTTACAATAATTATGCGTCATGCTAGTTATCTTCCAAACATACAAATAAAACTAAGATAATATCTTCATATCTTTGTCAAGAATGTTTGCACAATATAAATAGGTAAATTGTTGCTATAGTAATACTGTGTTAATACTGTGCTAGTGCTAATGTTTTTTTTATGCTCCTATCTTTCCTTTTATGATCCTGGTATGATAAAAGTCCTATTAGAGCTGACTAAATTGAAAAGTTAAATGTCTGACCAGCTTGATCTGCTTGGTGTTGTTTGTCATGTGATACCTATCAGGCATAAATTAATCGTATGACATTTAAGTGAAGACCTGGGTACCTTACAATGGACGTGTATTTCTGTGGTCTTTAAATTAAATTGAAGTGCTTCCATTTTTCAGTTGTCTGTTTAAATAACTCTAAATAAGACATAAGTTTATCTGAAGAGTTCTAAAGCCGTCATTTAAGTGTAGTAGTAATGGAGGGTTGTGTTTAACTCTGTGGTGGTTTGCCAAGGGCTTGGAGGGAGGGGACATTTTTAGGGAAGAGATGCCCTAATGTTAAAGGTAAATGGCAGTCTTCCAGGTGAACTGCAGAATATTGTTTTGTTTGAGCATTGTGAGCTAATGCCAACAGTAGGTTTTGCTAATCAGGACAGACAGCTTATCGTGACTTTGAGATCATCTTCTTGAATAACCCTTGAGATGCGAATGAAGCTGTTATTGGAAAAATACAAATTATGAAATATGGCTATGCCACTCTGGTGTGACTTTTAGATCCTTGTAGTTTATTACTGTTAAAACATAAAATTATTTGAATTAGTCTTAATATGGTATTAGATTAAATTATTACAAATAGCAACTGATTTCATCATTATTTTTTCGTTCTATCTAATTTTTATCGCTGAATTGTCTTTCTTTGTCCTGCTTCAGGGCTTGTTGAGCATGGGCGAAACTGGACAGCTATTGCCAAAATGGTGGGCACCAAAAGCGAGGCACAGTGCAAGAACTTCTATTTCAATTACAAGCGACGTCACAACCTGGACAACCTGCTCCAACAGCATAAGCAGGTAAGCTTTTTGCTATTCTTTCTGTTTCTGCTTTTTCTTCTAGCCAGTCATTGAACTGTCACTGTACTTAGTGTATCTTGAATGCAAGATGCTACTCTGTGTTTTTCTGTTTCCCAGGATACACGGCGGGCTCGTGCTGATAGGTCTCAAGGTGAAGGGCTAGCCACAGCATCACCCGATGATGAGGAAGACAACGCAGATGACAGTGAAGGTCAGAGAGATGGTTGATAGGAAGCATGTGCCCGTTGTTAAACACACACGCACGTCCAAACATATTTGTTTTGGACTTTTCTTCCTGTTTATCTAAGTTACAAGTCCTAGTACAACCTGGGTGAAGGACAAACAGCAGGCTGTTTTTGTATCAACTTTTTGTCCTTGCTAGTGAGGCATGAATCTTTGTGTCTGAAATTAACAAGTATTATGCAAATAGGGTATGGTAAGGAAAATAGGGATTAGTACAAAACTGAATGCTGATCTAAAGTGCTCTCTGAAGTGTTGGGTAAACATTTCATTTGAGTTGATTGCATCGTGTTTGCTCTCTACTGAATGTAGTTTTAATGATGGGGAGACATGGGGGGGGGGGGAGCAAGGGGAAGTGGAATAGGTAAAATATATAAACTGATTCTGAATACATGGGAACCTGTTGTATAAGTTATTGACTTTAAAGTATCAAGAAAGCATCTTTGAACACCAAGTGCTGGTTTACTTGTTTGATCGAGCAAGTCTGCTTGTCTTCCCAGCTCCCTTCTATTTTTGAAATGTTTATCTTTGCTGACATTATACGCAGTAGGTAGCGAACCTGTGAAAAAGACAACATGCTACATATAGAAAAATAGACTACTATGAAAGCTGCCTAATTAGCACTGAATTGTTTATTATTTATTAATCATCTGAGCATCAAAGTTATTAGTTTCCTTTTTGTTGCGTCAATGCTTAGCAAAAAAGGTGGAGGCAGCAACAGGAGGTTACAAGGTTTCTGTCATATTTATTTGACTTTCTCCTCATGTCATGGAAACCCAAACTGCTCTGCAGAGGCCTTGGTTATCTGCAGCCTGCAGATCTCACATTATACACATCATATAGTTATACATGAATAAGAGGCATTATTATAGCTCTTTTAAAGTGCACTTACAAAACATTGTGGTGTTTGGCATTTGGATGTTTAGTAATGTTTCTTCAATTTTGATTTGATACATTTCATGCATCTGCAAATAGTTTTTGCATAGACATACCATCTGGTCTGCCATCACCATGGCAACAACTGCAGCAGTAGATGATATGCAAACCAGCAGAAACGGAGACTGATGATTGTTTGATACAAGTTATTGCTTTAATGCTTTAAAGAATGACACTCTTTATTGTCCTTTTTAACATACTGTATGCCATCAAGTGGCTGCCTTTGGATATGTGTGTGTGTGTGTGTCACAGGAAAATGTGATGGGTTAAAAAAAGAAATTGTAAGGGATAAAGTGAAGGTAACTTAGTTTCATCATTATTGTAAGGTGTTTCCTCTGACACTAATATTTGTCATCACAGTAAGTAAGGTTTGCTTAAATGATAAATCACAGCAGTGTGAAGATTGTTATGACAGGTTTACTTTTCTGATTGTTTTATTTTTGTCAGCCTTTATTCCCAAATAGTAATTTAATTTGCAAGTGGTGGATTATGTGCATGATTTAACATGTAATACTTCATCTCCTCATGCTCCCCCAGGTGGTGACAACAGCTCAGATACAGAAAGTGCCCCCTCCCCCTCTCAGGCTGACTCGTCAAAGTCTAGTGACTCCAAGAGGTCAGACAACACTGCAGGGGATGCTCAGTGCTCTGACCAGGACAAAGTTCAGGCAAGCAATGGAAAGGCCCCTGAGCCTTCATATGGAGAACTCTGTGTCAAGGAAGAGAAAAGTCCAGTGAGTGAGACTGGATCTCAGGAGGAAAAGGCCAGGGTGGCTCCCTATACAGGCTCTGTGCATCCCAAAACTGAACCCCAGGATGTGGACATGAACGCTGGAGAGGTTCAGGTCAAGATGGAGCCTGAGATCAAGGAGAAAGGAGAAAAGGGAGATCATGGTGACAGGCAAAAGGACTTCAATTCAGATAATGACTCCAGCGCCACCTGCAGTGCTGATGAGGATGTGGAAGCAGAGCCTGAAGGACAGAGGTGTGTTTTTGCATAGTCACAGTCTTGGTCTCATGTTGTGTTAACATAAGGAGTGTTACTGAAAATGTTTTGCCTGTTGTGCCTCTGTAGAATATTCTCTATGGAAAAGCCGTCATTGCTCCTCCCTCAAGGCTCTGTGCTGGTGCCCCCAACCAAGCAAACCCCTCTCAACATCCAGCAGCTGCAACAGCGGGCAGCTGCCATCCCACCCATGGTTAGTCACAGTTTGAAAACATACCCACACGTTAGTCACATTGAGTAATGTAGTAAGAGATATACTCTCTCACATAGCTCATATCTGGTTGGCCATCTCATCTGGACCTTTTCCCTCTTTACCTTATCTAGGTGTCTGGTTCTTATGCCTCTGGAGCTGTATCCATCAGTGGTTTTGCCATGTTGCAAAACCAGATCAAAGCAGTGCATGAGTCTGCACACCAGGAGGAGAAGCAGAGGCAGGATCAGGCGGATATTGAGCGCAGACCCCCTTTCAGCACCCGTAGTCCCACCATAATAGACAGAGATGGTAAGAAAAGGAAAAACTATACTCATTCAGTCCTATTCCCTTCTCCTTCCTGTTTTTCGTTTTGTCAACTTTGTTCCCTATTGCTGCTTGCGGTTGGCGATTTATAGCTAATGAATTTTAAGAGCCATTTGGTTTCAGAAAAGGAAACATTTGAGGGGGGTCTAGCCTGTCCTTATGTAGTTCAGCCTAAGCCAAGACAAAAGTGTTAACTGACAATGATACAAGCTCAAAGCTAAAGTGTGTGCTGAGGTTTCTCCTGAAGTGCCTTTGGATGAAGAAGTGAGCTGTGGTGTTTATTTATTAAGGGCCCAAGCACCAGCAGTGCTTGAACCCTATTGTTTTTTTTAAAGATATTTTTGGGGTGTGTGCCTTTATTTTATAGTATTAGTTGAGAGATGGAAAAAGAGAGCAGGTTATGACATCCAGCAAAAGTCCCTAGCTGAGGACATTGCATTTACATGGCATCCGCTGTAACCAATCAGTTACCAAGATGGAGGAACCTCTCTTGGTTTTGTTTAGATTTTTTTTCATTGGTGCAAACTAAAACTGTAGGTCATATCATTTATCATATCACTTTTTTACTTTACGGGGTCTGTAAGGGGCCTTTTAGAACGTTCTTTGTGAATAATTATTTACAACATTTTAAATTTAGTACTTTATCTGTGATCCTCGTGACTTTAAACTTTGATGTCACATGGGTGGTAGTTTTTGGAAACTAAGGGATTGGTTTACCATAAGGATACCTTACGGGGTGCTGTAACATGTTATTTAGTTTATATATATCATTTGAAGAACTATAATGCATTAAAAACTGACCCAATTCTGTACTTTAGCTTACTTGGTGCAAAATCTAGTGTTGGTGATCTGTTGGAGGACACATTGTAGCAGGAATTAAAGAAAGTAGGTGTAACTGTTTGAGTAAATCTTGGGAAGATTGCCAGAAAGCAGGGGGGTTATATGATAACCACTCACAGGATGCATTCTCTCTACCTGGTTTGGTAATGACACTCTCACAGTTCCCATAGTGAATGTAACTGTAGCAACTGCAACAAGATCAATGAGCTAAGCTTAGGGTACGGCTATCTACCTTGACTGGCAGTGTGTGATACACCGTCGGTAAGTCCTCTTGGTTCCTCAGCTACATTGATTTCTTGAGGCACTGGTTTGGAGTAGAGCATAGGGTGCTTGGAGCCCAGTTGTACTTGCTGGCAAGTGTATTTTTTTTTTGTGATTATGTTAGAGTAAGAAGCATCCTGCTTCTGGACACAGTCAAGAGTTCAGCCACCTAGCACCTGAAGAGAGCAGTAAAGTCCTGAGGCAGACTGTGTTATGACTTGAGTTTCTACAAAGCTTTTAGTGCCTTTTGGTCAAAGTGCTGTGAGGAGTATTGTGCTTTGACACAAAGATATTCATTACATAGGTTATAGTGGATGTGTGCAGATGGCGGTGTTAGTTGTAGAGGCCCGTCGATTCCAGGTCAGCTCAATGCTCATTGGCATTGAGTTCTTACTTTAATAGTGGTTGTCTTCCCTTTGTCCTTATGCCTGTGTACTGCAGGTAAGCTCTTATCCTACATGCCTTATGACATGAAGCTGGCTCTGGACCAGGAGACCCACTCTGGTCGGCCAGGCTCCCCATACAGACTTTCCCCCAGGGAGCTGAGCAAGGCCTCACCCCAGCCTGACCCCAACGCCCCCAGTGCCTCCCGCTACAGTGTGCCGCCAGGTAAAAGCACACATCTTCACTTCCTCTTCCCCTCCCTTTCTTGCCTCCCCCCTTCCCTCGCTGATACAAACGTGCCTCGTCTGACTCCCATTGAGTCTTTTGTGTTTGACACGTGTTTCAGTATTTGTTATATTTCAGTTTGATCTGTGTTTGTATCTGGATATGGAGTTGCTGGATTATCTTTATTTGAAGTTGGAGAAGAGAGGAGTGATTTTAATCATCTTTGATCAGGGTTTGGTTTGGTGGTCGACTTATTATTAATATTAATATTATTAATATATATATTTTTATATTGTTTTGGGGTTTTAATGGCCAATTATGACCTTTAGAGAACACCGACACTGATGGCCAATTTATCATGATGATCTATTTGCACCAGATGAAAAACCACTATTTACCAATTACTAATTAGAGATAAATATGCTAAATGTAAATGAGCATTTATTGCATTATGAAAATATTTAATTTATTTAAAGTATTTAAAAATATTAAAAACATTTCATAATGTTCCTGAACGGTCACTTGCTACTCAGTGTGCTCCTTTGTGCGGTAGGTCCACTAATGGCAAGAGGAGAAGAAATTTCTGATATGCAGGAGATTTATTTTATTTTGTGGGCATCCAGGAGCTGCTTTAAGCAGCAGACGTGGGGTGTTACTCCGATAGTCTGCTTGTTTAACCAGAATCTTGATACATTTTCATTGTCTTTTTACTTGCTTTGTACAGTAACAAGTAACAGTGCACTGTCCCCTGTCCTCTGCTGCCTGCTCTGTGTGGTGGAGCTGAGCTCCACCCTTAACCTTGTCTGCAGACAGATTTTATTAATCAACCAGCATGAGAGCTGACATTGACCAATGCTTATTAATTAAAAATGCCATCATTAGTTTGATAGTGTTTACATAGAGATATACAGACATGGACAAAATTGTTGGTACCCTTCGGTCAATGAAAGGAAAAACTCACAATGATCACAGAAATAACTTTAATCTAACAAAAGTAATAATAAATAAAATTCTATGAATGTTAACTAATGAAAGTCAGACATTGCTTTTCAACCATGCTTCAACGGAATTATAAAAAAAAAAAAAAAAAAACTCATGGAACAGGCCTGGACAAAAATGGTGGTACCCCTAACTTAATATTTTGTTGCTCAACCTTTTGAGGCAATCACTGTAATCAAACGATTCCTGTAACTGTCAATGAGACTTCTGCACCTCTCAGCAGGTATTTTAGCCCACTCCTCATGAGCAAACTGCTCCAGTTGATTCCGGTTTGAAGGGTGGTCAGATTAAAGTTATTTCTGTGACCCTTGTGAGTTTTTCTTTCATTGACCGAAGGGTACAAACAAATTTGAGGCTTTATATAGTCTGTGTTTACTTGACAGCTTGTTTAAGAATTAATAAATGCTTATATTTATATATAAATTAATATTTTCATGGCACAAAAAAAGAGAAACCTAACATGTAAGTTTCTTACAGTACTTTATAAATGCACAACCTATATTTCACCTACATTTTAGAGTTATTATACTAACATGATAATTAATAACTAATTCAGAATAGCATACATGCACATGGCGGAGCGACAGTGACACAATATTGTGATGATTGGAACTCCTATATATAGCAAATGATGGCAAAGCACATTTTTGCCAGCTGTCATGTTATTGCTCTCTACAGCTCATGAAGGAGCACACATGGTTGTTGTTACACTGATTCAAAGCTACACATAGTTGATCACCCAGGATTTAAATGCACAAATCAGTATTTGGAGGCACTTTAAAATGATATGACAGGAAAGGCAAATATGGGTTTAAAACAAGTTTAATCTTTATCAGTTGCAGTTTATTTTCTTAGTATTTCACACACCTACATTAATTTAGTATGTTTATAGAATTATATTCATGGGTGGCAGTAAAGACTTTTAGTTTCCAGTTTAGTTAGCAATAGTGTGTAGTCTACCAGAGGTAGAAAAAAAAAAGAAGTACTGAACTGAACTCAAGTTGTTGTACCATAGTCTCTTGTTTGTCATTTGGACCAAATGTATTTCTCATGTTATGAATTAGGCTTTTGTCCCTGATGGTGAACTGCAGCATGACTGTTAATGCTTGAAACACAGTCTCCCTAATACAGGGATTTATAAATTCATCACAGAGCGGCTTGTTTTCCTCTCTGTCCCTGTATGAGCTAGCCGGATGATGACATCCATGCCCACTAGAGGAACTCTCACACAGCCATTTACATTTTTGATTTGGCAGAGTGCAAAGCATCAGGCATGCTCCCTGCACAGAGGCTACTCCCAGTTTGTGTGTGTGTGTGTGTGTGTGTGTGTGTGTGTGTGTGTGTGTGTGTGTGTGTGTGTGTGTGTGTGTGTGTG
>JAUYWH010000006.1:4748732-4811107 GCA_034779795.1 Ctenopoma multispine
CACACACACACACACACACACACACACACACACACACACACACACACACACACACACACACACACACACGTCTGGATTTCGCTTTTGTAGCTTATACACACTGTATGTAAGATATAAATGTTGTCCACATGCCAGCAGGCAGCAGTTTTTTGACATGCCAAAGTGCTTGTTGACCCTTTTGCTCTTTGACTCTCCACCATTTGTCTGATTCTAGGAATGATTCAAGATCTCCAGGGAGTGTCAGCTATCTACCTTCCTTCTTCACTAAGCTGGAGAACACCTCACCAATGGTGAAATCTAAAAAGCAGGAGATCTTTCGTAAGTTGAACTCCACCTCTGGTGTCGGTGATTCAGACGTTGGTAAGTGGGTCCTCTTATCTCCTTTCAAACTAACACGCATGCATCAGATAATGAAGAGAACTCTTCTCACATATGAGCATGATAACCTTGTTTGTTTAATAAATGTGTTCTTTCTGATTGTCAAGCTTGTCAGGCGTGTGATGTGAAGAAATGTTTCTCGTTAAACATCCAGTGTTTTTCAGCAACTAATAATTGTCTTGCAGGAAGTGCACAGCCAGGCACAGAGATTTTCAACTTGCCTGCTGTTACCAGCTCTAGTAAGTAGCTGTGAAACTCACTCAGATGTACAAAGCTTCCTCTTGCTAATGTCTCCTTTCTCACTGTATATTTTGTTTTGTTTTGCCTTGTAGGCAGCATCAATCCCAGGAATCACTCCTTCAGTGATCCAGCCAGTAACCTGGGGCTGGAGGACATCATCCGCAAGGCCTTGATGGGGAACTTGGAGGATAGACAAGACGAGCACCAAGGAGGAATAGGCGCCATTAACACACCTGGTGTGAGCGGTGATGTTCGCCAGGAGGGCAACCCATCACCCAGTATGGGTAGGCACAAGTCACATTTATGTTGAAAAATGCTCCTGTGTTTAAGATGTTGGTGATTTACAAACTGACCGTACTTGAATCCACAGGGAAGCAGAAGCAAGTCAAAGCTAACAGCCGGAAATCCAAGTCACCGAACCTTGGTCAGGCCTATTCTGGAGGGGAACGTCCCTCTTCTGTGTCCTCTGTTCACTCTGAGGGAGATTACCACAGACAAGCTCAAGCCCAAGCCCAGTGGAACTGGGAAGAACGACCATCATCCACAGGTGAGCTGCACCGCCTCTTCCATTTTTGTCTGGTGAAATCAGGCCACACAAAAAATGTTGATGCAGTTAAATTAAAAAATGTCTTTCTTTCCCCAGGATCAATGCAGTTCCCTTACAACCCTCTGACCATGCGTATATTAAGCAACACACCACCCACCTCCATAGCCTCCCCCTCTATACAGAACCACCAGCAGCAGCAGCAGCCGCCGCCGCCACCTGCAGCTGGAGCTCCAGTGGCCCAGCAGCGTGTGTGGCAGTCTCTGCTGTCAGAGCAATATGAGACCCTTTCTGACAGCGACTGAACCCTGCTCGCCATAACTCCAATAACCACAAGAGACGCCGGCACTGAAGGTTGTCTGTTCACCCCGCTCTCCCAGAACTAACCTTGTTCACTGACAATTAGATGGGGTGGTATCATTTTTCATTTTGGTGCTATGGCGCCCCCTGGCTGTTGGCAAAGAGTAAAAGCAGCAGCCTTTGGCAGGCTGGGGCTCTCCAGAACAGGGCTTGCTTTTGGTCCAGAAGCACTCACCCAGCCTGATGGGGAAATAAACAGAACTCGTCTGAGGGGATTGACATGAGCTGTAGTAAAGATGAAGAACTTATTATGTATAAAGAAACAACATAAGAGACTATTTCTGGATTTTGTTTGCTTTCTGTAAAGATATTCTTTGTCTTTAAGAAAATCATTGTATGTAAATAGAGTAACCTTTTGCAGTGTTTTCTTAACTTGATTATTTCTTATTTTAATGTTGCTTTTAAATTGATCCACTTTAAATGGGAAGAGTAGGGGTACAATCTATAATATCACAGTTGGTCTCTCCCAGCTCACTTCCACACAGTGGACCCCATTTTAATAGTTTTACCATAGCAATGTTAAGAGAGACCAGAACTGTGGTTGTACTTGACCACGAGTAGAGCACAGACACTGTGCCATGCTGCCAGCCATCCTTCAAGTACCACCAGAGCTGGAACATCATGGACATTCAAGGGCAAAACAAGACGCAGATGTACCATTTAAAAAAGCTTTGTTATCTGATGCCTGTCCTTGCTACACAGTGGCGATGGATTGGAGCTGTCGGATGGTAGATGTGGTTTCAGCCCGTTGCAGACAGAGGAAATGTCTTCAGAACGAGATGAGAACACTGGTGTCATAGAAACGTCGTCAGAAGTCTGAAATAAGTTTCATTTTGCCAGAAAAGATATTGTTATGACTACTCCTGGACCCTGCCTGAATAACGAAAGTGAGCCAATTTTTTTTTGTCCTCCCCCTCCCCAATATTGCTGACCATGGTGTGTCACATGTAGCTGTGTCTCTCTGCAGTTTCTAACCTGTCCATGTTTTCATGGAGGGGGGGTAAAAAGTATGTCAGGAACTTTTACTTTGCCTTTTTATGGGGGGACGGGGGGACAGTTTGCCATGCCTTGTGACTTGAGAAAGAAGGCAGCTTTAACCAATTTTCTCAGAGATATACATTGGTGTTTGATGTTTGTATTTGTTTCTGTAGTCCCTCTTTTTTTTTTTTTTTTTTTTGATACTATCCTGACAAAAATCTGAACTCTGTAAATTGTCTTTTCATTACACAAAAAGACAAAACTAACCAAACATAAAGAATGGTCTGCACCATTGTTGCACTTTTTTGCTTTGTAGCTTTTGACAACAAAAGACATACTACCTGCTGTGTAACTTATTCAGCCTCCGGCACAGGAGGATAATAAGATGTGCTTTAAATCTTTCCCACCATCACAGAAATCTGGATGTTTTGACTTTCTGTCTTTTCTTGTAGCTGGTACATGAGTTTGTAGTGTAACACTTCATAAGCATCATAAGTTACAGTTTTAAGTGTATGGTACCGTTAAATGTTAAGGAGTTTGCCGTCATGGTGATTCAAATCCATGACCACTTAATCTCTGCTTTCATTGTCAATCATAACGCTTTGAATATGAAATATACTAGGTCAGCAACATAAATAACAGTAACGTTTCTTTGCAGGTCTGTTTTTAGATATGTGAAAAATACCATATTGGCTTTTTCAGCTTTCACTTTGCTCAGTCAGCTAATCCATTCTACTCTAAACTTGATATTTAATTTCTTTCATTTTGATTTAGAACTCTTTGTCACAGCAAATGTTCAGATTTTTCATTTCCATCACTGTCAACATCTTGGTTACTCATCCTGTTTTAGATGGGATGTTATGTGTTTACAAAGAGAAAGACAAAAACAGTTTACAAACTTGAATCTTAAAAAAAAATCCAACATGAAGCCGGAAAAGAATTGGAGCATCTTTTCAGCTCTCTATCAAACACACAGTGGTGACTTTGTTGTCTTTTTAAAATTAAGACTTGAAAACCCGTGTATCCTATGATGTTGAAATGCAATGTTTGTATCGCACAATGTCTATTAGTAGGCTATTACAATAGTTCAGACCAATCAAATAAAGTGGATCAGTTCTCCACCACTGAAAAATGTGTATGTTCCTAATAGATCTTTTTAATTACTTATTTGTAGTTTGTGCCCTAGTCATAATTCTCAGATGGAGAAATTACTCATTACATGTGAAATAATGCAATATAAAATGAAAATGTATTGGGAATTTCAACTCCTATACACACTCTTGTATTCTATGCACTTAGTAAAGAAGATTATAAGGATTACACTTCCTAAATGAGTGTTTAAAGATGCTCACTGTGTTGATAGTGTTTTCATAACTCTATTCATGTATTCATTCATTCTATTATGAACCTTTGATTTGATCGTAGTGCTTTATGAGAGGCAATGGACATTTCTCACAAGACATTTTGCTGGTCAAACAAAGGTTTGCTTTTCAGATGATGAATGTGACACCTGGAATATGCTGCTTTATCAACAACATTGCAGAACCACACAAGTATTTTTTTGTATTGTATTTCTAGGAATAACAGGATCTGTTAGACTTCTGTCAGACGTCTTCTCACACTGTGCAAACATAAGCAACAATCTCCACCATGTTGACTCTCCACTGACAGACATCAGGAAATGTCTCTCCCCTGATCAAACAGCTGATTGATTTAGATGTTGTGTTAACAGCACAACATTTTATTACATTTCATTTGTAGTTTAATTAAAAGTTCAGTCCTGTTTAACACTCAGATTGATGCTGAGAGAAATCAGTTTTTTGGGGGCAGGACTAGTACTTTTGTACTTGATGTGTACTGTATTTAGAACGGTGTATCAAATTGAGTAAAGAACATAAAACGGTACTTCTACTTGTAGCTGGGTACTGTAAGAAAGCTATTTTTACTTTATGTACTTCTATGACCTCTCACTGAATCAGGATGTGAGTATTCAGGGGAAGGTTCTTAGAAAACATCTCTGCAGATGTGGGAAGCTGAGTACAACAGAGTAATAGATTGGTCCTGATAACATTTTATTAAAAAGGGGTCCGCTCTGTAATATATTATATTGCTGTCTGCACACTGTACAGACAAAGGCTGATGAAAACTATCCAGTCGTGACTTAATAAAACTGACTGCAGCTTTTTTCTTCTGCCACTTGTCTGCTGTCCAGGTGAGGTGCAGTTCATCTTTAAACAAACGCTACAGATACTGTGTGCTGCAAAGACTAGCAGTAGAGACTAAACACTATGGTCTCTGGTAACAGCTTTTTAAAGCTAAAGTTAAAATACACTGCTCAGAAAAATTAAAGCGACACTTTGTCAACACATCAGAGCTCAATGAGGGAAAAAAAAACTCTGGATGCTGGATATGCATAGTGATATGCAGATGCAGCAGGCTATTCCATTTTGCCGAAATCTCATTGTAGCCACTCAGACCCTTTCACGCGTGTCACATGTGCTCAGGGTGAACTTGCTCTCATCTGTGAAAAGCAAAAGGTGTGAGCACAGGCCCCACTACAGGACGTCGGGGCCACCCTCATGAAGTCTGTTTCTGACTGTTGGTCAGAGACATTCTCACCGGTGGCCTGCTGGAGGTCACTTTGT
Organism: Ctenopoma multispine; assembly: GCA_034779795.1. Lineage (NCBI taxonomy): Eukaryota > Metazoa > Chordata > Actinopteri > Anabantiformes > Anabantidae > Ctenopoma > Ctenopoma multispine. The sequence goes on from JAUYWH010000006.1 coordinate 4,753,878, forward strand.
AGGGCTCTGGCAGTACTCATCCTGTTCCTCCTTGCACAAAGGAGCAGATCCTGGTCCTGCTGATGGGTTAAGGACCTTTGACAGCCCTGTCCAGCTCCCCCAAACTTGATTTACAGCCCTCTCTGCCCTTTAACTGATCAAATCAGTTTCCCAGTTTAACTGACTTGATACTATGCACTGATTAAAAAAATGTTCCTATATTTTTTTGGGCAGTGTATATAGGGCAGCTTAAGTATGGCCCAAACTTAGCACAGAATAGCATCACTTGTCTGGGACTTTTTCCACAAAGGAGACTATTTTAGAAATAAGAGCAGGCTATTCTTAACGTCTGAATATGCAATGGTTGGCTTGGCCACTGTTTTCTACAAAATGTGCCTCTGTGGTAGCAGGAATACTAAAACAGTGTCCTACAGACAGGGCTGGTAAGTAGTAGATACATTTGCTTAGTAATGTTATTGTACTCAAGTACAAATTAAGTGATGTACTACCATGTTGACGTACTTACATGTTTTTCAAGTGGCACTTCTACTTGTAGTAGAATATATATTAGGGAGTAATTTGCACTTTTACCTGAGCAGTGAGTTTTTGTACCACCTCTGAACATCTCTAAGTTCGACAAAAAATGCAAATTGATTTATTTTAGATCTTTTATTTTGGAGAGAAGTCAAAACCTGGCGGAAGTTGTAATGTTGTGGTCGGAGCCCATTGGCCGGAGGAGTCGATGACTTCCTGTTACGCGCGGGGTGAAAATGCGCTCAGTCTTACCGGCAGTGGCTGAACAACTTTTCCGAGATGTCCAGAAGACATACCAGGAAACGTCGCAAAGTAAGACGACAGTGACAAAGGGAGATAGGCGGTTTAAATATAAAAGCAGCAGTAGGTGATAGAAGAAAGTGACATGGTCTCCTGTGTTTCTGAGCAAACGTGGTGTGAACCTGTCTGCTGTCAGGAATGACTATTTAAATTCTCTAAGACATTAGTTAAACGCAGCTGCATTCATGTACCAGTTGTAGCCAGGTGTAGACTGTTCGACTTCACGCTGTCTCAGTGTTTTTACACCTGTGAAGGCCAGTTTCTTGTTCGGGCAGTAGGAGACGCAGTTGCAACACGCGTGACGGGCCACATCCCGGTGTTACACCGGGCCAACTAGCTGGCAGAGCCGCACACCTCAAAACATCTAGTGTAACTGTTATATTGTGGAAAAGGTCATTAAGTATAATCACATTTAGGTGTTCACTTCTGTTGTCGAGCTGCTGGTCGTTTTCAAAGCAGACGTTCAGACCTGTGAAAAGCTCAGGTGGTATTAATAACCTTCACATGATTTGTGCTGGTGCTGCTAACCCTGGAGTCATCATTAATAACCTTAACAATGACTGGCCCCCACTCAGGTGTCCCTGTAAGCAATGACGCCGACACAGAGTCAGCTAAACTGTATTCAGCCTTCACATATTATTGTTACTTAGATATATTTTTATACTTGATATGAAAAAGGCTTATAATGCGTTCTGGCTCTCTGGACCATCATTTATACCACTAGTTGTCACAAAAAGGCTGATCCATTGTAGTACTGCTTCAATAGTTAATAAACTTTAGTTACATACAGTAGAATACATTTGTGCCTGATCAGTTTTTGTCTGACAGGATTTAAAATACGGGAATGTTGCCACTAAAAACATAAAATAGCATTTTAATTGCATTGTTATGCACATTTATCCCAGACATTACTGTTCCCTATGTCTGGGTGGACTTTTCCACTAGCCAGCGTTTTATCTTTACATGGTCATTTTTTTGTTAATGAGACATCTCTATTTTTAGATTTAGATTCTGGGGGAAGTTTTATTCAATTTACTGTAATGTAAGAAAAGAAAATGCAGCACATTTTTACATTTGAGATTTTAAGCTACACTTTTGTTTGACTGAAACAATCAATTATGAAAATACCATCTGAGGCTTTATCTGTGTATCTGGATGTAGCATCTTTACTTCAGCATCATCACAGAAGCAGTGTGTCAGTTAGTATTGGCACCCTGAGGAAGTGGTGTATGTTTTTTAACATGTTAACGCAGACAAGGGCATATTTATTCCTAATCCATGGGCTGGGTTAAAGCTAATGTTTGTTTAGTAAGTCCTCTGTGTAAATCCTGTCCTATTATAAGCTCTTGACAGATTCGTTTGAGTAAAGCATGGATTAAATGTGTGCAATCGTTTATTTTTTGTTAAAAGCAATGTGTGAACACAAATATTGAAGAGATTATTTTAATTTTTATTTGCAGTTCCTGATGACCTGCTTATTGCGTAAGTGTCAATCTTTTTTTTCTCATTATCCTTTATTTTTCATCACAGATATTTATTAGCAACTCCTCTAAAATGAAATAGTTTTTAGCTTTAGTAATCCAGCGATCCACTCCTTCTTGAGTGAGGATATACAGCAAAAGGCCTGCCCATATCTGCATCAGAGTGGGTGTAAAGGGCAGAAACGACTCTGAGGAGGACGAGGGAGTTGTTTATACAGTCTTGAGTTTACCAATGCGATGTAGCGATGAGACTCTGTGTCATGATGCTTCTCTGTGTCTTTACTGAGACATTTCCTGGCATAGTGGTCTGAGTGTAGGGATGCTCCCTGTCTGGGTCAGCATGGCCGCATCCTGTCTGGTATTCAGGAAACCTCTGGTTTAGGGCCTCTTCATCACACTCTGTGGTATTTCACTAGCAGGCATCATTCCATTATTATATTTATCTCCCAGTTTCTGTGCGTCATGGTCTAAATTGTGTTATTCACATTAATGATTACCAGAAAATGTAATTCACTACTAACAAACTGAAGTTTTTGTTAAACGTTCTGTCTGATGTTATGCTTTGTAAGGAGTTACTTTATTGCACTCATGACATATATTGATAGTAGGTTATATACAGTGCTGTGAAAAAGTATTTGCGCCCTCCCTGATTTTTATGTTTTTGCATATTTGTCACACTTAAACAATTTGCAAACGCTTGACTGCGGATGTTGCCTCCAAGGGTGGAACAATCAGTTATTAGGTACAGAGGGCAATTATTTTTTCACATAGGGCCACACAGGTTTGGGATTCTTTCCCTTAATAAATGAAATGATTATTTAAAAACTGCATTTTGTATTTATTCCAGTTATTATTGTGTAATAATAACACTTGTTTGTTGATCTGAATCATTCAAGTGTGACAATATGCAAAAAAAAAAGGAAGTGGGAAAATACTTTTTTTTACAGCACTGTAATAACATCTCTCTCAGTCTTTGTGTAGTCAAAAGTCATACAGGGAAAGTTGACTGTAAAATCAGAAAGATATTTGCTGCTTCTTCTACTCAAGTCTCTACTACTGTAGCCACAGTCACATTGTAGAGGATAATGTTTTCTTTAAGACTGTAATTAGCAGCTTTGTATACAGTGTATACTGTGCACAATATATCTTGTCTAAATAACGTATTGATTAAATAGGAAGATACGTGTCTTAAGTTGTGTTACCATCATTGCACATGGTTTTCTAATGATCAGTTTAAATGAATACATTAGCATTAGCAAACATAACATGATATTAGAAGACAGAACTAATGTTTGCAGGATTTAGGTCTCTGTATGTTTATGTAAATATTCCTTTAAAAAACAGTTGTTTTCAGCTACAACAGTCATTTACAATATGAACAATGTCTACACATTCATTCTGATCACTTTGATGTTATGAAATCTGCTTTTCCTTCATAAACATGCTCATTTCTATGTGTGTCCAACCTTTTGACTGGTAGTGTAGATACACACACATTTATAGAATAATATTAAAGAACAAGCATGTTGTAGATGTCTTTATCTCATATATCTCACATTTTCTTGTTCGTGTCTTCCAGTCTGAAGTTTGTCTTTGGGCCTTGCGCCTTGCAGGCTTTGGACCTAGTTGACCAGCGCTCAGTCACCTGTCTGTCATCTCCCAGTGGTCGCAAGGCTTATCAGGTGTGTTATGTATCTGTCTGCACAGTGCCTTTGCAATTAGTAGTCCTGCTTGCCAGGTTTACATGTTGCAAATTAATGAAAATATTATTAGAGTAGAAATATTTGAACATTAAAAAAATGTCTGAATGAAACTACTAGACATCAGGATTGTCTGCCCCACTAACCAAATGGAAACAAAGACTACACAATCAGTTCTATGAATATGTATTCAACATCTAAACCAAAAAGGATCTGTAGCACAACTGGTTGTAGGACTAAAGATGCGTTCTGTGGATATCCCCTTTGTATCTTCCTTAGCGCAGTGTATGCTGTATTTTGTTTGAGGGTCTGAGAACCTGGCCTATAGGATTTTATCTAGTAAGTAAAGTAGTAAGCATACTTAAGAAAGATCTGTTGGGATCGATGTTAGATCCAGGGATGTTAGACGTCCTCCCAAATAAAGGACATGTGGGGATGTTGTGTTAAAGAAAAGCTGTGACACATTATGAATACAGCATCTGTAGGTTTTGATTAAGCCTGTTTAAAAGTGAAATGTCACCTCAGGCTTACACGGAAACGCACACTATTGTGTCTCAATTCAATGCTCAGCTAATCCTGGCATAACATTTTATAATTGCATAATAGAGGTACTGAGAGGTGACTATTTACAATACCTCTAACCTAACTTACTCTGGTATATCTGGTATTGCATAATATCTTAATAGAAACTTTAAGTGTAGTACTGGAAGTAAAGGGTTAGAGTTAAGTGTTGTAGTGAAGACAGCTCTGTGATTTGGTTTTTAAATCTGCCTGTTTTATAAGCACTATAAAAATGATCCATTGTTAGCAATTGACTAAATACCAGGAAAAATGTTGCTTCTCCGTGTCCTGAAAATTGACCTGAGTTATGTTGTCCTCAAAGTTAAACATTCACCTCAACAGGACGTAGAGTGATTTGTGGGAGAAATAAGACGGTCCAGTGAGGTTGTGGTCATTGTGACCCAAATTTCCTGTAAACTCCTTCAGGGCCCCGCAGACACAGATTTCTGAAAGGAAATGTAAAATACAATACAGCTAAATAAAGATTCTGTTGGGAAACTTTCAGCTCAGTTGTTCGTGATTTAGGTGTTTTGCTTTATTTTGCTCAAGGCTGTCTGACGTTTGACGTTCTTGAAGAGCCTTTTCTTTATTTTTCCATCTTCAAAGGAGAAAGCTTTAATTTTCCTGAGAACATAATAGGAGAAACCTTAATTATCTTTACATTTTAACTTCTATTTGGTAAAAAATATGTTTTTTAATAAATATTTTTGGCACCTGATACTTTTTGTGATATAACCTTTTTATTGAAACACTATCGCGCATTGAGGTCTGTGATTACGAAAAACACTGGGCCTTAATCTGACAGACTGATTTGTTCTTACTAATTTGAAGAAGAGCAAACAGACAAGAATATGGTCAATGTGAATAGCCAGAAACTGCTTTATGCTGCCAGCCGGTAGGACCTGGGCCATCCTCCGACGATGAGGTCCTGCAAAAAATAAAATAAAGAGAAGAAGAGAGAGAGAGAGAGAGAGAGAGAGGTTCACAGCCTGCATGTGATTGAGGGTTAGAGCAGTGATTTTCAGAGAAAAAACATCATAATCTCATCAGCAAGACTAAATACTGGGTTTATTGAGACTGAAGCTGACTCCCCAACAAAGGACTGATAACAGGTAAAAACTCTGCCACTAATTGAAAACTTAGGGCATATAAATGAGTTTTAGATTTAAAGACTTCTACAGTCAGACTGTATGTCAGCAGATCATTGGCTGTTCTTAACCCTCTCTGGATGAACCTCAGGAGAGCGGAAAACATCCTCAAAGACGCTTCACAGCACGCTCACGACCTGCTCCAACTGCTGCCGTCAGGCAAAAGATACAGGAGCAGCAAAACAAGGACTAACAGGCCAAGTAGCAGTTTCTACCCTGTTGTCATTAGGGCATTGAATGACACTTAATTTAATCCTATAATTAAATTTCCAATTCATGTGCAATAAGGTTTCATGCAGAATGACTGTTTGTCTATCTACCTCATTTCTTAGATTATAATTTCATATCCTTTTGTAATTATATTTGTTTATATATTTGCTTAATTTTTCTTTTTTGTATTTCCTTATTTAAATTTTTCTTTTTCCAGTAGATATTTAACTGACACAGGGACTGCACCTCATTTTGCGGTACTTGTTACAATGACAATAAAGATATCCTGATTCTGATTCAGAACAAAGTGGTGTCCTGCAGCCAGCTGACTTCTTTAACCCTGAGCCCCTACTTTCTATCAGAGAGTCTGATCTGAATTAAATGGACAATGTGGTGGAAATTTCTGGATTGGGTCAAAGTTCTAGCTGCGGCAAAGTGGAGCATTTGAAGACTTTTAGTACTGGCTTGTGGAAGGTTTGAATGCAATAGACGAAATATAAAGAGAGAAGAGGGCAAATAACTTAGTTCAAAGGTAAGCCACATGTTGACGTGGTATTACAAATAATCTCAAACTGTGTTCTTTCAGATATTAATAATTGACACTTTATTGATCCTATTGGGGAAATTGTTGCCTGGACAGCTGCCAGGCAGTCAGTGCTTTCTATGGGGTTTTGTGTCTTGTTCAAGGACACCTCAGCATGCAGCCAGGCAGCAATGAGACTCAAACCTCTCACCTTCTGGTTTGTAGATGGACTGCTCTACCCACTCGAGTCAGTGTAGAGGCAAACATTGATCTGTGGCCTTGGCGGTAGGGCAAAGGTCCAGTAAGAGAAGCACAGAGGTGGAATCCAAATCCATATTTAGCAGATTGTTTAAACTTGGGTAAGTGTAGTATCAGTGCTGAAAGCTGTTTAGCTACAACCCTTTCTAGTACTTTGGAGAAGAAAAGGAAATTTGACTAGTTAATAATTATTCAGACTCTGGATCATGGCGTAGTTTCTTCAGTATACCACAGCAGCTTTAAAGCTGGGGGAGGGGGCAATACCAGCTGAATAATATTTAGCATGGTAGCATGTACAGTGTAGATGGTAGAGGAACAAGGTGTAGGTTTAAAAACCATCGTCAGCTTAGATTGTGATTAAAAAGATATAGCCTCAGATTTCATTGAAACAGAGACTTCTAACGTAATGCTGGACCTGTTCTCTAAAAGAAAATGATAAGGAGATGATTTTGTAACTAATGTCATTTATTTTACTGCAGAAAAAGGCCTGAGCTGTAAAAGAGAAATTCAGGACAGAAATCCAAACATGTTCTTACATGAAACCGAGGTTTTAACCACGTATGCAGTCTGTTCATCTGCAGCGATTGATGAGACCAGTTTCACTGCAAACATGTTTACCCATTCCAGTTCCTCACATATGAGCATTAGGCTTTTCTTTGTCAAAATCAAAGTTTAAGGTTTGTAATTTGTGATATGTTTTTTACTTTTTTACATTTTATAGAAAGAATAATGGATTAGGTGAAAAAACTCTGAGTACCAATAGGTAGAAAAGGGCTAAATAAATTTAGACCATTTACCATTTAGGGATGCTATGTGAGACTTCAGTTTACATGTGGTCTGTTCAAATGGTCTCTTAAAGCAGTGTCACAAATATTTAGCTTACTCGGCTTTCTGACTCTATAAATTTAAATTGGATGGTGAGTGCTTCAGTGGGCAGCTGTTAAAAGCAGCCCAAGCTCTTTCCACCTCAGTCCTTGACCCTAGTGCGTAGCTGACATGGCATTGTGATATACTTTAGGTTCTGTGTAAGTGTTATCACTGCAGGCCTCTGACTCTTAAGAAATAAATCTTGGCAGCCAATATATATGCTCAAAGTAGACCATATTTGGGCAACACAGGAAAACTGCCCAACATCATTAAACCTCTGGGGGTTAAGGCAGTGATGATATTTTTGGGAGCAGTGGCTCATTTTAAAACATAGCCAATCTGCAATTAGTCATCCACTTGTCAACATTGCTCACAAATTTCCTGTAAGGCAAGAACAAGATCAGTGAGCAGATTTCTCTTATCAGATCATTAATAACATTGAAAAAAAAAACAGAAATTAGTATTCTTAAATGGTTTCCAGAAGTTAATCAGAACCACATTTCTATTTAACTACTGTTCTTATAGATTACTGAGTTTACTGGAAGTTCAGTGTCTTGCATGTGAAGTGGCCGCTGTGTGTGAAAATGATACAAGTGGATAAATTAACAAATTCCATCAATTTTGTCATTTGCTCTTAATATACTGTTTCCGTGGGACACAGTTGAGTTTCTCATGTTGTTGTGGTTATTTGGTCTCCACTTTCCTCAAAAGGAATGAATAACCCATGAGATTTTGGCATTTCACTGCTTTTCACCTTATCTCGTTCTTGATGTTCAGTGACCTTTTCATAGGGAATGGTGTGTCGAGGCCAGCGGGGAGACAAACAGTGCTTGGTGACGGTGCTGGAATGATTAGTTGATTGTGGTTTACTGACATCAATTGAGTCTTTTGTTGTTTTATTAAACGTTTATTTTTTGGCATAAATTGTAAATATTTACTAACAACAGCTTCATGAAATTTGAGGTTTGTTTTTTCAGTTTTGGGTTTTCTGACATATGCTTAAAACCCTTGTTTGAGGATCTTCACCTTCACCATCTAGTATAGTTGCCGTTGATAGGTGGCAATATTTTCTTACTCTGAGGGTGTGATGTTTTTCTGTCTCTTATAGCATGTTTGACACCTCTGATCGGTTACTCTATGTTGTCTGTGGTCCATGATTTCATAATCATTGGTAGAAGGTCATCAAGGTGGTGATGATGTCCTAATGTCAGTGCTTGGTTTTGATGAGAAGCAGCCAAAGAAGCTCTCGAATGTATTTTATTATAATATAAGTTATTATTATTACTTTATTAATCCCCTTGCACTAATTCTTGTTGACAGGCAACTACATTTAAGGTGCCAGGGGTTCAGGGTTCGTGTCTTGTCCAAGGACACTTCAACATGAGGCTTAGAGGAGTCGGGCTGCAAACCGCCGACCCTAGAGTCGATAGGCGACCAGTCTATTAACTCCACCAACTGTGCCATTGCTGCTCCTTTTTCTTTCTCCAGCGTTAGTTTGCCAAACCAGAGCGAGTTTCCTGACTGGAATGTTAAACAAAGTCTTTGTGGAGTTTTTAGCTCTTAAAGGAGCTCATCAGCATAAACATAAGAGACATGCAGCTCTTATGCTATAAACCTGTTATTTGTATTATTCAGCCCAGTCTCACTGATGTAAATGGAGTGGCCAAAAATAATAGAAGCACCTCTGTACATTGCAGCACAGTTCAACAGCACCACACATTACGACACTTAAAAGAGGTTAAACAAATGCAGAGCGTTATCAGCTTCACGAAGGGAGGATTTATTACAGGACTAGTCTGGTTGTGGGTGTACCTAATAAACTGACAAATGCGTGTAAGTGCATCAAACCATTGGTGACCCTTGAATATACAACATGTTGGAGTGCAGTTATTGGGGCACTGACTTCCCAGAGCATTCATTTCCCCGAAGCCTTATTTGTGGTGTGGAACTAGTGGGACATCCAAACTCCTGACCCACTGTCTCATGATGGCTTCCAGAGAAGTATTCCTGTGAGAGCCAGCGATATTCAGACAAGGACGGAGCCAGAGCTTCGCTGAGGCTTTAACTCTCGATGTTCCATCTGCAGACCTTAATGTACGGTTTTTCTTGAGGAGACCTGGCTCCCTGCCGAGAGGAGGCTCACAGTTTGTGATGTCTGTTGGTGATATTAGCTGCATGTTTTTCCATTGTGAGCTGCAGCAGAGCCACTTGATGCCAGCAGACAATAGAAAGGGCCCAAGTGTGAGCTGGTTTTCAATGAACGTAGCTCTTTAGAAACTGTGTCTTTGGCTTGGTCTTCATAGTTCCTCACCCTGCTGTGCACAGTGCTTTATTCATCTTCGCGGAGGTGCTTTAAGTACATGTAGTTGTCTCTTTGTGCTTATTTATAATGAAGTGTCACATTGAACAAATGAGGGGTTTTTACTTTAGTAGGTCACAGAGAAAGGTAATTTATCGAATCCCTGGAGAATTATGGAGCCTGCTCTGACATCTTGGGAGGCATTAGTTATTGTGAAGTGTCGAGCTAATCCACCGACATAATGTCCTCATGTGTCATGTGCATGAGAACGAAACGTAAATCACTGTATATAGCTGAGAACCACCAGCATCATGGGCAGGAGAAACTGTCAGCTGAGGCCATTAGACACCACATGCAAGTATGTTTGTTATGTATGTATGTTATGAATAATTTATATCTTGTCTTCATCAAATAACTAATGAGAAATGATGAGGTTCATGGAAGCAGCCTCTCCTTGAAGCCAACCACTGTCCAGTCACTTTTATGAAACCTATGAAAGTCAGTATAAAAAAATGCACATCGAGTCTGCAAATCTGAAAAATTACAGAGTGATGAAATCATGATAAGTGATCATGAAACGGTGACACACGCTGTGACCTTTGACATTTTCCTACCAGATTAGTGGATATAACCACCATAACCGCTCTCGTAATGTGTGAACAGTCAGATTTCACACGTGAAGCAGCTGTGGGGCTTACATCTAGGTGACATCATCACGGCATTTTAGATTCATAGAAATTAGACACGTGTTTATGTAGGATGCAGGAATGATTTTCACTGCTGATGATTTATTTACGTAGCTTATGCTGTTGCAGGTACTGGGAGGATCAGGGTGTGTGTACACCTGCTTTGTGTCCTGTCACTTCTGCCCCTGCCCGGCCTTCACCTACACTGTGCTGCGCAGAAATGAAGGCCTGCTGGTGAGTCTCATCCAAACTGTTACACGTGTTGAAGCAAACATGGAATGGTCACCTTCATGCTGCATTCTTTATACTAGCATCAGACTGATGCTAACTTTAATCATTTTTAGTGTTAGACTGTAGCTTGGTTTTTGTTCAGTGGAAGAAAAAAAAAGCATTGCTGTTAAAAAATGTTTTTTAATCCTCAAAACAACGATTAAAGCATCACGAAACAGACATGAGCTCATGAGCAGGAAAGTGTGTTTGTCCAAAGCACTGCATGCTGAGTTTGTCTCGTTAGTCATGTAAAACACACATGCTTGTTAGTGTGTTCTCATGTATAATGCATAGAGTAGGTTGAGGGTGAGTCAATAATTGACCTGTTAATATTGATAATACAGAGAGGAGCTTCTGAATGACTGTTCAGTGACACACACAAATAATGCAGGGCTGCTCGTCATTCAGCACACACATTTAGCTACCGCAGTTACGTTGTGCATCAAAGATCCAGTCCGTTCTAATTACAATACAATTGTAGACTGTGGTTTGGAAAGAAATATTTTCATTCCTCTAAGCAAAGTATAGAAAAGGCATCATGTGTCCTGAAAGAATGCACTGGCAATAAAACACATGTAAAAATACCATCACACCGGAAAATAACACAGGAACACACATATAGACAATAGCTCAAAATTACACACGGAGAGGTGAAATCCGTTTCACAGCCATTGTGTCTTGTCAGTCAGGCATACATCCTGGAGAAAAGCATTCCCCCAGTCAAAAGTGAGACGAAGTCCGTGTTGTAATGTGTGTAACAGATGTAGTGCGGTCAGGTCACGTTTTTGTCTGCTCACTGAGGGGTGTCTCTGCTCTGCTGTTTATGCCCTAAATATCTGCAAGCAAACAGTATCAGAAGCAGTTGTTTCCCTGAAGGATGCAGAGCGAGAAAAAAAATCCTAATGCCTAAACGCGTTATAACACCATGGATGTCGTTCCACATGGAACCATTTCAGAGACAGAAAAACAAAACCGTTCACTGCCTCGTCAAAAGTCTCCCGCAACTTTTAAGGCTAGCTACATAAAGCTGGAGTCGTCGTTGTGTCAAGCTAAAAAGATGGTGCAAGATAAGTCTACAGATTTTTAACTCCCCAGTCACTGAGTCAAAATTATGTAACACTCAAGAGACTGAATATGTCCATGCTGTCTGCAGGCCTCCCCTGCTGGAGCAGTAGCTGTGCCGGTCCCAACATGACTGGATAAGACCAGGCCAGGTTCATACCGCTCTGACAAGTAGGTCAGAGAAAAGATGAGGGAGCTCTCCTGCCAACAACGGGCGACCATAAGCTCATAAAGATAGTGGCTGCGAGAAGCTAGTAAAACCACATTTCTGTACCATTGTTCTTTTCACCAAACTACAACACTAACGCACACATCTGTTAGTGTGGGTGAAACTATGGTACACATCTATGTATGGTACAAGCTAAGTATACTACTGCATTATAAATAATGTATGGCAGAGGCTGAAAAGTCAATAGCTGACCTGTGAATATTGATAATAAAGAAAAGAGCTTCTAAATGACTGTTTAGTGCCACACAAATACAAAGCAGCTGAACAATTTGTCATTCGACACACACATTTAGCTCCTGACGTTATGTCACAATTCATCACATATGCAGGAGAGAAACACACACTCGTCACCTTATTATTCACACGTGCTTTTCATTTAAAGAAATGCTCAGAATTTAATGCAATTGTTGGAAATGATTCTGCTTCATGACTAATACTCTGTATTATTAAAATGTTTCAGCAGGTCAACAGCAAACTTTCCCTTTCTAGTCTGATGTTTACACAAGATATTTGAATTTGAAATTACCAGCACATTAGCGCTTCATATCCTTGTCATTCGTCACACCGGTGCTCGTGGTCGTGTAATGAATTTGTGTCTGTGGTGTTTTCCCCCAGTGCAAACACATCCTGGCTGTCTATCTTTGTCAGGCCATGGGTGTGACTCAGCAGGAGAGCGTGTCTGATCAGCAGATGTCCGCGCTGCTCTGCGGCTCGGCCACAGCCGACGCCTAGGTACGTTTAGTATGGAGGACATCAGGTGGCCCTTCACACCTGGCCCCACAGCGGCATCATGGGTCCTCCAAGATGAGATCCCCTTGTTGTAAATGGACACTTTGGGTCACTGTGGAGAGAACTGGAGCACGGGAACGCTAGCATGATTCCTGCTCTTCTATTTGTCTCTTTGAAACACGCCAGATGTTCCTTTATGTATATTTTTGTTTTGAAGAGGTCTTAATATGTTTCCAGGGAGACGACATCTGTTTACTGAGTGTGTACTCTTTTTATTTTTAGACGCTTTTACATCAGTTAGGGAAGTAGCATGTCCGCATGCTGCAGCGACCGCAGAAACATTTTTAATTACATAAATCTATTTTTACAAAATCTGTTGTGTAAATATACATTTATTTAAGCAATAAAGAACGATCTGTAACAATATAAACATTGCCTTTATTAACAAAATAGTTCACCATACATACAGATTGCATCATGTTAAATAGCAGTATCAGTTCATGGTTGTAGTTTTGTTGAATGCGAGAAACATTGGCCTCTTGAAAGGTTGAACGTTAGCTTGAGCACAGTGGATATTTCTCTTAATTAGTGACGATACTACAGCACATCGACAAATACTTTGTAATGAAAGGCAGGAATGTTTGAGAGATCAACTCGTTATTGTCCATCTTACCTTTAAAATCACAAATGAAGGCAATAGTTTGACATCAATCAGGAGCTTATAGAAAGCCGGACACCTACAGTACTTCTTATTACACACAATAATACAATGTTACAGTGCAGTTACAGTGTGGATGTCTCCATTGGAATGTACTAAAACGTTGGCACACTCCTGTAGTTTAGCCCTTAAAGTCAGTCAGAGGTGGTACACCGGACACAACAAGCAAAAGAGGGGAGACAGTGAAGCAGTGGAGACAATTGCTCACAAACAGAGCACTCACTAAACATCAAGACAACAGGGTTCAACACCACCAATGAAGCACACCAAATAGGAAAAACAACCTAATATCAGTGCAATGTGTTTTCATTTCTGTAGGGATGGCTCTCAGGTTACATCCGCATTCTTTCCCCACATACGTTAACAGTACTCTAAACAAAACTCCGCTCTGTACTGATTCAACTCATCCGAACCTCTTTTGATTGATCAGCTCTCGTCCCTCGTCCTCAGTTTACAAAGATCAACATGAACATAGGAACCGCGCTGAACACCACATCTCTGCATTAGCAAAGCGTTGGTGCTGTTATGTTATGTAAGCCACTGAATACGTGTGTACCAGAAGCCCGGATCATGAGGAATAAAAATTGCATTGATCTGAAGTATCAAATGTTAAACTGGCTTGTTTACTTATAGTCTGTTATCACTTGACCCAAAACAAGGCAGCCAACAATGCTCTGTCCCACTGCCGTGCTTTGAGAAGGGATATAATCGGTTCCCACTTCCTGAGCTTCCTGAGTCTTAAGAAACATGGAAATGCTAAGGAGCACCACCGCAGGTGTGTTTTGCCAAACAGCTTCATATTTCTGGGCCTGCGTGGCTGAATCATATCACGCTGTTCGTCTAAGAGCCGTAAAAACGCCGTCGTTTGAGAGGGGAAGCAGTTTACCCCGTTTCCTTCTAGTTTAATTACTGCCTTTTTCCTCTATATTCACCAGAGTCCCTGTTGTTTTTGATCCCTCTGTAGACCACTGTTTTATTCTGCCTGCACACACACACACACACTGTTTGTTGAGGAATAAATGTGCAGCAGCAGGGACTCATGCAAACACTGACACTTGGCCGCAGCAGCTTAAGAACATTTCTGGTATACAAAGGTAAAGGTATGTGAATTTCTCATCTCTTATTTTAGATATTGATATGAAATATATCAATGTTTTTTTGCTTCTAAGGCATCCTGTTGAAGTTATGCTAAAGAAAATATCTACTTTTTGTAGATAGCTTGTGATGATCATGAGTATGAATGTAGACTACTATTGTACCTTTCTAGGTGCACAAGTACAGGTATAGCTACACAAAGGCCGAGAATGGCCTTTACATTCTCAAAGACAAGGTTTGGTAATAAATAAATTATTAAACACTGGCATTGAATGTCAACAATATAAAATATTGCAAAAAAGGAGTGTTTGGAGCTGTAACAGGTTGGATTCAGAATGATAAATAGATTTTTCTTAAGTGTGGATTGTTCAGTCCTACAAATCCAGTTAGCTTCAATATGTTTTTAAAATCAAAAACCCTTCACAATACAAAGTTATGTAAGACTAACTACTCAACATGTCACCGCACCGCCCCTGATATTCTGCACAGTTCATAAATAAATGTCCACGTTCAAGGCATGTTTGACACCAGTTCATCTGCACATATCACACCCTTGTTCTGTAAACATTAGAAACCTCGGTGAACATAAAACTCAAGACTGAAACAACAGACACACTTAATACTCTTCCTCTGCACGACTCTCTATAGCAGAGGGTCGATGGTCATGTGGATCTGGTCTCTGTTGCGTCTGCTGCCGTTGGAGCTGAGGTACAGCTCCTCCTTGCGGCACAGAAAGTGTTGGGCCAGGATCTTGCGGAAAGTATTCCTGAAATCCTGTATGCGGTAAGCATAGATGATGGGGTTGACTGCAGAGTTGGCGTGGGACAGAATTATAGCTACATACATGACAGCATCTGGCTTTTTCAGCTCCCTGTAAAACAGTGTTAGGCAGTTTAGAATGTGGACAGGCAGCCAGCAGACAGCGAACAGTCCCACGATGATGGAGAGGGACTTGGCGGCCCGGATCTCTTTCTGCAGCAGCCCGTGGTTATGGCTGTCCCCGTTGCCCACGCACTTGAGCTCAATCTGTCTCAGCTGCTTCCTGGCCACAGTGAAGATCTTCAGGTAGATGCACAGCATGATGAGCAGCGGCAGGAGCACACACACAAAGAAGTTAAAGTAGACCATGTAGCGCATGTCCACCACACTCTCAAAGTAGCACCGGAGCTTGCAACTCCACAGTACATCTCCTCCACCACTCTGCCCCTGCATGAAGGGAGAATTTGTAGTGTTGTGTGTCCTGGAGCTGCTGTTCCCGCAGCCCTTGGACTTTAAGTTCCAGCCAAAGAAGGGGATGAGACCAATGATGAAGGAGAGGATCCATAAAATAGCGATGATCTCTCTGGCAGTCTTTCCCGTCATCAACTCCTTGTACCTAGAGAAAACGCAGCAGTAGTTACTGTCTTAATACCGTGTGACTGTGCAGTGGTTTCTTCATCATGGAAATATCATCCTTTTTCTGCGTTTGATTTTCAAACCAACACACACACATGACCACAAGCATCTGATGAGAGCGATAGGGTTAACTGTGCAACACTTGTAAAAAATAAATGCACTGATAAATTGTTCGTGTGCAACTTAATAGGTTCAAGCAAACAGACATTTATTGGGACTTATCATCACAGACTGTTGCATTAAAGAGATTCTTGAATGATTATTTCTGCACAATTGAATAGATAAAATACAAGTCTTTGCTTCTATTATTAAAAACATTCTCATAATATCCTATCGTCGAAGGTGAAGTTACGTTTTGAGTGTCTGACTTAAGCTACTGATGCCGCTGCATTATCGCTACTTGCTTTCCTTCATGTGTCATTTCTCTTACAAGTGGTGGTTATGGTTGTGATGTGAGGTGGGGAGTGGAAGACTGTGTATTACCGGGGCTGTCTCTGAGAGTATCTACTGACTGTCACCTAAATCACAAACAAAACTCTGCTAATCTGTCTTTGTGTATGTGTAAGATAAGAAACTGTAGGTGAGAGTTTCCCACATCACATCAACACAGCATAAAGACATTCAAACGAAAGCAACCAGTGAACCAGAGAGAAACGGAAACTTCTCGGGTCTGTTTTAGCTTTTTGTACTGTTTACATTCACAATGTGTTTCCTGCAGAGCCGTGTCCTGAAATATGATATGAAATTATTAACAGCAGGTGCACACGGGCTGCATATCGAGACGCAGGGACTGTCGCGCTGACTGTCCCCATCAAATGAACAACGCCCGAAGCAAAATGAGCTTTATACTCAAAGCGATTCAAGCGAGGAACCGCGTGGTAATGACTCATATGCATGCTGACACACACACACACACACACACACACACACACACACACACACAAACGGAAGCCAGTATGAGCTGGAGGTGCCACAAATAATCCATCGGACCTCTGCAGCTGCACAGTATATGATCAAACTATAACAGAACTTAAAACGTGACATTTGCAGGAACAATTAGTAACAATGGATATCACTGGTGCAAGTCATCAATACGCATTAGTGAATGATCAATAAGCAATTCTATACATTAATTTGTTGTGTAATTAATAAGCCATTTGTTGACTAACCTGCGTGCATATGTCACATCACTGTAATCAATCCCTTCCTAATGTGATTCCAGTGTGGGAGCACACATTTGTTGTTCCCAACGGCTGAAACACGGATGATGCTTCAGCTCTGTAGGCTACACAGGAGTAACGATGAGAGGGCACCGCTTCAGTGCGACTCTAGCAGTGTACGTATGGGTACGTTTATTTTGTCGTGTGAACCTTTACAAATAATTACATTTATCATTTAGAAACCGATTCGTGATTTTGTTTTTGCAAAACCATCCTGAAGAGATGGGAAATGGCCAAAGAGACAGATAATGTGAAAAATAAACCCAAAGAACAACAAGAGCCAAAAAATGACTACAAAGACGAAATCAGCAAAAACAGCTGGCGAATTACCAGAAAAGAGACACTTGGTAACCAGAAATAAAAAAAACGACCCTGAGGAGACAAGAAATCACTAAACAGGAGGAGTTTCTCAACATAAAATGAGGATGTGACAGCCTCGTTTCTACATGTTTTGTGTCTCTTTCGGCCTGAGAGTCTTACTGGTTTTTGAACAACGGGGGGCCCTGGAGACCAGTTTTTCATAATCATAATCCACGTTTAGAGCACTGACCTCCTGAGTACTGACTTGCAAACTTCCTTCTTCTCTCCGCCGCCTGAACATTCAGTCCAACACCAACCAGTGTCTGCCTGACCAACTCCACCTCATCTTGTCTGTCTGGTGTTTCTCTCTCGCTGTCTTCTTATATTAACAGGCTCCTTTGACAAAAGGATGACGCCCAGAACAATCACACATATTGTAAGCAACGGAGGGAGAAGGCAGGTCTCTGCAGACGCAGACTATCACAATTAGACAGTGAGTAAGATAAATTGAGGAAATGGACATGGCTATTTCAGGACAAAACATCCACCTCTCATGCTGATTATCATCTGTAGTCGATTAATGAAGCACTATCAACATCATTTGTGTGTAATTTGTTCAGCAGCGAATGTTAATTTTTATGTGGCACATGAAATCCCCCTTTTTTTTTTTACAGCTTTTGTAAACGTACACATTTCTGTGTTGAATGCTGAGCTCATTCTGATGAGAACAAATATCAGACTACACACGAAAAAAAAAACACTTCTTGTGGTTTTCGTCTCATCATATTGTTTCTAGTTATACGTCAAAATGATCTCATGTGAGAGTTTTGAGTGATCTCATGATATGAGGAAACACGTTCACCCCACAGCAAATGCCTCCGACTCTAAGGTCACAGTCTGGAAACGGGTGCCGTCAGAGTCGTGGTTTCAGAAGCAGAGAATTTGCTAGTAAAATGTACAGTAAGTCATGTTACTGGAACTTCTTAATCATTAGCTCAGTCCTACCTCTGACTGAGTGTTCACGGCAAATGTATTCTACAGTGCCAAACGTCAATTATTTAAAAGTGGTGTGGAGGCCCAGCCCCCACCTAGCGACCTCCTCCAGGGGGGTAATAATCCAGCACTTAGAAGGAGGAGAGGAAGTGTCAGAGCCCACAGTGACCAGCACATGTTCCTCACGTACTCCCACCTTCCCCCTTTTCCTCTCCATCTTCCTGTCGGTCTCAAGTACAGCAGGCTGCACTGAATCCGTTTCCCAGAGGGTCCATCTCCTTAATATTGTCCCTCACTCTGTCTTTGGAGGCAGAGAACGGGCGAGCGGCTGAATGGATTAGTTCTGGCAATGACGACAGCATACTGGCATCTATCTTTGTTTTGCTTTCTTCCCCTGCTCCATTCTCCATACATCCCCTCTCTTCTGTCTGTCCCTCTGCTTCCGCCCCGGGGCCATAGACCTGTGCCAGGCCACACACCGACACACACACCGACACACACACAGACACACACACACACTAAATGTTCACAACGTCCACTTAAATGTCCAGCACTGTCTGCAGCTCAGCTTCAAATACAATGTAACAGGTGGACGTTCGCACTGACAACACACGGGGACTTTATACTTCACCCTGCCGGCCTGTGTGTATGCAAACACATCTGCGCAGCATTTGTAACATGAAATGTATCTGCGAGACTGTCAAATATATACGTAAATAGAATAAAACCAGGTGAACGGAGATTTGAATTTGTGTATTTTTCACGCTTGGATTAAGATGCAATAATGCAAGAATTATTTAGACAAATGAGGAAATGTCCTTTGCAGGACCGAGAGCATGAGAAATACTGATACTGCTTCAGGCAGTGTTCATCATGGGTTTAACGCTTAACTTCCTTCACCTTCCAGTCAACAACTCTGTGTAAAACATCCAAACACATCCAAGTTCTTAAGAAGCACCACCCATCTGCAAATGCAAACAATAACTACCAACACAAACTAAACGAGAGAGACATGTTGTCATCTTAACACTCACTGGTCAGTACACCCATAACAACTTAAATGAGCATAGTCTTAGCATTAGGAAACAGCTGTGTGAAGCTAAAATATATGGGTGTTTTGTTATTTTGGACAGAGGCAGGCTTCTGGCTGTAGCTTCATATTTAGTTCACCGATAAGAGGGTGGTATCAAGCTTCTCATCTAACTCTGAACAAAACAAATGTGTGAATTTCCCAAAATGTCAAATGATTCCTCTGAATTAGGTCTTCATGTTGTCAGTCTAATCCACAGGATTTACACTTGGTGCAGATGGAGGTGATCGAATTGGGGGTGAGGGAGGTGTCAGCATAAATCTTGATGGTTTATTTTTTAGACAAGCTGCAAAACCAACACACATTATAAATCACGTACAACAGACATCCAGTGCTAAGTCTTAACTCTGTACCCTACTGTGGACTCCACAGACGCAGTTTAACTTCCTTTATCAGTCATCTTTCTGTACTTTTTTTTGCACCGCACTTAATTGTCCTCAAGTCTCCAGAGCTGATCTCAGGTCATTTCAGGACTCGCGCATTTGTTGTTGTGGGTAACCAGCGCCTCACTTGAAAAGTCTGAAAACAAAGCTTTCGTGTGATTGGATCCACCTGAAACCTCATTTTCCAACATCTCCATGCAAATTGATTAGATATGGAAGTCCAGTCTGTTCTTTAAGTGTAATACTATCTTTTATCATGCCTTAAACATTTAGGACAATAATGCCCAACACCAACTACCTCTCTACATGTGCTGAAACAAACAAATACAAGAGGACTCTTAATCTAGCCAATAAAACGAGGATGCTGAATCTGCTAAATCTGTAGCCTGAGCCTAAATTACGCTCCAGCTCCATGACTACAGTAAAACAGACCTGCTGTTACAGCTTTTGATGGATTTTTGATCTACAATATGCTTCAGTTCATTTCAAAGCACCAACAACACAGAGGGTCAAAATACCCAGAAGGTCTTTTTCTGAGAAACGCAGAGAGGGAAGACAGGGGCTGGAAGAAAGCACTGAGTGGGTGTGCGGCTTCGTTTTCTCACGGGGTTTGAAACATCTGTCTCTGGCCTTTCACTTCCACTAAAACCATCTGTGAAAACACTTTTATTTGAGAGAAAATCAAAGCCCCAAAGGGCTGCAAACTCACACAAACACTTGCCATCACCGTGGACATGTAATTTGAGCTTAACTTACAGTGCACTTATTATCTGATGTGTGTGTAGGTGTTGTGAGGATGGGAGCTGAGCAAACGTCAGAACGTCGTGTTAGAAACGTTACACAGCATGTTGCAAGAGTGCCGCCCATTTACAGACAATTGTAGTCATTGTTTCGTGTACGTGAGCCTGTTTCCGTCAGTAGCTTAAAATAGATGCAGAGTTAGGGATTTTACAGGCTATTTGATTGGTGGCAGACAACTTTCATCCCAGACTAGTGTCAAACTGCCCTTGCTTGCCAGTGTTTGAGTGTAATGGAAATGACAGCATGTCAGATCCAAGCACTCTCTCTGCACAACAGCCCCCAAAACCACATGCAGAGCCCACAGCGTTCACTACTGTTCCCTTAAAAAAACAACACATCCTCAGACATGGTCAAAATGCCAAACACCCTGCCACCTGGAGAACTCCCACCAGATAAAAGAGACAAACTTTCAATTCATGGAAATATCAAACAGCACAGTGCTGTGTCTCGCTGTTTCTGTTTCCTCAGGCAGACTGCAGACACGCACAGGCTCACTGGATGCACAGTAAATCTCTGTGGGCCCTGCCTCAGGATCTATACAAGTGACATACTGTGGCCACATATTGATCCAACAGCTTCTCCTGATGTACGCCATAAAACAGTTCCTGATAGATCATTGCATCTTTTTATGAATTGCAGGAGGTGTGAGATGAAAAGAACACAGCCTATCACGTAAGTATTTAATGTTAATAAGTCTGATGCAGATTTATTCTTAGGGAGTTTCTGCTGCAGCAATAACAAAGTCACCATCACATAGGATGGAATTACCTGAGCCCTATCGATTATGGATTCGCAATTATAAAAATAGTCAAAGTGTTTCCCAAGTCTGTCTCTAACAACATATATAACAATATAATAATAATGTTCAGTGAGGTATTATCTGATTATCATCCCAAGTTGAAATATTTGTACTCAGTGGATTAAGCTACACAGGAAACTGATTCATGACATCATCAAAATGATACTGATGTCATTTTCTATAAAGGACACATGACGACATTTAGGAGCTCTCTCTTAGGAATGAAAGGAAGTCGTTGTTTTTCTATTCATTTAGAATTAGGTTATTAACAGTGAGTGATTAAAGAGCAGGGGAACATTTCAATTAACAAGCCCTGCTTTTAGATGGGCAGCTGATTTCCAATCTGGGGTCCAACAGGATCAAAGAGGTCCCCTAAAAGGATTTGAAGTGAGTGTGATCTAATCAATTAGATGAAAGTAAAATGACAGAGGGAGAACTACAGGGTGATCACTCTGAAGTTTACACGTCATTATCCTCACACTCACAGTGATGTTGACACGTGAGGATCCCAGGGAAAAAAATTTTTCTATATCACCCAAAAACATTTAAAAACACTCACCTCAGAGGGATTTTAACGGCCAGATATCTGTCAATCGCAATGGCGAGGAGACTGAAGATGGAGCTCTGTGTCAGTACCAAGACAAAACAGGCCAGGAAGAGGCATCCGTAGAAGTCCAGATGAATGCCGATACTGATGGTTATGGCAAAAGGGATGGCGAGGCAACCGACCAAGATATCAGCCACAGCCAGGGACACCAAGAAATAGTTGGTGGCGTTCTTCAGAGTGGTGTTGATCGCGACCGCCCAGCAAACCAGTATGTTGCCGGATATAGAGAGAACAGCAATTACTACTTCAATCACGATGTAGTACGGACTCATCTCAGCAAAGTGTGTTCATGGACTAAAATCTGCAGGTTGTTAGCGGAGAAATGGATCACCTACAATACTGATTCTAGTCCCACTGGAGTAAAAAAAGTCTTTCTGCTGTAATCCATAAATATTCCACAAGTGTGAGCTGCAGAACCAACCATCTGTTGAAGAGAAGGGACTTTACTTTATATGCATATTATTTCACATTTCGCGATCCCTGCGTAATAATGCATTAATCCTCCGCCCCTGCAGCATACGTGCACCCGTAAAAGAAACATCAAGTCTGTGGATATTGTTTTTGCTCACCTTAATGAACCTGTACATCCTCTCTGGCTTTTTCACATCATCAGCGACTGATCTGTGGCTCTGAAGTGCAGGCAAAGTGTCACCGCAACTTCCCCGCGACAGCAGTTTTGAAGTGAAGAGAGAGAAACGCGAGAACAAAAAAAAAAAGAGGTGAAACAAATCCACAAAGAAGCCACGCCCCAAACAACCACACACACACACACACGCAGGCGGCTGCAAGTACTGGAGTGTGAAACAAGTGGGGTGAAACGTGGAATCCCAAGAGCGTCACCGGTCGGACGTGCGTAATTACGCGCCAATTAAACAGCATCCAACCAGATCAGCGCGTGCTCTCCTTCTCGTGTAAAAGATATGATGTGTGTGATCAGCACTGTGCACGGGCACACGACTGCGTCTAGTCTCAAGTGTGTTTATTTTGTCCCCACAACAAGGTTTCTACCGACTTTACTGGAGTGTGAGGCGCCGACGTCAGAGCAGAAAATCATGGTAAAATATAAAAAAATAGTTGTAACGAGGCGAGAGGCGCATAGTTATAAAGAATATGTGTCTAAACGTCACCTGATTCAACAAAATGAACCTGTAAAGTTTCGAAATGATTCCATCACATGTAGATCACTTCAGTTTATCGCGTGTCACGTTAACAAACTGTCTGCGCTCTGCTGTAGTGGAATATTACACGAGGTGTGCAATGAGAAGCAGGAAACCCCTTTTCCACAGAGTGTTCACACGTTCCCTGATGTTTTACATCAGAGAAACACAGAGCAGAAACAGTTTAACCTCAACTAGTGCAACACAAACGTGATGCATTTAAAACACACTGGAAAGATGGTGCGTTCACGGAATGTTATAACCCCGGTTCATTAATAAAGGTGTGACATGAGAATAACAACAAAGATGGAAAAGGTTGTTAACAATATTGTCTAACTACAAATTTGATGTAAAGTACTAAATACGCCTTAACCAAATCCCAACGAGTCTATCTATTAACCTGAGATTCTTTTACTAAGTTAGGTAATAACCTAATTTAGTTAGTAAAATAATCTCATGGCAATTCAATAATAAATACAGTAACATAGCATCTGTTAGAGCCGGGGCCTCAGTGTCAGTGCAGATGATGTAAGTGTGTGTACACAAGGACTGGGTGAATGGATGCCTGAGTGAGTGTGTATTTGTCTATGACCTTGACCAGCCTCTTGTATTCAAATCAGAAATTGGTGGCATTGCAAACAAATGATGAATTTTCTAAGTCTAAGGCACAGGAGAGTTTCCAAGTAGTTAGAAAGTGCCACAAAAATGTAATAACGCCAACCTGGAAAACCACCGCCACTGGAGCTAGACAGGGATTTTAACAGGCGCCATGATGAGTCCCGGAACTTGATTGGAGGATCAGCGTAGATCCCAAACCAATGGGAAAGCAGAGGTAACTTGGGTTAACTGGCTTTAGACAGGAACCGTGGTGATCCACCAATCACGACCAACTTACTTACGAGAAACCATATCGCACCGGGGAGCAGAGAGAGAAAGGCAGGCAGGCTCCCCACATGACATGCTGGCTGTGGTTGTACATGCAAGAACGGAAGCTGAAGCGGCTGTGATCAGCATGAACAATTCTAACAACGGCGCCAGAGTTTCTTTTTCAGTATCAGGGTAGTTTTCCTAATGTTGGCTGAATGTGTAAGAGGAAAATGCGACATGATGATCAAGAGCACGGCACTGACATCTACCCCAAAGAGACGGAGCCTGTTTGTGCTTAAGCGTCACACGAAGATCTGTCCAATTAAAAAAAAAGAAATTTGTTGAGCAATATTTATCCAGACAAGGCTCCAAAATCTGACGTGTAAATAAAAAACTGCATCCATGTCTTGCGTTGTAAATAAATAACACTTTAATTCTCCAAAACATAAGAACATTTGTAAAT
The DNA here is from genome assembly GCA_034779795.1 of Ctenopoma multispine. Lineage (NCBI taxonomy): Eukaryota > Metazoa > Chordata > Actinopteri > Anabantiformes > Anabantidae > Ctenopoma > Ctenopoma multispine. The sequence goes on from JAUYWH010000006.1 coordinate 4,778,602, forward strand.
CATACAGAGCAGAGTTAGTTTCACCAGCGAGACCGTTAGACATAAAATATTCATTTACTTTCCAGAAACTAAACAAAAAGTAGGAGTTGAAGCTATGATGGCAAATAGAAATGAATGCAAAGTCTAATGCGTGAAACCACAAGCTGCAGCTCTTGATGAGTAAAAGTTTCCTCCGCTGCTCAAAATAGATTCAGATTCCACCAGTAAATTCATCAAAAGCTGCACAAGAAGAAAAAAAAATGACAACGTGCCAACATTTATAAAACGATAAAGTCATTTAATAAGTAAGTCATCTCCTCATGGTATGTTGTTCCTCTCTCAGTCTGAACACACTGAACAATATTTTACTACAGCTGTGAGTGATGGAGACAGTCCTGTCCTGAAAACAAAAGAAAAAACTGTACCTGCAACAGAGAACATGGTTCACTTCAGCTGCTACGTGTAAAACACATTCTCTCATTCTTCATAATAAAACAAGGCATGTGAAATATAGATATATAGACATATCTTCTGCAAAGCAGCCGCAGTACCGTGGTTCGATTCAGTCTGTAAACAATGCAAACATAGAGATTAATCTGTATTCCAAAAAATATTTCTACAAAACTATTCTGTGAAGCTCTCGTACTGTTAAATCTTTTTAGTGTCACATCACAGTTTGTCTATGTTTAAGGACAAACCAGGAAACACAACAGAAGTGGAAAATACGAAGGATTCAGTTCAACTCAAACTTTGCAGTTCAAAATACTCTCTGAGTACAACTCCAGCACTGAGTACGAGCAGCGATCAGTTCTTTTTAACCAACATTTTAGCAAAAATGGGTCCGGTTTGGTTCCCGCTGGTTCACTCGAGACTGCATGCTGAAAGCAGACATCACACTGTGCAGCGAGGAAGAACACTGTATTTTAACCATGCATAGTCTCGTGTATGTTGTGTCTTGGCAGAAGATTTGGCACATTTCTAACAACACGATGGTCAGACTACTTCCACAGACAACTCTGACGACTAGTTAATAATGTTTAGAAAAGTGTTGGCAGCACATGGTAACTGATTCAGAAGCATTGAAGAAATCTTTTCAAATCTTTGTAAATCAGTGTTTGCAGTAGGTGGCCACCATGGAGCAGTGGGTAGGGTAATTCATTCCAGTATTCGTGGTGGTTCCTGGCCACATGTCAGTGTCCGTGGGCAAGGCACAGAACCGCAACGCTTGGTGCCTCAAAGGGGAGCAGCCTGTGCACCAAAACTTCCCCAAGGGGATTAATAAAAGTATCAATTATTATTATATCAGTGGTTGAAAACAACTGAACCAGCTGTGCTGTCAACAGCTACAAGGACTATACAGCATTTTGCACCATCATCTGCTTCTCTGCTTTCATTTGTATGAGAATCAGATGCTAATCGATACTTCCAGCTTGTACGAATGACCAGAGTTGTGTGTTTCCTGCATGCGCTGTAGCTTAATGTGGGCCTCAGCACCGACTGCCGAGAAAAAAGACAGAAAACAGCAAGTTCACGACAGCGTCAATACTCTAGTAAAGAGCGACCCTCTCACGTCTCTAGTGTCCAACACTAAGCAGAGGAAGGGTTAAAGTGGCAGCACTCAGCCTGTCTGGAAGGTGAATGTGATGACAGACAGACGGAGCAGAAAAGTGCTGCGGTGCCTCCAGAACTTCATCACTCTCCAGCGCCTCTTCCTCACCGGTCAGGTCTCAAAGTACTTGTAGATCTGAGAGACGTACTGCATGACGCTCTGCCAGTCCGGCCTGTCGGTCCTCATGAGCTCCTCAATGTCCTGTTTGGAAAAGTAAGAGCGGTGAAAAAAAGGGATTTAGAGGTGTCAGAGATACGGAAAGTCGTTCTAAATAAAAAGCACCTGACAAACGTAATGAATGTGAATAATATAGATTTTCAAAATGACATCATCCCCATTTCCCCCCAGTCAGTTTGCCACGTATGCAACATTTACAGAAGGTTGATCACATTAGACAGACAGACAAAACACAAAATGATATAATTCATTTACTGAAACTGCATTAGGGTTTGGTTCATCTCAGCTGCTTTGGCACAAATGTCAATTAAGTCAAGCGCAATCAAATGTTTTTGTGTCTAGTGTAAGAACAAAATATCACAGGAAATGCAAGCACCAGACAAACAGGTGTGATTGGATGATAAATGAGATGTTGGGAAAAGTTAAATTTTCTTCTTTCTTCTACTAAATAAGTCTTTTATTGTTAAAACTGCTGTTTACTGAGTTACTGCATGTACAGTCAGGTTCAAATACACTGCTCAAAAAATGAAGGGAACACTTCAATCATTACAGTATAAGACACTACAGGGATCAAAGTGTTCGAGCACAAGTGACTGTGAATCTACTTTGGGTCAAATGAAAGTGACAGCAGGTGTAATGGAGAGACAAAAACAAGAAAACCTCTAAAAGGAAATGGGTTTACATGTGACAAACGCTCTCTCCTGAAACCTTCTCACTCATTCTTCTCAAGTTTTGTGTTGTTGTCACTTCTGGTAGGATGAGGAAGTACCTGCAGCAATCAGTCAGATTACACAGGTAGTCCAGTTACTCCAAGATGGGACAGCTATATATTGCAACAAGGTTTGCTGCGTCACGCACCAGTCTCAAGAGCACGGAAGAGATTGGCACCGCAAGAACTCTACAAAATGTCCTCCAGCAGGCTACTGGTGTGTTTCTGTCTGAAACAGACTCCATGATGGGGTCATGAGGGCAGGTGTGAAAGAGTCCAGAGACGCTAAGGCGAATATTATGCTTCCTGTACCATCATCAAGTGCGACAAACTTGCTGTTGGGTCAGTGATGGTCTGGGGAGGAGTATATCCTTAGATCCTTAGAGGACCAGACAGGCCTCTATGTCATAGCCATCGTTACCCTGACTCCTGTGAGGTGCCGGGATGAAATCCTCAGAGTGACTGTCAGACCTTATGATGGTGCAGGACAAGCTAAATGTAACTGACTATGGGACATTATTTCTCGTTACATCCGATGCCATCAAGTAGCACCACAAGCTGTCCAGGAGCGCACTGCTGCCCTGATCCAGCGTAAAGTACACAATAGAGTAAAACAACAGAGTAAATACAAAGGGTTTTACCGCAAGATGTAAAACACTGGTACAAAACTCAAAATCAAGAAAGTCAGATTAAAGTTACAAAACATAAAAAAAAAAGGAAAGATCAGTCTGCATCAATAAATGGGAAGAGAAGAGTTTGTAGAAGGGAAAGAACTTTTAAATGTGAAGCTACCACCTCATCTGTGAAGCATGATGGGGGTCGTGTTACCGCATGGGCATGTATGGCTGCTAAGGGAACGGGTTCTCTCCTGTATTTATTGATGATGCGCCTGCTGACAGGATGGATTCTAAGGTGTTTTGAGCTGCAGTATTTTATCTGTCCAGATTCAGCCAACTACTTTCAAAACTCGCTGGATGGCGTTTTACAGTAAACATGGACAACGGCATGAAGCTTACTGTGAAACCAAAGTCAACACACTGAGGAAAAAGTGCTTAGTCTAAAATCTACAGCCAGCTCGTGTCACGATGAGACTGATCAGCTGGGTGAAGCTGCTGTCAGCCACTCAGAGACAAATCCTGGTCAACAGTGATGAGTCAGACAGTGAACCGGACTTTCACATGACTCTCAATGAATGAGCGTCACGGCAGCTTCCACTGGCTCAGATTTCAACAGAAGCCTCGATGGAGTCACCTCCATGAATTCTCAACTCCCCCCAGCAGGAGGAAGATCAACGTCTCTGTGCGCAGCGTCTGAGGGTTTTGTTTATGCAGCAGATAAAGAGAGGAAAACAATATATGGAGGTTTGTCAGTACAGACTAGGAAGACAGTGTGGCGGTTGAGCTACAGCAATCTATTTGTTTACAGCATTTTTAACCCACTGACATGGGAACAAATTTGCAGCATCTAATCGTGCAACCACAAGCACGTAATGGAGAATTAATAAGAAAGAAATGTGAACCCTGTGCTCGGTTAAACATTTAAACCTAATTTTCTCCCTTGCTGAGTTCCAGCTGGCTCTTCCAAATTTAGAGCCAATGAGCTGTTACACTGATTTGAAGTAGTCTCAGAATGTTTTTTTTTTTTTTTTGCAAAGAACAGAACAGCAACAGCATTCATCTGTTTTATCGTGTTGCTCAAAACAAGAAGCTGATATCAGAAGCATAAAGACACAGATGTCAAACAGGGAGGAGGAGACATCACATTAGTTTAACTCTCACGTTACAGATATTTTGCAACCATTTCTAGCATATTTGAAAAGATTAAAAGCGCCTCCAGTATGTACAGTGCAAATAAAAGGTCGGAGGAGAAAATCTCCATTCCATGACTACAGCAGATTACTTCTCAAAATCCACCCCTTTCTTTTCTTTGTCCTAGAAGTGGTGAGGAATTCACTGAGACTGTTTCGTGTCCACAGTCTTACTGGCAAAGATGCACACACACACAGACACACACACACACACACACACACACAGTATAAAATCTGGAAAGCATGAAATCATTAAGCGTGCGGGTGATGTGTTTTTATGAATAACAGCTTCTGGCATCTACAGTGTGACCTGAATAAAATGAGGTGACTGTTTCAAATTAGACAAAGGAGTCAGGACAAAACATTTTGGGTAAAATGTGACGACATCCAGGCCACTCTCAAACTCTTCTGATAAATTCACATCCACGCCGGCTGTGATATATATGATCTTGGTTTGTGAGGTTTTACTACGTAATAAATAAAGCAGCTTTTTTTTCCTTTGTTTATTTAGTCATAAATATGTCATGTTTTAGAGAAATACTTCATTAAAATGAAACCCAGTTTAGGGGCTTTAAAGGAAAAACCATTGTTCCAGTGTTGCTCTTAAAAAAAATAGTTTGACTGTTTGGAAATACTGTACACTTAAATGCTTCCTTGCCAAGAGAGCCTCACGGCATTGTCATCACTGAGAGATTTCACAGTGACGACTGCATCCAGGGCAGAAATGGTCCAAAACATTAGTCACCATAAGACCCCAACTTTTTCATGCTAGCAGCATAGGATCTCTCCGTCCACCACATTGCTCCACACTGAAATATCTTTACAAAGTTTGGATTGATTGCCATGAAATTTGGTACAAACATTGATGTCCCACTCCAGATGAATTGTAATCACTGTGGTGACCTTTTACCCTTTCATCTAACTCCATTATCATGTCAACACAATTTGTCCAAACCTTTGGACAACTTTACTGTTTGTTTAGCACTAATTAGATAAACGTCAGTTTGCTAAACACATGAAACTGAGATAGACAGTAAACATTCTACCTGCTAAACCTCAGGTAGAAACGTTAGCAATGTCACAGTGAGCACGTTCGCATGCTGACATTAGCACTTACCTCAAAGTGCAGCCTCACACAGAAGCCAGGATGACTAGAGACTCGTATTAAACTTTATATGTCTTTATTGCTAAGTTGAGCTAGCATCACCATGCTGAATGTGCAAATATGACAGTGGCACCTACGTGTATTTCTCATCAATACAAACAAGTGACTTTTTTGTTTACAGCATAGCAAAACACAGACGGATTTTCTCCCAAGGTGCTTATAAAGTTTAAATACCTCAGAGGAGCTGGGTTTTACTCAACCATTCCTGAGGAGAACGACTGCTGTTTTCACAAACCAACTTCAAGATCCTGAACTTTTAGAAAATAAAAGCACACTGGATCCGATCTGACTAATCAAAGGTTCTTCTCTGTGATATTTATGTGTCTTTGTGTGTGTGAGGTCTCTGGCAGCTCAACTCACCAGGGAGGGTTTGATGCCGATGCTTTCTGCGGCCTGAAAAGCCAGGGTTAGGTTCCGGGCCTGAAGAAAAACAAACCATTCGGTGTTGAGATACTGAGAAAGTCCCCGAATCTCGTCATATTATAACACCACACATGGAGGTCCAAACAGCAATAATAAGCCCAAAGAATATATTTATGAACTCTCAAAAGTCTGTAAGCCTTCGCTTGTTTGTGTGCATATTTAACTGTATTATAATTTCCATTATGTTTATATAATCTGGATAAAGCTGTACTAGACAAAAGCCTCCTGTGTAACAAGCGCACTGTATCTGTCAGCACAATACGCATCACCATGAAGGAAATCCTCAAATATTTAACTTTGCACAATCACTTCTCCACAAAGAGGAAGTGATAAATCACATGTGAACCATGGAATACAAACTGTCCTTGTAAGTAAGCAATGCTAAAAAAAAAAATAAACAAGTCAGCAACACATTATGTTTTCGCTGTGTCTCTCCTTGACATTCACACTTCAAATGTCAAATGAACTGCATCCAGACATTAGCACAGTGGCATTGGTGAATTAATACATTATGATTTCTTAATAATTAGCTGAGAATGAATTTCCTCTTTCACCTAAAGTATAACTGTACCAATAAGGTTGTTTTCTGAAAAACATCTATGACAAAGGGCGAAGGAGGGCAGTAATGGGATTATTGGAAGGACAGATTATACTGGGAAGAGGTTGGGTGTTTGGGCCTCGGGGAAAGTCACTCGGCAAGAGTTATTAAAGCCAGCACGCGTCTATTGAATTATTCAGAGAGATGGGCAGTGCAATGTCTCTGTCATCAGTTTAATGTTACACATTCACACTGACACGACCGTATGCACACGCCTACATGACTAATTTGTCACGTAGGATGTGTCAGACCTTGTTGGGAGGTGTTTGTCTATTGTTTTAATGTTGTTGCAGGACGAAAGACCTGCAGTCCCCAGAGAGGAACCATATTGTTTGCAAAGTTACTTTATATACCACCTGCGTGCCAACATTACAGAGCTGTCAGCGCTGAGCTATAGCTGCTGCCCTGAGCTCACGATCACTGATGGTATGACTGCACAAATGCTATGTTTGAAATTCATGCTGTTTGTGCGGAAAATATAGCCTATAAACTATAAAATGTATACAGCTTCATAAATGAAATGTCTAATGTGCGGCTTAATAATAGAAAAAAAAGCAAAATGGCATCAAACATTATGTTTTTTTCATTTTCCTCCTGGCAAACATGCATCTTTCAGGCCTGCGCTGTATAAGCAGATCATATTCACAGCTTACAGGTTCATATTTCCCACAAAAAACATTGCTGATTTATGTTCTGGAGACACAGATCTACAGTCGAAGTCAGGAAGAGAAGAACAAGAGGCTGAACGTGCAGTTTGTTTGTATTATTCCTTAATCCGAGACGAGCCTCATGCTATATGTTTGTGACTTTGAAAAAGAAGGAAGCAAACTGAGCACAGCAAAGCTGCTGTACACAATTCACCTTACTAAAGAAATTCAACTATCTTCTCTGAATTCATGCTAGAGGCCAACTAAGTGAGTCATAAAGTCAGTTTTTGTATTAACTCAACTGTGCATGCTGCAAAGGATTTCCTCAGTGTTGCAGTAACCTTCATGCTGTGCTTCGTGTATCATCTACACAGTGCAGTGTAATATACATGTGAGCTGTCCTGCTGTAATGGTACAAACACAAAAACCACAAAACTGTTCACACTTGGATGTATGCATGAGCTTGCGCGGGTCATGACCCAGTCATGATTGAAGCAAGAACCGGCATCTGGATAAGGGGGACAAAGATGAAGTGCAAAGAATATATTAAAGGGTCTGAGGAGTATGTGTGTGTTCTGTGTATAAATACATTTATTTCGGGTAAGTGTGCTTAGTTTGATTAACTGCGACACTGACCAACATGTTAAGGACTTCTGACGGAAGTATAGTAATCCAGTGTTGTGTGTGTGTGTGAGCACTTTTCCTGTAGTCTTCTACCTTATCTTGACTGATGAGTTCCTGGTAAGGGATGTGGGCGGGTAGATATGTGTGTAACAAGGCACAGAAAGCCAGGCCGTCGCTCCAACTGCTGCTGAAGTTTGTCACATCAATATTCTGTAGACAGAGAAATAAATATAGACAAAATCAATATCACCCAATAATAATGAGCTGAAAGTGGCCATAACATGGGTGGGAGGGGTAATAGCCTCTTGACAACATGAACAGGCCACGAATAAAGCTATTGAAACATAGAACCACAGGAAACAACACAAAATCTAAATGTAATGTTATTATGTGCTGGTCTGGATTTTTCAGAGTCCATTAATGCTGGGTCATGTTTCCTTTTGAGGATGATAAGAGGGTCTTCTGTCTAGATCCCCCTTCAAGCCTCCAATGCACTCTGTGATCTCTCCTCTGGGTAACGAACGTGCGTAGCAGCACGTCCAGGTTTTGTGTGTGTGGGATTCACAGAGCATCCTCACCTCGTACGCTGTACACAGGGTATTCAAGGTTTCATAAGAGCACAGACTTTGGAGGAAAGACTTCCTCCAGGCTATTGTTTGGTGTTGCAAGCTCCCTGTTGGATAGATAAGTTATTTCCGGTATCTTCCTCTTTTATCCCTCTCATGCACTTTGGGAATAGGGATCACAGCCAGGGGGACTACCCCGAGTTATGTGTTTATGTGAGGCTTCATATGCCTCCAACACGTCTACCTATTCACCCTCCCTCATCACAGAGGGAGAAGGTGCAGTATCATTTAAATATGGGGATAATAGTGCACAGTGTTTCCTGGAAAGCATTGATCACACTGCAGTTTTCACATGTAAACTGATAGAAATTGTTTTAACAAAAAGGAAAAAAGTTTCAACCCCGGCTCCTGTTTCACCTTTTTACAGCGGGTCGACCGTGAATGTTGTATTGTTGGTTTAGAAATTGTCCAGTATTGTCTAAGCAAATGTTTACTGCAACCGGTATAGCAGCTGAAATGCGCGGACAAAAGACAAACGTGTGTCTGTACACAAAGCATTAGCTCTAGTGAGATGCAAAAGATTGGAAATGCAGCCATGTGTTTGTTTACTGTTGCTCTAAGCCAGTGGTCTTCAATCCTGGCCCTGAGGACCAGAGTCGTGCTGATTTTCCTTCTTTAAATTCAATCAGTGACTGATCCATACATGTGACACTAGGTGAATGTAATTAACTACCTGATAGGACAGAAAAACAGGAGAATTCTGGGTCCTGAGGACAAGAATTAAAAATCTCAGCTATAAGTCACTGCAGTAATGAATGTCCCCTGAGCTTCCTAAAAGTGCTGACAAATTTGTCATTTCTGACTTGCTTCATATGTCTGCTTAGATATTATGGACACCAATTACCTAAGCTGGAAGCTGACGTTTTAAGCTGAATGGCTGTGGGAGTGTTGAATGACACTGTCACACTGATGTAACCTGGCAGTTGTTATGGTCATTGCTGGACACTGGTATGAAGAAAATGTGCCTTTAGTTAAATGTGATCCCTCACTTATTTTTATCTACTTTTTATCTTCGTAGTGGTGAGGCTCTATGGGCCAACTGGTCAAATCAGTCTCCCACTTTAGCTCAGACTGAAAACAAGCATTTCACTGCCGAGAGTCTGTACAAAGATTTGTGGTCCTCCTAAGATGAAATGACTAATGACCGAAGATCATCACCACAGTTAAAACTTCAATCAAAAACGTTAAACTAACCACTGCAATTACAGGTGCACTTAGAAAGCTATTTTAAGCATGAGTCAAATAAGAAATGTGTGTTCATTTTTAGATGTGTTTATTTGCTTTTATTTTTTATTTTACTTTAAGCAGAACTCAGGGGAAGGAATCATCAACTTCAGGTGGAATAGCTGTAGATTAGGTCTATATTTTCTGTTATGAGTGTTACTATACAAACGTACTGAATCCTGAACTAATTTTAAAGACTTAGTTACACAATGAGTCACAAGAACATTCACTTGCTTAACCATTCTTCTTGGACCTGTGACATTGCAGAGATGGACTTCTTGATTTTGAGTAGCTCCATTACCACAGAATAAACTGTAACAAACCTGCTAAACATTGGTATGTTAGCATCTAACGTTATTTAGCAGCGCTTCTATAATGTCTTATATAGACTTTTAGTCTTGTCAAACCTTCTTGTTCTGTTATATGTTGCTTTATTATCTTCCTGAGTCTGACATTGAGGAAATTTAAAACCCCTAGAACATGCCAGTGAACTTTCTATTCTTTATATGTGATTTGTCAAAATACTAATAAAAGATTATAAAGTGTAAATAATTATTGATGTCTAACTTGAGTCACCAGGAAAAGCTAGAGAGCTTTTTGTAGTCACAATGGGATCAGAAGGAGCAGCTGCTTTATCTGAATGAAGCCAAACAGGATGCATATTCTTGGACTTGGGGTTTGTTTATGATCATTGTTAACTGTCAACAACATCCAATCTATCAGTAATTAATAATAACCTCATCTGTCACATTAAGTTATTAGGCTTACAAGTGAATCAATCAGCACAAGAATGCAATGTATTTTCCAAACACTCCTTATCACTATCTACTACATAACCACAACAGAGGCTGAAAGTATGAGTCTCCTCTCCATTAGCCTCTGCCTGTCTTATGTGTAGAGGGCACCTGTACAGTCATGTCAGCCCACATTCCTCTCATAACTCCCCTCCTCTCTCTCTTAGCAAACAGTGGCACCACAAGTAGCACTATGTGTGCGTGATGTATGTGCAGACTCTCACGCGCACACACACACACACACACACACACACACACACACACACACACACACAGGAAGGGTAGGGGGGCTAGTCAGAACCCACAGACTCTAAGACCAAGATAGATAATGACAAATAAGCTGAGACATTGCAGAGAGAGGTTTGTTTAAGTGTGTCAGACAGTGTGTCAGAGCGATCTGATGGGAACACGTGCTTTAATACAAGCCAGGGCCCGGGCGGGTATGTTCGAGTTCAGGTTGGGAATGGGGGAGGAAGAGGATTGGGTGGTGGGGCTCGTTGTGGGTGGAAAGAGAGGGAGAGGCATGAATGCTAAAACAGCAGTGGACAACAACAGCTCTCTGGGAGCCGGCTCGAAAAAGCAAACACAGCATCAAGCGACAGGAAGTGTCTCGCTCGGCACAAAAGGCAGAGCCGCGGCTTTTTAGTGCTCAGAGTATGAGAGAGAAGCAGGGGCATGTACACGTAAAAGGACTGAACGGAGGCAAAAAAAAAAAAAAGGAAGAGAGAAATTGTGTGTGTGTTCGCTAAAATGTTTATGTCACACATAGACATAAACATTGCTACAGTGTTGATGAAAGAGAAAAAACTGATTTGAAAGTTACATCAATGTCATAAAAAGCAGGTTCTGAACTGCTTACCGCCTTTCGTAGGTTACAGCAGCCTGCGGGGTTAAGGGTTAGTTGGACCGCTTTAGGATGTAACTCAGAATTACTTCTTTTTGAGTCACAAAAAAGTTAAAAATGCCCACTGCAATTTCCCAGAGCCCCAGGTTGTGTCTTTACTCTTACACTGGAGAATCTGTTTACTTTACTTGGAAAAAATACTTACATGATTAACTGATTATATTTCTACCCAGCTGCAGAAGACATTACAGGCCTCTGTCACATTCAGGCTGGGCAACCTATCCTCTGTCATGTAAACCATTTATAAATGGAATTCAAAGATGAATTGGGCACTAGCCAATGACTAAACATAGCACAGACAGCAGTCTAACACTGTGTGCATCAAAAGAAGGTCTGCCTGTGCTCTCTGCTGCCACATGTAAACGCTGCTGGGCCAGTGTCAGGTCCAGCAGCTGCTGCCATGCTTTCATGACACTTGACACCCAGATGTCAGCATGCCATTACTGCAATATTGAGCTCTTGCTCACAGATCAAGAATTTAAAACCCTGAAGCACAATGCAACATGCAGTGGACTGTGAGACACGTGCACGCACACACACACAGCGTTTGTTAAAGAAATCCATTAGTCTAAAGGGTGAAAGTAGGAAACATCAAGTCTGAGAAAGTCGTCTGACGGTTGAGCTTGTCTCAGTATATTTCCTGGCCTTGAGTCTGGCCTCAACTGAATGAGTAAGGCAACAAAAAGACAAACAGCCGAGAATTATGTGAGAAAGAAATAGAAATAAAAATTAAGGAAAGAACTGAGGAAGACAGAGGGAAAGAAAACAACACTGACAAAACAAAGTTAGGAGTGGAGGAACAAAGAACAACAGAGGAGAGAAGGGGACGAAGCCCTAATGAATGTGGCTGTGAAATGTCCTCATGAGCGATGACAGGCTGAAATCCCAGCCAAGCGGGACCATGGAGATGAAGACAAGGGAAGGGGTGAAGGCAACACGGAAGGTCACAGAGCTTGTAGAGGGAAGTGAAGAGGGAAGTGCGGCTCTCCGTAGATCCAGCCTGTCTCTTCATATGATTTAATGGACTCATTCTGCACCAACACGGGATACAGAGTGGGAAGGGCAACAGAGGTCAAAAAGGGCACAAGCACACCCAGGTTAACTGTGTTAATGCATTATAATCTTTATAATATCATAGTGATAACCTGCATGAATATTGATTGATTCCATAAAAGAGACGTGCTAAGCCAGCCTAACACATCCTTTTATTGTACTGGATCTCAACCTTCTAAGATTCGAAGAAAGATCCTAAATAAGCATGTTTCTAAAAATGACACAGTGTTCCTTTAATAGAGCAGCGCAGCATTTCCTCCCATTGTTAATGTTGAGACTATTTAGCTGTTCATCTCCGTCGAGCCAAGTGAATTTAATAACCACTTAGCACAATCACTTCCCACATGTTAAGTGTTTGTATGTTTTTTTGGCACATGAGCCAAGATAGCCTCAGACTTTTTTTATGTGAAGTTTCGACCCAATATATTGTCATATAGAAGTGGTCTTAAATGATTTGAGGATAAGAAATAATACACCACATTTATTAAGACATTCCAGTCATGTAAAATTGCAGGACACACACTCCTATCATCATGTGTAATCTGTTATTTCACACTAATGATCTCACTCACTTCACTATTACCATCAATACGGCATTATTAGAGCTTACAGTAAGGGCTACTCTTTGAACTCTTATTATTATTAATGTCTGACCTCCATTCCACACTCACCTGGGGTCCATTCCTGTTTCTTTAGTGGCTTAGAGTGTGCGTGTGTGTGTGTGTGTGTGTGTGTGTGTGTGTGTGTGTGTGTGTGTGTGTGTGTGTGTGTGTGCGCGCATGTGTGTGAGTTTCCCAGACAAAGCCGGATGAACTGTGCTCTGTCAGTCCCAGCTGAGGCTAATGTTCAGAGGCTTTGGTCATTGTTCACATCTTGAACAAACACTGCATTTATTTTTGTTTGGCTTCTATGGTTAATTGAGGAAAAAAAAAAGTTTCAAAAGTGTCCGGAGCTGTCCTAAATTAAGACATCAAAGAGCCTGATAAATATACAGCTGGGAGCTGGAGTGTATTCCATCAGAAAGCACATTCAAGACAGGCTTTGCTTATTGAGCATGACCAAAAACGTCTTCTGGAATAACAAGTAGACATTTTGTCTCACACAAGAAGATTCATGAAGAGAAGAAATTCATGAATCATGAACAGTATACGTGTGAAATCTGATATGAAATATCAAAGAAAAAGTTTGTTTTATAATCACAATTCCTCATAGTCTGGTTTCTGTCCAACCACAACATCCACACAAGCAGTAAAAACACTGGGAGGGAGAGCAGGAAAAAGTTGCACACACATAGTAAACACACATCAGCCAGTCTCAGGCTGAACGTGGTCTGTACAGCAACATGCTCCTTACAAATGGTCTTAAAAACCAAAAACAGAACATGTAAAAAAAGTCATTTTATATTTCAAGTCTGTGCGTAGTCCAGCACTGACAAGTACAGGTTCCCATGTGAATACTAATTTCCTATGAGAGGCTCCTTCATTCTCTCCCACAGGGCAGAGTGAGCAAGCTTAAGGTCTTCACTGATCGATCTGTGCTTCCTACAATCTGACATTTGAGGTGTGACGGAGCCTGTTCAGGCTCGCTTCTCATCTCCACTAACAGTTTAACACAGGTCAGGTATTGCTCTAAGGACATGTGCATTCCTGAGATGTGGAGGGGAGCTGGTTGGTAAACATGGACAAGAGACAAGACATCCACACACACGACTGCAGCTCATCTTAGGGTGCGATGAAGCTTCAGTCGCATCCTTTTACCATATTATCTCCTTCTGATGACAACCAGCACTCATCTCACAATCATACTTCTATTTATCACAATAAACAGACTAAATGTGACATTAGCACAAATATTTGCTGTGTCATCACACCTACTGCATTTAAACACAAACATCAATTAATCTCCGACATGCTTACAACAGCTCCCGTTTTGTGTTTCACTTTAATTAGGCTCTTGTTTGACCAAAAGGTCCGCCAACAATACGAATGTAATAACAACTGGCAAGAGGCTGACCCTCTCATCGGCTTTGTTCTCCTCTCGCACACTGGCTCTTCTGGCTCTGCGCTGGCAGGTGAGCGTGATGTAAGAGCTTGCTTCCTGACTCCGCTGTTCGAAAACGAGAGACAGGATAAAAAGTTAAGAGCGATGGACTGAAGAGAGTACACCTAAATTACCCATTAAGAGCCCACTGGTGTTGAGTTATTAGCTCTTGACTTTACTCTGCAGAGAGAGGCCACAAAGCGTATATGTATGTACAATAATGATAAAACCTCTCCTCACTAACCTTTATCAGAGCAGAACACAAGCATGACAGGGAGGAGGAAAGAAAAGCGAACAAACTAGATGTGGTTGCGTTTCGGGGCAATCGTCATAGTCGCTGTGCTTTGCTGTCCAGCAGCTACAAACTGTGTGACACATCCGCGAGTCTCTCTGGGCATTAGGCTGTAATTAGTGGCTTCCATGTAGACGGAGGCCGCATAACAATCTAACAAGCTGACCTTTCATCAGACGTACGAAGTGTCCTCTGACGATACCCATTTCCTTCAGTTTGTCACGAAACTCAAGAGGGGCCTGTGGTGTTGGGAACCGCCGTAAATGAAGCATGACCACTGTATGTCACACACATACACAATCATACAGTGTATGTGCTGTACATGCATGCTTGAAAACAGAAATCCCTGTGGAAGGTACTGGAATTTAGCCGAAGGAGAAGGTTCAAGGGGCAAATAATAGGATCTCATAAATCTCCGTGGAACAACAAATATACCAAATACTAGTTAAAACTATAACTGACATGTTGCAGTGTGAACCCTTAAGTCATCTACTTCTCATCTATGGTTGGTCTAGTATACCTCAGAATTTGTACTGGACTTTTTTTTATTACAGGTCAGTTACATGGTGCATAAAGAGAAAATGTTAAAATATGAAAGATCACTGCTGAAATCAACAACGACTTCTCCATGAAGGGACTGATTATGCCACAGACTAAAACACTCCCAGTAACCAAATCTCCTTACTGCATTCCTGATACTCGCAAATAATCACTATGTTTCTAAGCCCTTTGTGAGAGGGGATCATACAGTAGGTTCCATTAAGTCCAAACCGATGGGAACGAGGTTCTATTAAGGGTTTTATTTTGCTGGAACCGACTGATAAAGTCTGTTTAAATTTGGGCAGTCATAGAAATTAATAAAGTATTTGATTTAATACCTATAGTTGCTGGGTTCATTGCAGAGTAGGATTTTACATACAAAATATTTAATAAACAAATAAACTAATGAATATGTTTACAGATTAAACTAAACTCAACAAAATGGAAAGGAGTTCAAATTTGTGCCACAACCACAAAATACTTATTAAAGGTGATTCTTTTCGGCTTTTTCATCATAGCAGACTAAATATATTTGGGTTTTGGACCATTGGTCAATGTAGGTTATTCCCATGGGGGTAAAATAAGACATCATAGTGGTTCACATTGTTTAGCCTTTTATTAATCTTATTACATTTCAATGTAAGCAGCTGTTGCATTAGTCATTTGTTAGTTTCCTCTGAAACTTCATCTTTAAAGTTCAAGTTTTCCAAATTTTCATACAAGCACCTAGCTGCACTCTAGGAGATATTGGTACTAAACAAGTCACCTGCCATTTCAAGCCGGTGTCTTTAAGCACAATCCTGCTGCCCAAAGATCTGTTTGAGGCATAGCAGTCTGCGCACAGGTCCAACACCTTATCAGACAAATCATCAGACTGTCTGTCGGTCAGCAGCAGTTTTATCTCATCTGGTCATCTGTTTTCATCACAGAGGATCTGCTGCGTATGTGCTGTGATCATCAAACACCCAACCTCAAATGGAGGGTGACTCAAAGTTCACAGAACAGCACTACGCATAAGAAATAGGAACTATTGATCTGACAACTCATTCAATTATTTAGACCATTTATGAGTGGGACGGCTCTTTGGATAGTCTATTTTTAGTAGTTATCATCACCTGTGCTCTTTCATACTTGGTCAAGCCACATTTACTCTACATGCTGTCAGAGTGACTCTGGAAAGGACAAAGTCAGCCATGTCATTTGAAATCTTCTATCACAATACCAAGTTGGCTGAAATGACTTTCTCCTAAACTAGAGCGCACAGGTTAGGACCAGTCTGCCTGCTGCTAAGAGTTATAGCATTAGCTAACTGGCATGCTGGCACACAAACCTGATGATTACATAGGCAAATCTCTAATCCCACTGGGTTTAATGGGCTCCTTAAATTAGGTATTATGGGAGCAGCTAAGGCAGGTTATCGTCAGCACTAGGCTCCATGGACACAGGAAACACAGATGGGAACACAACACAGTGACAATGCATAAACAAATGGACATGCGTAACGTCAAAGAGTTGTAAAAGCATGCAAATGTATAAATCCAACACGTCTTCGCTTCGTGGTTTCCATTCCCTCTGCCCACTGTGCCCACTGGGATGACAGGTGGGCAAATGTGTCTGCAAACACGTTTAATGTGCCACTACAGTCTAATACCTTAGTGATGGCTGAAAAAATTAAATAACTACAGAACCTGAGGGCACAGACAGAGCAATACTGTATCCAAGCAATAAAAACGGGGGGAAGGGGAGTCCTCATCTGACTTTTTAAATGAAAACCTGGAGAATATGACGCTAAAATAAAACAGACTAAGATGTAGAGGGAAAAAAACAGGGTGTGAAAGCAAATGGAGCCTGTCTTGTATTTGGGTGAGATCTTGGGCCTGTGATCCCTACCGGATAGCCTTCTGTTTTCTTCTGGCACCACTTCAGTAGAGCGTTTCTCTTAGATCCTCCGTACTCCCGCGCCAGTGCAGCCAAAGGGTCCTTTCTTTCCACACTGTCACCAAGGAAACATGAGAAGCAATCACAAAAGTAGAGAGAGAGATAGAAAGGGACAGTTACAGTATGTCATCCAGGATACGATAAGTGACTCATATGATAAGCGTTTGATTAGCCCACAAAACTGGCATCCTCACATCCACAAGCAAACGTCAGCAAGAGTGGATATTCACTATGAACAAATTATGATAACGAGATTATCAACTGTTTCACAGAAACATACTTGCATACGAATAACATACATATATGTAGCATTTATATAATGCTATAGCTTAAAATTTTATACTGTACGGAAACATACTGACTAGAAAAGAAATAGCACCAGGATGATACTTTATAATGACCCACAGAGCATCTACGACAAAGAAGAAAATAAAAGTCTCTCTAGAAAGTAACTCTCAGAGTTCCAGGTCTGTGTCATTAAGCTTCTTTGCATTTTACTGTTTATGTATAGTAACTGTAGCTCGGGTTTACTCTGGAATGACCACAACTACGTACAGCTCAGAGTCCATTATGTGTGGCATGCAAAGCTTTACCTCGATTATTCTTTGCCTTTCTACCTCCATGAAACTGTGCTCAGATGAACAGTATACTAAGGACACTATTACAAGACACAAGGAAAAAAATATGAACAAACTGATTAAATGCCTGTCTATAGTATTAATCATAGGGTCCGCTCCCTGGGGCTTGAGCTGGAGCCGAGGCCATGGGAAGACCATAAGACACGGTCACTGCTCTGAGCATGGTAAACATTTTACACGTCACCAAGGCTCTGCTGTTAAATTCATTATTTCCCTGTTTGAGGCACCGCGAGGTCAGAAGCAGCAACATCCTGTCCAAAGTAATATTTAAAAGGCAGGGAGCGTGTTTGTTTCTCAGCAGTGATACAACAGCTACATCATAACCCTAAAACCATACCAAACACAGCTGCTGCTTTTTGGGAGAGAAAGTCTGCTATGTAGCGACACATTCATAAGAATAATGATCAAATACACAATATTTAATTATATACAAGAGCACCTTGACAGATGCACATAGAAAAACATCACCCTAGAGGAAGAAGAGCTGCAGCTAGACAAACAGGTTTTGGAGTTTCGAGAATGTTTATTAATGTCAGTAGTATTTTGTTTGAATCTCGGGGTGTTGTCCGGAGTTGTCTGCTATCTCACTGTGGCAACATGTAAATGTAAACCTGACAACTGACCTCAAATGTACTCTGCTGCGGTGGTAAGTTGTGCATGAGTTTAACTAGATGCACTGCTACAATCTATCACTTGGAGCGTGCACAGAAGTGTGCAAGACTTCTACAAAATAAGGACGGCACGTAATGTTTATTTAATATGAGTCTCCCTTCTCTTTCTGATAAGTCAACACTTAAACTGCTGTGTCCCTCCACTGCTGTTGGAATTACAAGTAGTGCAACTCCAAGTTCAGCTCACACTTAAATAACTACAATGTAAGTTTAGTATAATATATTATTTGTTATAAGACTTACAAGGATGCTTGAAGTGAACTCACTGTACACAGACACCAAAACACTTTACACATAAACGTTTACATATATCAGGGGTTGACTTTTTCACAAACTGTAAATCATTATTCCATTTCCAACATCTCTGTTTCAACCTATATTTTTGAAATATTTGTGCTTTTGTAAACATTTCAGAACAAATGCTGTAAAAAAAATGGGTGAGATATAAATATTTATAATTATAAATAAAACTGTGCAGCTATGAGTATGGGTCAAAAATGTCAGGGTAATCCCACCTGAGCTTGCTGTTGTCTCTGTTGTAGCTGAAGGATGCAGTGCGGCTGTTGAGGGCGGCAGGGGTTTTGATTACAGACTCTAGGGAGGGGCTCTTTCTCATAAGGCTGTGAGGTTTCAGGTCCTCCCCGCAGCCCGACAACTTATCTGGGAGATTGAGGGATGCATGAACAGGAGGGAGGGAAAGGAGAATGTGAGGAGTGAATCAGAAACAGGGGGGTCACAGAATACTTTTTAAAGCACATTTAACAAATTACACTCATCCAAGCTTTCAATAGAATAAACTGCAACGAAAGGCACAGACATTCAGGAACAGGCTATGAAAGGAGAAATGGCACACATAGATATGGAAAGAAAAAACATTCAACTACAACTTGGAATGATTATGGTTTAGTTACTAAAGTTGCAGACTTTCCTTTTTTTTTTTTTTTTCCAGTTTTCTAGTTTTCAGCCAAATGTTTGAAACTCTCAAAATGACTCTGCCTCAGGGCCTAACAGGGCTAACAGTAGATACAGACCATATTTAGAGTATTTGCCTACAAAGTCATAAAACTACCCACAACACACCTGTAATCAGATGTATACATGTTGTAGTTCCTACTCATTACATTTGTGTTGACTGAGCTAAGTGTGCGCTGTACAGCTGCTCAATGAGATATATGAATATACACAGAATTTAAACATGAAACATCCATATGTAAAACCACCTGACTTGTGTTTTACATACCATGAGGATGAGAGAATTCTCCATGCCAGATCCTTTTTTCCAGAGTCTTTGACAGCGGCTTTATGTATGAGTGTCTCTAAAAGAAAAGAAAGCAGACCAGGGATCATATATGAATAAATTAATTCACTTACAAAAACTATTTTTAATTCTTAAAGAAAAAGCTTCTAATAAATAACGAGTACCTGGATAGGGGAGACAGCAGCAGCAGGTGTCATGCGTACAGGGATCCCACTCAGCGGACTTCTTGCTGAGGAAAGCATTTGAACCGTGTGGCCTGGTCCATCTGAGAGACCAAATAACATAACAGTAACCATTGATTACACCAAGAGCCTTGTATCATTTTCTAGTAAATAATTTATACATTCATTCTAAGACTTAATTAATGCTAAGGCGGAAGGACGGGTTTTGGCAGCCATCATCTTTCCACCAATCCAAACATTAACTAAATCGTCTTTTTGCAGTGACACACAGAGGGAGCAATGACACGTTTGCAGAGAGTGACTGAGACTCTGTCTTCATTTTAGCCCAAAATACAGAAAACAGGAAATGAACCACCTGTAAATTTCTACAGTAGACTGTGAGGTATCAAATCTCAAATCCTTTTTGAAGCCTTAAGTGTTTGTAGATTCAGTGTGGACTGCATCAGTTTTGGGTCAGATTCACAGACTTACTTATTCAGTGCACCTCTACAGTCTAACGCAATGCAAAACAACTATTCTGCTATTAGGCCCATTTACGATACATACAATACATATCGAATTCTTGTTAATTTGCAGATACATCAAACACATTAGGTTTTAATGATTGTTAGCCAATTCTGGTGACAAACACTTAAATGCCCTTCAGCCTGCCCGAGGTCATCTGAGGCCACACAGGACTATGCTGCAGCGAGATGACATCCATGCAGCAGATCTCACCAGCTGTTCTCATCTATTGTTACACTGCTGTAGTGGGAATCCACTGCAGTGTATGTCTGTTTGTGTGTGTTGTGGTGTTCGGAGCTCACTCTGTCCAACAGTATCAAAGGACTTAATGAGGGATTTGACAGTAGCTCCGGGCTCTGAGTCGGCATCTCCACTGGCGTCTGTGGGTGTGGTCGGGATCATTGAGATGCCGCACCAGTGATGGCTGTTATCGGAGTCAGACACTTTCATCTCATCACCTTGGGACCTAATAGACAAAACGAACAGAGTTGCTGTGTAGGGACTATACAACACATACATCTGAAGAGAAAAGAAGTGATGAGGCAGCATGACTGCAGACTGGACTTTCAAAACCCTCAGCTTGCGACTTTAGACATTACCTGCTGATTAGAGTGAACGTTTGTTAAAGAGGCGAACGCTGACAAGCTCAGGTAATCACTGTAATCACTGAAGTTTAAACAGAAGAACTGTCAATATGTGATGACCATTTGCACATAGCCAAATCTAAATTTAGAAAACTAAATCTGAGCACTCCAGTCATCAAGGCACTTTCTACCTAATAGCCCCAGTGAACATTGGACTCTAGGCTACAGAGTGAGAGATATGGAGTGTTGTTATCAGTGATGGATGAGAAATGAATGACAAGAAAGAAATTCTTGCCTTGCACGTTGCACCCAACTCCCCTCCAAAGAGTGCAGATGAGAGAGATACACAACCACAGTTGGCCTGGTGGAATTTTATTTATTCGTTAACTTAATGAACAGCAACAGTCAGACAGACATACAGTACATTTACATGTATCTTTCACAACCATTCACGAGTCTTTAACTCGTTCTTCTAAAAATAAAAACGGTACATTCACTGTATTGTTCATTAAACTCACCTATCACACCGTTGCCATCGCAAATTTTCCTAGATGGTCTTTTTTTTTTTTGAGCATATACACATTAACATTTTGAGCACCAGTATCTTATTATCTGGTAGAACAATATGGCTTTTAATAAACATGTACACATTGAATATGTGTTTTAAAAGCTGGACTTTTAAGTTGAACCTGAGATCCTGCCACCATGTCGTTATACTACAGCAACACAGAATATTCAGTAAGGATTTGGCTCAAACACGTGACAAGTGACGCATCTTTTAAGATGAGTGACACCACAGACTTAGAATATCTGATACATTAAAAAGGATGGTGATGAAATCTCTAAACTGAGCAGTGAATCACATCTAATATATAAGATGAGAATTATCAGGACCTTGAATCACTTCTAACGTTCAGTAAAAAGCATGTCTGACTTTATGTAAAGTTGTTTAAGGGACATATTAAAATAGTTTAAAGGGAAACAAAATCTCCAGGAACCTGTGACACAGTCTTCTAGGTCTTTGAGTAAAATGATGGTGCTCTGGAACTACCAGCGTAGCCAGACTTTCCTCAGAGTGGTCATTGTATTTGGCAGAAGGTAATAATAATATACATTACTGTATAACCTTGATAAGAAACAGAGCAGATGATGCCCTTTGGTCCACATGGAAGTCACCAGTTCAAGTTAATTTTGCAATACACACTGCCATCTACTGGCTAAAGAGGACACTGCAGTGTTTAATTCCAATACAAAAGCAAAGACAAAGCTTAAGTCTTAAAATAAAGTGAACTTTTGTTTAGAGCCATAAATGTCAAGTTTTAAAGTAAGAAAATAAAATGCACGGCGAATTCAGACTAACAGAAATATTAAGAAAAGAACCAACTAGTTTCTAAATGATCAGATGGACTTTCAGTTCTGCTGCATTGCTCTTCCTATAAAATATGGATTTCCTTCTGTCTGACACATCCTGGGGAAAGCAACTGTTTCAACGTAGCCACTGGCTGAACATTAACCAGTATTTTTCATTTATTTTTCACGGTACATTTTGTAACAGGCCATACACGTTCAGTCTTGTTAACTCTGTAAAAGGCACAAAGCAGCTTTGCACAGTATAAAAAGGAGAGTTTCTCACACACATGGCATTGTTTAAACACAAGTCAAGAAAACGACAAACGTAAAGAGTACATTCACTGAGAAACTAAAATACAGTATTAATATTCAAAAGGCTCCAAAGATGTGTAGAAATGGAAACCAGACTGTGTCATGAGACTCTTTGTGTACTGCATCTACACAGGTCACTGTTACGTTAAATGACACATTACATTTCAAATGACACAAAGGTAATAAGTGCAACAATAACACTGTCGTCATGTGGTGCTGAAGCAGAGGGCACGTCTCTAGTGCCCCTCTACTGCTGTCTTGGTGTCAAATGTTGCTCCGCCACTTATTCTGAAAAGAAAAAATAAGTAAAGATGAACTACTGTAGAAAATTTAAAGTTTACTTTTTAAAAAAAACATTTACATGTGCATAAAACTGTACATGTGCAGCAACACTTCAAACTTCACTTTTCTTCTTAACATTATTATTATGAAACACAGACTTCAGGGGAACTTCTGTCCTTGTTTTGTCCCATGCATACGTCATTACATTAATTAATAACGTTCACCTATAATGTCAAGTATAGCCAAATCACCCGGTGATGAGGTCGTTATGCAAATGTATCTGAAGCATGAGTTTAATCCAGTCATGCCGTGCAGACCATCCTGCTATTTAACCAAAAAAGTAGGAGTGTTATTCATTCAAATAACAGCAGGTGGCACCAGATACATCTACTTGAACAGCAAGTTTAAAGAGTCGGGCAAAGCAGAACAAAAAAGTAAGATAATCCCAGAGGTGCAGGTAGCCACCATATGGAAAGACACACAGAGTCAGACAGGCTGAAGCAGCAACACGAAGCCAAACACACATAAGAAGGTCAGTGAGCAGCAGCACACAGGGCAGGGAGAGGCAAGCTGGCTGAGAGAGGGCTGGCAGGGCAGGGAACTCACCTGGAAATTACACAGGGAGGCTTTCAGAGGGACATCTTTGACAGAGTCATCAGAGGGAGCTGCTGGAGGTGGGGAGCGGACGCAACGTAACAGCTAATCTTGGGGAAAGTTCACTGATTTAGCCTTGATCTTAAACCAGTTATATAATTTACTATATTGACAAGCACTGCATGAAACCTGAAGTAAAGATACTGTATATTTGGTTTTAAACCAAATACTGTATTATTATTCCTTATATACTGAAACTGTTCTTGTGATGTTTGTGAATGAATGAAAATGTAAAAATCATTTGTAGATCATTTGCCTGCTAAAATGATTATTCTTTGATTGGCCACACAAATAAATACAGCACCATAAAAATCTAAGCAGACTCTGCCACAGGTACAAGTATTGGACCTGGCATGATAATGAAAGGGGACAACAGTATCAGAAACACAATGCTCAAACACACTTATACGAATTATATTCACACACAAACCAATGCAATGCTCTTTATAAATACATGAATCACATTAGTGCATGGCCACAGTGACACAGTGGAAAAACTACAGAAATCTTAAAGAGCATGACATGTTGACATGGGTTATTTCCACAGACAAAACCTAAGCAGCCTCTATGCACTAAAGCAGATCTGCCACTATGTCTGCCTTCTCATATAATAATCTAACTTTAGTCAGTTTACTTTTACAGTAGTTTATTTTAAGGTTTGAATGTTACTACAGAGCAATGGTCAGTGTAGAACAGGGAGACAGAGAGGGCAGCAGCTTAAAGGAATAGAATACACAGAGGGAAATACCACAGGATGCTTCTCAATTACCAACAGAGTCTGCCAAATCCAAGGAAGCTAAAACAATTCAAGCATTTAATCTTGTGAAATACAAAGATACAAACTAAATAATAGTTACATTAAAAGATATCCTGCATTGATACATGATAATTTCGGAAACCCCTTAAGGAAGAGTTTCTATAGAGTCAAGTTAATAATATATTACTTTGCGTACCACATGTATAAACCAGCTGAAAGAGGATATGGCAAGACTCTGGCAGGTATCTCATATCCACATTATGTTGACAGAGAAAGAACTGCAGCCCGATGCTAAACGAGGGGGAGCCAGTGGCAAGGGGAAAACTAAAAGGTGGGGTATGTTGGAGATGGTACCTGACTCCCTCCAGGGTTTCCAAGTCTGCAGAAAGCTTTGCATTGCGATCCTGTTCCTCCTGCAGCTGCCTCCTGAGTGTACGCAACTCCTGCTGAGCCTCCACCTTGATGTCATTGGCCACCACCACTGCTGTCTGGAGGTCCGCCTGGAACCTGCGCCACTCCTCTTTTTCATCCTAAAGACACAAACATATACAGCAATCATCAACTGATGCTGGAAGTGATTGTGAAACCTTTTGATTTAGTTGGAGCTAAAAAAATTGTACACAACTGTACTTTTAACCAAAATGTAAAAAGTCTGAAAGACTGGAAAGATAAATGTTTCTTTCCCATGCTTAAAAGTTACCTTCAGAATTTATTTCATTTAAACATGGAATTAAAAACTACATTTTAATATTTATTAATGTTCATTCATAAAAGTTGACAAAAATGTATCTAAAAGTTTTGTTTTTACACCTAGCAATGTCTGCTATAAGGAAAAACACCAACACAACGTGATGTTCACACAAAATTACAATGAAGAAAGTCAGTGTGTGCCAAGAAATAAACACCTGCCTGTCTGAACAGTCAAAAACTGAGAACTGGAATAAGATTCACCTTTTACTGCAGAAAAGGTGTAAAACCTTTGTCTATCTACAGTATATTCCTGAGTTCCAAACACTCATCTAGTCACAGTACTGATACTGTAAGTCCTTCTGTGTTCCTCCTATTCAAAGCTCCATGGCCCCGACAGAAGTTTGACATTTAATTTTAAAAGCAGTAGTAGAAAGCGATAAAGCAAAAGAGAAGGTGTGACTGTATGTTAGAAATGTTTGACAAAGGTAGATCTGATCTCAGGATGTTACAAACACATACAACACAAAAACAGCTACGTGAGCCAGGAGGACATTACCAATCTGCACTTATTTCATATTTACTTTACAATAAACCAAACAAATTTTTGTCTAGTGCTCAATATAAAAGATAAGTTGTGGCAGGGCAGATGTAAAATTGGAGCTTTATATGTGAGACCTTTGAAGTTTTCTTACCTTCATCTGTCTATTCATGGCTTTAAGTTGTCTCTCTGCTTCAGTTTTCTGCTCCTCCAGCTTTTTGACAAGATCTGCAATGAAAAATTAAACGTTTAAGAACGACTTCCTAAACTCTGTACTGCAGCTACAGTGGTATCTTAAGCTACTGCCGCCTAATATAACAGCCCTGCAATAAAGTCTACCTTTATGAACGACTGGTCAGATTTTATTAGAAATCTTTAAAGAGGTACTGATTCAACTTTACAGCCATTTTGTCCAACATGTTGTTATTTTGTTAAAAATAAGAAGTAAACAGTTAGTGACTAACGATATTGCAGGTTAAGACTTCACAGAGAGCCAATGAAATGAACATACTCTCCATGTCCAGGACAGCTTGGTTGGTGTGGCAGTTGACGGCCCTCTGCTGCTCCACTTGATCCTCCAGTTCAAAGATGGTCTCCTTGAGCTCCTTCACCTGGTTCTCAGCCTGAATCCCAGCATCCTCCAGGGTTGTCACTCGGCTGCTGAGCTCCTGCTCTCTGATCTCAGCTCGCTCCTGAATCTGCTGGCACTTGGCCTCCACCTGTGCATGTGTGCACATTTGTAAGACTACAGCAGATTTAGTGCAGAATGGTAAAAACAAAGAGGCAGTGTTTCATATACTGTATAAAGTGATTGCTTGCTGTCATGGTTTTGATTAGATTGAAGCACTTAAGTCACCTTTGCTTCAAGAAAGGATAATTTATGATCTGTTCCAGATATCTTTTTGGTGCAGTGTTTCCATCTGAGGTTGATGGTGCTACTCTACATCAGTGAGGACTAGATTATATATAAAAAAGTGTGTGCGTGTGTGTTTGTGTGTGTGTGTATAGTTAAAGGTATTATTAGTTTTCCTTTACTATTAAGTTGAAGTAACTTCATTGATTCTAAAAGGATCTTAACATTTTGCATGCTTTGCAATGTGACTATTGAACATTGATTTTACCACCATATTCTACATCTGTCATTTAAGTCCTAAAAGTTCTGGTTTGCAATAATGTCACATAGTAAGAGGGGTAAATTCAAATATTTAACTAGCTAATAAAAGTTATGCTGGAGTCCACAGAGTGCAGTGTGACTGTGGTAAATGTAAATGAGAGTTCAGTCAGGATTAGACTGACTGCATCACTGTGCTCTTTGCTTCAACTACTGAAACTGAAGTCAGCGTATGGGGATGCTGTCATCCTAGGAGAAGACGCTGTAAAGCAGTGAAGCCATAATATACTAAAATAAGGAAATGATATAATCCAGCTGACACCATGTAGTTCTAATAGACTAGTGGCTTCACCCTCACGCCCATGAGAGTCACACACTGGCAGAACACTATACAACACTATCCAGCAACAAAAGCCTCGCTATGATCACACCTCACTTTGGAGCAACAACCACTAACATGACCCCAAATCCACATTCCCTCAGACCCTTTGCTGTTTGTGGTATTGAAGGGGAAAACCAAAGTGAATACTGAGAAACATGTGAAAACAATTTGAGCAAACATGAGTTCATGTGCTGTGGTGGTGAAGAAACATACCCAAAGCCAGCCGTAAACGCTGCTTAATGGTCATGTTCAAATCATGTGAGATGTGTCTTCTTGTTCACATTCTAATGGTGACGGAGCCAAGAATGATGGAAAATGTTTTGTTTTAACATTCATCACATTATTATTATTATACAAATGACCAACTAATAACCATCTATACGCTTCTTTAGTACTTTAGTACGAGTTCTTTACTACTGAGCTCATTGAGACTAAAGTGAGAGTACACACACCCTTAGTAGCAACCAAATGGAAAATGTTTGAACTGTACTGAGACATCCCCTACGCTGAGAACTGTTAGTTTTAAAAAGACAGTCACTTTCACACAGTCAAGTTCACCACTTATGTCCTAATATTGCATGCAAACAAACAAAATGTCATATATTAGAGATTTCTAAACAGCAAAACATAGCAACTAAGTCTAAACCTTATATCCCTCCTACCTTGGATACTGTGGTTCGCACATGCTCAGTCTCAGTCTGGGCCTGAAGCAGCTCCTGCCTTAACTCTGTCAGCTCCACCTCCAGCTTGTCTCTCTCAGCGTGGGCTGTCTTTAGCAAGCTCTGAAGCTCAGTGCTGTCACTGGCACTCTGCATGGCCTTCAGCTCGCCAACTTTTTGCCTCTCAATATCCACCTGTGCTTTTAGCCTACTGTTTTCGAGTCTGAGACAGTCTGCTATCGCCTTCTGTTCCTCTGCAGCTTGTGCTGCCTGACTTCCTTCTTCCAGTTCCCTGTCCAACTGGGCCTTCAGCCTGTCCATCTCCTCTCTGAGACAGCGCACCTTGCCCTGGGCCTCCTGATGCTCCTCCTCCAGAGCCCGCAGGCTGCCTGTCAGCTGCTGCTGAATGTCCACCAGCTTCTCCCGTTCAAAGCGTGAGCTCTCCACCAGCTCAGCATACCGCTGCTCAAGCTCAGCCAGCCGAGGCCCTTTACTGCTCAGTTCTTCCTCCCTCTGTGCCTGAGCTTGAGTTTGCTCCTGAAGTCGGACAGCCAGCGACTCATTTTTCTGGGCCAACACCTCCAGACGCTCTCTCTGTTGCTGAAGTGAAGTCTGCAGAAGGCGCTTCTCCGCAGCCAGACGCTCATTCTCAGCCGTTAGTTCCTGCACCACTTGCTGCTGGTCTGCCAGTTCCTGCAGAGTCGCCTGTAACTCCTCTGCTGTGCTGTGGTGGCTTTCTTCCATCTTGTGTATCTTTTCTGTTAGGCTCTGCACGGATAAATCCTGCCCCCCTTCAATGCTGCCTGCCCTGGCATCACCACTGAGACTACTGCTCACAGATTCTGAGCATGATGGGATCTTCTCAAACTCTGAGGAGTCCGGTGATGGTGAGCCTTTAGTGATGTCAGAACTGGAAGAAACAGAGGTTTTGAGGGGGCTGGCAGCAGAAGGAAGACTGTCCTGTTGTGGAGCTGAGGAGTTGGAGTCTGAAGACAGGCCATTCACCAAAGGTTTGGAGGGGGTTCCTGTGTTTGTGTTAGGGAGCGGAGAAGATTCCAAGCAAAGCAGTTTTTCCTTCAGCACTTGGTTCTCCTCCCTGAGGGCTGCCAACTCTCTCTGAAATTTCCCGTTCTTCTCCCTCAGCTCCCCAACCAGCACAAGGGCCTCTGCCACTTGTCCTTGCTCTCGATCCGCAGCAGGCTCTTGGCGGGCAACAGAGTTAGGTGAGGGTGAAGAGGAAGACATAGAGGCTTTACCCTTGCAGCGCTGCAACTCCATCCTGAGATTACTGATGTCTAAGTCTTTAGCCTTGGCCTCAGCCAACAGCTCTTTCACCTGACACTCAAGCAGACTCCTTTCCTGGACCTCTGCATCTCCACGGGCCTTGGTTGAACTACGTGTCTGCTTTGCCAGGGTAGCAAGGCTGGAAGTGCTAGCGCTAGAAACCATCCTCTTAGTGGAAGAGCTCCTCAGCTGGTCCCTCAGGGAGATGCGGTCTCTTGATATAGTAGAAGAAAGTTCTCTAGGGGTTGGGATACCGGACTTCTTCGGAGCTTGAACACCTGCAACACAGAGCAAAACAAAAGTACATTGAGAGAATGTTCAAGTACTTAGGTAACAGAATTAGACATTACCTTAGTCTATTCACAAAGTAACTGATGGAGCTGAGATAAAGCCGAGAAAGTTTTTTTTTAATTTCACTGTTTCAGCTCCTGAGTCATTGACACCAATGTAATTCAATGCAAAATGACTCCAGGCTCATGAAAAAACCTTGTTGTCCAACTATTAAACTAGAAATGATCCCTTTAAAGTCAAAACCGTTAAGTATTACTGATATCTGGAATCTTCACCAGTGAGCGACTGAAAATGGGAAAAATTTATCTACATTACTACACATATAAATTATATTATAAAGAAACATATGGAATTATATTAACTAAAACACTTCTCGGTAGATTAAAGCAGGCTTGGCATGAAGGTTAATGGAATCAGCATACAGATGTGCTGGGACCATGAATTTGTTAGCACTGTGCAATGGACACTAATTGAATAAACAGCGTGTCACATTCATATACTTGTATTATTCAGCAGTTTCATGCTACTGTTCACTGTACTCTATACACATATTGTTCTCTGTTTGGACAACAGAGCATCTGACTGGCACTGTCTGAATGTTTCTGTCTGTGGTCATTCATTGCTGCAGCAGAGCTTAACTGTGGCATTTCAAAATGCACCAGCGTGGGCTGCTGGTGTGAGCTTTTTCCAGACCCCTCTCAAATACGAAGAGTATTTACTGACGCGTGGCGTGAGCTTGCTGCCACCTGAAAAACGTTTTATTGTCTGTTTTCAGAGCATCAGCAAACAGCAATGCCGACACAAGGGGGCCACTTGTTTCAAAGGATGACAAAGGTCTCTGTGCACGTGGAGCATTAAGGCACAAAGAAGCTTAAGCAGTACACAAAGACGGCACTGTCTCTCACATGCACACATCATCATCAAACCCACAGAGCAGAGGCTAAACAGACAGCTTGTGTAAGGAGATAGACTGTGCATCACCCTGAGCACAATGTGCACACACTTACAGGACACACTCACACAAAATCCACAAACAAATGACCTAGTTTGCAATGGAAATCCAATACCCCTTTAGGTTCTGTAAGTATTCCGCCATTGATAGGCACTTTGCACAGACTATCCCTTCATTGAATAAACGGGCGACTGTGGCAGGAGCTGCCAACAGTGGCACATTTTTGGGGGTAGAAAGCCGTTTAACATTCCCAGAGTGTGCAGCTGTGGTTCAGAAATGGAGGGGCTGCAAGTATATACTAAAGACACATGACTAGCTGATATAAAATCATTATTTAATGTTTTAATGTTAATCAAAACCCAAAGGTTCCAATTGACAAAAAAAAAAAAATCAGGCACTTGGCTCCATCAGCTCTACTTGTCACTGAGGTTAGTCTCTTAGTTAAAAGCCATTCTTTAAAAGGAACTCTAACCTGCCTGGATTGGGAAGATGCTGTCACTCAAACTTTAATTAACAAACACAACATTTCATCTCAATCAGATACATTTGCTACTGGACGGGTCTTCACGTCACATATGGCATTAAAAATCTACAGTCACTTTTCTCTAAACTTCACAGAGGATGAATCCTTGACTGACAGAATGAGGACAACATGCACTCCTAAATTATGTAGTGTCACATGGAAGATGTTAACACCAAATCAGCACTCTGTTATGAATGACTATTTACTATGCACCACAGGAAGAATGATCCAGACAGGGCAGAAAAAGAAAGGAACACCTAACAGCTCACGCCTTTTTTGTAGACACTTGTCATATTCTCATTATCGATGGCAATAAAAAGAGGGACAATAGGTCCTTGTTAGAAAGAGAGAGGAGTCCGAAGTGATTAAGATCACTCCGTCCCCATGAGAGCGAGTGATGCCAGGCGTAGGACTGTGGGACAGACTTTTCATTTGCTGTTCTTTCATATGTTCTCCTCTTGCTCTTAGTGAATAAAACCCAGATGGAGCACATGAACTCACTCATCTCTAGATCGCCCACCTCTTTAACCATGACATCATCACAACTGCTTAGTGTGCACAGTGATACGACATTAGTTTAGATGCCACGAGCCAGCACATGCAGGATCCTGAAGAGTCACTAGGATCATGTCAAATAGAGAAATTATGAAATGGACACCAAGGCATTATAGCAGTGTTGTTTTATGTTATTCTGTGTCCTCCATTTGCAGACTGTCCACAACCTTAGATTTGTATTAAAAAACTACACACATTTAGCAGCCAGAACAAAAACCAAAATCACTAAACACTTATAAATCAAGTGTTTTAAAACACAATAATTCTACTGACTAATGTATGAAGACACACACTCCCAGAAAGACAAATTATAAAAATGCCATTTCCACAGTTGGTCAAATGTTGGAAAACTATATTGGACCATATACAATATTGTTTTGACAACTCTGACACTGTACCAGTGTGTCTCAAGGAGATAAGAAAATACCACTTTGTCATGTGAAAAGCACATCTGTCCCAGGGGAGAAAGATATGAGATTAAACTGACACCAAGAGGGCAGGAGGAGACATCAAATACAGCAGACAGCTCTCTATGGTTGTCAGCTTTTGGCTGAATATGTTTGGTACTGGATAACTACACAATACAAAATGTCTCTAAAGTTAGTTTGACTACTATTTTCAACAATCTTAAATGAACAATGCTGATGGACAAAAGAGAGAAGACGTAATTTGGTTCAAACACCGCAGTTATAATGTCCTTAACTGAGACACTTGGTCTCCTATCGCTCTAGCAAAGACAATGTGGATAAATGCATTATTGTGAGGAAGTGGACTGTTGTAAATTGCATTGCTTGCTTTTTCTTGATGAATGTAAGAAATAAAAAGAACATTTATGTATCAACAACCACACCAAATACACTGCAAACACACAAAAAAGTCAATAATGAAATAGACACTTTTTTACCACATTATATTTGTCTGTATAATAAACCACAATATTGTTAGTTGTTGCAGAAAGTTTGTAAAGCAATATAAAACATAATGAAAACTGTGAGCAAACTGACACGTCTGCGAGCAGTTAGTTGTACTGAACAGGGCGTGCAAGCCATTCTTCATAATGTTTTAACAGAAAATTATTTCTACTGTTGGTATAAAAGTGCAAATAGTCTTGATACAGCTCCTGCCGCCATATTAGATCAATCTCTCTGGGCTCCTTTGATCGGCTCCATCACCTAGAGGG